>CM077235.1:27990077-28675077 GCA_039654775.1 Spinibarbus caldwelli
AATAAAAAGACTGTAGAGTGATACGACAGACTAGCACAGCTATTTAGTAAATCGACTGGTCAATTAGCATCGACCATTAATGAGAAAATCCTACTTTGCTACGGATGACAGATAGGAAATGAGACAGCAAAACTCACTAGTGATGGAAGAGTGTATCATTCGTACTCCAGATCACATATCAAACACTGTCATGCTGTCAAAAATGGCATAGCTTGATTGGCTTGCACCCTGTAAACTTCCAGAAGTTCAATGCGTCTGTTTCCAGTAGCAGAAGTCAGTTGCAAGAACAAAAGGGGGTTTCCTGCTCTGGCTTAAGGGGGGCGATATGTCATAACAGGACATGAGAGATGTCACTTTAAACTCTGAGACACACGAAAGAGAACAGAGGAGGAGGAGGAGGAGGAGGCGGTCTGGCCTGAGGAAAAATAACAGATGTCTTTGTCCGCTGACTTCAACTATCATTTACACTTCCATTACATAAACCGTGATACCTCAAACAGTCATTCGCGCCCCTCAGGTGTTCATCGCTGAGGTAAAGTCACTCCATTTCCCTTCCGCGAGTCCGAAGCAATAACTTCTGCGTGAATATGAAGTGAGAGCATTAATGGCTGATAATGCAGGGGCTGGGAGGTCTTGTGTGAGATAACGGATGAATTTTGTCTGCGTCTGGCCGGCTCATCTGTGCCGTAATTGAACCAATCAGAGCCTCTGCTCCTCAGTCACCTTCTCTGTCACCATCAGAGGAGAAAGAGGGAGAGAGCAATGGGGGGGGGGGGGGGACAGCAAAAGGGAGAGAAAATTCCCTCTGTGCCTTAGCCAGATTAAACTGGCTTTGTAATCCGCTTGGTTTTCACCCCCTCGTCCTCAGATCAGCGTCTGTGTGTGTGTGCGCGCACGGAAAAGATAGGGAAAAAACACAGAGCATAAGTCGAGGGGGGAAAGGGGGAGTGAGATTTCCGTTATAAACAAACCGCACGTGTTCCAGACACTCCAACATAAATATAAATGAGGAAAAAGATTAAAAAAAGGAGGCGCAAGAGATTGTGTGTGTATGAGAAAAAGCTGGATAGGGAGCACGGGAAGCAGTGAAAAAAACAGTGCGAGTGTGTGGGCTCCTATCGTAACAGGAAAGAGGCGGGATAACGCTGTTTGCACACACGCTCCCTCGCTGTCAGTCTGATGGTGTTGATGACAGCAGGACCGAACGGAAGATGCCAGGAGGTGACTGCTTCACGCTGCTGCCAGATAAAGAGGGAAGAACACGTCACATCACACAGCTAGTGGGTGGAAGAGAGAGTGTGTGTGTGTGTGTGTGTGTGTGTGTGTGTGTGTGTGTGTGTGTGTGTATGATCAGCCCTCACTAAATCACACTCGCTGGTGGGGAAGACCAAACATGCAAACGTACGACTGTAACGTGTGTGTGTGTGTCATGACTGGTCACTGATGGACTGGTATTAGTCTGCACTCTCTGATTTGGAGAGGACAGAAAAATGGAGCGTCAAACAATTTGGAAATACCACCAGCTTGCCTGTATTTCATGTGGGTCTCCTTTCTACATTCCAAACAACTATTAGAGTTAGTTAAAGTTCGTCAAATGGAGAGAACGCAGAGTTCTTGAGAAACATTTTTGGTCTATTTTAAACTAGACTAACAAGGCAATGACCGAAGACATCTGTCTGCATGTGTATGGCTGTGGAGTGAATGAAAACGGATAAATTTAATTTTTTAGAAGGAAAGAAGAAAAGTCAGAAAGAAAATTGAATTTAGCAAGAAATGAAAAAAAAATACAAGAAATTTGGAAAAAAAGAAACAAACAGAGGAAGAAATATCTGAAATATCTGTTGTTGAACGTTAAATTAAGGTTTAAAAGTCAACATGTAGTGCACGCATTTTATGAGAGTAGGAACTGTAAAGGGATAACCGTGTATAGTTGTCTGAATATAAATATCAGACGCTTCATAGCCGCCTTTTACAGGATAAAGAAATTACAGTAAACGTGACTGTGATCAAAAAGTTGGTTAACACGGAGTTTGTGATTTATTCGTCTTTATTATCTTTATTATTATCTTAATTTTTGATGAAGAGATTTAAACTGTAGGCCTATATACAGTGCTTAACAAATTTATGAAAACAAATGTATTTAAGGTTTATAACAAATAATGTAAGTTTTGTGCCACTACTGCTCTAAACTAACAGTATTGGTGTTTACTAAAATCATTTTAGCTATCTGTATTGGTTAGTCCTCCAATATGCGTAAGCTCTTTAGTATCAGTGGGCTATTTCTAATGCTATATTATAATTATTTCTGTTATCTATGAAAGAATGAAGATCTAGATCTATGAAAGATTTTTGCAGATACCCAATTACAGTCAAAAAGTAGCTAAACAATGCCAGCAAGAATGCATGCTGTTATAAAAGGCAGGAGGCTATTTTTTGTTGGCACGTTTGTTTGAAGGACATTGGGCAGAATGAGGAAGTGTTTTTGTCAATAAAATAAAAGAAGAAAATGTAGGTTTTTTTTAATCCAATTAATCGATTAATCGGGGTAAAAAAAAATAATCGGCCAAATAATCGATTATCAAAATAATCGTTAGTTGCAGCCCTAAAAGACTGTGAACTATGTCGTACTTAATTGTGGAGTTAAACCGTTAAACAGTTTCTCACCATTTTCGTGATCAGGATTTTTTGGGTGGGTCTAAATTATGACTCGATGCAATCAAGCCACCGAGCATGGCCCCTCCACCAACACTATAACTAAAATATAAATAAGAGGTGTGTTCGACTTGAAGCAGAACTGACTGCGCACGATCAGTGTGTGACATAGGGGTGTTCGGTTCCAGGTTTTTCGGAGTTGACTCTGACTCCCGACTCTCACCACAGGAGTCGATGGAATCGACTATTCGACTCCATTTAGCGTGACTGTCCAAATTAGTCCAATTTAGGAGTGACATTACGTTTAAATGAGCTATCAACGTTGTTTGCTGTTGCCAACACTTAATTTCAAAGAGGAAAAAGTCAGAAAATACAGCCGTGGTGGAATATTCTCTCAGAATTAAATAAAATTAGATATTCTTTAATGAATTCGTCACAATATAAAGGTCAGGGGACAGCGCTAAACGCACATTGTCTTAAACAGCATTGATATTAAAAAAAAAATAATACAATAGGCCTAAATACAAAAATACATACAAATCTAGGCCTACACTTACTGATTTGTTTATTTCATGTTTATTATGTGTCAGTTTTTAATGATTTAATGTTAGTTTAATGATTGAATAGCCTATATGGAAAACTGACTGCATTAAACATAGGCTAACATTGCATAACATCAATTATACAAAGCTGTTACAGAAGCATGTATAATTACAAACTAAATTTACTATTCCACACCTGTTTAATACGCCATTTGCAGTGCGTGTTTTTTCCGTGCTGTTGAGCATTCACTCGATGCATTCCGAGCGGTGTGTGCATGCAACATCGCAGCGATAGTTTCCGCACCGAGTCTATTTTTGCTGTGCTGCACAAGCTGAATTAAAGTGACAGGGTATTGCTCACGATAAAAATGTACATGGATTGATACGAAATGTATTAATTGCACCATAAATGCATATAGGCTAATTAAAGTAGTTATAATTATAGGGGTAAAACAAGGAAAAGTACCCTACACTTTTTGATAAACATAGTAACCGATGGCACTTGTGGAGTTAGAAAACAAAGTTCTTTTTATAACCAGCATGATTATTTGTAATGTAAATGCAATAAAAAAAAGCCACGAGATGGCTGTTTCTAATTTATAATTGCAAGAGCCTACCTTTAAACATAAGAAAAGTAGACTGTAGGTTGTTTACATGTTTTGTCCTTGCCTGAGCATCTTATTATATAAACTTTATATATAAATCAGTAGCCTACATAAGTAAAATGCATTTAGTAATATTGTGCTTAAACGTGAATATATCTAAGATAGTATTACCAAAGACTATAGAAATACAAAGACGGTTCACTCCTATACTTATGAATGGGAGAAACTGCAACGCGCAATATGGCGGGATGGTCCCGCCTTCTAAATAAAAGATCCAATCGCTGATTGGTAAATTCATTGCGTCACTACAGCGGCCGTTAAAAGCTCTGGTTCCCATAGAAACCAGAGGCTAGAGCAGCCAATGCGCATGTGCACATTGCGCAGTCATAAGCGCGTTGGAACTATGCATGCGCATTGGCTGGTCTAGCCTGAAAAATAAGCTTTTTAAACGCTATTTGAGCATAAGAAACAACATTCATGGGGCAGTCCATTTCAGATTTTGTTGCTGATTTGAAATATGCAATTTAATCGTGAGTTCAGCGAGCAGATTTTAAGATCTCAGGATTCCCCCATTCATTTAGATAGGACTTGGTCTTGTTTGAGCTGCCCGGAGGTGTTGCAAATATGGCGGCCGAGTGAACGGACTTTCCTTAAAAGGGACTTTGGTATTACTCAGAGCCGTTGAGAATCAGAGTTGCGACACGCTTTGATCTCGTCGCCGCACAGTCACGTGGTTCATGGAGCTCTCAATAGTTCCAAACAACTCTGCGCTGTCAATATGTTTGAATGTGTTTAAGTAGGATAGACAGCAGTTTCACTATATTTGCAGCAATTTCTAGTGATTATTAACACATCATTGATTGTGTATTGATAACTACGCTGTCGCTGACTATGTTTTACAAACGCATTTTATTCTGGGGAGTGATTAAGAGACAGCTTTAATATTTTTTTCTAATATGTTTATTATTTATATTACAATTAGCGTAGGATTTAGGGTTAAAATAGAGAAAACGTTTTTAAATTCCAGTGAAAAGAGGCAAATTAGAGGCGTTTGGTGGCCAGAAAAATACTATTCCTATGTAATGCCATGGTTTAATCACTAGATGCCCGTAGGCTGTTTAATAAATGTAGTCTACATATATTTAGCTCTACTCTAGTTGCTGTAAAGAGTTTTACCGGTCATAAAAGCTTATTTATTTATTTATTTATTTATTTATATGTTTTGCATTTTATATTTAGATATTATCAAACACTCAATGTTTATATGTTTTGCATTTTTTTTAAATGTTGAATTTAAAAAGATTAATTACTCACATCCCTGCATTATTTTATGACATTTATGTAAGAAGACAATATAAGTTAATTAAATTAATTAATTAATAATTAATTAATAATTAAAATTAATAATTAAAAACACAAGGCAACCAACTGCATTTAGGGAAACTCTTTCTTGTATTCCTTTAATGGGCAGTCTTCACTGAAACTCATTCAACTTCCTACAGGGAGAGAAAGATTACAGAAAGACTAAAAACTTAAAACCATGACAGCTAGAATCTAGTTATGATCACTATTAAGGTGTTTCTCACGTTATCTAATTACAAATATAGCATAACTGCCTATTATCTAAAACTAAACATTAACTATAACACGTTTCATAAAATACAACTACTGGCCAGATTTCCGAGAGGTAAACTAATGCGTTAAAACGCCAAAAACTGCTGTAATTTCCTCAACTTTCTGGCGAGTGTCCTTGAGAAACACTGAAATGAATGGGCTTCAATGCTGGAACTATTGGTTGTTTGGAACTATTGGCCGCTCCATGACACGCTTTACTTCCGCATTCCTCAGTTCCTATGGAAGCCTATGGGAGTGTCACAACTCTGTTTCTAAATGGCTCTGGTATTACTGTGTGAAAAGATAATCCCTATGGTGAGAGAGAAAAAAATTGTAACAACGTTCGAATTTGAAATCAAAATAATGGTGGTAAACAGCTGCGGATAATAGCTGAGCACTAAATAAAGCACACTGAGCCCGTGCTGCTTCTACACCGCATACGAACCGCACACGGACTGCACTGCAAACGGATCATCGCTTGATTTCATTCACTCCTTGCTGATATACAGCACTCAACTGCCATGCACTGGATTTGAGAATCTGTGAAGACATCAACGATTTCGGAGTGCTGGAGTCGACTCTGACTTTAGGGCTATTCAGAGTCGAGGAATCGACTCTTTTGGAGTCGACTCCCCATCCCTAGTGTGACATCAAAGTACAGTGAGAGCTATAGAGAGCAGACGCGCATGCTTTCGAATCGCTCTCGCGGTACTTTGATGTCAAACACTAACCATTCTGCGAAGCGCTGCTTCAAGTCGAACACACATAATAACTAGAGCGCATCAGTGGTTCACGGCTCAATCGTGTGTTACTGTCATTACCGTTAGTTACTACAGCCTACAGTTTGCTATCTAGCTATGCCTTCGTCACGTTAATACCTTGTTGCGATAATTTACAAAACAACTGAGATCGGTCTCCTTATTTAAATTATGCTGCTAGAGGAAGACAGTTGAGAAAGACGGCAGCTTTCCCGTGAGTGGGCGTGGTTTCAGCACTGCCAGTGGACACGCCTCCAGCGTTTGAGAGCAGAGAATACGGCTTATTTTTTCAAGATTTTGAGACCTTATTATATTTACTTGGCATTTTTTGTTAGCATTCAAATTTGGCTGGGTGGTTACTAACACTTGTTTCTGTGGTGTGACAAACTCAGAACACACATTTAATATTGACTTTACACGGACTAAGTATTTTTGGGAAAAATGTACTTTGAAAAAAATGTAAACCATTCCTTCAGTTTTAAGTTCAGGAGGCTAGTTTCGTATGAATGAACAATGTTGGGGAAAGTTACTTTTAAAAGTAATGCATTACAATATTGCGTTACTTCATAAAAAGGAACTAACTGTGTTACTTAGTTACTTTTTATGGAAAGTAATGCATTACGTTACTTTTGCATTCCTTTTTGTCACCTGGGCTGGGGTTGCTTATTTATTTTTAATAACAGAAAACCCAAAAGTTATATTTTTGGTGACTGTAAAGGCCCTTTCACACCAAGAGTGAAATTAATAAGCCTCAGGCTGAAGAAAATGCCTCTGCACTAACTCCCATTTTCTCTCATCACAGTAACTTGCGTTACTTATTTGAAAAAGTAACTTGAAAAAGGTATTTTCTTGATAATCTGAAAAGTAATGCGTCACTTTACTAGTTACTTGAAAAAAAGTAATTGATTACTTTTGAGTTACCCCCAACACTGTGAATGAAACTAGCTTAAACTGAGAGCAGTGTTTAAGTGTGTTTGTGTCAGGTTAAGTGCCTGTTCATCATGTTAGTCATGACATTAACTCTGGCCCTGCGGGGATCCTGTGACCTCTCTGACACACACCTGCAACCTTGAGTAATTAACGATACAATGAAGACAAATGGTTTGATTGGTCTGTCAACTCAGTCCTCTATAGTCGCTTTTTAACTCCACTGATCAGCATTACAATCAGTTGTGCAAAAAGGGATGTTTACAGTAAACCAAGAGGTTGAGTCTGACCTCAATTAGTGTTTTTAATTAGTCAGTTATTTGACAATCATGACCACCCCTTGAAATACAATGGTAGCAAAAATAGCAAATGGAATAAAAATATTATCACTATAACCGTGTCATCCTGTGACCTGTGTGTGAGGAAAAGAATTCCAGACAATAATGTCCTTGGGTGACAAGAGGACGACGAGGAGCCAAGGACGGTCTAGAGCATGAAGAACAGCAGTATTTTGCACATTAACGTTGCCATGGACACCATGCCAAACGTGTGCATGCTGTACATGCGGACACGGCCAATTTGAGTCTGTCTGTGTGCGCTAGATCTGTTTATACCAACACAAGAAAAGGCCACATTAAAAACAACTCCAGAGGTTGAAGAATGGCTGTGGACGCATCTAAAACAGCAGATTCCTTCCTCTCCGTCTCCATGAAGAAGACCCTCATTAATTCATGGGGGAGAAGCTCACAGACATCAGTGAGCAGAGCAGAAACACATTCCTCCATAACAGTAATGACTTGAATAAAAAAAAGGGAAATAAATCTATTTGCTGAATAAAATGGTAATCTTGCAGCTTTTACAAACATTAAAATCCTCTAGTCATTACTGCGTTATTCCCAGCTTAGTCTCAATGCTGATGAAGTCAAGAGGAACTAGACCAATTGTCTTAAAGATCCTGAAGAGATTTAAAAGCTTTTTATGGTCTTTTTGTGATTTTAAACAAATTCGCAGACAGTGAACGAGAGAGAAAAGGAAAAAAAGTGTCTGGAAATGTTGCAAGCTGAACTCAAAATTTTAACCCCCACATGAGCATCATAGCTCAATCTTAAGTGGAAAAAAGGTGAAAAACCTAAAAATTACTTATTTAAAAAGAAAAAAAGAATATGGAAGGGGGGATATAAAGGAGAAGGAAATGAAAAAATCTAAAGAAAAGGTAACGGAAAAAAGAAAGTAAACAAAAGAAAGACGTGACCACCCTCTTAACCTGAAAGAAAAGAGAAAGAAAAATAGAAAGAAAAAAAAAAAGAGTAAAAGAAAACAAGAAAAGAAGAAAAAGAAAAATGAAAAGAAACATGAGCGCCACATCAAACTGAAATGAATAAAGTAGAAAAATTTAAAAAGACAATGAAAAAGAAAGAAAGAAAGAAAGAAAGAAAGAAAGAAAGAAAGAAAGAAAAGACGCACTACTGATTGACTCCAAAATATTTTTGTGTGCACAAACAGGCAGTGACATGTGCCTTCACTGGTTGTTTGATTCAGCGGTGACAGATTCGTGACTGATCCTGTCAGAGAGAGTGTGTCAGGTCACTCATCTGATCACTGGAACTTTCCACCGCCTTTATTAACACAGCTTAACGACTGAAATTACAGTCAAACACTTCATTTGTGCTAATGCAAAATCCATAAGAATTTAGACATGTGATTTAACTAATTAGTGGGTCAACACCGTGAGTGCGTGTCTGCAACAGTCACACAACTGAGCCTCCTGGAGCGTGCGGAAGCAGAGCAGCTCGCAGCATCACATGCTTCTAATTGTCCATGGCGCACTGCTCTACATTACGGTGGATTCACTTTATCGATTTAAAATTGGCAGAGAGCTCCAATGGACTGGACTCAGAGGAAGCGCAATCTGCATAAAAGTCTAAGCAGATTGGCCATGTGATAAACCAAGCTGTGTAAATATTTATGATAATAAAATAACTTAGTAAAATATAAGTAAATAATATACTAGGATAAATAAATAATAATAAAATTAAAATAAGAAGAAACATTTCTTGAGCACCAAATCAGCATTTTAGAATGATTTCAGAAGGATCATATGACACTACAGACTGGAGTAATGATGCTGAAAATTCAGCTTTGCATCACAGGAATAAATTACATTTTAAAATATATTCAAATAGAAATGAGTTATTTTAAATGGTAATAATATTTCACAATTTTGCTGTTTTTACTGTATTTTCAATCAAATAAATGCAGACTTTGTGAGCAAAAGAAACATTTTTTGTTTGCTTAAATAAGAACATTATATTTTACTGTTTAAAATTATTATTATTATTATTATTATCATTGTTGCTGTTGTTGTTGTTTTGATATTATTATTATTATTATTATTATTATTATTATTATTTGAATATCAACATTGGTTAAATTAAATAAGCCGTTTTAAAAATTATTATTATTATTATTATTATTATTATCATTGTTGCTGTTGTTGTTGTTTTGATATTATTATTATTATTATTATTATTATTATTATTATTATTATTATTATTATTATTATTATTATTATTATTATTTGAATATCAACATTGGTTAAATTAAATAAGCCCTTTTAAAAATTATTATTATATTATTATAATTATTATAATAATTATTATTATTATTATTATTATTAAATATCAACATTGTTTAAATAAAATAAGAACATTACATTTTATGATTATTATTATTATTAAAAAAAATGCAGCCTTTGTTTGCAAAAGAAACATCTTTGAAAATCTGTTATATGGGGTGGGTTTTTGGACCAATAAGACTGCACACAATCCAGGACTACCTAGCGCAACTACCGAAATAGAAACCAGGGTGATTGGCAAAACATCCTGTTGCGGAAGAGATTTCAATCGCGTTGTGCCTGGTAACACCTTGCAAGCAGTGGTGCTTTCGCAGCAAGAAAAAAATCTGAGATCTTTGTTTTTCCTTCATTTCTTTCCTTCCCTTTCTCCTTTATTTCTTTTTCCATTTCTCTCACTCTTTTCGCTTTTCTCACACTGCAAGAAGGACAGTAGGTCAAGGAAAGAGTGAGCGGTGTGCTGGGGTTTCAGTGTGGTATAGAATGTAAATAAGGTGTGTAGCGAGACTTACTGCGGGCCTCCGCCTGAGGTCTAACCGTACCACAGCTGTGACAAACCACCGCCACGCTTCAGCCCTATATCGACAGTCAGCACAAGAGTATTATTCCAAATTGAGCTTGGTGTGTTTTGAAATATTTTAAGGTGTAATGGTGCCTTTAGAGTCTGATTTTTTATTGATAAATGAGAAATGTAAGTCACGAAGAGGTGAGGCAGCTCTGCAGGTTTATTAAAAAAAACGTTAAATCATTGTCTGCCTGCTAAATTGGTCTGGACCGGTACTGATAAAGCTCTTTTTTTTCTGAAGTTCTCTTTAAACAAAAGTCAACACTGCAAAGTTCAAATGTAGGTTCAGAGCGAGGACAAAGGGACCATGCACTCTTGCTCTCTTTCTCACACACACACACACGTAAAGGAGCAGGTGTAATCATCAGGGAGCCATGAGATGCTGCTGGAATGACAACGGTAATCTGACAGTATTACCCTCACTGGCTGCAATATATGCAAGACTCTATATATGATATATGATGATAATATATGAGACCCAACACAACTCCAGATAGAAAAAAAAAAAATCTATTTTCTATGGTGGATCTCTATGGATCATCATCATCATTTTGCAGCAAAACTGCCACCTTTTACAATGTACAAGATTTCAGCATTCACTCCAAAGATGGAAAGCCAAAGATGTGGAAAGACCTCACTGCAAAGATGGAAAGACATTTGGAACCTATTCGCACTTAAGTCGAAAATTTCTTACATTAAAAAAAGCAATAATTCATTTTATTTTTAAACAAATAATAATATAATAATTAATTTAGATATTTATATAATAATAATAATAATAATAATAATAATAATAATAAACAAAATTGGTTAAATTAAATTAAAAAACATTACACTTTATTATTTAGAAATAATAATTATTATTATTATTGTTATTGTTGCTGTTGTTATTTTATATATATATATATATATATATATATATATATATATATATAAAAATATCAAAATTGCTTAAATTAAATTTATTTTTACAATTTATAAAAAAATATTTATTATTACTATTATCATTAATTGTATAATAATATAAAAATAATAAAAAGTAACAAATATTTATATAATAACAATAATATAGAACAACAAAACTGCTTAATTTAAATAAGAACATTACATTTTACTATTAAAATTATAATAATAATAATAATAATAATAATAATAATAATAATTATTATTATTATTATTATTATTATTATATAAATATCAACATTGCTTAAATTAAATAAGCACTTTAAAAATTATTATTATTAAATATCAACATTGCTTAGATAAGCACTTATTAAAAAAACACAATTATTATTAAAAATCACAAATTAGATGAGAACATTATTTTATTATTATTATTATTATTATTATTATTATTATTATTATTATTATTATTAAATATCAGCATTGCTTAAACTGAAAAAGAACATTATTATTATTATTATTATTATTATTATTATTATATTAAAGCAATTTTATGAATATCTTTGTTGTCATCAAAAATTGAATTATTAAAATATCAGCATTATACTGGCCACTGGTCATTCTGCTAACATCATTAGCAATTGACACATATCAGGTGACCATTAATTTGAACCCTGGTGGTGTGATTGGAGTCATGTGGCTGGATTAAAGAAAAAACAGAAACAACAGCCATACCAGCTGAGCTTCTCACTCTCAATCATGAACATTCCCTCTCACTGTGTGTCCCATTAATTAGTGCCTCGTTGAAAGCTAACGAACACAACTTGTGTCAACAGCTATAATGTAACAGCGTAACTGGAAAGCGAATAATCTGTTGTGTTGATACTCTCGTTTGTTGCCATTAGTCAAGGCGGAGCAGAGGTTCTCGGATGAAAGGAGGTACGTAAAACACGTGTGTGCCGTCTGAATAAGCATAGATTGCGCTGTACACAGATGTAGAGTGTTGTGCCCCTCTTGAGTAAACAGCCTGCCGTAGGCCATGTGTCCAAACACACATAAACACGCAGCATATGCAAACATATCTGAGTGTGTACATGTACAGCCGCTCGTACCAACACAAACACACAAAGAAAAGAAAAGCAATCCAAGGAAGCCTCTTTTGGTTCAGGGATGGGTTTGGATGCCCAGCTGGTACTTGAGTCTGGTGTACTGGCGCCACCCCTCGCAAGCTGCTACCAGCCAACGCGCTACAACAGCACCAGACGCACGCCGCGCCAACAGCGTCCTGCCAGCTCTGCCTGCCAACCCTACCGGAGAGAGAGAACATTTGTGTGAAGAACGAGAGAGGCTAACGGGAAGGAGTGTAGAGGAGCAATGGGGTTCAGAGTGATTGAGGAAGACCAGGAGAAAGAGACCGGAAAAAGAAGTCTGGCTTGGCAGATCTGGGATGGTAACTGAAAAGTTGTAGGTTTGAACCTTAGTCAGCTGTGACAATTTTGCTCTATAGTGATGCCCCACGTACTGCTAAAAGTTGACAAAAGTAAAGCAGATATACAAATTTTAAGTCTTTACGCACATGTTCCACTAAAACAGAGCAAAAATGTTGATGACTCTTATTTTTGTCAAATCAAATGCATTTTAGAATGAGAATGTCCCACCCCGAATACCATCCACAACCAACTAAGCATTATTATTATTAACCAAAAATTAAGACAAAAATTAACTGAAAGCATTTGTTAAAAGGAAAAAAAAAAATTCTAAACTAACATAGCTACAGGAAACTAAACTAAAATAAATTTTTATGACAATAAAATAAAATAAAATAAAAAAAACACTAGACTGTACTGGAAAATGTAGTTCATTTGTTCATTTCATTTATAAAAAAATATATATATACCAGTTAAAATTACGTAACTAAAATTAAAAACTAAATGAACTGAAAACACCAAGTAAAACTACCATAACGTGAAAATTTACAAAAACACTCAATACTCAATCAAATTTAAAATACTAACAGAATAAATAAATAAACCAGAATAAAAATAAAAGCTAAAATTACATTCACCCTGAACCAACTAGCAAGAACCAAATCATCTAAGTTGTTGGCAATTTAAACAAAAAAGAGAGCAAGGAAGACGTATAAATCTTGATCCTCTAACATTAGCACTCTGTATTCTATTTCTTTTCTTTCTACTTGTTTCTTTTTATTTATTAAAAAAACAAAAACAAAAAAATTCACACTCTAACACTAGTGTTCTCTATTTTTTTCTATTCTATCTGCTTGTTTTCTTTTTATTTATTAAAAAACAAAAAAATGACCCTCTAACACTAGTGTTCTATTTTTTTCTATTCTATCTATTCTATCCAATGTAAGTCACATTGGATAAAAGCGTCTGCTAAATAATTAAATGTAAATGTATTTCTCTATCGAAAAATTAGACAGTTCACCTTTAAGGCTCAACCATCAGGATGCGATCAACACGGTGAGGCAGAACTTGTAAACTGTGTGAGGGTCATTCTCGTCATTGTTTGGACATGACACACACGGCAGTAATAAGCTGACGCAGCGCTGGTCATAAGTGTGTGCGGTGAAGAAATCTGCGAATGTGCCGTCTCGTCCAATAACTGCTAACCTGTAGGGCCTGTATACCATATGCACAAACAATCAGAAATTCCTGACATGAAGCATCAAGTGTAACATCTCTTCCATATTAAACTGAGCTTCTGTCCCTGCTGCAACTGTGGCAAATAAAGGGTCATTTAAAATATCTAGCTCTGCCCACAGAATATGCTGATTGGGCCAAAATCCAGCTCCTTAAAGCTATATAATCAATCATAAAATGTGTTCGGATTTAGAAAACTGAAGGGGTGAGTATCTTTTGGATTGTAAATAGTTAGGACATGGATTATGAACAGGAAAAATCTCTTCACGTACCCTTCCAAATACTTCTTTTTACCCTCTATTGCCTTCTTGATACTCAACTCCAGTCCTCCTCCAGTGAGTCTGGATCAAATATTAACTACTGAGCATGCTCAGTGCAGCCCTGTGCGCCTCACTGGATAGCAATCATAAACAGCCAGTGGCTTTAACTTTTTACTCACGGCAGCACGCCAACATGTTCAACCAAACAATAAAAAAAAACCTGTGTTTGCGTTGCATGTTTGCTAATAAAATTCTCCTATAATGAAGAAAGCTCTCTTCTGTTTTGCCTGCAATATCCATATAATAATAAAAGAGTATGTGAGAGAACATAATTTAGAGGACATATGTATGTTCTTCTCTTTAACAAGGGATTCTCTTAACAAATAGCCTCGCTTCTCCTCCGTTTCCCACTGGTGTAAACGTGCACGTGTGCGCGCGTTCCTTCATTATCATTATTCCTGTGTTGTCATACTGCCCGCACTGCCTTTCCTTCCCCCAAGCTAGCAAGCGCACGGCATCATGGGGGAAACAGCAAGATTACCCAATCAATCTTCCCTAGAGAGAACGAGAGCGAATGAGGGGGAAGGGAAGGAGAAAGGCAGACACATACACAATATCTACATATAGTATGCAATTTCCATATTTTACTACAGCAATCGTCCTGATGAAATCATACCAGCCGCCAATCATCAGAATGATTAATTGGAATCCTAATACTATGACACTTACAGAAGCGTGATTGCAATCTGGATATGTTGCAAGCAAGACTCGAACCTCAAAGTGTATGAAGCAATGTCTTTTTAAACGTTACCTTCAGTTGCTGGTCCCCATTGACTTACATAGTATGGAAAAAAACACTATGCAAGTCAATGCAAGTGAAGGTGAAATATCTCATTAAAAAGATTTAATCTGAGGAAAAAATATTCCAGGTTGCTGCCAATATTAAAGAGAAAATTAAAAATATGAAACATAACACGGACTAGGCAACAGGTCGTAAACCAAGTATTATAAAATGGAAAAATAAATATCAAGAAATATACATAGAAACTGTGCAGATGAAGCAGAAACAGAGCATTTCAGCATCACAAATGAAAACATACACACTAAAAACTTGTTTTGCCAAGTCTTAGTTGTTCGCATTTGTGGTTGACATTCTCTGAAAAACATTTCTGAGGTAAATTTGTCTGAAGTTTGTTTAATGACAACTGAATTTCAAGACACAGATGGTCATGTGATTTCATATGGCAGTCACTTTCTAAGTCTCTTTCTAAAATAATTAGGGCCAGATTTACTAAACAGGGCAAATTAGCGTTAGAGCACAATTCCATAAAAGTGCCGATGGGAGGGGAAAATTACTGACTATTTTAACACCAAAAGATGGTTTGCGCTGGCGCAAGTTGTTAGTAAATCTGGCCCTTAATCTTATATTATGATTTTAAACATTTGTCTAAAGTCATTGTTTATTTTTTACTTGATTTTTTAAATCAAGTAAATCAAAAATTGATTTAAATATTTTTAGTATTTTTACTAATTTATTCTAGTCTTTTTAAAAACTTTTTTAAAAATCTGGAAAAATAACTTTTAAATACTATTTAATAATAATACTATTTAATTAATATTATGTAAAATTACATTTTTGAATCCTGATTTACTACCATGCGGTGTACTTGGATCGTCAACCTGATCTGAGGTGTAAGCTTGTTGTGAGTTGTCTGCTGTGTTTTTAATCAATGCTCATTATGAAGCTTTACGACTCAAGCCCAGCAGAAAGTGAAGAGCACACAGATGACTCTGGCATTTAGAGGTGTTGCGTCCCAAAATTCCATCCCCATTGCCAAGACACCAATCCCACAAAATCCCTGGATTAGCCCTCAACCATTCCTGGGATTAGAGGATTAGACCGTTATATTCCATTATCTTACACCGAGAGGATTCCTGACTGTCTTGATTTCAGCGCAGAAGCAGCCAGGAAGGTGTGGGCAATGCAGGCCTAAAGACAAACACACACACACACACACACACACACACACAACACAGTGCAGGGCTCTACAGAGCTGTGACCCAACAAGGGAGCAAAGGGATCAGAATAAGAACATGACAAATCACTGAACTCAAGGACACCCTAGTAGCCGCAAAGACCTTGCCAAGACCGGCACACATGATACTGCAGCTCCACAACACACATGAGCGCATTTACACACACACACATTCTGACAAAAGACACACACATTTCAGTGGAATACTTGAAAACCTACAGTTTATAGTAACATCAAACTCCAAAAATAACCCTTGACTTATTTGCTATATTCCAAGTTTTCTGAAATCATACAATAATTTGTATATAAAGCTCTCAAAATGAATATGAAGCCTATGGAGCAGGTTTGATGAACATTTTTAGTTATTTATTTTGGCTACATCATCATTTTTAGCTATCTGTGAATAAATGTGACAAATTTGGGTCTGTTGATCATAATAAGCTATTATTTACCTTTAGAAGACTTGGAATATTATGTATTTTACTACATACAGTATATACTATATACTTATAGATAACCATTATGGTATTTTTTTGTTCTTGCTATAGTTGTTGTTGCTTTTTTGACAGCCCATATTTTTATATATTAACAAAAACAAAAATATTAGTTAACTATTACATTTTCATGAACTGAATATAAGAATAAAAATAAATATTAGATGAAAAACTTAACGGAAATAAGGCTTGGCAACTACATAAGATGAAGTAAAATTACTAAAAACAGAAAAATAAATTAAAGCTAAATAGAAATACATTTTTAAAAACCCTAACAAAAATAACAAGAACAGATAGGCTAACAAAATTACTAAAACCTAAAATTTTACAATGAAAACTGAAAATATAAAAACAAAAGCTAATTCAAAATATTAATAAATAATGGTATATAAATACATAGTATATAAATTACACTGTCCCACTGAAAACAACAGCATATGGGGTTGGAACAACAAGAATTTTAATTTTTGGGTGAACTACTCCTTTAAACAGATTAAGGGAAAGTTTAGAAATGCAGAATAAAAAAAATCCCCCCATTCTGATCAGAACATTTTCTGGCGGTTTGGGAAAATGGAATATTTGCACTTCTAATGAAAAGGCTGTGCATATTTAGTCATGTTTAACCAAGTCATTTAAACAAGTAATACATTTAAGATCAATGAACGATGACATGCATGAGGCGTACGCGATTAGCTATTAGTAAAATACTGCAAATCACATCCCAGAGGGGGGCATACATTTCCTCTGGAAATATTTTAGTCAAATATTTGGTTTGGTTTTTATATAAGTCAGTGAAATGTTGGTCAGTGGAATGAAACTGGTTCTGTTTCCTTCCAGATGTTGACTTAACTCCTGACACTGAGCAGGCCCATTCTGGGCTGTCGTCTCCATAAACGCCACTAGTCAAGTTCAGCAGACAGACTAGAGGTCAGGCCCTCTGAACTAACCCTGATCCCATTATCCACTAAATCTCTCGTTCTGTCTTAGCTTGTGCACACGAGATTTCTGAAGCTTCTTCGTCAGATGTTAGAACATAGTTTGTAGAACAGACCTCTATAAACACACAAAACAAATTAAAGGAATATCACTGGTTATTTACAAGTAATTGTATAATTTTAGTGATAGTCTAAAAAATAGACAAATATTGGCTGATTAATAACCCTATCAGCTTTAGCCAATAATGCCAATAAACCAGAAACAACGGTTTGAAGTTAAAAACGTCTTGATGAATTAAGTTTGTTACAAACATGGAGCTGTTTGCTACACAAGTTGATAATAGATTGACTGTAGTCATATGGATTAATTATGGATTATTACAATGTTTTATCCAGCTATTAGGACTCTCATTCTGACGGCACCCATTCAGTACAGAGGATCAGTTGGTGAGCAAGTGATGCAATGCTGTAATTCTCCAAATCTGTTCCACTGAAGAAACAAACTCATCCACATCTTGGATGGCTTGAGAGCAAGTACATTTTCAGCAAATTTTCATTTTTGGGTGAACTGTTCAAAACCAACAGCTTTCTCAAAGGATAATCTACAATTTAAAAATAAAATAAACATTTCCATGGATTTTTAACATATAGGCCTACTGTGTAAAATAAGTATTCTTTTGCATCATTAAATTGTATTCATGTGTACTATCCATGTTTTCTAAGCTATAATTCACATTTTAACCAGATAAATTCCTTTGATTTAGTTCATCTGAGACCACTCTTGACTGACATTTTTAAGACTAAGACAATCATAACTTGAATTTAAAATTGCATTGCAACACAGAAACAACAACCCTTATACGACCTTCATTTTAACAAACATATGCATAACCAGACATTTACAGTCAACCTGTTCTAAGCCATCCGTCTATCCTTCCCAAGCCCGCAGGCATCCCGGCAACAACAACTGACATTTCATTATGCCTTTCACTGTTACTGAAATATTACATCTGTGAATGCACAGCATTCAGTATGTTAATCAGATTACATGTCTGTCTGTGCAAATTAAAGAAGCCGCGCAAATCTGTGTTCGCGAGATGCCACGCAGCTGCTTTATGAAAGCCACTGCCGGAAAAATAAACGGAAACAAACATTCCATACTCGTTTTTCTAATGCACACAATTACATACCGTGAGCATTTTTAAAAAAGACAAACAGGAAGAAACATGATCTGGAACAACACACATAACGTATCTAATACACACTAATTCACGCAAAAAGCCTCTATTCAGCTCACTTAACCTTATGGAGTGCTTGTATCCTGTGACACTTTGGTAAGCAAATCTGCATCATGTCATTCACTAAACACCATCACATCAATAAACTTGGACAACAGATTGAGGGTAAGCCCCGCCCCCAACACACATCGCCATTGGATGAGAAGCTGAAGCTCAGCTAAAAGACTGTCAAGTCTGCATGTCACTCACATAGTCATGGAAGGCCTTGGCCTCGCTGGAGTGCTCGCAGGTCTCCCGGCGGTCTGGAGCGGCACAGTACAAATCCCAGAATACACTGTAACAGGAAACAGGAGAGAACGTAGCCATTAAATACAAGATATATGTGAAATACACATATTACAAGCATCCCACCACAAAAAAAGCAGTCAATAAATTACTTTGACTTCATCTGAGCTTGATTACTATTTAGAAAAGTTACATCACAGCAAATAAAAATGGAGTCCAGTCAAACTTGAGACTCGCACACTCTTTCGCTCCCACCCGCTTGGCACAAACAGCAGGTTATAGATCAATTAAGCCAGGGATTTCCTCAATTAAGAGTCTTTGGGTCCTGCAGGGCTGTTTGGAGGGGGAACAAGGTTTGTGTCCAAATGGTATTTTAATTACTGCACTGAAACTAAGTACCTGTTTAAATGGCCCAAATTAGTTCGCTCCAGGTCTTCAGATATCGATTTAATGGATAACCTATAAAATCTCCTGGAAAAAAAAGGCCTGGCGGCAGGAAGGCTAAAGACTAACCGCCGGCACACGACATGCGCCTGCTGTTGCTCTCACCAAGAAATGGAAAATAAACATTGTTTATCAAGGATATATTTATATCAGACAAAACTATTTGGTGATATTATAAACCTGTATTGGAAAACCTGTTAATATGGCTGCTTTTGTGCCAATGCAAGGGAAACTATCTTTTTTACCCTGCAAATATTTACCAGGATAAAGAACATTCCTGAACACATGTACAGCAAGTGAAAGAGTTACACAGGAAAAGGAGAGAAAGAGGATAAAAATGAGGCACCCTTTGCAAGTGGGGGAAGGGAACATTAATGGGGAGAGGAAACTAGAAACAGACATGGAAAGAGAGAGGGGGGAAATGGAGGGAGAGAAAGAGGGGGATAGGAAGTGAGAGAGAAACAACTAAAACTCCAGATAAATGGTTAGATAACAAAATATAACCACAGACTTACACAATTTCATGTAATTTTACATTACAAAACTATCAAAAAAATGAAATAAAAAAATGAAATTTTGAATGCCTTTTATACTGTTTACAGGAGATTCCAAAGTAATTTATTGTGATTTTACAGTAGTAACAATAACTGCACAAATTAATGTGATAATGTATGCTATATATCATGCTAAAGCCATAAACAGTTTAAAAAGTTTCTAATAAACTGAATTATTAAACATGCATATGTGCACATCCACTTTACGAATTATTTGAGGGTGGCTCACTTGCTGTTAAAAGACAGTTCTGTAAAATGTAAATGTTTATTTGACTCTGTATTTATAACATTTACAGATAAAAAAACTTTTTAGAATTCATTTGGGAAAAATTAATCTTACCGCTTTTAACAGCTAAAGCAGTTTTACACAGCAACCTGGCCACATGAAACGATGTGCTTATGATCGTCTTTGAAGTATTTCATATAGAGTGCGCCCATGCTTTAGACAACTTGGGTGGTGCACTTTCTTCTATATTAGAAAAAATAATCTATTCCTGTGATGACAAAGCTGAATTTTCAGTAGCCATTACTCCAGTTTTCTATGTTACAATGCTGATTTGGTGCTCAAGAAAATACTTGTTATTATCAATGTTTGAAATGGTTGTAATGCCTAATAATTTTGTAAACACCATGACGCATTTTTTTCAGAATTGTTTAATGAACAGAAAAGAATCTTTTCTACCATTATACATGTCTTTAATATCACTTTTGATCAATTTAATGCATCCTTGCTGGTTTTATTGACCCCAAACTTTTAAACTGTACTGTAATTTTCTATAGGGAAAAGGGTGGGCCTTTCCAAAACCAAATAAACTGTGTAGCAAAGATTTACAGTTGACTCGTACACATGGTCTAACCTCAAAACACCACCTGCAGGTTTGCCCGAATTACATCATGGCACTTCCTTGCACGCCAAACAATGCAATTACAATGAGTTGGGTTTTACGCGTGCCTCTTATGCTAATTGGAGGGAACTACATTCTCATGTTAATAGATTCTCTTAAACAGTAAAGCAAATCCTAATGGTGAAGACAATACGAGACAAAAGCAGGGGTAATACGGCCACATCCATACGTATACAGACTTTACAGTGAGGAGCTCTTTCGCATGTGTATTATTAGGAGTACAGTGCTGTGTCATTTGCATTTGAGAAACGAGATAATCCTGACACTCGGGCAGCCGCTGACCTTAGGTACTGGAACATCCGCATGGCTTATGGCTAATAACGAAATCATGACAAATAGGAAATCCTCACTGAATGAATATAAGCAATATGAGAGAAGCAATTACAGGGGAGTCATCGAACCCAATTCCTGAAGCTTTGAAGGCGCTAACACACAGGAGGTAAGGTTTAACGACTCAAGTTCTTTCCTTAAATCTGCACTCATCCCCTTTATCCTATAGGACTACTACCAACCGGTGAGCTGTCTTGACGCCCTGACCTCCCGCTGGCCCTCAGTTTGTCATTGGGCCACCCCCAATGGAGGAGAATATAACCAAATTGGGCCAGTGGGGGATTCGGACACATGCCACAAAGGGGGAACGGTATGCAAAGAGTTAATCTGTCTTTGGGGTCTTTAACAGGAACAAAGGCCAGCAGCAGAGACAAAGGTTGATGGAAAGGGTTTAGAAGAGGGATGGGTCATGTCTTTGCCCCACCATCTGGGCCTTTTGTCTGAAGGAGTGGGGTGGGAAAGCCAGGCCCGGGCAGACGTGCCCTCCGTAAAGACTGCCTGACCCAATAATACACCCACTGCCACGGGTCAAACCACAGCAGGTTAAACATACAGTTTGACGGCTGGTGTCACAGACAAACTTAAGTCTGGATTAGTATAAATCAATACAGTGAAAGTGAATACAAACAATCTTGTAGTCTGTAACACATAGACTCTCTCTTTGTGGTCAAGTCGCTTTTGAGTTAACAGTGAGGATATTTTCAGCTTAACCGTATCATTCACATTGTTGGTTAACCAGGTTAGGGTGCAACACTAAATTTTTCTTTCTACTTGCTCAGTTGAGACAATAGTTCAGATTTTAACTTGCCCTGTCCACATTTTTGTTGTCCACAACACAAAAAAATGCATTTAAAAATTCAATTAACTTACATTAATAATTTAAAACTTCTAAATGCATCATTTTTACATTATTTTTAAAAATATTTATTTTAAAATTATTTTTTGAAATAGAATTTATTATTAAAATTCATTTTTATGCATATAACACCTATTTAACATATACAGAAAAACAGTACTGTCTGATTTGTAATTTCCAACACACTCTTAATGATGCTACCCAGATTAACACGTAATTTTACGAATTCGACAAAATCTCATCTGTCAACTAGCTACATACAGTGGTGTGAAAAATTGTTGGCCCCCATCCTGATTTTTTATTTTTTGCATGTTTGTCACACTTTAATGTTTCAGATCATCAAACTAATTTAAATATTAATCAAATATAACACAAGTAAACACAACATGCAGTTTTTAAATGAAGGGTTTTTTTTTTTTATGAAGGGAAAACAAAATACAAACCCACATGGCCCTGTGTGAAAAAGTGTTTGGTTGGAAAACACATGAGACCTACCACCACCATGAATGGAGGAATCCAGGAGGCTCCCCTAGCGTAATGTTCTTCTCCCATCGGATCTACAACAGGCAGTGAGCAGGAAGAAATGAGAAAGAGAAAGAGGGGTTGTGAGATTGTAGATAATGTAACATTTTCCTGTCAGACGTTGCATAGTCTGCTCTCTGACCCAATCCAGATCCCATATATCATCCTGCTTTCTCCACCACAACAACAGACTTGTTTTCCTCATATCCTGCTACGACACTGGAGCTTAAAATGGCAGAGAGGAGAAACTCCTTCTGGGAAGCCCCTACATATGAGTTCAAAATCATAATTCAGATGTGAAGTGCACTGAAGTGATTTCGGTATAAATAAATAAACAGATAAAATCAATGAAGTGGCCAATTTCATATATATATATATATATATATATATATATAATTTTTTTTTTTTTTTTTTTTTCACTAATACAACAGAATAATGGTCAATGTACTTGCCATGCATGTGTGTTATCAACTTCATGTTATTTCAAACCATGAATTTCTTAGGGTCCTTTTTTTGTTTTAATTTTCCTTTAAAAAGAAAGTTTTAATAATAGTTGTATTATTAGTAGTAGCACTATCATTACATTTAGTAATATTTCTATCATGATTTCTTCAAGTTAAACTGAACTTTTATTTTGACACGTTGCTGTGAAGACCTTTAGGTTTCTGTTTGTATATGATATGACATATTGCATATGATATATAAAATGCTCATGAAGTTTTTTTGACTGGATTCCACATTTTCCGCATCACGGAAATCATAGGGCCCAACCTTCTTCTGTTGAAAACAAAAGAAGACATTTTGAAAAAAAAACAATTTTTTATCCATGTAGTCAAAGTTAATGGGGTCCAGTGTTGTTTTGGGCCCCACTGACTTAAATTATATGGACAAAAACAGCTGAAATGATCTTCAAAATATCTTTTTTGTGTTCTGCAGAAGTTAACATCCACAATGCAACTGTTAGTTACAATGCTGGTAAGTACGACTACTGCGACATGACTTGAAGGTAGCACATATTCTTGGCGGTCATTACTCAGCTTTATCCTGGTCAATCCATCAGTGTGGAGACCTACAGCAGGCTTTAGCGATCCAAAACCATGACCCTCAAAATTAATCACAGCTTCTGTTTTTCCTACACTTCATTCAGGCCTTGGGGCTCACTTTCACCCTCCATCCCTTCTGCTTGTGTGGAAATGACCAGGGCGACTCTCATTGTGGCCATAATCTCAGTGTATTTAAAAAACGTTCTCCTTTGTAATAGGTGAGTAGAAAGACCTGAACTGACCATGGAAAGTGCGAGGAAGGAATTAGCCTATTATAACAATTATATATGGATGATTACACAGGAAAATGTAGCGAGAAAAAAAGAAAATCTAAGAGGATAGAGAGGATAGGTTTGTTCACTGCAGCTGAAAGTGGATTACAGAAGCAGGTCTGAAGGTTAAGAACACATTATCAGTCAATTTCACCTCGTCGGCCTGCCAAACGGCACGATAAACATCTGACCAACTTGCGGTGCTTTTGAGAAGTGCTGCAGAAAGTCAGGAAAACAATGCCGCAACGCAGCAGAGATGCCGCCAAGCCAACAGGGAGGAAAAACACCCTGGGTTAACAGAGCAATGGACGGAAATGACTGCTCACAAACAAATGGCAACTAAAAGTCCTGCTGGTCGGCGTATCATAAACAGCTATTACCTGAAAATTAATGATGGGTAATTAACAATTTTGCACATGGTTGGTGCACTCATACTGGTCTACAGATTCTGAGACAGTAGAAATATAGGGGGGAAAAACAATTCAGTGTAGTTAAAATCAACTCTATATCACTACACTAAGGCAGAGTGTCAATGTTCTTATTAAAGTGAATATTTGGTGTGTTTTAAGATATTTCCTGACACAAACAACAAAATTAAATGGATTATAATGTTCTAATTTAAATGTGGAACAAGAAAAATCGAGAACAATGTTACTGTGGCAGTATAGCGCAGACTCACAACATCCTGACCCATTCAAATGAAACAAGTGGATTCAATTTGGATTTTATAGCACTGCAGAAAAGAACAAGCTTGATAGAAAACATGCTTTTGTAAGTGATGCCATATCACCACATTAGAAAAAAATAGTGTATTGCAATGCTTGACACATTGCACAAAATATAATGTGTAATATATATATTATGTAAAATATATAACATATACTATGTAAACATATTGTTGAGTGTGTGTGTGTACACACTAGGGCTGGGCGGTATATCGAGTTTGTACGATATATCGATATATTCTTTATAAGCGATACGGTATGAAGCAATATCGTTAATATCGATATACAATAGTTTGATACGAGCGCATCTGAAAAAAATATCTAGGGAGGACAGACTGAACTGCTGCGGAGAAAGTGCATAATACAATTTGTTCTAAACGTGACAAGCTTTATATGAAGGGCTTTAAAAAAAAAACTCGTAGGATATAGTAGCCTATAGTTTATAGTTTGAGTTTAAAGTGGCTCTGACAGAAAGGCTGCGTGTGCCACTGACAGAGATACTCACGCCGTTTAATGTGTTTGAGTTGTGCTGGTTTCCTTAATGCATAACTCACATTTCACAGGTATATTCTCCATCTGTAAATGTTAGAAAGGCATAGAAATATTTCCATTTTGCTGTCAGAAGTGCGTGAGCTTTTGCTTTGCGATTCTCTGCTAAACTTCACAGACTTCCTTTAGAACGAGCGCCACCGTGCGCACGTGCCAAACAGACAGAGCGCAATGAAATAGGAGCGCAATAACTCTGACTAAACTATAAATTTTGCTGAAATACTTGTAGTTGGACAATAAATGTGACATATGTAGAATTTTAAACCTACAAGTAAGTGTATATGTATGATAGCACTAACTGTAAAGTGTAATGGGGTTATCAAAATAGCCTTTTTACTCAATTAGTCTGTGCTTTTTATTATTTTAATTTTTAGTTTAGCAAATTTAACTTCTGCTTTAAAAGCATTATTTTTGTTTTTAGATTGCAATGTTACAGTGTTAGAATGTAATGTGATTTTAACCGTTTTTGCACATAATATATGCCTACATGCTTACA
This sequence comes from Spinibarbus caldwelli, assembly GCA_039654775.1. Classification (NCBI taxonomy): domain Eukaryota; kingdom Metazoa; phylum Chordata; class Actinopteri; order Cypriniformes; family Cyprinidae; genus Spinibarbus; species Spinibarbus caldwelli. The sequence continues at coordinate 28,015,883 of CM077235.1, forward strand.
TTCACTTTATTTGTTTAATCCAAATACAAAATACCGAGATATATACCGTATACCGCACATCAGCCAAAAAATACCGAGATATGAATTTTTGCTCATATCGCCCAGCCCTTGTACACACACATATACATATATATATATATATATATATATATATATACATACACATATATATATATATATATATATATATATATATATATATATATATATATATATATATATATATATTTACATTTACATTTACTCATTTAGCAGACGCTTTTATACAAAGCAACTTACAAATGAGGACAATAGAAGCAATCAAAACCGACACAAGAGCAACAACATGCAAGCATAATGACAAGTCTTGGTTAGCCTAATGCAGTACATGTAGCATGGGTTTTTTTTTTTTTTAAAGAAATGACATAGAATATAGAAGAAAGAAACATAGTGTTTTGAAGAAACAAGTAGATAGAACAGAAAAAAAGAAGGCTAATGTTAGTTTTCAAAGAAAAACTAGCTGTTAGAGAATAAATATGCAAGTGATAGAGGATCATGTTTGTGTTTTTTTTTTTTTTTTCAATAAAAATAAGACAGATAGATGTGTTTTTAGCCGTTTCTTGAAGATGGTTAAGGACTCAGCTGCTCAGATTGAGGTCATTCCACCAAGTGGGAACAGTAAATGAAAAAGTCAGTGAAAGTTATTTTGTGCCTCTTTGGGATGGCACAATAATGTGTCGTTCACTTGCAGAACGCAAGTATATCTATCTATCTATCTATCTATATATATATATATATATATATATATATATATATATATATATATATATTTTTTTTTTTTTTTTTTTTTTTTTTATATATATAAAAGGCAACTTGGTGGATGATGTTTTACATGTGTGTTCTAGCTAAAATGTGTACTAAAGTCATACTAAAAAATATGAAGTGTGTGTTTGTGTGTGTGTAAGCAGAGTCTTACCTCGGAAAGGAAGGTCTGTGCTGATTTCTGGGCCCCAACATGCAACAAGTACTCGTACACATACAAAGCTAATCTAGAAGAGAACAAGAGAGAAACAGGCATTATATTCAAGGCATGATGATGACTTCATTAAGAAGAAATTCTGATTATTCTGCAAGTAAGCGAAAATAATAACTCCAAGATAACAAGAAAAAAATGTAAATATAAACAATAAACATATTTCATTCAACAATAAAAAAATAAATAAAAATAGTACAAATTCACTAGTTTACACAATATGTGTGTCCTGTGTGTTTTTGTTTATTTGAATATTGCGTCATTATCTTTGAAACAGACTAACATCAAACTTCATGAAAATCAACTGTCAAGTTCCTTGTACAGATCGCTATGTACATTGCTGCCTATGCAGAGTGTCAAAATCAGTCACTTATAAGGTTAGAATGCTGCCTTAGAAAGTAGCTGCTTTTGTAGACAGCTGGCGAGGTTTTAGAGCAGATATAGATTTTCATTCCCAGTTGTAGGCTGTCACTCTAGTTTGGATGTTGTTCAAAAGTTTCAGAAAGAAAATCAGTGGCTACAGACAACTCACTAGAGATTGTTCATTACACAAATACACATGAACACACAAAACACCCATCAACCGCGATGACCGCATGTCCGATCTCCACAGCCCCGTTTGCTCCGCGAAAAGAAAAGAAAGATCAGCCAAAGCATGCATAGCTGGAGTTGTCACGGCAATCTGACGGCACCATCGCGGTTCTTGTGTTTTTGTCATTTTCTGTATCCATTATGTCTGTTGTTTAGCCGCTTGGGCTAGCAATTACCCAGCTCCCAGTGTACCGCGGGGTTGAAACTGTACCATCCCTCCGCTCTTATCCTTTCCTTTTCTCTCCCATCAGCCATGAAAGAAAATAGCCCTGCAAAGCTCTCCTGGCAAAATTACATTCAGAGACAGGCACAATTTGGTAGAAACATGGTTTTTGCCTGGCTGCGGTGTATTTGGGGCAAAAGCATTTATTTCCACCATGGGTAAAGCAATAATGGCATACACAAGAGTGGCTCTTCCATGAGGACGTGTGTTGATGTCCAAATCTGATTTTTCAACACAGAGATAACAGGTTTGGTCATTTTATGTAAAATTAAACACTGATTACACAGGAAAGATGTCTTAAAGTGATAGTTCACCCAAAAATGATAGCATTTACTCATCCTCAAGTTCCAATTATATTTTAGAAAATTTGGTTGGAATAGTGTTTTTTGTCCATACAATGAAAGTCAATAGGGTCCAGTGTTGTTTTGGACCCCACTGACTTTCAATGTACAAATAAAAACAGCTGAAGCATTCTTCAAAATATCTTCTGTTATGTTAAACAGAAGAAAAAAAAGTCTTACAGATTAGTGGTCGACTGATTATCGGTGCCGATATTAAGCATTTTTATGGTTATCAGTATCGGTCATTTTCAAAACCGATTTACAGATAAAATAATTTAAAAGCATTTAAAGAAAGTTTTTGTCAGAGCCCTTGTTATTTTTAATTTTGACATTAAAGGTGGGGTAAGCGATTTCTGGTAGCCAATGTTGATATTTGAAATCACCAAAATAAACACGCCCCTATTCCAAAAGGGTCTCGCCCCTGTTTTGATAGCTCCGCCACACACATACGTACGCAACCCAGGCAACGATCAGTTCTGTGAAACAACGCAAACCCAATGTTACACCGTGTCTACACCGGACGGGAGCGGCGCGACAAAATACTATAGAAGTCATTATAATCAGTGAAGCTGTCTACACTGGATGCTGCGCGGTGCGACAAATCCCCGACAGAAAACTGCTGCCGCGTTCTATTTATGACGTGCTGACACAAATTTCAAATGATTTTCAATGGTCGCTTTATCGCGTCCAGTGAAGGCAGACTTTAGCTGTTGCGGCGCATCCAGTGTAGACACGGTGTTACTCACCTATCGGGAAGGAACAAAGCAACCTCGACGTCCGATCGCTGGCCTTCCACTCCTTGAGTTCTCTCCAGCGCTGGAAAGCTGATCCGATATTTACACAGGTCCTACTTCTTGCCTTATCGTTCCGCAGACTTTTTCCTCTTTTGTTGTGTATTTTTTCCGTCATCTCTATCTTTCTGTCGCTCGGCTCGGCTAATGTCTGTCCTGTGCACTGAACGCTCTCTCCTCCACATCACAAGTAGACACGCCCCTTACTGCTGATTGGCTACCAGTTTGTTTTGGTATTCGGCCCGACTCATTTTTCTAAAGCGTTTTTGAAAAATTACATACCCCACCTTTAATTTTCATTTTTACACCAGACATATATATCGGTTCAAAATATCGGTTATCAGTCTACTTGATCTGTAATAATCGGTTTCGGCATCAGCCCTGAAAAACACATATCGGTCAACCCCTACTACAGATTTGAGGTTGAGTAACATGATGACAAAATTTTTGGACCTCTTCTACTTTTAAGAATGGATACAATGAAACTGAGAACAGAAAATGGGAAACAGAAAATGTTGTGAGCCAGATTCGAACTAGTGATACCCACATGAACACCACAGCTCACTGTTTTGGAGCATAACCATGTGCTAACCAATAACCACCATTTAAATACCATATAAAAACCACTGACAATCTTGAAATCTGTATGATGCAGGGTTATTACTGTTAACTAAAACTATTAAAAACATTTAAACTGAAATAAAAGCAAAAAATAAATATTAGACGGAAAATTTAAACTAAACAAAAATTAGACATTTTGCCTAAAATAAGTATGTACCACTATAATTACTAACTGGAAACTATTAAAAACTAAAACTAATCTAAAACTGAAATAAATTAAACCTAAGTAGTAATATTAAAAAAAAAGGACAAAAGCACATAGCCTAATAAAATAACTAAATATTAAAATGAAAACTGAAAATACAAAAATAAAAGCAAATTCAAAATATTAATAAAAAGTATAATAGTATATAAATAATACTAAGATAACACCTTTCTGATGGAGCCTTCTCTCCAACGCACATATAGTGGGCAGAAGCCTGTATTTGTGTGGGAGCAGGAAGCTTTCCCAGGCATCAGCGAGGAGGTGAATGAGTCTGTGGAAGGAGGCGCCCAGGGTGGCAGGCTCATAAATAGCAGAGGAGAGCTCCCTCTGATCAGCCAGTCAATGACTGTGATAAAGTTGGATATGAAAGACAGGGAGGAGATCCAGCGCTCCATCACTGCACAAACACTGACGCGCTGGCGTGGGAGAGTGACCAGAGTGACAATGCCTCCCACCGAGAGACAGTGGTGGAGAGGAGTCAACGACGACCATAAAACTGTGGATGAGAGGTTCAAACAAAGTCTATCTAAAGGTACTATTGCCAAAAAGGATCTACAGAATTAGCAAGTCAGCAATATCTACTTGTAAGGTTTTAAACTTAAGCTGCATTTCGGTTTACCTGTTAGCCATGACAAACAGAAGCAGGGGTGGGCGATCACGAAAAGGCAGAATCACGAATCACAAATTCTTTTTTATGTTGGTTTTTAAAGGGCTAGTTTATCCATAAATTAAAATTCTGTCATTGTTTACTCACCCTCCTGTCAACCTTTCAATATTTAGATGTAAATATCAGCCTAAATTAAATCTGTTCACCATATAAAGCTATCACATCTCTTCACAAGACTTGTATTAAGCTGCTTGATTCATAATTGATTTGTTTTATGACACCTTTATAACCTTTTTGGCTTCTTCATGTTTTGGTTACCTGGACTTTCAATGGACGGCCAGAAAACTTGCAAATTTCATTAAAAATATCTTAATTTGTCTTTTGAGGATTAATAGTTTTGTAACGACATGAGGGTGAGTAAACGATGACATTTTTGGGTGAACTATCCCTTTAAGATTTTTTTGCCAGTTACTGAGCAAAACTAAATTCCCTTAAAATATATACAGTATATAGCCCTATTAAGGAAACAAAAGAATGACAGAACATGTACATCCAGAATAACAGGTCAGAAAGTGTAGGTTTTGTTAGAGAAACTAGAGGGAGAAAGTAAAGGGCCAATTTCTTCAAAGAAGTAATTGGCCCTAATTTGTTCGTTTTGGAATTGTGGCATAATTATTTATTTAACGAAAGCCATTTCAGTGAATATCACTATACATTTCAAAGCCTTGCATTTGAACGGCACCCATGACACTCATTCAAGCTCTGTTAAAGAGCTTAGTCAGGGAAAATGCCATATTTAATTTTACATGAATGAAAATGAGGCTGTTAGCGTATAGTCCGTTCAGATGTAAAGTCCGTTCAAGACTGCACATCTTTTTACCACCAGAAATTTTCTGAAAAAGATATTTGCAAATAAACAAGGTACCAAACAGTATGAGTAACTGAACGTACAGTACATCTGTCCCTTACAGCCATTTTCATTCATGCAAAATTAAATATATCATCTAAAGTCCATAGCTCTATACATACTATCAATAAGAATAAACAAAAATATCAGATATACTCTACCATGGCATTTTGTCTGTGGAAGAGCACATTAACATTGTGTTTCAACTGAACTTAAAGTGAAAGAAAGCAGACAGACTGTTGACAACAGTGCATTGGTATATCCAGATATGTAATGGTTATGAAATAAACTACAAAAGGCTAGTGATTTGGGCAAAACAATGAAATTATTTTGTGTTCCAAAGCAGTAAAAACCACAGTTTCATGTCTCTGACTTACTCATGACCAATTTACTCAAGACAACTGTTCCATTTTGCAATTTGCTAGTCACTTATCTCACTACCTGTCTCACCATAAACAAGGGTTTAGGAACGCCAATGGAGTTCGACCTCTGGGCTCGAAGAAAACATCTAGCAGCTGCCATCTGCTTGAATATGAGGGAAGCGCGAGACGATCTGGATCAAACTGTGGATTCCCAGGAGTGGGCTGATAAAAATTTCATGGCAGGGAGGCCCATGTGATCTGGGTGGAGGGGGGTACTATGTGCTTTGGTCCAGGGTACCAGCACCTGGCCCTGATGCATTATTGAACACCGTTCATTCAATTGCGCCTTCAAGGAGCACCTTGTGTAGAGTTGTCAGGAACATTGAGTGCGAGAGCAAAGAACAGGAACTCTGGATTCCGAAAGTCCCGTTTGGAAGCACTTTGGAAGCACCAAACACTTAAAGACATCACAGAAGGATGGGAACAGGGAACTACAGCTGATGGGACGAGACCCTGAGGTGTGGGCAAGAAGAAGCGTCTGGTCTGGCTGCGAGAGCAGACAATACAAGCAATGCTGGGATACGGCCAAAATAAATTAGATCAAGTTCATTAGACAAGTTAATCACAGCAATTTCAGCTGCATAAGAACAAGTACAGTACGAACAACAACCTCATTATATAAGTATGTAAATATTGGGATAACTGAGACAAAAGTAGTACTTAAACGTTATAATAGATTTTTAATAGACCCTTAAAGGGATAGTTCACCTAAAAATGAAAATTCAATGTGCTAATTACTCACCCTCATGTTGTTCCAAACCGTAAGACCTTTGTTCATCTTCGGAACACAAATTACGATATTTTCGATGAAATCTGAGAGATTTCTGGCCATGCACAGAAAGCAACGCAACTATCACGTTAAAATGTAAGAAAGCAGACAGAAGAAAGCGTGGTACTTTTGTGAACGCTGGAAAAGATATTGTTGAATAAAGTTGTTATTTTTGTTTTCTTTGTGCACAAAAAGTATTCTCGTAGCTTCATAAAATTAAGGATGAACTGCTGATGTCACATGGACTATTTTAATGATGTCCTTATTACCTTTCTGGGCCTTGAACATGTCAGTTGTGTTGCTGTCTACGCAGGGTCAGAAAGCTCTCGGATTTCATCAAAAATATCTTCATTTGTGTTCCAAAGATTAATGAAGGTCTTACAGGTTAGGAACGACATGAGGGTGAGTAATGACAGAATTTTCATTTTTGGATGAACTATCCCTTTAATAAATTCTATAGACTTTCACTGTAAAAAAAAAAATAATAATAATAAAAATTCACACAGATCTTTTTAAATATCTTCTTTTTGTTCCAGGGAAGAATGTCATAGAGGTTTGGGGATAAATAAATGATGACAGAAGTTCACTGTTGGTATTTTTTCACTGGCACATAAGCAAATATTAATTATAAACATGAAGTCAGTTAGAAAAGCAAAGCCTACCTTTGCTCATTTAGCTACTTTATTTGAGATATTGTTCATGTTTGTAGCACAAACAGTGTGAGAAAGGCAACATGCTGAATGTAAAACATACAAGCAATAGTAATAGTGATACTTACATTATCAGGTACTGCTTAAAAAAAAAACAAAAAAACAATACATTCTATTTTATATTTAAACACACCATTCAAATCCATCTGTCTTTATATGCCAGGCTCTCTCATATTCAAATGACTGAGAGCAGGTGTTAATGTATGCAAACCTGATCAGCAAAATCTAAATGGTGCGCTCTCTCCAGAGGAGCACAGGACATATAAAGAGCCATATTATGGAGATGGGGAGGGGTGGTGGAGACCATGTCACTGGCCGGGGCCTCAGGAGCCTGCGGCATGCCATCTTAAAGCTCAGCCCGCCTGTTCAAAAGCCCCGAAAAGAGGTCTGCTGGAAGGAATGCCCAGGGGGACGACCCGCAAGTCTCTCAGCCCCTTCCCCCTCAGTTTTTTCCAGATCTACAGTCTCCCTGTGGGAGAAAGCCCTGCCAATCGGAGGCGTTCAGAAGAGCTAAGTCCAGTGATGTAGGAGTAGTTCAGCATAGGTGGGTTTGTTTTGAGGTGAGTGAGGTAAAAAGAGCTGATGTTACGGTACTGCTGGAACATAAGGTCTTTCTGCAAAATAGCCTCACCATGACTCCTTGTAGCACTGTGGGGAGTCTCACGCGCATTGGGAACATTAAACACAGGTCAGATTGCTTGGCCTACAATATAATGCCAGGTGCGAAACACTATTTTCACAGCCATTTTTCCACTTACTCTCAGAGAAGGAAAAGGGCCATTAAAAGAATAGTTCACCCAAAAATTTAAAGTTTACCTCAAATAAAATACGCCGCAGGCTGGATGTCAAAAACATCAAGCAGCACTGGTTTCATGTCTTGACATCTGACATCATGATGTGAGAACTGTGGCATATATGAGCTGCATACTTAGCTTATGAATTATTTAATTTGAATAATTACTCAAAAAAGTTATCATATGGCTTCAGAAACAGTGTTATTATTGCAAATAAAAAAATAATTTAATAAACTTTTACATTAACTAAACATAAAAATAAAATTAGTTTTAGTGTTTGATTAAATTGTTTACTAGCTTTCAAAAATTTGTCTCAGTAAGATTTTTAAGAAAATACTTTTATTCAGCAAGTAGTCCAAAGGAAGCATTAAACTGATCAATTATCAATCATACTGACAGTAAAGACTTTTATAAATGTTATACAAAAGACATAAAAGATTTATATTTAAAAATCTTTTAAAAAAAACTTTCTTTTTACCAAAAAAAAAAAAAAAATGTACCATGGTTTCCACAAAAATATTAATCAGCACAGCTTGATAACATTGATAATAATCCATCCCAAGAATAAACTACTTTTTAAAATATGTTAAAATAGTAAAGTTATTTTAAATTGTAATAGCATTTCACAATATTACTGCTTTTACTATTTTTGATCAACCAGATGTTGAGCATAAGAGACTTTTTCAAAAACATTAAAACAATCTTACCAACCACAAACTTTTAAATGTTTTGAACAAAAAGAAAATGAAACATTTACTACTAATAATAATAATAATATTATAATCCTGGACTAGACATACTTTCATGGTGCATTTACAACCTTTTTGAAGCTTGACAGACTAGCCACTGTACGGAAAACAGGGGTTGGAAATTATTCCTAATGTCCCACAGTGAGTTCCATGTAAATATTAACAGCATAACAGTTTGAAATGACATGAGGGTAAATAAGTAAGTTTTGGATGAAACCTCCCTTTAGAAGAGTTCACTCAGGGATGTGACATTTTTCATTACACATGAACCAACGTGAGGACAAATCAGATGACAGTTTATGACAGCTCCAAAGGAAAATCTCTAAAATGTATCACCAGAGATAAACGGGTCCCCCTGTTCCGCTCTCATCACAACAGAGCCCACACAGAGTCCTCACATCAAAGAAATCTGCCAAATGTATGCCTTGAGCACACCTGACATCTCGCCCGAGGCTCTCTGATAAAACCATCTTTAAACATGAATGAATCACACATAACCGTCCTACAAAGGCACCGTTAGGAAATCATGTTTTCAACCCTCCTATCAATTATTCACCCAGCACAGACACACGAGACAAGGGAAAAGGGTGAAAATGACAAGTTCCTAAAAAGTTCTCTGATAAAAACCAAAACGCCGCATCCTCGCATCAACGTTGCCAAACTGAGAATCCATCTGCTCCTTTGGCCAGAGACAGTGTGCTTCCAATGGATCCGTTTTTCATAAATTGGATTTAATGGTGCTTTAATACTCTGCCACAAGTTGTAATATAAAGTTTACACCAGGTGTAGAAACTCCTCACTACTGAGAATACAAACTGAACAACAAATGTGAGCTCAGCAGGAATTATGTTCACTGAGGTGCATCATTCATTCAAGCCATTTCTGGACATGCAAAAGGCCTTGAACATTCAGTATACTACAAATGTGAATGAGCAGTATAAAACTGTGGATGAGATCTTAAACTAAGCATCTTGTACTTTCCATTTAAGCCCCTTAAAGTGTGTTGTCTGACTCTGATCCTCATCATTTTGAGTGGTCACTATCAGATGTTTCAAAAGAACGACTGAAGCTGATCACTGGTGCAGACCCAAGCAACTATTAAAAAATGACATTGTCCTAAACAAGCCATATAGACACTTATCAGTCTGAATAAGACATGCTAAACTAAAAGAAACTTTTAGACAACGCTTACAAACCACTAAAAGTTTTACTGCCACAAGGATATACAGTAATTTGGGATTAGATATACATTTAATTCAAAGGGTTTCTGCGTTTTTGACCCATGATTTTTCCATGACCTTTCCAGTCATTCATAATCACCACATAAGGCTTTTAAAATATATACATCATTGATATTTCAGGAATAAATTTCCATTTACAGGCACCAAGCTTTGGAATGAATAATGTAAGCAATTAGACTTACTAGTGTACAAATGTTTCCTGGACATCCTCTGGCAAGTTTTATTCCACAAAGACCAATATCTGGTTGCTTAAACATGGCATGTCTATTGAAATCTCTATGACTTTGTGTGGAAAATCATACTTTTAAAGTCATCTGATATTTCCAGGTTTTCAATTCTTATGGAACCTTGTTTAAACTACACTGTCCACATACTATGCTAAAGCACAATAACTTGCATGTATGTATGTCTTGCAACTACTCCTGTTTTTTGAACAAAATACAAGCCCCGGTTTATGCATTTAAAACAACAAACCTAAAAAGTCACTAACAAAATGTAAGAAAGTGAGAATTTATAACTTAACATGGAACCAAGTAAAATCTTCTACTGTCACAAACTCACTCATCAAATCAAACTATTTCATTACACTAGTTTGTACAGCTGCTCTAACATGATTTCATGTGCATCAACGATCAGATCTCCTGTATGTCTCATGCACAAGAAGCATCTGAGCATCTACATGATGCATTGATTCAAACCTTCCACAAACTCTCCATCTGCATCTGCATGGTAAAATCCTTCATGTAACATTTACTACCCGAATGCATGATAAAGTTGCTCCAAAGCAAGCTCAAGTAGCATGCATAAACAAAAACACATCAAAACAGCTGTGCAACACAGCTAGATAGACACTGCACAGAATCTGCAAAGAAACTACTTAGTAAAGTGTTAGTTAGGGTCGCCGATAGCCGTCTCGTGCAGTGCAGCGCAGGCATCAGAGAACGTGCAGGTTTTTGCTCTATATGTGACAATGCACAAATTCACTTACTTCTCTCTGGCTTGACTATCGGATGGAACGACAGCTCCTTTTCCTTTGGCGTACATGGTGGACTCTGTTTGAAGACTTTTAACCTACTCAACACCTGTCAAAGGAAGCGGCCAGGAAAACGGTCTATCTCCATAGCTACCCGCTTAGTGTTTTCCTCCCTTTTCGTACATCTCCAGCATTGGCCACAAATCAGGCACAGTTTCTGCTGGGGGAACTTGAAACAGTCTACTGGTGGATTTTTTTTTTTCAATCGCTGTTCCAGGATTACTCTCACCCTCCCCCTGCTGTGGAGAAAAGGGGGGGCTCCTTAAAGGGGAAGGCACGCTCTATTCGTTGGATTGTTGCACTGTCTAGACCTGTGTAAATCAAGTTACAAACTTAACTGAAAAATACTGTTACTGGATATTAATATTTAGATTCTCAGTAGAATTTTAAAAAAATAATTTTAAAAATGTTACAGCAATAAATTTATTTGTTTATCAAAAGAAGAGGCCAGACCAAGGCTACAAAGTCCCATCTATGAGTACAGTCTCAGTGCATATGATTTGTTTTTCAATTATATTTATTTGTAGTGTTTGAAGAACAAGTTTATGACAATTTGTCCTTTATTTTTTAGTTTTTTTCCTCTGAAATGCATAATTTCAAAGAACACAAAATATCAAATCTAGAGTTTTAATCTGTCTGTTAGCTATATTTTTAGCAAAAATACACATTTAAAAAATTGTATTTTAAAATTCTTGAACGATAGAGGTTTACGTTTATAAATTGTTTCTAAAATTAAAATTTCCCTTCTCTGCAGCTGTATTAGAAGCAGCAAATCATAGTTTTGTGGCTGTGATGTAACTAAAGCCTACTGGCTCTTTAAATAGAAAGGAGACACAAGCTCTTTAAAGTCTGCGTGAAATAAATATCTCGTTTGTAAATGCATTTTTTTAAACCTCATAATGTCAAAATGTTACAACTTGATCTTTTGGTGAAAACGACACTTCTGTCTGGTGACATATGCCAGACTTCTCCAATCATTTAGCTTGAATCACACGTTCACAATTGACTGCGATGGCTGTGTCTCATTTCAAAGGCTGCGCCCTCCAGAGGTCACATCTGTTGGCCACATACTGTATCATTTCTTGAATGTTTTTCTGTAATTGTTACTTTTATAATCCTTGTTGACCTATATGACCAACAAATGTGACCTTCAGATGGTGCAGCCTTTGAAATGAGACATAGCTACATAATCTCACATTAATTTTTGAGTACAATGCCAACATCTCAAAATCCAATCAGTAAGTGACGGATTGATGTCCCCAGCTTACGGTTACACTCAGATGTATGTCACAATATGGAAGAAAAGATCTGCTGCTACTTCTGTTTCATTGCAACTTTAATATGTCCCACTCAAACTTCCTGTTTCAATAGGAAATACATAAATACAGGGAAAGACGTGCTCATCAAGCAAATGCACTGGATATTTAAACACTTGGGTGATAATAACCGATCATTGTTAAACATTACTAGACAGAGCTCGTTCCCAGGCTTTACGCTGCCATTTGATTCATAAAAATTTAAATCATTTTTTTTTTCCTAATTTTGCCCATTAATATCAAGACTAATATGAGTCAAAATGTTGTTTATTCATTGTCAGGATAAAAAAAGTAAACAAATTAATTAAATTAATGAAGCATATGCTTCATATTCATATTATTTTACTGGCAAAATTAATTAATTTAAATTAACCATTTTCTCCTACACACACACATTTACGTATAAGTGTTATACATTTATTCAGTTCTTAGTTGAAAAAGTGACTTGTGTTTTGAAATGCATTTGTCAGGCTCTGATTTACAGTATGTATAGGGCGCATTATGATACTAGGTCAACAAGGACACCACTGGAGGCCTGTGTAGGACAGCTAACCACATCGTCTCCATTACACAAGTGGTGTTTACCCAGAATGTTCCTCCACACTCTCCGGCCTCCTCTTGTGGTTCATGAGGCATGGCTGAGTCATGTTTATGGCAATAGCTCTGGCAACATCTTGTAAATACCAATACATGTAAGACAGACAACATGTTGGATAATGTACACCTTATCTACAGTACCTGTTACAAATGAGTCACTCGCTTCATCTGAATGTAAGTAGAGTCGCGACTGATTCTTAAGTGTCTCTTTAAGAGTTAAGAGTGGGATGCTGAAGCCGAGGTGATGTTTTCATGCTGTTTTTCATTGTGGGAAAGGCAGAGCCACTGCACAGCTGACTACATGTTTGTTAGGGTTTGCTTCTTCCAGAGAGTGGAAAAAAATTCATGTTGATGACTATATTCCACAGGCGTCTCCCAATGAGAGAGAGCGAGAGAGAGAAAGAGGGCAAGGGAGAGAGATGGAGGGTGAAAGAAAGAGAAAGGAAAAGACATAAAGAGAGAGAGATGGAGGGTAAGGTGAAGATAGAAAGAACGCAAAAGATGGAGGGCGAGGGAGATGGAGAGAGCGACTTGGCAAGACACTCTGAGAATAGCAAATACCTGCGTTCTCCACCTCTGCAGCACTGCCACGACAATCAGACCCAAAACATTTCAAAAATCCAAGCAAAATGTTATCTTCATCTATCCTTGAATGTTTTAGATTTAAAAGCTATCTATAGCATCTATATTAGGATGTGTATTTCAGCATGACAAATGGAGTTCTGTTCCTAATCATGCAATGTAATGAGAAGTATAAACAGACACACCCAGTTAAATGGCAATCAGTGGTGCAATTGCATTTTTGACGCAACATTCACTGTTGACCACTGAGAAAGTGCCTCTGTTTATGAATTGCCTGGGGAGTAAAGGCAGATATTGCAGAAGTGACTGTGTAAAAATGCTGCGCTGTGAACAAGTGTGGTGAATGGCATCATTGCATGGAAATGCACCAAACCTCAGCAGCTCAGTATTTCAGTATGTTAAACCATGGCAAAGTCACTGAGAATGAGAGTTAAAATGCCTGATAGAACTGTCTGTTCCTCTAGCATTCCTTATATGTACCAAGGGGTTTATGTTTGACTGGTTAGCATGGGCAGGTAGATGCTGGAACTACACCATTCTGCTGGGAAAATGTGTCTTTCTCCATTGATGGCCTTTCAGAAGAAGCCATGTAGCCTATTCTGACAAAATGTTTTGTTTATCACAAATATATGTATTTATTTGTTATTTAAGGAACATAAGTAAGTTTTTAAAATGTTTTTGAAAGAAGTCACTTATGCTCACCAAGGCTGAATTTATTTGATTAAAAACACAGGAATATTGTGAAACATTATTACAATGGAAAATAACCATGTTCTAGTTTAATATATTTTAAAAAGGAATTTATTCCTTTGATGGCAAAGATGAATATTCAGCATCATTACTCTATTCTTCAGTGTCACATGATCCTTCAGAACTCATTCTAATATGCTGATTTGCTGCTCAAGTAACAATTCCTATTATCAGTGTTGAAAACAGTTGTGTGGATTAATATTTAAAAACATTCATGGTTCTTTAATGAATTGAAAGTTCATTTAACAGCATTTATTTGACAGAAATCTTTTGTAACATTATGAATGTCTTTACTGTCACTTTTGATCAATTTAACGCCTGTGTGCTGAATAAAAGTATAAATTCTTTAAAAAATAAAATTCTTACTGATCCCTTATGAATGATACCGTACAAGCAGAGCTGGGTAGTAACTGATTACATGTAATCTGGATTACGTAATCAGATTTAGATGTAATTAGAGTAAATTGCATTTTAAAATACTCATAATCAGACTACAGTTACTTTTTTATTGATTACATGATTACATATTATTCACACAATAGCAATAAATTATTCATCATTTATTGATTCTCTCTAATTCCTCTTTTTTATCTTTTACATTTTCCTTTCTAAAATAGTCTACACTTATATACACTCAGAAAGTCCAGTTTAAAGTCCAAGAAGTCTTTCAACATTGCATCAACTACTGATGAACACATTCATTTTTATTTGAATTATCACTCAGTAGGTTATTTAACCATGTATTATTATGTATTATTGAAAGGCTTTTGTCTTTCAAACTCATTAAAATGCACAAATTCTCGTTATTTTCTTATTTGCAGGCATTCTCAAAAGTCATCTGAACCTCTTTCAACTAATATATTTACTTTAAAGGGGTGGTCAATAAGCAATTCTGTAAAAGACAATATCTCCCTTCGCATTAAACTTTGAGCATCGTAACTTTGCAGATGTTGTTTATGCTCAAACAGCAACATTACACACTAACTAAAGTTAAAAAAGTGAAATCATAATCACTGACCCCTTTAAGTACCCTTGAGATTTTAAAATAAATATTTCAGTAATTAAGTATCACATTTGCATGTTCACGGTTCTCACGGTTAATGGTCATATGGCGTGCAGGTAAACATAAAATATTTCTTCTTTTTTAGTAAGTGAATTATTTTGATTGTTATTTTAAAATTATTTATTCTAATTTTATGTTTTTTATGATTTAATTACATGTTTGCCTTTCATTAAACTCCTTTATGAACCCCAGTTTGGGAAACCTTGATGTAATATAATGTTTAATGCACTTCATGTTGTTAATTACAATGAAAGGAATATATTTTCTCACTCTTTGTATTTTTACATCATTATGGCACAAGATTATCATGTTTAAATCAATGTGATAAAAGAGTTTGGTCAAAAGTAATCTAAAAGTAATCTAAAAGTAATCTGATTATATTACCTAAAATGTGTAATGTAATGGATTATGCAACTGACTTCAATTTTTGTAATGTAATTTAGAATTAGTAGCGGATTACAATTTGTAAGTAATCTACCCAGCTCTGCGTACAAGTCATCACAAGGCATGATAGTTGCAAATGAAAGGCTTGGGACTGTGCATTCTAACCATCCGCCAATCAAACGCTCCAGAGTAATTAGTCACATGGCATTTATGGTTCAGGTGACTGGCTTAGTAATAAGTCCAGAACTAAATGCCCAGCAAAGATTGCCATGCACCAGTGAGCAACTGCCATTGAGAGGAATAGGAATGCTAATGGATAGCTTTGTCCAGGTGTTATAATAAACCTTCATAGGGATTTGTTCATACTCATAAGTAAAGATGATAATACCATACAAACACGCAGACCTCATTTCTGTCTCATCACCCAATCTACACAATTCTCCCTCCAGCACAGACATATTGTCTCTCTATTTAAGTGAAAAATGACTCAATATGAATCTAATGATCAATGTTAACACCATTTTTGAGAATACGTCATTTGCTTATGAGTCTGCTGTAATGCACTGCTGCAGTCAATAAACAGGAACATGATTTCCCCCTGCCACAAGATTCATGGAAGTGAGGTGGGCAATGCAATCAGCAACTGAATCCTGTAAGTGTTCACTGAGCTAAACGCTACAACTCCAGAGATGCGGATGAGCTCAGAGTGGCTTATGTAAATATTATTTTGGTCAGCCAATTGTCTTCCTGATGTATAAAATAACTGGTGACTCCTACATAAATGCTACAGTTTCCATTCCAATTATTTTTATGAACATTCCTTCTTAAATCTCCACAATATACTATAACAATCAAACTAGAATGGTTTTACTTGAAGGACTTTGCAAGTGTTACAAGTTCAACCATGTAGAGAGACAATGATATGTGTGGAAAACCTATTACATAATGAGTTGCATGTATGACAATTAATAATATGTGCATACAGACCCAGATTAGTAACAAAAAGTCACTAGCGGTGTGAATGGAACTTAAAGGCATCTTCAAATAGTTGAAAATAACAATCAAAATTTAGTATGCAAATACTAGTATGCTGCTCTAATCTGCAAAATGTGACTATAAGCACTAAAAAAAGGTGAAGAAACGATTTTCACTCCAAAATTGCTAGTAAATTTTACAAAAAATTACAAAGAGTCGGCATGTAACACATTGATTTAAACATGAAATTTTGAAGCAGAAAGACTGAAATAGTATTTCTCATAAAATGTACTCCAATAATCTCCAAAAAAATTGTAAAAAAAACTATACAAATAATAGTTTGCATCATACAAATAGTCTGCATCAAAGACTGACACGGAAGAGAAGAAATTGTTGAATAAAGTTATTATTTTGGTTTTATTTTGAAAAAAAATGTGTATTGTAAAAAAAAAAAAAACTATGCAAATAAAAGAAGACCAGTCACAATGAACTATGCAAATATTATAATGACATCATTGACGCAGTAACATTTAGAATGCTATCAGTGTACGTTAATGAGGGATTTTCAATATGCAATCTTACATTTCTTAAAAATGATAAAGTTACCAAAACCCCAAACTAAGTATACTTAAAGGGACAGTTCACTCAAAAATGAAAATCCTGTCATCATTTACTCACCTTCATATTGTTCCAAACCTACATGAATTACCTTCTTCAGTGGAACATAAAAGAATATGAACTATCCCTTTAAGACTGAAATTATGAGTCTGTAATGTTACACAGATCAAGTTATTCACATAAGTTCACTTAAGGTTAAAGATTTAGAATAACCCCCAACCAGATAGTTTGAGAATTATCAATACACTGCCTTGGAAGCACTGTAATGAAGAAAATTAAGAATTAAAGCTAAATGTACCCTGAAGATATAATGCTAAGCTGCAAAAAGTGGTTTCAGTGCTCTGTGAAATGTGCCTCATTTTGACATCCGCAGTGTGGGCACTGTAGCCAGATTCTCGTCACGACAGTTGTGCATAATGCGTTTGTGGTTTCCATATTGAATTGGATTGGTAGGGGTAGCCTTCGAGAAAAGGATCTCATTATTAGTGCCAGCGAGAAATCTTCCTTGCTCTTGGTTGCGTGTTGTGGGTGTTGGAGGAGTAGGAGGGGGGATGAATGTTTGTGTGTGAGTGTGTGTGTGTGCTTGAGAAAGAGAAAAGAGGAGAAAGAGAGTTTAAGTGAGCTAGACAAGTAAGCTAACGCATTGTGAACTAGGGATGCAGTTTTGTAGCATACAGTGTATGTTGACTGTATTGTGATAGATGACACGAGAGACAGTAGCTCAGTTTCAAAACCTAGTGAGCTGCCTCACTGCGTACTGCCTACTTAGGTGGCTTCTAAAGCAGCATGCTAATCATCTTAGAGCCTCATAAGTGAATTATCTGGAGCACTACACATAAAATGTAATTCAAAACAACACATAGGAGACCAGACTCAGATGACAACAGTAAAGTTTGAAGCTAGCATGTTGCCAAGTTATCAGCACACACACTAGTAAGCATAAGAATACATAGCATCAGTAATCCATTGTTTGTTAGAGTATTTGAAACACTACTTTCCAATACTGAATTAAGTACATTTATAAGCAAGAACTGAATTTGAAATAGCATATTACTCTTACTATTCCTGACATACCTTAAAGGGATAGTTCACCCAAAAATGAAAATTCTGTCATTAATTATTCACCCTCATGTCGTTCCAGACCTGTAAGATCCTAACTTTCTGGCCCTGCATAGACAGCAATGTAACTACCACGTTTAAGGCCCAAAAATCTAGTAAAGACATTGTTAAAATAGTCTGCATCAAAGACTGACGCGGAAGAGAAGAAATTGTTGAATAAAGTTGTTATTTTTGTTTTCTTTGCGCACAAAAAGTATTCTTCAGTATTCCTTTTAGTAGCTTCATAAAATTACAGTTGAACCATCAATGTCACATTTTAATGATGTCCTTACTTTCTGAGCCTTAAACGTGGTAGTTGCATTGCTGTCTATGCAGGGTCAGAAAGCTCTTGGATTTCATCAAAAATATCTTAATTTGTGTTGTGAAGATGAACAAAGGTCTTACGGATTTGGAACGACATGAGGGTGAGTAATTAATGACAGAATTTTCATTTTTGGGTGAAATATCCCTTTAATAAGACATAAAAAAGAGTAGGATGCTAATATGTTATTCAGAATTTAGCCAATATTTCTCACTACATCTGCTATCTTATATTTTTTTCGGAGCTCATTGCAATGCATTATGGTACTAAATTCAAAATGTGGATATATGCCATGTAGCCAAAATAGCCTTTTAGTGGTCAAATTAGTGGTGCCGTATTGCAGCATGTGTGTATATACTGTATGTCCTATGTAAAAATTTTGATAAATGACACCAGAGATAGTGTACTTGTGTGCATGCATGCATGCATGCAAATGTGTGCTTATTTGCATGTGTACGTATAATTCTGCATTCTAAAGAGTGTGCCAGCGTCCAATAAGTATCATTCGTGTATGTCTGGTGAGGGCAATGCAGATCATAACAACCCCAGCCGAGGTTGAGGAGAGGTGGGGGGTATAACAGCGAAACGTGACCTACATACCCCTTACGCAAACACAGACACACACTCCCAGTATCTCATTAACATAACTCACATATGTGTATACGACAAATAAGCGACAGTGACTTGAGACGGGATAGGATGGAGAGCTATTTACATCACCCTCTTTGTTTATTTTAATCTGCTGCGCTCATCCCATGCTGCCTATTCAGCGAGTCTGTTTTCATTTGCCTATCAGCAGATGCCCTTTTCTTGATTTATAATGCTCACGGCATCACCTCGCCGACTCAGGAGGGAAATATTTAATTAAACTGGAGATGGGTGGGCCTCTTGTGCTGCTCTCAGGGGCCAAGAGCAGCGGGGCCGCTCGTGTGGTTTTTCTCACTGATGGTGCAGGTAACAGAACCTGAGAAACTATAGCTTAACGTGATGGAGGCCAATTGTTAAGAATCTCTAAGGATATATAATGATGCCTAAACTACATATCTCTGCTTTTTATTCCGTGGAAGAGTTTTCGCTGTCTGGAAAACCTGATTAAAATATGCAGAATTTCATGGTTCGGATGAATTATTACTGTTCCAAAGTCTACAGAAAAGTGAGTTCCCAGAATGTGGTCTCAAAGAGAACCGTGTGTGTGTGTGTGTGTTATGCAGCTGGTGGTATTTCTCTCCGTCATTTCCCTCTCAGTGCATTTGCGTTAGTAGCAGCCGGGCTCAGGACAGCCATTAATCACAGGATAAAATGATAGATGTTCTTCATAGAATAAGTGGATGCACCATGCATGCAGAAATAACCTGCTGTGCTGGCTCAAGGAGGACACACAAACATTTTATCTCTCTCCAGCTTTTTCTGTGCACACACACACACACACTACAATAATACATTGTTTTGCACAAAACATCTAAACACACAAACAACCAACACATTCTCATAACCCACCCTTTGCAGAGTCTTTTCAGCTTCCTTCTTGAAAAAAAGAGAGAAAAAAGATAAAATTGTGTGTGTGTGTGTGTGTGTGTGTGTGTGTGTGTGTGTGTATGTTTAAGCACTGTCCTGGCAAAACAAATATTAAAATATATTCCACAATACAAAACAATAAGGATGGTGAATAACTGACTCTGTGAGTTCGAGAAATTGATTGGTTCAATTTGTGAATGAATCATTAAAATTGGTTTTATGAACTGATCAATGGATTCACTGTAAAAATTTAACTCAAAAGAATTATTAATTTGTTTAAAATGTATCTAAATATGTCAAATAGTTGCATCAGAGGAGAACTAAATTTTAAAAATCATCACACAAATGGCATTTTTAATTTAGTACTGCCCTGATGCAGCTATTTGACATATTTACATAACAAATGATTTGTAAGTGATTCATTCTGCAAGGTTATGTAAATGTATCCACATAACTGTATATATGAGAACTGATCAACTTGTTTATTTATTAACACTGAAAAAACACTAAACACTGAAAAAAATAAGTAAATGGAACAATAAATAATAACCTGGAAATAAAAAGGTAAAATAAAACAATAAACCAATTCTAATGCATTTTATAAGACGTGCTGTATACTCAGAAACTAGGTAAAGTGATGTACTTTACCACGGTTTTTCACAAAACAAAAACAACTAGTGAATTACCATTGAAAATCAGTAGTATATTCCTAAAAGTGTGAATTTCAGAGCTCTGTAATCAGAACGTCACCCAGTCATGATTACATGCGAATACGCGCTGATGCTTTATGAGGATGTGTAACTAGATGGAATCGATTGCTATACACACAATCAGCTATGTTTGATTTTTTTCCCCCCATTTCAAAGGATGCATCTGTTCATCAAGGAGTCTATGACTTTTAACTTCAGATATTCAGACCCTCGTGCCGCACACACACACACACCATCACCAATGCACTAACACTCTGAAACTTCTGTTAGGCTGAACTCAACGCAGCAGACACAAGCTGCAATCACCCCATCTCTCGAGTTCATTTTAATTGAATGTGGTCCCCGGCACCTAGCAGAATAATGACACCCTTTCCGAGCGAAAGCACTGTTGCATCCAATTACCGGTGGGGGCAGGGGGCTGGTGGAGGCTGGGTGTAACAGCAGCAATGACAGAGATCACGGAGAGTTTATGACCCTTACACATCCAGCAGTTTCTGCTTATGGCCTGTGAGATAAACAGACAATCATATTCGACATGTATCATCAGCAATAGAAATATTGCTAATGCTAAAAAGGAGGGGAATGAAAAGCAAGAGGAAAGCAACCTTTTAATGCTTAAGTGACAGGTTACTGAGATGCAACAGTAATGAGGATGGAATGAATCATCTTTTTATCAGAGCATATAATACAGATGATCATTATAAAGAAATGGAACTATAATTTTAAAAAAATATATAATTTAAATATAATTGTAATTTAGTTTTTTGTATGTATATATTTGATTTATTTTTATGTATAAAAAGAAAATTTGTTTTTAATTAATTAAAAAATGAAGTATAATATTAAAATTATTTTTTAAATTGTATATCATTTTTAAATGTAATTTTTCAAATGTATCTATCTATCTATCCACACTGTATATACATACACACATTTAATTGAGTGTTAATAAAAAAAAGCCCTAAAAATATAGTATATACATTGAATTTAGTGTTAATAAAAATTAGGAGTTCCAAAAATATAACAATAAATAAATAAATTGCATGGTCTGTATAATTCTGAATGATAAGAAATTGTTATATACACACACACACACACACACACACACACATATATATATATATATATATATATATATATATATATAAATAAATAAAATAAAAATGATTATTAAATAATATTTTATAATAATATATTATAAAATAATATTTTTGACTTGAATAAAACCAGTTAATTTAGAAACCATTTTTAGGTTGCCATTTTTGTCCAGTGTGGAGATTTTTCAGTGTTTGGTGGGAGTATCATTAGAAGCCGGCTCATTTGCATAGTTAACTGGGGCCTGTATTCTGGGGGAGGAGCCTAAGTAATTAGGCATTAAACGGAGGTTGATCTGTTGCTCTCTTTAGATTGGTTTATTTAAATGGAAAAGCTGTAATTGCTCCTGCCCAGATGCCAGAAAAAAAAAAAAAAAAAAAGCCCTCCAGCAGCATTAGGGCAAGACCCTCTTCAGCACTTCCTCGTAGGTCATGCTCAATTACAGACCTGCATCTCTTATCAGCCCCAATACTGCACTTTCAAAGTGTTTTTATTCAGATTTCATGCTAATTGAATAGACTTGTTTGCATGACAATCAGTTTATTTGTGAGTTCTGTGTATTTGCATTAATGAATTTCCAGAGGACGCAATCACAGTTACACAGAGAATCAGTGCATCGCTGCTGACCTTGAGAAGAGGACTGTCTCTAGGGGAAGTGAAAGAATTTAGAAAATTCTTTAAAATAAAATAAATTAATTAAAAAGAAAATAAATCAAACTCCCTATGATTAGCTAAAAGATAAAACAATATAAATCAGGGAGCTGTCATGTGGAGAAACTGTCATAAGGTCTTTTGAGGAGTCAAAAGTCCAGTTACACAAACGTGTTGATCCTCTAGTTGAACAGCTAAAAACTTAAAATAGAAACATAGAGTATTTGTAAATTCTGTCTTCCTAAACTAAAATGACATATTTTAAACATAAGCATTATTTTGTATTTTTTGTACACTTTAATAATTTTTAAATTTAAAAAATTAAATTAAAAATTTTTAATTAAAAAGTTTTGTTGCTCAAAACAAATGTTTTTCCTGCTTAAACTTAGCCGAAATACTTAATGAAATACATAATGAATTTACATAAAGAATTGTATCTTTTGTCCAGTTTCCAATACCCATTTTTGTAGTCAAGAATTTAAAGTATGAAAATGACTTTAAATATAATAATATAGATATTTTTTAAATGACAAAATTGTATTTATATAAATTATATAAACAAAAACAACAGTTTTATAAATAAATAAAAAAAAACCTTGAAAATAAGTGACTAGAGCAAAAAGAACAGTAGATAAAACAGTCAATGGAAAGTCCCTACAAAAATACAAAAACAAACTTTGTATGTTTACAGATATTTTTCTCCTTTCCTCTACACCACATGAACATGTTTGCACTGCCGGTCTTTCCTGTTGGCTCGTCTTGACTTCCACGCTTGCCAATTTCGAGGACCTCATAAAAATTGTAGGCCTGCAACAGACAGAATTTGGATGCTGACATCAATAAAATGGCTCTTGTTGGACTAGACCTATAAAAAAGCAAATATAATTTTTTTTTCCAGAGGTTACAGGCTGTGTATCAATGGACAATCCAACTCACAATTTCATGCATCCACTATACTAACTCTCCATGAGATCAGTGAATCTGTATGGCAACAAGCTGGCCAGAAAATGCCTTGCATCTTAGTTATCAGTACCAGAAGTCGTCTGTGGAGGGACTTGAGGTGGCTGAGATAAAAAATAGTCCTGGTTTTATGCATTTAGTATGAAAAAATACTATTTTTGCACAAAAACTCAACTATGATTGAAATAAACAGCCTTTAGAAGCGGTGGAGTGAACAGAGAGGGGGAGATGATGGAAGAGGAAAAGAGAATTAGAGGGAAAGAGAGAGTTGGGGGTTGGAAGGAAAGATTGAGAGAGAGAGCGTACCGAGTAAAGAGGTCAGTGTGAGATTATAAAACAAAGCCCGACCTAACCTGGCCTATTTCTGACTACAGCCTTCTCTCCACACAGACCTAGAAATGACAGATTTAAGAGAGGCACTGCATTTCAAAGATGACAGTAGTCATTTTATTTACCTACATTTCAGCTCTGCAAAATGCACAAATATCATTCAATTAGCTGTTAATTGAATTTAATTAGGTTGAATCAGTGTTATTTTAGTATCATAGAGATATTATTCTTAAGTTTTTTCAATTCTGTTTTATTTTATATTTTCTGTTTATATTTTAATCTTACTAAAATTTTTAGTAATTTTGTTGTGTTTTTGCCATTTTATTACTATTATTTTTTTTATATGTCCATGTAGTTTTTATTCATTTTATTTCAGTTTTAGTTATTTTAGTACATCAACTTAAACGAGATGATAATGAGAAATGTTGTCTTGGCTTTTATAGTTTATTATATAAAAAGTGTTTTTATGATTTTAGTTTTAGTTAACAATAATAACCCTGGGTTGAATAAATAAAGACATTTTACTGTACAACACTGTGGTGATATTTCATTTTTTCCTGCATGAAGTTGATGACCTACATTCAAAAACAAATAAATTTATTTTAATCCTTTTTTATTATTTTGTTCTGAATTCGTTTTACATTAAAATAAAATATTTAATGCATAATAAATTCAAACCAACTTTCATGCAATCTTATAAGGAAACATTTGACTATTTTCTACCAGTCTTTGTGTAACATGTTCACACACTGACAAACATTACAAGCAGATGTCTCTGAAGTGATTTGAATGAAGTTCCCTGCTGTAGGCCTGTGTGTTTTGTCTCAGTGGGGTGAAATACACATTGTTGACAGTCTTGCCCTGAGCCAGTGCTGTAGAGTTTCTTATCCACCCTTTTCAGGGCCTCCGTGGTCCCCCCCGCCCCTATTCCCTTACACACACAGCATGTGTACAAACTACAGACAGCGAGAGGTACAAAGGGCCAGGTCTCGTCTCTTCAGCCGTTAACACTGGAGTACTCCTGACAGCACTTCACAAAAACCCTACAATACACTCTTTCCTCACAAACAGGAGTCTTCATCCTTCACACATAAAGCCGTATGTTAAAACAAACAGCTGCGTTAGACTAATGACACTCTGGACTTTTTTTATACAGACAAGAATCTCATAGGAATAAAAAATACAAATGAGATCTCATTAATTTCTCAATTGCTTCCCTAAAATAGCAATGAGATTAAAAGATGTCTGTATAAATCTCTCCCTTCTCATATCTCAGAATAAGAAATCTCTATGGAAGCCTGTTTCAGCTTCAGAGTAAATAATAAAGCAATTATTTGTATGAACATTAAATCTGAAAAAGTCATTATGAGATATAAAGTCGGAGTTATGAGAAATCAAGTTGCAACTGGGAAGAAGTTACATTGTGAGACCGCAATTACGAAAAAGAAAGTTGCATCTGTGCGATACAAAGATGTAAATGTAAGATATTATGGAAGCCCATTTCCAGCAGGATTAAACAAATAATAAAAAAGGTCACACAACTTTTTATCTCGCAATTCTGTCTTTTTTCAGAATTGTCTTGATATAAACTTGATAAAGTCTATCGTGAGAAAAAGTCGCAATTGCCCTTTTTTTATTTTTTATTCTATGGCGGAAACAAACAAAAAAAAGATGTAAATTCAGAATACAGAGAAAACAGTCTGAATTTATATCACGCCATTCTGAATTTTTTTTCTCAGAAATGTGAGATAAAAAGTTGCAGTTATTTTTTTTAAATTTGATATAAGGTCGCAATTACAAAAAATAAGCTTACAATTATGAGAAATAAATCTGCAGTAGTGAGAATTACATTTAAATGATATATAAAAGAGAACTATTAGCAGCCTCTGTAGTAACA
Source organism: Spinibarbus caldwelli (assembly GCA_039654775.1). Lineage (NCBI taxonomy): Eukaryota > Metazoa > Chordata > Actinopteri > Cypriniformes > Cyprinidae > Spinibarbus > Spinibarbus caldwelli. The sequence continues at coordinate 28,041,762 of CM077235.1, forward strand.
GTCTAAAACAATATGTGATTTTTTTTCATTATGACCCACAAAATCATCTGAAAATCTCAAGTAGAACTTAAAACTTGCTGACTGTAAGCTCTCTGCTGTACTACACCAGTAATAGGGACTTCTTTTATGCTGCAGCTGTGGATCTTGTCTACTCTAGAGTGCCAAAACTTAACACAGAACTATGCAAACAAATTCAACGTGTGCATCCAAAAGGCTCTCGTTTTACTTTGTGTGTGTGTTTCATTCACAGATTTTTCTGGAAAACATTCGCATATTCAGAGCATTTCTAGTGTGTGCTAAAACTCACTCGAGGACATATTCTCAATGGAATGCTGAGGGGAGAGAAGTCTGGGAAAAGTAAAGGAAGCACTCTCAGAGGAGTAACCAATCCCTCTCTTCTTTCAACCGACAGTCAGAGCGCTAACCACAGTGGCAAGTAAGGGTGATCTGTTTTGAGACATACGGATGCATGCGGTGTCAGACCCAAAGCCTGCCGTGAATAATGAGATTTAACTCAATTAGAAATGTCATGAGGTGCCGAGAGAGCAGGGGAGAGATACAGAGAGGAATAGAGAGACAGTAATCCACACATGTTCTACTCTTTCGACACTAGATTATAGCCTCAGCCACTGTTTATCCTTTCTGTAAACGTTCTACCCTGGTAGAGACACCCTTCATCTCACTGGCATCCGTTTGGGAAGATTTGATGAACAACAGGTCTTATTAAAGGTGTACTCAGTCAGAGGTGTCATGTGCGCGTACACACACACACACACACACACACATATATACAGTGCCTTGCAGAAGTATTCAAACCCCTTCATTTTTTTCACGTTTTGTTATGTTGCAGCCTTATGTTAAACCACTTTAAATTACTTTTTTTTCCCACAACAATCTACACTCCACAAATCATAATGATGAAGCAAATAACAGGTTTCTAACATATTTGCAAATTTATTAAACATAAAAAACCTAAATGATTCCATTGCATAAGTATTCAAACCCTTTTCTGGGACAGTTGAAATTTAACTCAGGAGCATTCATATTGCTTGTAGATGTTACTACACTTCGAGTGAAGTTAACCTGTGGAAAATTCAATTGAATGGGTATGATTTGAAAAGGCACACATGTCTTAATAAAAGGTCTAACAGCTGAAAATGCATATCACAGCAAATACCAAGCCCTGAGGTCAAAAGAACTGCCTGTAGAGAAACAGGTTTGCGTCAAGCCACGCATCTGGGGAAGAGTTCAGAAAAAAATCTGCTGCATTGAAGGTTCACAGAATCATGTAGCCTTCATTATCCATAATGGAAGACGTTTGAAACAACTAGAACTCTTCCTAGAGCTGGCCTCCTGGCCAAACTGAGCAACTGATGGAGAAGGGCTTTGTCTGGACTGGTGACCAAGATGCTGATGGTCACTCTAGTTGAGCTCCATGATCATACATGCAGATGGAGGAAACCTACAGAAGGACAAACATCACTGCAACACTCCACCGATCTGGGCTTTATTTGTGGCCAGACTCAATCTTCTCCTCAGTGAAGACACACAAAAACCCACTTGGAATTTGCAATAAAGCACCTAAAGGACCCTCAGACTCTGAGAAACAAGATTCTCTGGTTTGATGAACCTCAATTCCAAGCGTAATGTTTGAAGGAAACCAGCTCTGCCCATCACCTGCACAGTACCATCCGAAAAGTAAAGTGTGCTGTTACCAGCCTCATGCTGTGGGGCTGTTTTTCAGCGGCAGGGACTGAGGGACTCATCAGAGTAGAAGAGAAGCTCAATGCACCAAAATATTGAGATAGCCTTAATGAAAACCCAGTCCAGAGCATTCAGAACCTCAGACTGGGCAGAAGGCCCACCTTCCAACAGGACAATGACCCTAAACACAGCAAGAGTGGCTTATAGACAACTCTGTGAATGTCCTTGAGTGGCCCAGCCAGAGCCTGGGATTGAACCCAACAAAATATTTCTGGAGAAACCTGAAAATGTGCATCTGCCACCATCCAACCTGACAGAGCTTGAGAGGTGAAGAGGTGAGGAGAAGAATGGCAGATAATTGCCAAATGCTGAAGAGCAAAGCTTGTCACATCAAACAAAAAAGACTTGAGGCTATAAAGGTGCTTCAGCTAAGTACTGAGTTAAGGGTTTGAATACTTATGCAATGTACTTATTTCAATATATTATTTTTTATAAATTTACAAAGTTGTGACAGTTCTGTTTTTGCTTTGCCATTATGGTGTATGGAGTGTAGATTTATGTGGGAAAAAAAGTAACAATGCAGTTTAACATAAGGCTGCTACATAACAAAACGCGAAAAAAATGAAGGGGTTTGAATACTTCTGCAAGGCACTATATATATATATATATAATTACTACATTGGGTTACAAGCTCAGTTATGCATTTTTGAATGATATGAAAACAAGCAAGATTTTAAATTCCTGCACTGATTCTGTCTTCATAGTGTTCTGTACATCCACCTCATTTTTCAACGTGGAAGTAAGCCGTTTTCTGTGAATGTGCGAAACTTCCGGTTCTTTAACCGCTGTGACATAGCAAGAAGTGCAGTAAATGGTAAAACTGTTTACACTACACACCACTGTGTTCATAATTCAGATAAATAATATAGTAAGACACAGTCTTTTGCTATATCAAGCAGCAAAACGAGCTGTTTTGTACAGCTAAAAATAGCTGGAAGGATGAGACCGGAAGCCTCGCACATAAAATTTACAAATGGCCGCGCCTGCTCTTACAGGAAAAATAAGGTGGATATGTGACGGGTGTACTAAAACATCAGCAAGGTACACTGACCTCTGTGTTTGGAAGTTTTCAATTTTAATTTTGTTATAATACAATATCTGTAGTGATTCATAAAAACATCCCGCACAGCAGAATTCCCTAAGCGTACGCTGTTGTACTCAATCACACGATGGTCAAAGCAAAAGATATTTTCATATAAAGCATTACATTTACAATAAATACTTAAACTCTGGTTCTGTTTACAAATTAAAATTTCTAAATATCTAATATTTTGGAGGGACACCCAAACTCATCGAATCACGTAAACGACATTTTGGATTCAAACGGCAAGTTTCACCGAAAAACAAAAAAGTTTGCCTCCCAGAAAATTTTACCTGGAACAATCAAAGAACTTATTAATTAAAGGTAAATTAAGTCTTCTTCCTTTTTTTTAAGCGTTTACTTAGCCTACTTGCTCATCACATGTGATAAGTGTAAATCATATTATTAAATGTTTAATCAAAATGACTGTCATTTCTTTATACAAAACTTTTTAATAATCAGCAATGTTTAACACTGTTATACCACTCAGAAAAATCTGACTCTTAGCATTACAATACATGTGAGAAACTGGCTTTGCAGAGTATTATAAAACAACAAAGCTGCTGGTGAACACAGCATGTCTGTATGTATTGATTTATGAATTATGAATCTCAACAATAGCCTTTAAAATGTCTATTAGATATCACATAATACTGTCATGAAGCTTTAGAAACAGCAGCCGATCAAAAGCAAGAAAGGTATCAAGTTAGTAAAGCAGTTTTAAAACAATATCTGAGGCTGGACTTTGTGTCGCACGCACCTTGAGTGTGTTATCTCTATTGGAAAGAGCCCGGACACTTAATGTGGACATTCAAAACCAATTCTGTCTCTTCTTAGTAGCCTCCTCGTCCGAGCACTCACCATTACCGTATCTCACTGGCTGTTACACAGAGAAACCAAAGACTGCGGATGATTCCACTGGGATGATTTGGTGAGAAGCCATAATTATATTAGATTAGGACCCTGCAGCAGACAGCTCATCTTCGACCACCTCGGCACCACAGGTTAAACAACAGAGGAGAAAAAAAAGATTAAGTGCAAAGAGGAGGCAGAGGTGCAAAGTCATCAAATCAAATCTCAGCCTTTTAGCCGTTCGGCTGACCAGGATCCGCTGCTGACAGAGTTCTTCTGCACAGCCAGAGGTCTTGGATTCTGTCTACATGCTGACTCCACATATGATCCCTATTAGGGCCTTGCGGGACCCTGCGCCCCTCACTGTCTAACAGAGCAGGTTTGCACATACTGAGGGCGATGTAAGTGTTAACAGGTACCGTTCTGGCGCCAGTGTTTAGACGCACACATATCTATCTGGTAGATGACTTAAGGTGGGTATAAATTAGTCAAGGTCATTTCTTATGTGCTTTGATTTATATGTCAAATTCGATCAGTATTGTTGAAGACCAGCATCTGCAAAATTAAGCATGTTTTGCAGAGGGATTTGTGGTGCGTTCCATATGTGTTCAATTTGTATTCCAAGTTCCCAGTAGGAGCTTTTAACTGGAACGCCCCCTCAAGTCAAACCCACAACAACCCTGACTTCAGAGTCCAAAATGGCTCAGCGCACCAATAGTAATGAAAAAGTAGTAGTATATTGTTTATTAGCATAAACTCTGTGGTGCACACAGTATCCAACCTCTATCTGTGAACATGATACTTCGGCATTATTATTTTGGCAGTATTTTATGTGTTTTTATGTGCTAACAATGGATGCATCCATCTTGGTTTTCTGACTTGAGCACTGCAACGTGGTTTGAGCTCCGACATCCGATTTCCAAGGTGTGGTAAATAGAACATGGCATTAAGGCCCATTCGCACCAAGAACAATAACTATATTACTGTCTACATCAATGCATGATAACATTATGTTTATTATAAGCGCACTAATTGGACCCTGGTTGGCTGTCATTGTTTTCATCTTTCATCAGCTGGAAAAAAATGTTTTGAAAGTCATTCCAGTGATAACATTGCTCTGTGCCATTATCATTATAATTGAGGTGTGGACTCTGCTATACTTTTACATTTTTAAGAATGAAAGATTAAGGGAGATGAGGATAAAATAAAATCTCTAAAAGAACATTTTATTTTTAGCAGTTTCTGCTTGTTGGAAACATGTCATATATGTTAGAAGATGTCACACCGCAAACCTGGTTTCTCTCTTCTGATATAACTAAATTAATTACTAGTAAACAGCAAAGAGAAAGTGCGCATGAGAGAAGACGTCAACAGGGACAGCAGGAGCGATTATCCAGGTTAAATCTTTATCTAAACTAACTCCAATTGACCAATGTCCTCATGTCTCTAGGGATTGCATTATAGTTTTTATCCACTTACACAGAGTGGGCATCTGCAGCTGTTCTCATGCAGAGACTGTAGCAGGGAGCGAGAGCAAGAGAGAGAGAATTAGGCAGGAATCCTAATTTATTTAGCATTTGTTTCACTGTGACTCATAATGTTGCTGTATTAATATTTAATAAATGCCTTGGATTTTCATATTAATACATAAAGTTCTCAGGTCAATTCACATCTTTATCCCTCATCCTTTCCGATTCTCATGCACTATTCATTCATTCTTATGCCAAACTCTACAGTATCAGCATGCAACAGTGCCTTACAATTCTCACCGCCAAGTACTAACTGCACAGATACGCTAATATGCATAAAATTGTGCCATCATCTTGAGTGAAATATGCATATCTTGTGGCTGGTACTCCCTGCAAGTCCCAGAGGCAAAAGAACTGTACTCTTGCAAGCGGAAGTCATTCCCATCTGAATAATTGATGAGAAATGATTGGCATAAGAGGTGGCATGTGCCCATAGTCGTTTCAGCTGAGACATTCAACAATGGTCACTGCATCATAAATGATAAGATGACTGGCCATGCAACATAACACATTTTAAGTTTTATCTTTTCCAAAGAAAATTCAAATTATGGTTTTATAAAATACTTTAGTATCAATTATAACTTACAAATATTGACCAAACAGTGAATTCAGGTTAATAATAATTATTATTATTTTTTTTAAATGGCAATTTATAAAATATAAATAAACATTGCTTTGCACATATGCAAAATAACCATTATTTAATTATTATTATTAATTATTATTATTATTATCCCTATGTTACATTCAGAAATTTGCATTTGCTTGCGCTTCGCAAATTTAAATCTTGGTTATCTAATTTCAAATGTACTAATTTCTTATTCCCGCGGAGGGAGGGTGAGACGCTGACTTGAACAGCTGCTTCATGACCCAAAAAACTGTCAGTCTTTCCCTGGAATAAATTGTGGAATGTTCCATTTTTTCAGGCAGGGACGCGCAAGGTTCTGTTTCCCATGAATAAGAACGTAAAGTTCTGAAATGTCTATGATTAAAGACTGAACTTACTTAAAACATCAGTTTAGTGCTCAATCCAAGTATTTATCAAGTACATTTTGAACAACTGAATGCGTCAATAGGAATAATATCTACATTTTCCCCCGGCTCCGGAAGCTCTCTTTCAGGCAGACCCATAGTAGAATCAATTCACACAGTGGGGAGCTTGAAACCGTCCACTCGTGCTTCTCAGTTTAGTTTGGAAAAATAAGTCTTGAACACAGTTTGGATTTCAAAGTTGTGCGATGTGTTTTGCGAGAGAAGGTTGCGACGTTCTTGCAGCAATTCAGTCATTCGCTATTTCACACGACCTCCACATTAACACCGTTTAGAGGTGATTTCGTGCATGTTGAAACGAGTTAGCGTTCATTAGACTGAGTTGACGCTGTTCTTTAAACACGTTGGCAGCGAGATAACCATCTTTCTGTGTGCTGCAGCTGGTATTTCGCAGAGTTAAGTTATGGTTGACATTACGTGACATCGGTCATCCGTTTTATTTGCATTCAAATCCATGTTCAGAATGTTATTAAAATACTTGGTAAGATGTGCATTAAATATGCTCTCATCTGGTATAATAATTTATATGCTAAAAAGTGTTGTGGACCACTTACATAAAACCTCATCAGTCACGAAAACTCCAGTAGATTTGATCCACAAGTCTTCAACCTATAAGGCCAAGGACATACAGACAGATCCTGTTACGTATTGTATAAAGTCGAGTGTTGCATTTGCTTTATTCTATAGACATAATCTGTTGCTATGATTTAGTGTGCGAATTAATCAGTGACTTTCAGGGAGCAACTTTATTTAAAAAGAATGTAGGAATATTTAAAGGATATATTTGTTATGTGTATATTTCTAAAAAAAAAGTGGGAAATAAGTATTTTTTTGGTCAAAGCACGCTCAGATACAGACAGCGATCAAGCAGTTGTTGCTATGGTTACGTTACGTTTTACGCACGCTACTCGATTTCTTTGCGAGCGGATATATTTAGCGCTTGTTAGCGTTTGTGATTACTGTAACGTTGAAACCTGTGTGTAAAAAAATACACACACAAGCTTATTATTTATATCCGCATGTTTACAGTTAAGGCTTTCACGTCTCTTAAGTGTTTACAGAAATATTAGGCTACATTTTACCCTTATGATTGACATCTGTCAAGGTCATTTGGATTTGTAGTCCACAACTCAAGCTGATGTAAATAAACATCAAGCCAGCAACGAAAAATAATCATTTATAAGCCTTAAAAAGTAAGTTAGGACTTAAATATGCAGTTTTATGACAATTGATGTATGAGAGGTCTAAGCAGGACTGAACTAAGGGGTGACATTATAGCTGTTTTTATTGTATTGTATTGTATTTATTTAATTTCCAATGTGAGGACAAGAACCCAGAAGCGACAAACCAGTCATTTTTCCATTGCTATCAGCCCCAGAAAGCAAGGATCTTAGCGCCTCCTATGTGTGAACGCGAAGATTAACACATTAATGAACACTAAATACCTTTAGCACCGATTAATTTTTATCCACCTTTATTTCCAACGCGGAAGTTAGCTATTTTCTGTAGGCTAAATGTGTCTTCTGATTCATTAGCCGATAGAAAAAGTGCAGTAAACGATACAACCAGTGTGTTAACGATTATAATAATATGATAACAAATACTAGTTTGCAACATCAAGCAGCATAAAGGACTGTTTTTGTACAACTAAAATAACTGGAAGCGGATGAAACCTAGCACATTTCGAGTTACAAACGCTCTTATGTTACAAATAAAGTCAATACTGATATGTATTTCAGTTCTTTTTTCATTAACAATATATTTGCAGTGTGGCCCATAACATCCTAACAGCCAGTTCACACTGATGCATTCATAATATGTTGCATCTTTCACATTGACTGCAGGCACTATGAGCTTTCTTTGCTTTGACTAGTTAATATTAAGCATTGTGATGCTGTCTCAAGTCCCTTACACTCTATAGAAGGCAGCTGTGTGTCAAACCGGATAATGAATTCAGGGGCTGAGGTTTGTTGAACATGTCAGTGTGGATGTGTCTGTGTATTAGAGAGTGCGTCATACTTTGCTGTGTGAGTCATCAGATATATTGTTAGGCTTGGGGAAGAGACGGCCCCTGCTCAGAGTTCAGGATGAGCCAAAACAAGGCCTTGAGTTCTTACTCACACTCTTATGTGTCTCTCAGCATGTGTGTTTGTGTGTGACAGATCCATTGCCTGCTGATCACACATCTCACATCCTGCCACACGGTGAGGATTTGCCAGCCAGCCGCCCAAGGACTGGAATCTGTTTACCCAGTATGCCAGTGTTGACATGACACCTCATGATTTGATACGGATAAAGCCAGGAACCTGCAGAAATAAAGTGGAGCCCCTGTGTTTGTGGATTAAACAGTTATCACTAGGTAAACAAACCATTGAGTCTCACCGTGGAAATGTAACCAGCCTCTCTCTGTAAACTATAACATGTGGAGACAGTGAGTATGAAACACAAACCTTGCTCTGAAACAGCAGCAACAAACCTATCCATAACAATACAAACATTTAACACATTATGATTTACAAAAGTTTCCATGTCTGCTGGTTTTCCTGAGACACATCCAGCAAAAAATGCACTGAAACCTGTGGATGAGGCAAAGCGAAGAGAGGTTCTGCCAGTTTCTGTAAACAAGCTTATGACGCATGATGGATGACTAATATTGTGACATCACAACAATAATTGTTTTTATTATTAAAAAAAATAGCACACAAACTGTCTTGCCATGCAAAAAATAACCAGTGACAAGTTAATTTAAATAAAATAAATTAATCTGAATTAATATGTGAACGATTTAATCAAATTAAATAAGATTTTGAATGAATAAATTACTCATATGAATTAACACCGTTTATAATTTTAATAAATGAACATCAAAAAATGTTGATATAGGACGCCTGCACAAAAATCATGTCAATTTACTATACATCCACATCACTTCATTCAGTACTAAGGGCCTTTTCCAATACCAACACTTACTGTCTTGGCCACTACAAAGTGCACAAAACTGTTCCCGGTCAGAATAATGCCAAAGCTCAATGTGTAAATAAAGATCTGTAAAACATTACTTGCATTTTGTATGTATGTCTGATTGGGTAATTATAAGTTTTACAAAGACTTGGGATCTTCAAATACAGGGCCAAATGTTAGTAGACAAGTGGTTAAGTGCAAAGACCACAAATGTTGGTATTGAGGCATGCCCTTCGGTGCTCCCATTGCATTTGCAAGTAGAGGTCCGCCACCTAGTGGTGAAAAGTAATTATGGTAACACTTTTTATGAAGCCTGTTGTCTATAGGCTATACAGAAAGATATTTCTAATGCATTATTGATATCTGTGATATTTTTAAAATTATATTTAATATAATATTTACCTATTTATCATTAACCCTATGAAGATTATTAAGTAATATAACATGAAATTATACTCTTTAACAACTGTTGTAACAAGGTGTATTATAAGACATGATAAATTAATTTCAGAATTTTTAAATGCATTATATATCCTGGCTTCAAAGAAAATGTTCCTGCAAACACTCCTGGCAGCAGAGATCCGAAAGTTGTCAGAAACAAAACCCAAACTTTCATAAGATTTCAGTGTTTTATCAGGTGTGCACATTAAACGGTGCATTTACAGACATTAAAAGTATTATAGAACAAGCTCACAAATTACGTGTTTAGCAGTTCATCAAAATGACTGTCTCAGTCACAGGATATTCATTTACTCCTGATAAAGTGATAGGAGGTTCATTAGTCCAGTGATTAGCAACGTTTCTCTCTTTAAATCACACACATTGTAGTGAAGGAAGATCTATCGAAAAACTTTAAAATGAACCTAAATTACATACAAATGTCCTTATTGGCATCACATGCATTAAGAAGTTTGAAGGAAATGCAACATGTGCTGTCTTCAGAATGGCACAAGCTCACAGGTCAAACTTCTACATTACATCTCCTCCTCGTCCTCATCCTCCTCTGGCAGGATTCCAGGACAGGGTTCCATGGTTACAGCGACACCCATTCCACTGCGCCCAACGGGCATATCTGTTACATACATCCACACATTACTGCCTGAACAGTAGCACTCCACACTGGACAAGAAACCCCCTTGATTGAATCCACCTGAAATGGAATAATATTTATGCATTTAGCAGAAGCTTTCATCCAAAGCAACTTACATTGTCTTCAAGGTATACATTGTATCAGTTCACCCAGCTCACCTAACACATAAATCTTGCATTGGTAGGCCGTGACTCCATGTGCACTGCGGCAGTGGTTCATAGAGGCCATAGGTTCCCACACGTCTCGAGTGATGTTATATCTCTCCATCGTTTTGAGCTGGGTTTGACCATCATAGCCACCAACTGCATAGAGGTAGTTATCCATACACACCACCCCTACAAACAGAACAAAAACCAGACAGCTTAGCACATATCAACAATTTGTGTAGCGTTTATTTCATTAATACAAAAAAAATCTGAAGTATTTTCTTATTAGTAAGTGCATTCTGGTAAGGAGTTCCCAGCCATACAATTAAAGTGAATGATGACCAAGTATGTCAAGAATTTCAAAACAGATTTTCATTGTATAACTTACATTTCAGTCTGTTTCGCACACACAGCTACCACATAGCTTGGAAAAAACACTAGTGGTCAAAAAGAGGTCTCTTATGCTCACCAAGGCTGATTTTATTTGATCAAAAATACAGTAAAAACAGAAATATTGTGAAATATTACAATTGAAAATAATTTTCTGTTTTAATATATTTCAAAATGTAATTTGTTTCTTTGAGGGGAAAGCTGAATTTTCTGCATCATTACTCCAGTCTTCAGTGTCACACGATCCTTCAGAAATCATTCTAATATGCTGATTTGTTGCTCAAGAAACATTTCTGATTATTAAAACTGTTTTTGCTCTTTAATATTTTTTTGGAAACCATGATACATTGCCATTCAAATGTTTGCAGTAAGATTTAAAAAAAAAAATAAAAGTAATACTTTTATTCAACAAGGATGCATTAAATTAATCTTAAGCAAATACATTTATAATGTTATGAAACATTTCTGTTTCAAATAAATGCTGTTTTGAATTTTCAAAAGCATGATTTTCTCAAAAATATTAAGTAGCAAATCCATTGTCAACATCAATGTTAATAATAAAAACCAATAATAACTGATAACCAAATCAGCATAACGTTAAAAATTTTTATTTATTCCAAAGTTTGATTAGTAGTGTATGTATGAACTATTTTTATGATGCCTATTTTTGAGCTGTACAGCTCCTGGTCCCCATCCACGTTCATTGTGTGGAAGAAAGCAGCGTGAACATTCTTTAAAACTCCAACTTTTTTTATTACATAGAAGAGAAAAATGCACGTTTGGAACACCATAAGGGTGAATAAATCATTTTTCTTCATGAATTATCCTTTAAAGGCACAATGCACAGCTGCTGAATCCTGCACGTCGTTATGTTGACTGCACAAGTAATTCTTCAACTCTTCTGATGAATTATTATGTGGCTATGACACATATTGTTGTGTTAGCTGCAGGGTCAAGCAGATCTGGGAAATGGGCATTCCTAGAACCGCAGTCCCATTCGTGGACATTTAAAAAAAATAGTTTTATTAATCTTTTTTCTTTATTAACTTATGAATGAAGGATAATGTATTTTTGTTTATTTCAAAAGTTATTTAGTTTATGTTTGATTCAGGTTTATATTTACATTTATTTATTAAGCAGACACTTTTATTCACAGCGACATAAAGGGGGAAAAACAAAAAGTGATTCATCTTTTGAAGGTAATAACAGGAGAAGTGCTGACAATACAAAGTTTCAGTCATTGTCTAGAATAGTACAGTATTATGTTTCAACTTTAATGGTGTTTTATGTTGTTGCAGGTTGTAACAACATGCTGTAAAATGCGATTTGATTAGATATGATGTGGTCTTTTGTTCTCTTATTTTCATATTGTTCCCTTTAGTCACTTTTATATAATCGCACCATTCACGCAGTACATTATATGCGGTTAACATGTCAAGCAAAAGAAAACAGTTCCAACTCATTAATTTGATAAATGGACAAGTATATTTACCGAGACCGCTCCGAACTGTGTTCATAGGTGCCACGTGCTGCCAGGTGTTCGTGTCTGGTTGATAGCGCTCAACCGTGTTCCATCGGTTGTCCCCGTCGAATCCCCCAACCACATACAGACTTCCCCCACACGCGACGACACCGGCCCCCAGCCGCGCCACTGACATAGGGGCCACAAATGTCCAGCGGTTTGTCTCTGGGTCATACCTGTGAAAACAATAAACAGAAAATCCTTACAAACCGGTTAAGATATCGTCGTCGAGGAATATGATTTCCTAGAAACAGCAATGAGGAAGTCAATACAAAAGAGATTTCAATCGGTCTTTACAAATGTCTCAGGCTAATCACTTCAAGAATTTGTTTTCCTTTGTTCCTAACAATGATATCTAGTGCCAAATACCAATCATAACTGCAAGCAATTCCCATGAGTGGCTATATGACCAACAGAATGTCACAATTAAAAAAAAAACAGCCTTCAGTGAGAAGAGGTTGCATTTAACAGGCCAACAATGCAATATCTCCATTTAAAAGCTTGTGAAGACAACTACTGTTACTGACCCAAGAGTTTCTGTCTCCCAGCACAACAGAGGCACAGACTAAGTCTTGAATTTCACACATTCATAGTTTGAATTTGCGTCTAGCTCTAATTCCTAAATAGAATACACATAGTTTCTCTCCCTGCATTCCTGGACAGATTAACTTTCCAATTTGAGCTACTCACTCAGTTATAAATTATCCTCAATAGGATTCACATGGCTCTGTTATGAATCTGAACTTGTGCTTGTCTACTAGAAAGCTTTTAAAAACTCCACAAATTCACAGTAAAAATAAGAAATAAAAGACACAGTTTATGAGGTTTATGCCACTTACATATTCTGTTTGTGGCATTAATTTATCTTGTTTTTAGGATGTCTATTTACACACTATCTTTTAAAGGTTTGGGGTCAGTATGACTTTTTTTTTTGAAAAAGAAATTAATACTTTTATTCACCAAGGATGCATCAAATTGATAAGAAAGTATATAATGTTACAAAAAAAATCTATCCTGAAATTTTTTGGGCAGGAAAATCAGAATATTAGAATGATTTCTGAAGGATTGTGTGACACTAAAGAGTAATGGCTGCTGAAAACGCATCTTTCCATCACATCAATAAATTACATATATGTGAAAATAATTATTTTAAATTGTAAAAAATATTTCAAAATATTACTGTTTTTACCGTACTTTTGATTAAATAAATGCAACCATAGTGAGCATAAAGGCCTGTTTACACCAAGGACGATAACTATAAAGATAACAATAAAGATATAGTTCTAAAATTCATTTTCAGTGGTGTCCACACCACAGTTATAACGATAAAGGTACAGAGAAATAATATCATTGGAATCACTTTCAGAACGATTTTTTTCTAGCTGATGAACAATAAAAACACCCAATCAGAATCAATCCTGTTATACCGAGCTCGAGAATTTAAAGCAGACATGTATGCGCTTAGAATAAACAGACGATATCGTCCGCTGGTGTGGACGCTAATATAGTTATCTTTATAGTTATTGTTCTTGGTGTGAACAGGCCTGAAAAGAAAGAGACTTCTTTCAAAAACATTTCCAAATTTTTGAACAATAGTGTCCATGCATATATGTATTTTTCATTGTTGTAAGTTCAATGTCTTAATTTAGTTTTCCATAACTTAGTTATGTAATTTTGCATTCGAAAATATCCACATTTTGTAATTTGTAGCAAAGTCATTTAGACATTTCACCCCAAGACTAATTAAAGATAATTTGTTCAATTATCATTCTTAGCAAGACTATTAATGTAGATAGTTCACAGTCGTTTGCTTCCTTATGTAAATGTTTTGATGTTCCAGTAACCTTTTCAAGGTAAATATAGCAACCACCTTAGTTCTCACAATACAACAGAGTCCCTCCTTTCAATTGTGACATTTAGACGCACTGTCATACAGTACTTGACAAACATATCGCTTTCGGTTTGAGTTACTGATGAAACCCTATAAATACTGCAGAGTTCACGCAAGGTCTTCTTACCTGATCTGTCACCTTGCTTAGAGTCTAATAAATATAAAATATTCATATCATTACACTTATTGTGGAGAAATGTGTTTCTCCCGAAAGGCCTAACCTGACTCTGTGCTGTGGAATGTACATTATGAAACAGATTTGCCTGGAGCTTGTTAGTCAAGAGCGACTGCTCTGAAAAGAACTGAGCAAAATGATCTGTACACCCTTATGGAAGGCACTTGTTTTAAATCAAAACACTTTCTGTAAGCGATGAGGGACATATCACAAGTGTAGCGTGTAACATAACCTTTCTGCTAATATTTCATTTTTATCTCGTACAAAACGTTCTGTGTGAATGTTCGGACAGGTGTGCGACGCAGTCTTCAGTGTAATACAAACTCCTTCAACCAAGTTTTAATCTGTCACTCTGCACTGTGCTAATGTTTTGATTCCGCTAGCGTATGTATAATAGAAAGGAAATATAATATAAAGGGGAAAAACCCTACGTCGTAAAAGAGACAACACAAAACCTTTTCGAGTTTTCTTCCTGTCTCAGCCTCACCTCTCAACGCTGTTGTGATGTGTAGAGGCATGTGAACCCCCTACGGCATAAATGCTGCCGTCAATGACCCCGACACCCACTCGGTTTCTGGGCGTGTTGAGCGGAGCCAGCTGGGTCCACTGGTTAGTCATGGGGTTGTAGCAGGACAAAGATCCAGACTCTGTGTTGTTCTGCAGAGAGAGATTCCGTCCCCCGACCGTATAAAGGAGCCCAAACAACACGCATGCCCCGAGCCCGCTACAAGGAGCTCCCATGTCAGCTAGCTTTATCCAGACATTCTTCCGTGGGTCGAAGGCTTCCAGAGAGTCCAGAGAGTGTTGCTTGTAACCCCCCGCTATGTAGATGAGCTGGGTCCCACGATGAGGAGCGGGCGGCAGGGGTTTTCGAAGAGCCATGTCCTGGAAGATCTTGGACAAGAAGTCCTTGCAGGAGTTGGCCTTGCTGAGAATGGGGCAGGACTGCAGTTGTCTTTTGAGGAATGTGGGCGGCAGGGCGTAGATGTGGACCGCGTTGAGGAGGGCATGGAAGTACTGAGCTCGGCTATCCGCATCCCAGCGGACCCAGTCGATGCAGGCCTTGTAGACCTCGGACTCACACAGCACCTTTAGACTGTCCTGACTAATCAGCTCTAGCAGCTGGCAATGGGACAAACTGAAGAACTCTTCCTCTTTGGTTACCTGTAACAAGGAAAAGTATCCATGTATATATGGATATATGTAAATATGTTTTTGCATAAATACAAAATGTCAAACCAAAAATAAATTTTTGCAAAATGATGTCATTTAATAGGAATCCATGAGATTGGGAATTTTGAGTGAGGGCGAAAAATTTCCCAACAAAGATCTCACAATGCGTTCAAGCTGGTCATGCAGATTCACCACTTTGACCAACAGAAAGAAATTTTGTTTGAAAGTGACTTCTGTGTGAACGTGCTTTATACGTTGCTACACTATTGACCTTTTTTCCACAAACTGTCACTGAAATTTTTCTAATGTGACCACACTTTCATTTTTAAATCAAAAATTTTAAATCATTAGAGCTAACAAATCTCATTCTTGCTCATTTTTAATTAAAAAAAACCTGTGACTTTAGCCACATTTTTGACAATTTTGACATTACTGACACCAAAAATTATGGGATTTTTTTTGCTACATTTTTAGCCACCAAAGCCTATTTTAACAGCAAGAACATGATGGTTTAATAAACCATAATAAACAACATGAAAACTCTTGCAGGAGGGAAGAAAATCAATGAATGGAGCCTTTTCACATTTCGGGGTTTCTCAGAAGCACAAGTTGTCATAGTTGGGTAAACATCTATAGTGGTGAACGAAAACTACAACAAATATATATATTGGAAAAAGTGTTAAAAGTGCATTTAATTTTGTTTTAAAATGAAAAAAATGAAAACATTCAGTAGTGGATTTACGATGTTAATAACTGAGGAAACGCAGTCTGTTAAAAGGGTCCATTGCTTCCATTGCTTGGAGTCGTGTGGACCACATTTACTTTCGTAATTTTTGAACTTGATAGTAAGAATCACTATACACTTTCTTTGTATGGAAAAGAGCAACTTGCACATTCTACCTAACATTTCTTATTTTTGTTTTACAAAAGAAGAAAGAAAATAATGGCATGAAGGTGAGCAAATGATAAAATTATAGTTTTTGGGTGAACTATTTCTGTAATGCCTGATTCATTTGACAGCTGGATAATTTATACGAATCAATATCCATCTGCAAGACAGACCTGAGTTCCATTAACAAATCAATTATCCACACAGTGCCATTCTCTATAGCCTTCATTCATTCAAAGACTAACTGTTACAGGTCAATGGCTCAGTACAGTTACTTAAGAGAGCACAGCAGGTGGCAACTATCGATCGCTGCTAACTGACACTTCGGTGAACGGAGTCCACAGGGCACGCACCTCATTGAAGTGAGTGTTGATATACTCTCTTGTGCGAAGGTGCAGCTCGGTGCAGCCGATCTCCTCTGCAAATCTCGAGATGCCTATGACATTGGATGGCTCCAGGTTCTTCGTGAGGAAATCGCAGCATGCTTTGGCCACCTCTTCCATCTGATAACGCATCGCAGTCAAGAGGACGTGAAGAACGCACTTCTCGCCCACTGTTATACGGGAGGTGTAGGCAAAGTCAATGAGGCGGCTGATGACCTGAGGGCACACGTCTCGCAGGGTGACCTCCGAGGCATGGGATTCCTTGAAGTTACTGGTGAACATGGCTTTGAAGTAAGGACTGCAGGCAGCGAGCACCAATTTATGCACCTGGGGAATGTAGACACTTGTTCATGACTGGAGAAAAAAAAAAACAGGCAGGACACACCTGAAACTAAATCATGAGAGCTGTATGTGCCGTGTTCTCATAATTACAATCAAATGCCTTAACATGTACTAACATAATTCTGCACTTGTAATGAGGACAATTTATCTTTGTGCACTGTAATTTGCAGTGCCAGGGACATACCATATTAAAATTAAGTATAGCATGCTGGACCTGTTTCTTAGGGAGTTGCTAGCTGGAATATATTATTGATATTCAAGCAGTGAATGCTATGTAGTTTACTATACTAAATACTAGAGAAGAAATCTGTACTAGAGATGTGCTGATATTAATTCTAAATGATAATAAGCTATTTTTTTTTTTGTATTGTTAAGGCCAATACCTCATAAATGGACAATATTAAAATTCTATACTACTTTGTCTAAATAAATTAAAAATGAAACACTAAAACCTATAAACCTAAATGCTATATTATTGCTAAATATATTCAGCAAGAATTTTATCTATTCAGCAAGGATGCAATACATTGATCAAAAGTTAATGACATTTACATTATTACAAAATATTTATATGGCAAATAAATACTGTTCTTTTGAATTTGAAGACTCCTGGGAAAAAAAAAAAAAGTTTCTTGAACAACAAATCAGGATATTATAATGATTTCTGAAGGATCACATGAAACTGAAGATTGGAATAATGACTGCTGAAAATTCAGCTTTGCCATCACAGGAATAAGTTACATTTACAAACTATTAAAACAGTTATTTTAAATTGAAATAATATTTTACACCATTACTGCTTTTACTGTATTTTTAAATAAATAAATGCAGCCTTGCTGAGTTTGCAGACTGACTTCTTTCAAAAGAAAAAAAAAAACTTACTAGCCTCAAACTGAACTCTAATCTATATGAATGCTGTTTTACATTTTTAATAACTTTTGAGTACACTGATTCACAAATATAAGTAGTTTAATATGTTCACATAGGACTTAAGTAAATAAATATTTGTTTCAAAATATTTCAATGCTGTCAGTCATGTGTGAAAAATTATGAGACAGTGCCTTCTCACAGGTTAAGGCCACACAGTCTTATGAATAACTGAGATACTGATGTAGACGAGCACTGTGTAGTGCATGGAAAAAGTCTGTGATGTTGACTCAAACCTTGTCAACCAAAATAGCCCCTGAAAAAAACCTAAATACCTAAAAATACTGTCTAACATTATTCTCCATTATGCAGTTGTTAATTGTGAGAACCTTAATTCCATTAAAGCAACAAAAGGCTGTGCTGAGAACTGACCTGTGCAGAAATGAGAGGTCTCATGGCACTTCAGGTGGAATAAAACAGCTTTTCTCTGGCATTGATCCTTTTAAACATATTTGTCAAACATGCTATTCAAGCTTACTTGCACATTTGCACTTTTAAGATCTGACTTCCTTAGCTCTTACCTTAAAATCCACTATCTTGTCTTTGTAAGTCACATGTAGAACCATATCACAGAGCAACTCATGATGGCGGAGCTCGTCCATGATCTCCATGGCTCTAGAGGGATGACTTTCAACCGTGTAATCCAAGTAACCATGACCCCTCATGGAGGGCACCACGATGGCAGAGAAATCCTCATCTTTGATGGGCCTCCTCTTTCTTGGACATATCATTCTCCGAGACCTCGAATGTCACTGATATAAGTAGGAAATGGATGGCGACTGCAGAGGAACAATGTCTATATCCATCCACGTGTCATGAAGAAATAAAGGCACAACTGATGATCGCTTAGGGATAGAGAGCCATGTTTCTTTTGCCTGGTTAATAGTCCACCATACCAAGATTCTGTATCAAGCCAAGCTGGCATTGTTGAAATATTACACTGTTGTTTCCCTTAAATCAGACAAATGCTGCTATTTGTCTTGTATAGATGAGGTAAAAAGTCATTTTTATACTCTAGAGGATGTACAAGCTAAGTTATCTTAAAGATTGTTTTAAGCATACGCATTAAAAATGCAATGTTCTTTTCTTCCAAAAGGTCACTGTCCTCTGAGATGGTTCGTGCTCTTTTCACCCTGTGAAAAACAGAGATACAACATTGAGAAATGTTTTGTTTATCCCCTCTAGTGCTTTCATTGTTTATCAAATGCATAATTGAATATAGCCAAGATGATTGAGGAAGATATCTTAGATTTAAACTAAACAAACACTACATGGAACAGGCGATATACAAGGAATACAATGGCAGCATTACGTAAATCCTGAAGAGGCAATTTCTACTATAACAATGTGTACAAGAAACTGTCTTTAATTACAGTCTATGTTGACAGTTGCACAGACTTGGCTGAATCAGGTTTCACTTCCCTATTCCTTGACGGATGTCAAGCAGACAGCCAAGCCACACCCTTATTCACAGACGCAACATGTGATTTCCTGCATAATACAGACAATACTTCGAAAACCATGCTTGTGGCAACAACTGGAATGGTTGTGTATCAAAAGACATTTGTGCACACTAACATGGTTTTCGAGTGAAGGCCAAAGTCTCTGTTGTTGATCAGTCTTGATGTTGTTGCTCATCAGAGGCTACTTTTTTCATGAGTTATGTAACGTCCCACACTTGCAGGTCATCTTGGCTGCTCTTATTGCACAACCCAGAGTGCTGAGGACACACTTATTTGTCTTAAAGCAGGGTTTATCACAAGACAAAGCGGCCAGCCACAGCTTCTTTTGGAACTAAGAGAGCTTCTTCAATCGTGGCCTCCATCCCGCATAAAGGCTCATTGTGTCATGCTCCCACATGCCATACTGCTAAGCCGGACTTTAAAGAGAACGTTAACATGCTGCTCTGTGCACATTAGCACCATGGCTCTGGTGGGATTAACCATTAACTCACTGAGTGTCAGGTTATTTGAAAAAATTCTAGAACAGAAAGTGAAAAGCTGGAACTTTTTTTTGGAAGGTGCGGCCAAGTGAACTTTTGTCCTAGTTAACTACCATGTTGTGCTGTGGAAGATGATGCAATTAAATGCATAGTCATTATTTGCATAGTCATTATTTGCCTAGTCTCATGTCGTTCAAAATACATACTCTGTCTATGGAACAAAACGGTTGACATTTTTGAAGAACCTTTACACAGCAGTTTCTATACAATGGCTACGTTTACATGTACAACATTAGTCAGAGTGAAGAATTACTCAGATTAAGAGAAGTTTACATGACACGGGCAAACCTCAATTTTCAATCCTACTTTTCAATGCTACTTTGATTACTTGCTAATAAATGTGATTTTATCTGTACCTGTTCACTTGTTCCCCAACCTGCAACATTAAATGTTTAATTCAAATGCTGTTTGTTGCTGGTTTCATTTGTCAAATGCAAAAATGTTCTAGAGTGCCAAGCATGTAGCACCAGCACATGCACACTTGTTGCTTAACTAATAATAAAAAATGTGACACATTCTTTATGTGATTTTTATTTTTTTTTTTTGGATGATCCAGTCGATGAGGTTTAGCTTGCTTTCCTCTTCTTATCAGTGTTTCCATTTTATTTGATCTATTTGTTTATTCATTTTGTGTGATAGTATGTTAATAAACTAATGCATTTTTGGAGCTTAGGTGTGCCGTCTTTTTTTGTGAAAGTGCTTATACGGTATAATTTATGTTTCTTTAATAAAAAAGCACATTTTGGCAAGAGTGCAAGAAATGCTATTAAGCATATGCACTCTCATATAAGTGTGATTAAAATGTGCATTTTACTGCAATTATGGTTACTCAGATTATAAACATAATCACATTAACATAATCACAGTATCCTGTTTACATGAGCTCCAACTTAACCACAGTACTGCTCTAATTGCATTATAGGAGTGCATGCAAACATAGCCAGTTCATAGTGGCCACATCTGACAAGCTCCAAAAAGGACAGGAAGCACAAAAAAGTAGTGATGTGAGTTGTATGCAGTATTCTAATTCTTTCAAAGCTGTACAAGTTATTCACTAATATTTATTTCCATCAAAAATCATGTCTAGCCTCTGCTCATGTACAGACTTAAAAAAAAATTATATGATGTCCACTGTGCTTTGCTGTGTTTTTGTTCTTTATGGAGCTTGACAGATGTGGTCACATGAACTGATTAAAAAAGTATTGAAAAATTTTACTTTTGTGCTCTGCAGAACAAACAAGCTGGGAATTGCATGAGGTAAGTAAATAATGACAGATTTTTCAATATGGGCTGGACTATGCCTTTAATAAAACAAAGTCCTCATCACTTATGGGATTTCCAAGGAGAGCGAGAGAGAGGGAGAGCGCAGTTCCACTGTGTCACAGTTATATAGCTGAGGTCAGCAAGAGGACAAAACAGCTAATTGATAACTGCACCATGACACATCTCCATCGCCCTGATAAAGAGCCAGTCAGTCTAGCAGTGTGGAAGGTGTTCATGACTATGCGGAAAACTGTGAATCATAAAGACACTGGGTACATGGCAGGGTGGTGATTATTACTGACCTAGAATCAGGCTGATGGGAAATCCTTTGTTCAGATGAAGTTCTAAGTACACTGAACTCCTTGCACAATGGTCGTAATCTGCTAGTTAACTTGGAAAGAGTCAGATGTGCTCTCTCACACACACACTATAGGAATGTACTGCAGTGTGACTCACAGAGATGACTAATGATAGTTAGGACTCAATGATAAAGATTGCCTGATGGCCCAGGGCCAGTGAGTTTTGGGACAATTGACTGAACAGTCAGACCAGTGCTGCAATTTTCCGCTATATCAGGGGTGTCCAAATTCAGTCCTGGAGGGCCGGTGTCCTGAAAAGTTTAGTTCCAACTTGCTTCAACACACCTGCATGGAAGTTTCTAGTATACCTAGTAAGAGCTTGATTAGCTGCTTCAGGTGTGTTTAATTGGGGTTGGAGTTAAACTCTGCAGGACACCGGCCCTCCAGGACCGAGTTTGGACACCCCTGCGCTATATCTTCTGAGTTCCTGGTCACCCAGACGGAGGTGTATTTCACAATAACGACCAGCTAATTGTACTTTATCCCTTACATAACTTCTAGCTATTATTATTAAGTAAATAACAATAAATAAAAACGAATCTACTGCACATAAACAGAGGCATTACAATTTGCTGCTAAAAATAACATTTTTATTTGCTCCAGTGAAAAATTTTAACTACTTGAGCAGAATTGTCTATATGCATATAGATGAACATAATCATATCTGCATGAAGCAATGAAGTACTTTAACTTTTCACATCAGCAGGGAAATACGTAACAATTAATGAAAAAGAACAGAATCATATAAGCAAGAGTGCTGTTCTAAACTAAAACAATTTTTATACAATATTGCCAGTTAATTTGTCTATTTGTGCTTTGTAAATAAAAACAGTTGCCGCTAAAGCCAGGACACAATTAACACACAGCAGTTGTTTTATTCTTAAATTAATTAGCATTTTGAACCAATTCATTGAACGCATGATTTAATAATTCCCTCATAAAAACAGTTGCATGTCACCACCTACTGGCATAAAAGTGTCGTGATGTTTTCCCTCACAAAAGGACATAAAGTTATAATGATGATGGCAAAGGGAAGCTTTGATAAGCACAGATCCACTTAAACGAGTAATCTTTTTTTTACTCAAAGTTTTTGTTTTATCACAATGTTATGTTGTAGCCATCTAGTGGTCAAAAAATAACAGCACCTACAAATCTGCTTACAGCCACCACTTTAACATTTTATATCTGCAAATGATTTTGATTTTTTTTATTTATTATAAATGAGAGTCATTGTCACAAGTGATTATAAGTCATTTGGGTGTATTAGCACTAGAAAACTAAAATAAAATAAGACTAAAATAAAATTTGCAATGTCGATTTTGACAAGTTTGAGATTCATACTCAAAAAAAAATACTACATTAAATCATTCTATATCTTTTACGCCAAATTGTGGTCACGTGGTTCTCAGCTCCATTATAATGCTTCAATATAAAATATATAGTTTTTTGACACAAAGTGGTGTCATAATAACACTACTACAGAGATGTATAATTTTGCAAGCAGCAGGGAGCGTTTTCGCTCGCTCGGAACGGGTTTCTTGTACAGAGCGCAGAACAGAAAACCCGGAGTAGACTTCAAGCCTAGTGATTACAGAAAGCTTGGCGCGTGCGAGGCCGTGTTCCGCTCCACTAACACACGGTACTCAGTCCGGCTTTCAGCCTGAGCGCTGCTTGGTGACACCCAAACCATGACGCTTTGGCATGTTCGGAACTATTTTCGTTGGCTGAGAAGGAATATACGAGCTAACTCGCCAAACTTTGTTTGAAACGTAAGTTACACGATATTTATACCTACTGCATAATATTCCACTAGCATCATGCTGGTCAGAAATCAGCAAATCTGATATTTACCTGCGGCCTCGTGCCTACAGCTGAATCTGCACAATGATACTACAGTAGCACTGCTCGTGTGATATCGCTTAAGCATTATAAAGAACTCTGTCAGTATAATTTGGGGGAAAAAAACATGAAGCACTCATTCAAGACTTTAATAGTTGTGACATCATCACGCCGTGGGCTGGCTGTCGCACCCCTGATAAAATTGTGCTGAGGAGGCAAGAAGCAAAATGACTTATATTAGTTAGACAATTGCCAAGCGCGCGTTTTCCAGTGCGTTCTGGTGTCCATCGCCACCAATGTAACACAATCCTCTATCTACACCTCTAAAGCACTCACCTTATATCAGGAACCGGTGACAGTTCTTCACTTAGGCTACTTCCACTTACGTACTGTCATAGGTGCTTTACATAAAGAACGATGCTGTTAAAATTAAAGGAGAGATGAATAAATGAAGAGGGGAATGCCCTCCGCGTGCATTCACGAACAGAACGTTCCAGCAGTTGGCGCGTAAAACGTCAAAGCAAAACATTTCAAAAATTCTAAAGTTTGCTTTTCGCGAAGCTCCACCGCCTTCCAGCTGTCAACTGACTGTGAGGGAAACGCGCGTGCACTCTTTCACTCACGCTCGCGCGCCAGCCTTCCAAACACACAGCGCAGCATGACTGCGTGAAGGAGGCTCGTGCACACGCACCAACGCGCGCTCCCGCTGGCCGCGTGCCAAACACTGAGTGCCATTGACATCAGCATGACTGTGCAACTCCTCTGTTCAGCTGAACGCCAGTGGGACCTAATACATGCTGACTGACAAACCGAAAGCAAAGATATGGAGGATGTCAGTTGAGCTCATTTGTCATTTAAATATACCTCTCAGATAATCCATCTCTGCATGCTTCACGGTCTGGAAAATTTGACACGTGCTTTGCCAAAAATCCTTAAGGTTGTTATGTAAGAAGCAAACAGACACCCACTGGGAAACCCTCTAACTAATCCTAGATTAAATTTGTATTTGCAGTGTATTTGTTTGGGCTTGTTGGGATTTTAATAGCCACTGAGGCTTTTGTGAGTCAGAATATACTGTGAGTGGCATTCCACAATAATGAACAAGCTAATCCACGTTTCGAGCAGGGAACTTCAGCCTCATATTTGCCCCTACAAACATTGTCATTAACAATGTTGACACAAATCTGTGCAGTAAAATTCCAAAGTTAAAACTGGAAAATGTTTAACAGAAATTACAGTTACCTTCAACGATTTAAATCGTTGCCTGTGGATGTACTGCAACTTTACTCATACTATATATTAGCTATACATATTAATTTACCTGTGTGTCAGAATATGTATGTAGAATGTTGCATATTTACATCTTTAATATTAAGAGTCCATTCTCTTTTGTTATTGTTCTTAAATATATCAGATTTTATTTATCTCTGGCTGGTAGCAGATCGTTTTACAGTAAGTATTCCTCCAAGGCTTCCTGAAGATCATATTCCTTTTTGGGTTACACCCAGGCCTTTGACTTTAGCAGCATTTGTGAGGTTTGTTTTACTGATTCTTGCCTTGTCGTGGTCTTAAGGAAGTTATTGAAGCACAAACATTGTTTTCCATGTAAAATCCAGAAGGTGCAAGAGCAAATATGTTCCAACAAAGGACAGCAAAGTTTACTGTTAGAAAGATCAGGTACATATGCAAAGCATTTTCTTATGGTGGTGTTACCACTGAATTCATCATTCTTAGTTCTGTGAAAGCATTTTACACATTGAATCAATTAGCATTTATTGATTATGCTAATTATCATATGATAATTATAATAATCTACTCATCTTTAACATAACACCTTTTAATGTTTGTCATGCACACTTTGGTACAGTAAAACTGTTTAGAATCACTATCAAATAATTTGCCTTTGAAGACTGGTTGCTATTTTGTGTTCTTTCATATTGCACAAGAAGATAATGGACTTTGTCCTATGCTTGTATAATATGCAAACTGCTTCTTTGCAATATGTGCAGGACATCAGGTGTGCTCTTTTACTTACACATTCAGTGCCAAGTGAATAAAGGAAATGCCTAACAGCACAATGACACAGCAGAACATGAGATTGACTGATAACCCTGCATGCACAGTGCTTTTTTTTTTAAAGACAGCCCACCTCCCATTATGCAACCCTCCCTACTTGTTTCTTATTTAATACTTTTATTATATAAAACCAATTGTGGTTGATTGCTTCACAGATTCATGTAATGCATATCAAAATAATTTGCATATTGATTAGTCAACACAAAAAAGAGTAACCAACTGAAACTCTTTCACCTTTTTAGCAATTGAAGATTGAAGAACCCGACAGCTATTATAACTATTATCAATTGTTGTAAAATCCTAATTTCTATAATTTTCAATCCTGAAAATAATTCTTAAATTGAGTTAAATACATTGTGTTTGTGCTCCCTCTAATGGTTGCTTTTGAATGACATGCAATTCAATTGGCTTTAATGCACTGTGGCTAGTGGTCTTTGTATCTGTTGTTATACTTTTGAATAGCTGATTGTAATACTGAAGAAAGTGCAGAATAAAAGTATTGAGTATCATTGTGTATAATTAACAATCTGAACAGCATCAGAACAATTACATCATGTAAATGACCACCGAATAGCTTATATTTAGGCATTATTTTGCATATATATTCATATTATGCATTGACTTTTAAATCTCATTTTAGTTTAGCTTTTTCTTAAGCATATCCCAGGCGTCTTTAGGGGCATGTTGAGGTATTTTACAACTTTGAGTCATGTATTTGAATTGAACAATACATTCTTCAAATATTTTCATTTTCACAAAGAGTACACTTGCACAAATACATGATTATACACATTCCAGAAATACAGGAAATACCTCAGGATTTGCATAACCTAAAGAGGATAGAGGAAGTAAGTACAGCATTTGGGGAATGAATAAAGAGTTTGCAAAAGAAGAGAATGAAGGGTGAAATATACATTCTCTACCCATTTCTTGTTTGATTGTCGATGCATTTCACCCAGCACATTGAATCCAGATGGAATGAGGAGAAAGAGCAAGTTAACAACTCAGAGTCTCTTGGGAAGTTTGGCTACACATTTGCTAGATCTTGCCATCACCGAGTGTATGGTTGATATACATCTGTCATGCATTATTGGGGGGCTGCCAAAGGTGCTTCTCTGGCTTTAGAAACTATGTCAGGGGTATCCGTCAGGAATGATGATCTGATTTGTATTTCTTTGACTGTTCATTCCATGTTAATTCCCATTTATCCATTCTTTAAAGAAATAATACGTTGTAACATACATTACAATATAAACAAAGCTTAACTGAGTCTGGAAAGGCTTTGACCCTACTTCAAACAAACATTTTCTCCCAATCAGTGAGGATTGTACCGCTGGGGTCAGTGACTGTCTCTGTGTATTAAGAGGAAATTGCTTGATTTACAGTGATTTCAGCACATGTTTCGCAGAGCTGGAGCCTCTCCCAGCTTTCCAGACATTTTTAAGAGGGTTTCTGTGTCGGCCAAGTTGATTGGACATAAAATGCTGAGGTGTGTTGGACTAAGGGTTAAACCCCCTTGGGTAACCAAGGAATTACTGCATGTCCAATTTGGGTTCCTCGGAGTGCTTCAAAACAAAGCAGCCAATACTTTCACACTCGGCTTGAATGCTGCGAGTCCAAGCCTCCGTCCCGAAGAGAATTCCCCCTGAAATCTTTATGGTGGGATAATTTGTTCCACATGCCAGAGCTCACCCACTAAATCATAGGGTCCTGGTAATCAATGCTTCCCTGTCTCATTATGGTGTGTTGTGCTGTCTCAGAGCAGGCTTCTGGAGGATAAATGTCCTCTTAGATACAGACAATTCCTTGACGTGTAAGTCATGTTTTGGATAGGCATCACCTAGCTGGGTATGTGTCCAATCAGATGCGGTCAGCGAATTGGCCGAGAGATTTACGTTGCAGTTCGTTTGCCGAGAGGAAGTTTTTGTTTGCATTTCTGTTTCTAACTATCTTTGTTGTTCTGTCTCCAAAGCAGAACTCTTTTAACACATCACTCAGATACTGTAATGCTGGAGGAACTCCTTTTCTTCCTCCCCTCTAGTTGATCTGCATAGCTAATGTTTTGGATTATTTTCCCATCTTTTAGGATTTAGTGATAAGTATAATCACTCTCGCCCTTCAAGTTGATCCAAAGTCATTTAATGGACTGGATTATATTCCTAAAGACTCAAAGATCTGAGGCAGATGATAGTAAGACCATTTCCTCTGAAATCTGGAGCTTATTTCTGTGTAAAATGACCACGTGCATGTCAGTTCTGTCAGTCGCGTGTTTCCCAGGAACAGCTACTTCATTCGCAGATAATTATGCCTTGTTAATCCGTTTCATTTATCTCGAGCCTGCTGAGGTTGTTGTGATTACAACATCTTGATTTGTAAATGTAGATTTCCTGAGGTGCGCTATTTATATGACATAACATTCTTAAGAACGCATTGACTCAGACGTGATACGTATGCACGAGTAAACTGTTTGGAAGAGTAGAATATATTTAGGAACAAGGTGTTTAGAAGTGCAGAAGACATATGCATGAAGTTATAGGATAAAGGCAGAATTAATGAATGGGGTGGGAGTTCATCCTTCCCTTGAGGGCTCTGTGAGATGAATGGTCTTTGTCCCCATTCACAGACTTTGGATGACATCCCTCTTGTTAAAGCATTGTATGGTGATAACTGGAAAGGAAGTCCACTCACTCATTTACGAGACACAACCAGCGTGGAACTAACGGTAAACCCAGCATTAACAAGCATTTTTTCTACAATAGATAAAGCGCCGCTTTGTGGCTTGCTGACCCACGGGCGAACTGACTGTCATGGTTATTGTTTCAAAATACACTTTCTCACCGAGTGGGTGACTCAATGACTAGGACCACATCTCCAACTGCGTATTAGTCAAACATTAGTCATGACAAATTTGAGGTGCTGGTATTGAATCGATCATTTTCCATTGATTTAAACTTTGTTCAAAAAAAGTTTTTGGAAACTTATCGTCTATAATTCTGTTTCACTTCTTTTATTGTTAACAGAATATTGTTTTTTTTCTTTCACTTCACTTTCTCTATATAATTCTATTATAATTTAATTACATTCTATATCATTTACAGAATTTTATTGCACTTTTTTTCAAGAAACTTGTCAAAATGGTATAAAATATAATAAAAAATTTTCTTTTTATATTCAGTGGAACATTTGGAATTTAGAAAATAATATTGTTTAGGATCACATCATCTGCCTTTATTAATATCCCAATCTAATATAAAACAGACAGTATGTCAAAGACAAGGGATGCAGAAGGTGAGTTAAATTGTTACTTCTTCCAGTCAGTTGTCACAATGTAATTGCTCAACTTTGAATGATTATCCATAATAAGGTTGAAGGTAAGATTTCTCATTAAGAGATTCGTCTGGCCCACAGGTCTTTTACAAGACCCTGCTCTAGATACAAGACCAGCTCGAGACAAGAGGAGGGCACAGACAGAAGGAAGGGAGGAATAAAACGAAAGAGGCAAAAATGACTTGGAACTGTGTGGGAAGACATGGGAGGAGCTTGCAAAGTATAAACTTGGATGTGTCCTAGCAGTGGAGAGCCTCAGCACGGTAAACGATGCCAAAAGTAAATGAAGAGGACGAATGCACCGTCGCATTAACAGAACATTTGGCGGATATTTTTTAAAGTTCAGTCTTCTGGAACATCTGCGAGACGCCAGCAGCTCAGGAACTGACGCTGGGATCAACTCTTCGGGTGCACTGGAGCTGGACTCGGTGTGGCATGCGTGGATCAAATATTCCTGCATTGTCCAAATACACTCTCTTGAACTAAAAGAAAGAAAGCGAACTTATTTCGTAAGATGATCTGCTTATTGTTTTTGCTCCACTGTGCTGCCGGCGTGTTGTCGTCTTCAACCCGTGAGTACATTTATAGCTCTCTCACTCTATATGTGTGTGTTACATGTGTTCTTACGTACCTTCTTCATCGAATCGGGTTTGTTTCGGAACTTGGCGCGTTCAGTATTGAATTAAAATTAGTAAACAGAATAGAAAGAAATTTTAAACTCTAATACAGTCTAAATGAAGTTATTTAAAGCGATAATAAAACAAAATCCTCTGAAGTGATTTTTTAAAGTATCCTGCATCTGCAAAACAATATTTTTATGTATAGGTCAAAAACGTGCCAGGGTTCTTGTAATGTAATATTTATTGGATTTTTTTTTTTCAGCAAAACATTAGTTTTCATTTTTATCTAAACAAAGCATCCATTTTTATAAGCAAAAATAGTAATATCTTTTAGAAACTTAATCCTGACACACAGACATGATGGTTTAGATAGATCTTCTCTGTGGTATAATTTATTATTTTATAGTTTTCATGTCACATTAAAACAAAATTGGCTATTTACATGTTGGTTACCCTGGACCTTAATCTGTTGGACAAGTTTTCCCAACATTTTAAGATCACTTTTCTTTTCTTTTTTACTATCTCCAGAAAATTACACTACATTAAGCCCCCCAAAACGTCAAAATTATCTAATTTTAACAGAGTTCATTTTTATCTCAAAAGTTGGAAACATGTTCATCAGAAGGTAATTTTTAGCTTTGCATTTGTATGTATGTTTAATAAATTTAATAGATCCAGATGCCACTGACCTGTATGCAAAGTTTTAAGAAAACAGCATTCAATGTTTTATTTACATAGCAATGCTGTTGTTGTAAATTGCCTGGTTTAACAAATTGAACAACTGATGATATCTATATCGGTGAAACATATTGCACTATATTGAAAAAGTCTGCTAGGGGTTAAAATTTCAAAAGGTCAGAGCATAATTCATTTAACACGTGGAGGGTTCAGCCTTATGAACCACAACAAAACCCTGACATCATGCTTCTTAAGCTTATTTTTGTAATACATATGTGACTGAATGAAAAAGTTCACCTCAAATCAACACCATCACTGAGACGAAGGATTCTGTTCATAACTACTTTCAGTGTTGGTGAAATATAGGTGTTTGTGAAAGTTTAATTTACTTTTAATAAATTGCAGAGAACAATGTAACCGGATCAAAGGGCATAATTGCGTTGTAAATAACAAAGGGCTAAATTATTAATAGCTATTGTGAAATACATTTACAGTGCAAGCGTTTAGCACATTCCCCTTACGTGACATTCACAGGTGTTGGTGGAGGGGAAGATTGAGACTAATTACATCTAATTAAGTATTGCCTCATTCACACCCTCAGTGCAGGCTTAAGAAAGTGAAGTGCAATACAACCACTGACAGACTACACTTCCCTCTCCTCTAGTTAACACTAAATGCAAAAGTGTCAGGCTGACTTATTCTGGGCCTCAGTGAAATATAAACTGAGTTAAAAGGAAAAAAATGTGTAGACAGAAGTAACCCTTTAAAAGATCATTGCGGTTTGACAACACGGGCAGGAATGTTCAAAGGGTGGTCCCGCTGTTCACCGTCTCAGCGGTAAGAGGTGCATCCAGGCTTTACTGAATTTCTCTCGCTGTTGCATTAGTGATGATGGGACAGGCTTACAGGCTTACCTCATAAGAACTTCTGATCTGAAACCAAATATCTTTCTGCTAATTTCCTATTCAGACACCTGCGGTAAATACTTGTAATTGCTCCTGTCATTAAATGGCTTGAAGTGAAATGTTTTCGAGATTTTTTTTTTAATCCACTTAAATCAAAACAGCACCTTGTGTTAAAAAGAAATACAAGTCTGTATCATGATTCTGTTTCATTAATGTTATAAGATAAAACAACTGATTTTTATCATTCCATTTTGTTACGGAGAGAAATTTCACCCTTTCTGCTCAGTCTGAGTGCGTGTTGAATATGTAATTTCTCTTTTAAGGTTAGTCTATCTATCCATCTTGATGTAATTACATGTAATCACACAGTGGTTTCTTCATCACCTCTATTACTCAATTGTGCTGCACTGACATATTTTTTTGAGGGATTCCACATTGTCACATTACAAGGGTGATAATGAACTCCAAAAGGGTTTACAAAATTATAATTGTATGTGGCTACCTGTTATATTAATTATCTGGGATTGTTCAGTGCAGTCATAGATGTCAAATTTAGGAAACACTCAAAGAAATCTGGAACACTAAACCATATGTATATTTAAAGTCTGAACCTGACAAACAATAATTTTTACACTTTGCTAGTTTCATATATTTTTTTTTCACATAATAAAACAAACTAAAACCAATATTTCATGTGCATATATTTGTAATGTTGATGTATTTGTTCTGTTTGCATTCTATAATTTTTTTAATGAACACTAAATCGTGTGTATTTGAACACTGACTCTGGTAAACAATATTTTATTTTTTTTTTACACTGTGCTAGTTTTATATCTTTCCCTCATATAATAAAATAAGCTCAAACCAATGTTTCATTTGCATATATTGTTTTATGTGCATTCTATGGTAAAATATTTTTGAATGAACACTAAACAATAGATGTTTACATGCTGACCCTTCCAAACAGTACTTTTCACACAGTTTCTTACAAAATAATCTCAAACCAATATTTATTGTGCATATTTGTTTAATATTCATTCATGTATTTTAATGTGCATTTATTTAGTAATTTAGTGTAGCAGTCTAATAAGGGGGATAATGTACAGTCAGACAGACCATATGACCGTACATGTTCCCTTTCATAGTAAATGGATATTATCTCTTTTTGTGATCATCTTGCATATCCCACATTGCTCTGATTTAGGCTGTCACTATCAACTTTTTTGATGTGTTAGTCATGAGGTCGGTCTGTCTCCTCCTTTAACGTCATATAATGTGAGCTCACCCATAACCAGACAGCCCGTAATAACCGTGCTGCCTCTTTCCAGCTCTAACCTGCTATATCTCGCCCTCCCTCAGAAGTGGCTACAATCTACCCTCAAGACCCGGCCCTTCCCATCGGCTCCAGCCTGACAGTCACATGCTCAGTGAATCCAGACCACGGCATTCACGCAGGCTCGCTCTACTGGACGCTGAACGGAAAGCGCCTTCCCAGCAGCACCTACA
Organism: Spinibarbus caldwelli; assembly: GCA_039654775.1. Taxonomy (NCBI): domain Eukaryota; kingdom Metazoa; phylum Chordata; class Actinopteri; order Cypriniformes; family Cyprinidae; genus Spinibarbus; species Spinibarbus caldwelli. Next base: position 28,074,502 of record CM077235.1, read on the forward strand.
GCATTCTGAGCCCCACTGTGCTCAGTGTCACCCTCCCGCGGCTCTCGGGGTCCCGCCAGCGCTCCGGAGACAACCTCGTGTGCCATAACAGCGGGGGTCATGTGCTGGCCGGCTCCTGCATCTATGTTGGCAGTGAGTCCGTCTACCATATTGTTCGTATTTACTCTAGGCTCCTGTACAACTACCGAGTGCATTTAATTGGCAAATGTGCACACAGTCCAACTTAAATACAATTAAATGGATTTTGTGGGTAAGCCTGGAGCCTTGGGGAATATGGGTCAAACGTGGAAGTATTAGACAGTCTTTATGATTTGACCCCCTGCCACAGAGCCACAGTTGTTGCGGTATTTAATGTTTTCTGCCTGTCCGCCAATGAACTCGAGAGTTGTTTAAGCCCCTTAAGATAGCTATCTGTTCCACTGTTATGCTTTTAGCACCTGTGTGGTCCATTATAGGCGCTTTCCTCGACTGACGCGTATGACAGAACAAATGTACCGCATTTGTCAAGTTACAGGGAATGGTGGCAGTATGGAAAATTACAAACACAGACACACACACAAGAGCGAGACACAGTCAAGGAAGCGAGTGTCTGATCATTTGGAAATAAGATTGAAAGCCAGAAATGGAGAGACGTGGTTACGATAAGTGTGTGTGTGTGTGTGTGTGAAGTGCTATGTTGACTCAAGCTCTCTATGTCTCTGAGGTTTCCTCTATAAGGTTTGGTTCATATAATCACAGTCTTACACTTAGACGCAGTGTCTTTTGTTCTCAGCTGAATGGAATCTTGGCCCCATTCCTGAACTTAAATGAGCATGACAGCTGAAGACACTCATCCATTATTGAAAATATTTAAAGTCAACACAAAGTCAAAATTGACCCTATTTACTTTCTTAATACACGTTCCTTGTCTTATTGTGAATGATTCGTCTGTGCACATTATTCCAAAAAAGGCAGTATTTATAATCTTTCATCAAAACTTAATGTTTTTGTTTTGAAATTACTTTTTATTTTTTTATTTTTTTGATCAAAAATACAGTGAAATATTAAAAAAATATTGTGAAATACTATTAGAATTAAAAAAAAGTTTTAATGTATTTTAAAATGTACTCATATCACATGATCATTCAGAAATCATTAATTTCAAAATGCTGATTTGGTTCTGATTTGGTGCTGATTTTTTTTAAATATTTTATAAAATATTAAAAAATACAAATATATATTTTCAGTTTAATAAAATAAAGTCTCTTCCTCCATTTTTTTTTAAATTTAAATGTAAATTTTTGGTATTTCATACAATTTTTCATGTTGACTTCAAACCAAGCAACTATTTTTGATAGATTTTCTGTACTCCCTCAGCATTTACAGCATGTACCCTTAATGATGTGTTATAAGAGGCATGAGTCACTTTGCACTAACTCACTTTGACAGCTAAGTGAAAACTCATTGTCCTTGTCTGTTTTTTTTTTAGTGCCTCCTGAGAAACCTGTGAATCTTACCTGCTGGTCCAGGAACACTAAAGACCTCACCTGTAGATGGGCCCCTGGGGGCCAGGGGGAAACCTTCATCAAGACAAAATACACACTCAAATATAAGCTCAGGTCAGTGCCACAGGTCATTCACACTCATGTCAATGCCTCTTCCCAAATTCACGCCTTATCTTGTTTTATATGTCATGTTCTTACATGCCCATTCACTGGAGGACAGTGGAAGGATGTCTCAAACCAACCATCTGTGCTAATCCCTCCTGATGGGCAGATGCTTTTTTTTTGTCACGGGGAAAATCCTTTTAAATCAGTTCCTTCTAAATACTTAAAATTAGTCTAAACATTTTTTGTGTTTCAGTATTGTATTTCTCATTTTATATGTTATTTTTATATTTATTTGTTAGTCTTATTTAATTAATAATTGGCTTTCATGCCCAGTGAGCAGATGGAATGCAGATTCCACACAGCAATTTTCACATCCCAGTTCACAAACCAGGAGCAATAAGCCTTAATTAAGGAAACATTCCCACATTTGAGGCTATAATTTAAAAGCCTCCATATAGGGAACCTGCAGGCGTATCACTACAAACATATTGTATCCAGTTATCTGTATGCATCAGAAAATAAACCTTGTTCGTGCACCTGTAGGTGGTACGGACGAGAAAAGGAGTGTGAGGACTATAATGCGGGAGAACCATATACATGCTACATCCCCCGCGACCTCGCCCTCTTCACGCCCTATGAGATATGGGTGGAGGCCTCCAACCAACTCGGAACTGCAACATCTGACGTCATCTACTTGGATATCTTAGACGTGGGTGAGTGTGCTTGACCTTTGACCCCTTTTTAGGGACAGGTGTTCTCCTCATGGAGGACCATGTGCAACATGAGAGCACCACTCCTTGTAAAAACTGGGTGGAAGCATGACGAATTGCAGCGGTCCGTCGCAGCTTCATCAGTATCCCTTTGCTTCATACAGTATCTACCCACCTACTCGCATATACCTGCAAAGCCTCGCAGCCCCCTCCTTTACAAGACGAGTGGAATTTTTACGAAGTTTCTCGCTAATCCCAGTACCATGACCTGCCTGGGGCTACTGTTTAGCAATGCGTCTGGAATAGGGTGAAGTCTGTTTTTTGAATCCTTAAGATCTTATGTGCTTTGAGTGCAGGCCAAGCTTGTCCGTAATCTCTTCAAACAGACATTTTAAACAACAAACATCTTCATAAAAATGGAATTAGTATCATTAGGACTTAAGTCGAGGGGCATTTTGTCTTGGCAAGACATTAGAAAGTATTTGAAATGAAATTAAAATAGCCTGAACACAAACTGAAGCCTCTAAAAGGAGATGAGAAAGGTTATAAACTTTTACATCTTGTGAGCGTAAATCAGTGTAACTGCACCTGAAAGGGGAGGCAGGGTGATTTTGAATGGAAAAAGCATAAGAGGAAGGTGGGTGCTCCTCGAAACATGCCATAGTTATGACACAGACACCACACCTAGTGCCTCCACCTCCTTAGCAACAGAGACAATGCTCATTTATGTTTCCAGTTAATTAAACTACAGCTCTGAGATCCAAGCAAACTACAATTACTTGAAATTTGAAGCACTATCAGTGCTATATCATTTTATAGCAGCCTGAACAAAATGCCGGCAAAGCGGAAAAATATAGAACAATTAGTCAACTAGAATATCGGGAAGCAGCCTATATTTCATCTCAGTTGAATCACAAGATCAAAAGTCTCTAGTCTCGGCTTGCAGACTGCCCAGATTTCGTTCACTGATCGGCTGGTGCATATAGCACACAAAAAATAGCAAATGATTGTGATTGAGTAGTTTTACAGAACCTACCGGATTAAGTAAGGCACACAGGATTTTCGTAATAACAGACTTGATACAATGACCCTTTTTTTGTGATGAAGTAATCACAAGACAAAATTTGCAAGGTTAGCAGCATCACAAATTTGTAGTGAGTGAACTAGATATCCACGAGATCAGAACTATATGTGAAAATAGATAGATGTTTGAAATGCCTCCTATAGAAATATGGGTAACCCTTTACTTAGTCTTTATGTATAATGCATTATAAATGTTATTAAAGGCTATAATGCATTATAATTATTCATAATGCGTGTTGTAATTCATTATATCTTGTTGTAAATAATTATAACTTAATTTAAAATGCATAGTGTAACAATGAATTGATAAGTGTTATAATGTATTAACTGTGGTTACAAGTATTCATGAGATTGTACAATGCATTATAAGGTGCATTACATGGCATTAAAAATTTTATAATGCAATTTACATAAAGGCTTTAAGTAAAGTGTTACCGAAATATGTATTTAGTTTATATATTTCATAATGTTTAATAAATTAACATTTGCGGAACAGGGTGGGGAAATTTTAATTTCTTCATTTGAATTTCTCGGTTATTCCAATTCAAATTCCAGTTTAAGAATTTTAATTGCAATTTGAATATAAAGAAGTAATGAAATAGAATTTCAGTAATGGATGGATGAGTAGATGATAGATATTTGATAAAATTTAATAAATTAACTTTTGTGGATTGGGGTGAAAGAAAACTTCATTTTCTAGAACCCGTGTGGAATTGCAGTTCAATAAACTCCTTTTCCGTGTCATTCCGATTCAAATTCCAGTTCAAGATTTCGAGAATAAGTTACAATGAGGTCTTTTGTTGCAGCGTCTCCAACCTTATCACATGTTGTTTGTGTCGTTTCCTCTCAGTGACGACAGACCCACCGACTGATGTGACCGTGAGCCGAGTGGGCGACCTGGAGGACCAGCTGACTGTGCGCTGGGGGACACCGCCTGCGCTAAAAGACTTCCTCTTTCAGGCCAAATACCAGATCAGATACAGACTGGAGGAAAGCAGCGACTGGAAGGTACGGTAGTGCTCTCGATCAATAAGCACACGTCATCGTAAGTAGGCTCTCTGCCTATTATCCTGATTACTATTACCATCTTCCCACTTACACATCCACTTGTTTTGTAACGCAAACTGTGTATGCTTGCGAGTTAGTGTCAGTTTCTCAATTTTAAAGCATTTGTAGAGGGGCACGATGATTAATTAGAGTGGTTCAAAAGATAACAGCCATGTTTCAGTAGAATTTGGGGTGTTTGTATTACTTGTCCGAAACGTCATTTCCAGCTGTAGCAGAACAGCACATGTTTCCAGTCCTCTGGCCACGGAAGAGTCCGGCTAAACTTTAGGGCTTCAAATAAACTTAAGCTTTCGCTGTCCCCATTTCACTCATATGGATCCAATCAGTTGGCAGGTTTCCTTCTGAAGCTGGGCAGAGTTGGGTTACATAATTTTTTTTTCCCCCTTACCCATCATTGTGCTGTCATATGCACAGTCCTACATAGTTAACAAAGTCAGAATATGACAGTGACCATCAAAAGCACATCGCAGAAGACGATCTGTTGTTTTCAAAGCATATTTAGAGAGCTGTATTATCACCCGGGCCATTCTCGACCCCACAGATTGCTTACACGGCCTGTGTGAAGGGGACTAATTGCCCAGCATGCCTCTTACACGGCAACCTGATGATGTTAACATTCTGCCACTCATCACGTTCCAATAGTAATGATGGTCCTCGGATTACAGAGCCGTGCATATTAACCGTGTTTGTAGTTTTTGAAATGTGAGTCTGGAAATGGACCGTGGAAAGGGACTGATTCAGGGGTACCGGGATTGTAAATAATTACAGGGGGCCCAGGCCGTTTCGACATTCCTGCTTTCGAATCCCATATACCTCTGCTTTAGTGCACAGGAAGGAGGAAGCACCGAGGCTGGCATGTCGTTGATGCTGTCTGCGCCCGTGCAATTACTCAATCTGTAATAAGCAATAGATAACAGATTTTCTCTCAGGGTAGTGTTGGTGCTCGTCACGTATATGTAGAGCCAGAAGGCAGGCCAATTATTTAAGTGTGTGTCCCTGTCATTTACCTCCTGTCTTTGTCTCTATGTGTTGTTGTATCCCCTAGGAGCACAAAAGGGGGAAATTTCTTTGTTCTACGTCTTTGTATATGAGCTTGTGTGAACTTGCTTAAGGATTTTGAAAGTGAATGGCTTTTTTTTTCTTCTTAAAGAGAACATTAAATATGCCCGTTAGGGTAATGGTGTGTGTGTGGTATGTGGCTGCTGTAGGTGTTTGATGTAACAGACTCTTTTGGGTGTCTTTCTCTGCAGGTGGTGGATGATGTTGGGAACCAGACTTCCTGCAGGCTGGCAGGGTTGCGGCCAGGCACGGTGTATTTCGTGCAGGTGCGCTGTAATCCGGTAGGGATTCTGGGATCTAGGAAAGCAGGCATTTGGAGTGACTGGAGTCACCCAACTGCAGCCTCAACACCACACAGTGGTAAGAGAAATATTGTTTATCGTTTATAAGTGATCCTTGTAAAAGCAGTTACTTAGTGGAAACCTATTTTTTGGAAGTTTACTGTGATAATACCATGGTATTTCTTAAAGTACCTTGTAACTACCATGGTAAATATCAAAGTACAGTGATATAACTTTGCTTTTTTGTAAGCTTGCATAACGTATATTTAAATTTACAAATTTTGAACTCCAAAAATAACACATCCAAAATTTGACTTTTTGTTGATTGGTATAAAACAGATTTTGACTGGATGATCTATGCTCAAATCTGAAAAATGCAGACAAATTTTAAATCCACACAAATAATCAAACATTCTGTTAATGTGTATTTTTTCCATGCTTGGCAACCACAAAAACCCTACAGTTAAGTTAATGAACTATATTACTTGGTGAAAGTAATGGTTAGTTTGATAACTACTATTAAAACCTTGGTTAACTACATTAGTGAACAATGAAAAATACTTTTCATTAAATTAAAATAAAATTGTTTATTTTCATGAAATAACAGTGAACAGTTAGATTTGTATCAACTGAAGTTAACAAGTAAAGCTAAAGTATTGTTCATTGTTAGTTGAAGTTTTTTTTAATGAAATAACTATATTTAACTAATGGGACCTTAAGATAAAGTGTTACCAATTAATTTTATAAAAGCATTAGCCTACATTTTTAACATGGCTAAGTGGTTTAGACACTTAGTCTTTGTGAAGTCAGTGTTAATGTATTAAAAGTAACATTTTCAGCAAAAAAAAACAACAAAAAAAACTTTAATTCATTTTTTTTTTTTTCCGCTATTATGTTGTATTGGAATATCCATTCATGCAGATTCGGAATGTATAATTATTTTAAACTTGAACTGGTCGAAATGATGGCCTAGCAGTCTTGTAGTGCAACAGGCCTCATGTGGGAAACATGAGTTTGATTCCAGCTCGCATTATATACAAATCCCTCTCCCAATTATTTGTGGTCTTATTTAATTGTTTGTATTATTAAAAATGACAGAAAGGCCAAAAGCAACATAGAAAATAAATAAATATAACCAGCGACACTAGTTAAATAGCAGCAGCGATACTCGGATTGAGATGTTGCCTTCGCTGTCCTTCATCATATTTTCACATTTTGAATGTGTCGTGCAGTCCATCCTATAATCAGATACATATTTCCAAGACGACGCTCAGTCCAGCAGACACCAACTAGCAGATGCAACGCATTACTTTAGTCATACTTCTCCCCATTTTGCGGCTTGCCAGAAAGCCACGGGGGAGTGTTGGATATATTTTTTCAGAGGATTGTTTCTGAAGATTAACAGATTAACTCCTCTGCACATTAACTCTTCTGGAACAGCCCACATCTGGAGCTCAGAAACCTGCTGTTTATTTAAAATGGAAAAGGATTTATTTTTATCCCAACTTGTGTTTGGTTGGCTGTGTAAACTGCGGCCTGTATCTGTGATAAGCTTGATGCGTGTGCGATAGACGCTTGTCTCCCTGGATGGACACGTGTTGATTTTTGTCTTTCGCTTCGCAGAGCGGCTGCTGACAGGCTCATGTGACTCAAAGGTGGGGCAACAGAACTCTACGTTGCGGCGGGATTTGAAGCAGTTCTTTGGCTGGGTGCGCAAACACGCCTACGGTTGCAGCGGTATGAGTATCAAACTTTATGATCAGTGGCGGGTCTGGCTGCAGAAATCTCACAAAACCCGCAACCAGGTAGGTAAGGAGCTTTTTATTCACATTCTACTCGTTTTTGAGCCCAAACCCCATTAATCACCGTTTAGGTGTCTGGTTTTCTTCAGCGTTAGTTTCTTCAACTGTTATGCCAGGAATATTTGCTCTCATAACACTGTGAGACTGGATCCAAGCCCTTGAGTTATTGGAGTTGCCCGAGTTAATTGAATTAAAGTGCTTCTGGTGTTATTGTACTGAGTTTCCTGTGTTTTGCTCGGTAACCACAGAAGTAAATAACACGAGGCGACTCATATGATTTCAGGTAACTTTTCATAAACCGTTGTAGTAAATTTAAATAAACTCGAGTAATGAAGTTCTGCACGCCGAGTATCATTCAACATATGTATTCGGTTCTGTCAGATTTCACAGTAATCTTGTTTGGGAAATGACAGGGATTGTCCTTCACTCGAGAGAATATACCTCGCTTCTTTCATGTGTTCCTAGTGTGTTATGGTCTGTGTTATATATGAAAAAACACGACCCAAATGCTTGTCAACATCTGGAAAGATCTGACTTCATATTGGATGATCTGCCGGTACGTCATGACAAGACCAACAAGAGATAAACCCATAGCAATTACACTAAGAATATCCAAATCTCCGCAAATATGCATTTTAACTCTTACGTTTTTGACATCACCATCCGTGCCGAAACCGTGATCTCGGATTGTTTTTGAACGGCTATTTGAAGCCTTTCATGTTCTGTGGGCGTTTATCTGATTACTGTAATATTGTCTGCTTTCAGGTTCTTCAAGGAGATAAATCATAGCACGTCGCTCCTGGCAGGCAGTACATTTAACAACAACAGCATACTGTGGAAGAATTCACATTTTCCAGACTGCTGCTTGGCTCAGTGCAAGAAAGTTAAAGTACAGCTGGACTCAAAACGGGATGTTCAAACAACAAAAGGTGATGGGCATTCGGTCCCTCGGATGCAGATTAAATTGTGCAGTTCTCTAAAATGCCTTATTATACAGGAAAACAAACTCTCTTTGATAATAGCCACGGAGATCACGTGGACTATATCCTCGCAACTCGCTATCCATGGAGACAAGTTCTTGATCGTGTCGGGGAGCAGTTCATTAAAGGTCATAATTTGCACATTTACTGATGACTATGCACGAGCCATGCTTAGCCGACGTGACACATGGTCTATATGTGGACCCGTGACGTTTTCAGATCTTGCTAACTTTAGCCGACCTGTTTGTTAAAGAGGTTCCTCATGGACAAATGGAAAACGTCTAAACGTTTTTTCAGCCAGCGTTTTGTGTATCTTCAAAACAACTGGAAGAATATTAAGATCATCCAGTTTTACCAAAGGTACCTTTCATGAATGTTTGAGTGACTAAACTACAGCAGTTTACCTAAAAATCTGACAGGTATACCTCACAGAACATCTTGCCACTTGTCTCCTGTTTCTTTAAATAACTGGTACATGCCTTATGAAATGTTGCAATGCAATGCTGAACATATCAATACATAGAAATAAGCCTCTCACTTAATAAGTCCCACTGCAGTCGTAAAGGAGGACCTACAGACATATTCAGGATCAACACTACGACAAAGTTAACATGTTGGAACCCTAGAGTGGACTCTGAAAATGGCCTTTTAATGAATGGAGAGGAAGATTTGGCCAACTTATGTTGTTTCTCATGTTTATATATGTGTTGCAGTTACAAAACTGTAACTGTGTTTGTAGCATTGAACTGTTTGAAAATAATTTTATGTATTGAGACATTTTACTGCTTTTATTTTTGTACTGAATTGTATCCACATATTTAAATTTAAAGTTATGTTTTGACTCTTAAGTTATGTGTAGGTAGATTATATTATTATTGACTGAATTGTTAAACCCTAATATTGTTAATAAAATCTTTCTCTAAGATAAAACTTTTGAACTTAGTCCTTCTAGGCCCCCCTCCCACACACACAAAATCTACTTGTTTTCAGAGAATATACTTTTACTTTTTTTTTTAATTTCATTTTGGAATTTGTTTTGAGCTTCAATATATTTTGTTGTATATATGCTTAAACAAGTAAAAACGATTGATAATTTTTTTAATGAATTAATATATTAATTTTTTGTCATTTCTAACATTTAGGTATATTCTCTGAAAACAAGTCAGTTTTTCAGTTTTTCACATTTATTTTATCTTTAATTAATTGGGGGAAACAAGAAAACTACTGATTTTGAACTTATTTTTGCATTGTTTGTATTTTCTGACTTTTTAAGAAGTGCAGTACAAGAAAACAATTACAAACAGATCCAGAAATAGCAAAAAAAAAAAAAAAAAAAGAAAAAAAATCACAAATGCACAAAGCAGAAGTGTTTTGCCAGAGCATGATCCTCTACAGGGAAAAAGATTAATGTGTGTACGAGCAGTTGTCTGGTTAAATTAGTGCTCTTACACTGGCCTCTTCCACGGTCAGTATTTCACTTTTCCCTAAGTGACACCCACAAAGAGCAAAAAATAAAAAGCTTTAGGCCACTGGGTTTAGAGTCCTTAACATTTTAGCCCTGTGATTTCAAAACACGTGACTTAAAATAAAATACGGCCTATACTCTTCTAAAGATTGTAACAATGTCCCTTACTGTAACTGTAATCCCTGTACTGCTTATTGTTTCACGAATAAGTGTTTGTAAAGTGAGTCCTCGGACACTTTCATGCTACAGAGATCAATAATATGCTCGATATCAAATTGCAGAATAACAATCTCTGCTTTTATTTAAAGCTCTTGAAGCATATGTTGATTATGAGTTAATGTACCAGCTACATGAAAACCAGGTGATGGATATGCTTAGATGCAAATTCATATTGCTTAATTTTCTCAACTCCAGGGTAACTTGACCTGCATCTCCTTATAGTTCTTTCTGGCTACATGCCAGAGGTCATCTGTCGTGTTACCTGCTTCTACAGGAGTCACCCAGTCTGAAGATAGAGCAGGTTAATGTTTAATGTCCGCTCACTGGTCAGGGATGACGTCTCAGCTTTCACAAGACACACTTTCTTAGCATGCTAATTACATTTTGTAAAGTATTCAGTCAGTTTAGATCTGCCAAAGAAAAACAGATTGTTTTAAAGCAATGCATTGTTTGTTTAAAGTAGCTTCAGACTGTTAAATCAGAGTAATTAATGTTACAGAGAAACTTGATATGGAACATCCTACTGTAAAACTATGCCAGAAACAAGAGCAGCTTTCCAGACGTTTCATTTGTTTAGAGTACTGGTTGAAGGTGGCCATGAGAACAGCAAGATTGACAGATTATATCAGTCATATGGATTTTCCATGTCTTTTCCATGACTTTTTAAATTATTATTATTATTATTATTATTATTAAAAATTAACATTTTACTAGGAGCTTGAGAAAACATTCTGTACTTCCATTATTTTCCATTAACTTGTGATATGAAATATTTTCACCACATTCATACTTAAATACTTCCATTCTTACTTTAATACTTTTAATAATTCATATTTTGAATGATTCCCACACTCCTAGAAATATCAGAAACTTTCAAAAGTGTGATTTCCAGGCCTAGTAAATTTTCACATTTAATTTTTAAATATAAATTAATTTATGAAATAAATAAAATTACAAAAGGCCATGGAAAACGCATGGAAAAATCCATTTTGTATACACTTTTTTTCTCATTATTGTCCATTCTATAGCTAAAAGTTACTCTATGAATATGAATGTGTTTAAAATACTTTTATATCACAAGCTGATGAAAGGAATTACAGAATATCTCCCAGTATTTACATTTGAGGTGGCTATCAATAAAAAAAAAAATCTTTCTATCTCGAAAGAATAAAATAATCCTACAGTATAAACATTAGTCATTTCAAATAGTTGTCAGCTGTCAATTTTACATTATGTAATTAGTTCATTAGCTGCTGTTTACAGACAAGTTGCCAAGGTGTAACTGTAGTTGTCCTTTGTAGTCGGTGATGGATGTTTGGAAATCTGTAATGCGTAAAGATATTGAGATGGACGTTCTTGTAGCCTGGACAAGGATAAGGTTTCTTGCGCTTGTAAGAGTCATTTATAATTCAGGCCGCAGTTGTATCTCTCCAGTGTGTCTAAACTGAAACTTCAACCTTTCCTGGACCTCCTTGAGCACTGTTGCTGCCGATTTTTTGCTGTCAGCTCTTTAACCTAGCCAGAAAATATACGCTGCATGGGGGAAGTGGTGAGACGGCGCCCCATCATTGCTGGCAGGGAAAGAGGTGAGTTTGTGACCGCTCATTTCAGTGGATTCATTTGAGCAAATGATTGTGTCGAAAGAATTATTCAGCAAAGTGTGGAGATCTGACGATTTATTTTAGCACAGGGATCTGTAAGTAGTTCAAACACGCACTGCATGCTCCTATTTGGCTCTTGAGACTGGATTGGCAGTTTGCTGAAAGAAACTGTCAGTTAGGTCTTTTATTGCAACACCTGCTTGTATCATTCTGAGAATAGAACGTCTTTTGTCTGTTCTTCTCTTGTTTTGGCCAAAGCTTTGAAGAGTGTATAACATTTAACTATGTAGCAAAATTCATACGATTTAAAATGAAAGTTTACAGCCAAGGTTCTCCTGGATTTTAGAAATGTGCACAGCATGTGTGACCTTTTATGTCTCACATGAATCACATTCCATAGTTTTATTTTAGATTTAATAAAAAAGGAAATGACTCTGAGGAACATAGTTAGCAGATGTATACCTTATATTGACTAAGAAAAATAATCAGCCTAAGCAGACATACTTGTTCTCATCTGTTATCAGTTACAATCACTTGTTATTTTAGTATTATTTATGTACTATTTTAGTTTTATTAATATTTAGAATTTTCATTTATTTACATATTTTTAAATTTATAATTTAGTTTATTATATTTTTGGTTTTCATTTTAGTTTAGTTTTTAGTCATTTTGTTATGTGCTTTTGTCATTTTTATTCGTTTTTGTTTTATTACTATTTATTTTATTATTACAATTTAATTAATTTATTTGCATTTCAGTTTTAGCTTTTTTCAGTTTGTAATTTTAATGCTTCAACTTAAAGTCATTTCAGTTAGTTGCCAAGTCAACATTTCTAATTTTTTTTTTAGTTTAAGTTTTTCATTTATTTATGTATTTTTAAATGTATATTTCTATTTATTATATTTTTGGTTTTCATTTTAGTTTAATTTTTAGTAATTTTGTCATTTGTTTCGTTTTTGTTTTATTTTATTACTATTTAATTTATTTATTATTACTATTCAGTTAATTTATTTCAGTTTTTTTTATTTTCAGTTAGTAATTTTAATGCTTCATCTTAGTTATTTCAGTTAGTTGCTAAGACATTTCTAATTTTTGTTTAGTTTAAGTTTTTCATCTCATATTTATATTTTATTTTAAGCTTTATTTCAATGAACAAAAATGTTTTAATAGTTGTTTTAGTTAATGATGATAACCCTACTTACAGTATAAATCCTACTTACATTTTTTAATCATTTTATGTTTTGTAATTATTATTAGTTTTTTTTAAGAAATATTTCTATTTATGTTTCATTTATTTTTATTTCATTTGTAGTTTTTATTTATTCTCAGTTAGTAATTTTAATGCTTCAGCTTCAACATTATTTCAGTTGCCAGTCATTGCTTTTGTATTAATAGTTTAAATTAATGGTAATAACCATAATTACAATACAAACCCTACTTTCATTTTTAGTCATTTTGTTATGTGCTTTTGTCATTCTTATTAGAGAGAGTGTGTGCGTGTGCGTGTATGCATATGTATATACGTAGGTTTAATTATTTTTATTTCAGTTTTAATTTTTTTTATTTTAATTTAAATTTTTTTTATATATATATATTTTCAGTTAGTAATTTTAGTGCTTCAACTTTTCTAATTTACTTTTTCCATCTCGTTTATATTTTATTTTAACTTTATTCCAATTCACAAAATTGCTTTTAATAGTGCTAGTTTTAGTTAATGATAATTCTACTTATAAATACAACCATAGCACAGCATATCTTTGTTTTTACCCCATAATGTTAACCAATATTGTATTCACAAATTATTTTCCATTAATTACCCAACACAATTTCAGTAATAAAGGCTCTGCACTCTGTGTTTTTGTTTATGCCCGCAGGGCCCGGGCCGGGGCGTTACGCTCTTCCGCCCACTATCGGTTACATCAACCATGACTACACCAAACCCAGCAGCCCGGCCTATTCCTTCCACAGCCGCATGAGCAGCAACAGTGAGTGACACCACATGAAATCAAACACTTCTCACACTGACAGATGACATGATCCACTCAACTAATGCTGGGTTTAATCATCTGAGAATGCTTTTAACAAACATGTTCACGGATAAAATGGATATATATCAACGTGGCACTTACATGAACTGATAATTTCATAGATTAATTAGTGTCTGTTATGCAGTACTGAAATATTAGGTGGATTTACACACACTTAAATACTTACTCAAATACGTACATGCCTAATTAGTGACATGTAACGCTTGCTTCCTCATGGAAGGAACTGAGAACACCCAGTCTGATCAAAGTATTCATACAAAAAAACCTTGCACATCTGGACTTTATATCACAAACAACAGCATGCAATATAATGATTAATGTTATTTCACTGGCATATTAAGCTAATAAAATCCACATGCTTGATTTTAATCCATATATTTGATTTAAATGAACTTTAAATAGCATTTCTCTAGCTCAAACAGTAGAGCATGATACTAACGACGGCAAGGTTGGAGATTTGACGCAGGGATGCATGAAAATATTCAACACTCTCAGAAAAATGATGGTATCCTTTAAAAAAGGTACACTTTTCTGCCTTATTAATACCTGAAAGGTACCTATTATTACCTAAATGGTACTTTTTACCATCCCAGTGACAGCTTTTCTACCAGTTTTTTTTTTTTTTGCTTTGCATGCAAGTGTCTGCCAAATATAATTCAATAAATTCTGATGTGTTTTCTCATATTGTTGCTTTTGAATAGTGGTGTCTGTGGATTCCAGTCCAGGACCGCAGTATCATGTAGATGCCAAAATGACGCGCTTTGGCAGAGACAGTACCCCATCGTACTCCATGCTGGGCAGAAAGAAGAAGACAGGTGGGTTCACATCTGATCTTATGCTAGATGTTTTCACCTTTTTTATTACACAGATCTGTTGATTTATTTTATCAAGAATCAAAACACTATATATTACATTAGCATGGATGTGTATGAAGTGAACATGAAACAGCATATGCAACACATTTTGTAATGTTACATAATCATGAATGAAACAAGATATTCAATAGAGTGCAACAGTCAGGTTCCTTAAGTAAAAATCCCGTTCATTTTCTCCATAGGGGAATTGATTTTTTTAAAGATAACTTTTTAAAGACCTACTATGAGCTACAAGGTTGTTCATTTATGTTCTATGCTTTTGTTGAAGCCATCAGCCTGCATTATTTCAACTTTAAAAAAAAATAAATAAAATCACATTTAACAGCTGATTCCTTGATAAGAAACTGCATTTCTGACTTCAAAACTGCATTTCTGAGATTTCTGCATTTCAAAACTGCAGTTGTTTTTATTTCTTTTATATCTTTCGCTATGCTGCATCATGGGATTGTACTTCTTTCCCTCAGTAAATCCGTACACAGACTTGTACCTTGGCTTTTTGTCAGATATTCAAATTTGTTTGTAATGTTAAGGCTGCTGAAAAAGTAAGTGGGCAAGTCTCACTCTATAAGACAAAAATGGGTGGGGCTTAGATTTTATCCATCTGGGATTGGTTGTATAATGAAAATGGGCATTGCCAGAATGTAAGGGTTCACTGAGAGAAATTGGTAATGTCATCTGAAAAAAAGTTTAGTTTTTTTCTTTTTGGAATGACATGCACATGCACTTTTTGGATGAATCATGCACAATACGAATGGTAATGTGTATTCAGAAAGTAAATGGCATCATTTTATGTCATATTAATACTTTAACTTTTAAGAGGGGATGCGTAATCATATAAAGAATTGCTGATTCTCTGTTTTTGATCAGCTGATACATTCCAGACTCCTGGACCCGGAGCTTACAGTCCTGAGAAAGCTCCACCCTTGAACCTTCACCAAAGACCCCCATCTTACACCATGGCCTTCCGCACACGCTACCGCAGTGTGGACCCTGTACCGGCCCCCAACCGCTACACCTTACCCAACCTCTTCGGCTCGCACGTTCCCCACAAACCCGCCAGCGCCAGCTTCACCATGTCAGCGCGCAGGAAAGCAGGCGGCCCATCGGAGGACCTGTCCATGACCCCAGGGCCCGGCCGTTACAACAGCACGGACCCGAGCGTTTACCTCAACAGACAGCCTTCTTTCTCCCTGCAAAGCCGATGTAATATTCCCACCGATGCCTCTCGGAAACCTGGCCCAGGCACGCACAGCCCAGAAAAGGTGATGGCACACCTGCCTCGTGCACCATCTTTCTCCATGGGTGTTCGGCACTCGGAGTTTGTAACACCATTGATTGTTGACGTATTAGACTGAAGGGTTTCATGCAATGCTTTGTGGGCACCTATAAAAAGGATTTGGCGGTACGTCAAAAAAAAAATTATGTTAAGGGAAAAATAAAGTTTTAGGAAGAATCACGATCCTCCTTACCTGACATTTGGTTTCATGCAAAGAGATGTTGAACATTTTTCACTTTCATTTACTTGTCATTTTTTTAAAGGGATAGTTCACCCATAAAATAAAAATAAAAAGTTTGATCTTTCATTTTTGTGTGTTTTTCTGAATGGGTTTATAATCATTTTTTTTATTAACTAAAACCAAAACTTTTGATAAGGTTTTTTTTTTTTTTTTTTTTTTTTTTTGTTAATCGAAATAAAGCTGAAATAAATGAAAATATTATAAAATATAGCCTTAACAAACTTAAATGAAAATGAGAAATGTTGCCTTTGTAACTAATTTAAATAAAATAAGTTGCAATTAACAGAAATAAATATATGTTGAATTATTAAAATTACAAAACTTGAAAATAAATTAAAGCTGAATAGAAATATTGCAAAAAAATAAAACTAATAAAACTAAAAATATAACAAATCATATTAATAAAATAAAATAAAAATATAAATAAATAACATATTAGATGAAGAACCTTAAATTAGAAATGTTGAATTGGAAACTAACTGTAATAAGTTTAAGTACTAAATTAGCTAAAACTTAAATAAAAATAAACTAAAGAAGAAATATTAAAAAAAAAAAACTAAAAAATGACAAGTACATAAACTTACTAAAATCTAAACTAAAATAAAAATAAAAATAAATTCAAAATATTATCAAATACTATAATAGTGTATAAATAATACTACAAAAAAGGTTTATAATGTAATAAAAAACACCAGCGTACCTCTATTAAAACTCTTTTTTTTTATTTAAAATTCAAGTGATTTTAAAACCAGCATAATTTCTGTACAGCTTTGTTACTTTGTTACATTATTTCTTTCTTGTGCTGCTTGAAAATGTGTGATTTTTATTGTTGCACAAACTAGTTAAAAATCAGTTAGATAATAATGTTTAGATAAGAACACTTACAAGCTTTGTGATTATATGCAAGTGGAGCCTTACTGGGTGTTTATTATTTTTTTGAATTAAGAAGATTCTGCACATTGAGCTTGTATATTGGTTATCATTGCCTTTATAAACAAAGTTATCCTTTAGTGGCATAATAAAAACTAATAATAATCTAACACTTTTGGTTAATGTAGTGTAATGTAATAATTCACCACATCAGTTGATAGGTACAGTGGCACTTATTGGTTCACTCCAATCACTGCTCTGTCCATCATCCAGGAAGTCCTTTGCAGATATTTGGATGTGGTAAGTCCGTCCTGCCACCAGACCACTCAAAACCATTTTATTAGACTCATAAGGGCCCAGCTAGAAAACAAAGAATGTTACATAATTAATTTAAATGACCATCATGTCCTTCCTGTAGTGATTTTTCAAAGAGTTCTGTTTGGTGGCTTTTGTCTCAGTACTTTACAGCTAGGAATGTAGCTGCTTTTAACACCGCTGAACGTGGTTTACACAGGAAACTCACTGTTCTTGCTGTCTCAGGTTTACCCCAGTGGAATTTCACTGTGTATTTAAGGAGAAAGTTGACAGGATCCGGCCAAGTGGGTGGTGGACCCCACTGCACAGACAGCTTCCTGCCTGGCATTACCATCACGCTCACATTCACCGGAGGATCAGGTTTCACTACAGACCAACCAAGGACAAGAATTTAAACTCTCAATATGAGCTCATGGCACATGCATCAAAATGTAAACACTGATAAATTAGATAATAGTGCAAAAGCAGCTGTTTCATCACACCGTGGTACGGTTTTCTGACATAGACCATCCAAAGCTTAAACTGATATTTTTGAATGTAAATATTTTATTTATACTGATTTCCAATGGAATAAATGAAATTGTCAAAGAGTACTATGAAAATCTCACCTATCTGCTCAAAAATAATTGGCCATATGCGTGTCGTGCTACCCAGAGCATTAATTGCAGTAATGTTGATGAGAGTTGGTTCACTTGCAAAGATCTCCAGTTCCTCTAGCGCACATTGCCTGTCTTGTTCTCCCCATTTCTGGCATTGACTGGCATTTGATATTGGATCTGAAAAGCTCCTAAATTTACATTTAGAAGGACCTTAGCAAATATTCTGAACAATTATGCTGTATTTTTAAAATCATCAAAAATATGGTGACTTGTACAATTAGAGCAATTTACAACAGGTGTACAATTTAAAGTACAGCTCAATATTCAGAATAAAGCAATATATAAATACACAATCTCTAACATCTCACAGTGCTCATGATAATCCAAACCCATTTATGAGAAACGATGTCTGATTCATGAACAAATCATTCTTTTGAATTGGATCTTTTCAATGAATCAATTTGGGTCACAAAACTAGTCTGAATGATTCACTCATGAATCAGAAGCTATTGCAGATTCTTCAGAAGACTTGGAATATAGAGCACAAGTCATATAGACTATTTACTGATATTTTTATGGTGCTTTCACATACTTAAAGCATCAAGCTATTATTTATATAGAGCAACCATATATTTATATATAGCAACCATTACAATTTACTACTTTTAAAACAAGCTCGTTTTACCAAAGGATTTAAAATACTGTAAAAAATAATGGTTCCAAAAGTCGGTTTTTGCAGTGATGCCACAGAAGAGCCATTTTTGGCTCCCCAAAGAACATTTAAGTGAACAGTTCTTAAAAAGAACCTTTTTTTTTCTTAGTGTCAAAACATTTTAATAATCTACCTTTTTCCCTATAAAGAACCTTGCACAATGGAAAGTTTTCATGGTTCTTCATTAAACCGTAGATGCCAATAAAGAATCTTTATTTTTAAGAGTATGATACCTGTATGTAGCAATATAATGTGTTGGAAGTATTGGGTCTGGAGTGAGTGTCCAAGAACATATTGCCCTTTTAGGGTAACTTGGAGACCAACAATGCACATCTGGAGAAGAAGGGGGATCTGAATAGACCAAACAGGATGAAATTTCAGTTTAAGCTCACTATAGGAACAGTGAGACAGCATTTAATAAAGGAAAATATGCATAAACCTACATCCCAAGTGTAGAGATACCGTTTGTATCAGATCTCCATTTGGTTGGTGGCAGGTGTAGATGCCTTGATCCTTCAAACTGCTATTCTGTATGGAGAGAACAGGGCTTGAGACAAGCACTGAACTGTTGAATCTCCACTCCACCCCTTTTTCTTCTCTGTCAGTGCATGGTATCTTCACAGATGAACCCACTGCTACAAACAGGTCTATTGAGGGAGGTGAGGAGGAAAAGAGACAGGCTTGGACAGATCCAACACGCTGTGTGTGTGTATAGGAGTTTATATGTGTGTAGAGGTGTCTGTGCATGAGAGAGTAAGAGTCTGTTTTCTGAACAAATAAAGCTTACCTCGAATCTCTGGCAGTAAGGTTGTCGTGTCTTGGCTAAAAACTCCGCTTGTTATGGCTAGTGCTCCAAAAACATATATCAAGCACATTTTTGGTGTTTTATGCTGATAAGAACGTAAAGTCGGTGCTTTTATAATAGAAGAAACTATGTATGTGTGTAGTCACACACAGATTAAAAGGTTCAAGCTGTTCTGTTGTGGAATTTTGTTAATCATTAGTTGGTAAATCTATTTGTAAAAGAAGGCAGGCTACTGGGCACCAGTGTGAAAATAAATACATGAAATTTCAAAAATGCATGTACGTGAATAAGGGTCAATGACACATTAGGACATACAAGATTATAAAAATGGAAAATACAACTAAAACACTTTGTGTTTAACAATTTAGTTTTAAACCATGTGCAAATTCAAATTATTTTGTGAATGATATAATAGACTAAATAATAGGCCTTATGTAAAAATGAAGTCAAAACGTATGAGTTCAGTAACCCTCTATATTAATACATGATGAATTGATATTAAAGGAATAGCTTGCCAAAAATGAAAATGTACTTAAAATTTACTCACAGATTAGTTTGTTTCTTTATCAGAACAGATTTTAGAGAAATTTTGTATTACGTCACTTGATCACCAATGGATGCAGTGAATGGGTGCCGTCAAAATGTGTCAAAACAGCAGATAAAAACATGACAATAATCCACAAGTAGTGCACATTCAGGATAAAGCTTTTTCCAGAAAAAAAAAAAAAAAAAAAAAAAAAAATCCATCCCCAAAAATCCAACTATATATATATATATATATATATATATATATTTTTTTTTTTATTTTTATTTATTTATTTATTTTTTTTTAGAACTGTTTTGGACTGATTTCACTTGTTAACAGCAACTTGTTAACTTGATTGGCCTGTGGGTGGGTGCATTTTCAGCAAATGTTAATTTTTGGGAGATGTATTCCTTTAAAATTATGTTTACTACTACTACTACTGGGTCAGTGCATTCAAATAACCACTAATAAAGGGTTATGAAATATTAAAATCACAGTTTCCTCAAACAATAGATACTACAAACAATTAATGTGCCAACACGTCATTAGTTTTATGTTTGCAAAACAGAAACAGGATGCACTTGTGGTTAATAAAACAGATACAATCTGAGGTTTTCTGACATCAGTACAGAATCCCAAGTGTTTACGTGCTCAGTGACAACAGCACCCAGCCATCCAATCACTAGATTCATACCTCAAGGTGCATCCTAGCAAAGTGTGTTATATAGTGCCTTATAGTTCATAAAATATTTTACTCAGCCCATCAATTATAATTTAAACTGAGAAAAAAACTCTCACAGTTTACATACTGCAGGATTCAGTGAGCGGTTTTCGGCTACCATGTGGACGGTGATATAATGAGGTCAGAATCCTTCTGTAAACAGCACAATGTGCTTGTTTATTGAGTGTGTGGGACTGTTCTCATTCTTCCATGTATTTTCACAATCCTGAGTGAAGACTTAATTCACATAAGCCTTGAAAGTGCAACAACTTAAATGAAAACATGTTTTGCATTTGAGCTCTTTGGCTGAGACTGAGAATTAAAGGAGACTGAGATTAGTATAGATGAGAACAGAGGACTCAAGTACATTGACAGATGGTATTAAGGTCATTTCATAATGTTTGTGGGATTCATAAGGTGAACAGAATGGAGCTGGGGTTTTTTTATGTCTTAATATTATTCTGTTAAAGAGTGAGACCTGCTGTGTGTATACAGTCATGTCTTTATGAATTTTTAAAGACTAAAGGGTTGAATTTGTAGTTTGAAAGTGTTGTTTGATTATTTCAAACTAGTTCACACTGCTCCAACAAACACCAAAATGATTAAAGTAAATGTTATTGCTCAGACATTGCACTTTCATTCCTCAAGAGGCTTAATTGAGGTTTTAGATAGGTTTGATTAAAAAATCATCTTTTAGGTAGCTGTTTTTACTTTAAAATTGCTTAGTAAAAATAAGCAGAAACTAATCTCTTAAAGTAAGAACTTTACAATTAGCATAGACCAGATAATCCGGTCTTGGAAGAATTTGATGAGAACTTTTCTGAAATCAAACTCCACAAGCCCATGTCTTTTAAAGGCTTTATGTATGTTACTTGCTGTGTCTTTCCGAATCCCCGATGAGGTAAGAAGTATCGACTGCCAGCAAACAAACAATTTAATTTTGATTATTATTATTGTAAAGGATAAGATGTTATCTATGAGCCTTATGACATCACAACAGAACCTTTAAATGATTAAAAACAGAAGCTTCTGGCTCTTCTGAGGAGGAGCATTTGCTTTAATGACAGCAGCGCTCAAGCTGCCTGAACTCCAGAAGTCTGTGTAAAACCCGATGAGCATGTTCTCCAGCATGATTTGAATATGGTTTAAATTAGATTTTCAAAGTCAGCTAAAACCTTTGAACTCAAACATTTGAAGACAGAAAGAAAGAACGAACGAACAAACTGGGGTCATTAGGCACCTTCTAGTGGTTATTGGACACTATTGCATTTTGTTGGGAACTTACCATTTTCAGTAGCTCTTTACACAAAGCTATTGAATGGTTTAAGAAAAATTGATTAATTCCTTTGGTTTTTACTCTTTTTTTTTTTTGGCAGTACATTAAAAATATTGTCTTTAATTATGGATCGAATGGCATGACATGGTGTGAGTAATTAATGACAGAATTTTAATTTCGCTGTGAATTCTTCCTTTATGTTGTTGCTAGCAACTGTAATGACAGGAATTCCAGTTTTAGAATTCTCAGGCACTAGCTGACTTGTCGAATTTGGAAATCCTGCTATACCTCTTTTCCCATAACACCAAAACGCTTTTTGGGGTATGAAACAGAGAAGAATAAACATCACGAGAGTAAATTTGGCTAACATTAAAGCAATTCTGTGTGAAATAGGGAGGGGTAAGAGATTTTGGTGACCCTGCTGCTGTATATCTGGAGCTGTTTCTATCAGGCCAAAATGTTTTTGGGCAATGAAACATAGGAGGTTAAATGTCACCAGAGTGAATTTGGGTAACATTAAAGCTATTGTGTAATAGAGAGGGGTAATAAACTGCGGTAACCTGTAATGTAGTAAAATAGTCCATGTGATATTGGTGGTTCAACCTTAATTTTACGATTATTTGTTTTCTTTATGCACAAAAAGTGTTCTCATAGCTTTGTAAAATTACGGTTGAACCACCGATGTCACATTATTTAACGATGTCCTAACTACGTTTCTGTGCCTGGGAACATTTCAGTTACATTGCTGTCTATGGGAGGGTCAGAAAGCTCTTGGATTTCATCAAAATATCTTAATCTGTGTTCAGATGAACAAAGGTCTTTCCGGCTTACATTTTTGGGTGAACTATCCCTTTAAACCCCACCCCTCCAAACACAAGGAAAAGGCTCCTTCAGTGTTTCCCCAATGCACAACAGATAAAGTCCCAAACAGGTTACACTACCCCATGCAATCAGTTTGAGCGTCAGTTCAAGTGTGCTTTTATTGCTATATAACTCACACACAACAGTACATTTGTCAAAGCTTTTTCAATTGTGGATAATGTAAATAGCAGTCCAGAGTAAATAAAAAAAAAAAAGCTTTCGAATCAGTAAAGGAGGCTTGGGTGACTAATTTGATATAGTAATTTTGGCTTCAAATAATCACAATTCTGAATTTTTGTAGCATAAGAAAGTAGTAAAATAGAATGTTTTAGTGACAGATATATTAATTTACCACAAAATCTGTAAAATAGCAGAATAATAACTTGTTTGTGCTGACCCCTGGTGGTTAGTTGTGGGAATTAAGGAATAGATTTGACACCAGCAGAATGTTTTTTTCCCTCTATATAACAGTCATAAACCCTATGTTACTGAGTTACACCAGTGCAACAAACACCAGTGATCAGTATAACGCTAGACAATGTTAATGCAGGCATGCTTGATACATTTTGCAGCTAAAATGTTAAATAACTTGTTAAAGTCACTTTCGTCTACTCATAAATGTAAAAAATACAAGCCATTAATAAACAGATGATTTGTAAGCCAATTTCTATTCACAAGTGAATATGATATAGCACCCTTAAAAATATTGCTTCTGCACTTACATTGTTGCATTTGTTACTACAGTAGGATTGTGGTAAATTGACATCAGCCAGCACTGTCATTAAAAAATTAAATACAATTACAGAAAGATTCCAATGCAAAGAATTGGTTAACTAGGTTGCATTAAAAGTACAAAAAATAATAATAATAAAATAAAAAAAAGACAACACAGACACTAGCAATGATAGACCAAGAAATGGCTCAGTAGAAATTTTGCAATATTTACAAATTTTAAAAACAAACATTTTTGTGGAAATGTATGAATCAAAATAAATGCATTTTTCCCCTTTTTCTTTTTATTTTCTTTTTTTCTTTTTTTACAATCAATCAACAAGAGTTTGTATAGTTATATGCAACAAAATACATGTAATTTCTTCTCTCAAGCTGCCATTGTTTTAAAATGAAAATGTCAGGAATGGCTAGATTTTCAAATTTGTCAGTAAATTTAAAGAATCTTTTATAGAATTTTATTTACACTTTGTTTTATAATTGCTTTATTTAAATGTTTGTATTTTGTATTGTGTACTAATGTATTGTTTTTTTAATGTATAATCTTTGTTTGCCATGAAATAGCCTATGAAGCTGATGTGGCAATAAAATTAAATCAAATCAAATCAAATCTGTTAGTTCATTAATATAGTCATAACCATTTAAAAATGTGGTGGAATGATACTAGAAATGTGGACTGTATGGTTAAAAATATAATCTTAAAAAACACTGACTGTAAAATGCTTCAAGATCAGTCCAACTTTAAAATCTGATTTAACGTACTTTGTGTACTTTAATCTGGTCTGCAGATACCACACAGCCTTGACCTGAATAATGTTTCAGTAGTTTCTTCCACGCTGGGCTGCAGTTCAGTACCTCCTGATTGCCTAAAGTACAGAATTAAATAAATATATTAATTAATCTTATAATAGTAAATTAGTAATAGTAAACAGCAAAGATTCTATAATTACTTTCTATAAAACATTGTAATTTTAGGGCATTGGTGTATGTATTTTGTCATTTGTTGAGAATATGTCATTTAAAATCATTCTTAGATGAATGTAACAGAGGATTACCCAGAATGCATAGCCCATTCTGTGCTCTTGTGATGCCCACATTGATCTGATTTTCATCACCCACAAAGCCAATGTGTTTAGAGAGCCATTCTCTTGAAGGCATATGTTCAATCTCATTGCTGGGGCAGGAGCGAACCATCGACAGAATCACGTACTGCCACTCACTACCTGCAATCACATCATTATAACACTCCTCATCATCACTTAATTTATAATCCAGGTTGAAGATGAACACAAACTTAAATAAAATTTGATGAACAGAACACCAGCACAATAGTCTTAAATAAAAAGAAACCAAATCCATTTTATGATTTAACTTTCACAACAACTATTCTTCAACTATTCTAACTTCACCATTAACCTAATAAGCATCATAATGAGAAAATGCAGAGATAAGAGTATCACCTTGGCTCTTTGTAATAGTGGTGACAGTGATTCTCTCCATTTGAGGGTCAGTGGACATTTTCAGTCTGTCTCTGATCTGGGCCACCTGTGCATTGTATGGTGACAGAACGGCAATGCCCTCATGCCTCACACGGCCCACTGATACCAGCCGATAACAAATCTCAACCTGCAAAAGAACACAAAACGTCCTTTAAACACATCTAGTTACTAATTTTCATTAAATATATTAGATATATGTATCACAGGCTAATTTCCTTTCCCCTGTTGAAGTGCCTAGTGTAGGTAAAGTTAGGTAATCGCTAATAGTATGAGTTCTATGTGAATTTTGTGATCTGGTGTACATGGAGCTTGTGTAAATTTTCAGTTAGCATAGTTATCTCTCACTTACAGCTTTCTCAACCTCTTCAATGTTGGCTTTTGAGTTCTCGTTCCCCCGTGCAGTTGAAACAACCAAACTGATTTCTTTTCCAACTATATCTCCAAACAGAATGTGTTTGCTTTGCCTCGTTCTCTCAGTCTCAACATGCAGCATGCTGGTCCGTTCATCCACTTCAGTTTTCAGCCTACCCAGATAGTATGCCTCTGATGGGAATTTGCAGATCTCTTCATGCTGAAGAAAGAATTCCACATTAAATATATGCATGTAAGCGTGTATGTGATGCATTTACGTGTTTGTCTTGTACCATTCTGTACTGGGTATCAAGCAGCAGAGCTCTATCCATGTAACGTTCAAACAGAGAGCGTGTCATGCCCAGTCTTCGTGCATGCTCATTCTTCACGATCGGACGCAACTGCTTGTGATCCCCCAACAGCACAACCTGCAAAATGAGTATATAAGATTGTGTGACAAGGAACTGAAAACCCTCACAGAAGGTTCTGAATGAATGTTTGGAAAAGTATGGTGAGACTAGCAAGATGCAGGTCCCTTATCAAGTTTGCTTATGCTAGTTGACCATTAGACAAAGTTTGCATTCATAGTTAAAAACATTATACATATATCACTTGTGTTGTTATGTTACATTATATTTAAAAGACTAAATGATCCATCATCTACTGTTTTCTCAATTTTTTGTTGCATTTAAATTTATTTGGTTTTTAAATGATTTTCTTTCTTTTTTTTTATAATCAAGCATAATTCTGTGCAAAATGTGATGTTCAAACTTCATTTGTTTACTCTGTATTTGTTTCTGCTAAATTCTTTTCAAAGGTGAGCTGTTAAAGAGTTCTTTGTGTCCAGCAGCTTCCTGTGAATTCTTTGTTTAGTGTGCTATAAAGGGTGTGTCTTAAGATTAGCTTTCTTCCAAAACTAGGTCTCAGTGCTTTAATAATAACAGGTTGTTGTTTTTTGGAAGTCTAGGTCACAAGCAAGTTTTGCTTAGCATTTCTATACAATTTATGCCCAGTCTGTAGAGTTTATATAGTTTTTGACAGACTTGTTTGCTATGGATAGGTCAAGAGTCACTCTGACCTTCTCAGGTTTAAAGCTGACCAATGGAACAAGCGTCTGTGGTTCTGTTGCCATGGCACACTCATCGATGAGGATCTGTCGTGCACTGAGTGTCTTGGTGAGGTTTGGGGAGGCAGCAGCCGTGCAAGTGCATAGAATAATATCATGCCTTTCCAGTTCATGCAAACGTGCAGAATTTAGTAGCTTCTTATATCTGGGGATACACACAATTAAGCGTCGTGCAGACATGACTTTGCATGTAATCACACAAATGTTGACATACTGTTAGATGCGGAGATGTGCTTTATTCGGGTGCAGAAAATGATGAAATTAAGGTAAACGTTTTTATAGATGTATTTGATTTTTAGAGTTTCTTAATAGGAGAAAGAAGCATTAATACAACAGAGACTTCAACTTACTCTTCTATGTCAGTGTCTGTCAGTGAATGAGGGTTATCAGCAATTCTTTTGTCAAAGTCACGTATTGCTTGAGAATAAGGGTTTTGACTCATTCGAATTCTGTGATGAAGTGTTATGTCCCTAGACAAAAGAATGTGAAAACTGAGTACTGTACAGATAAACTAATCATCACTGAGTGCATTTACATGCACACTGATACTGTGATTTCTACAGAAACAGATTTGCAATAACATTAATCCACCCCAAAAAAAGTATTTCATTCAATTTTAACCCTCTGTGCCTAAAACCCGGCTAGTGAGAGTTTGTTCTTTTGGTAAGGGCATTTCATCATAACTCTTTCATTATAGATTCAATAACTGACAGTACAATATCAAATGTGATGTTAGGTGATCACAACACAGCAATTTTTAATTCATTGGTAGTACCTGAGCTCAGGTTTAGATCGCTCTTGGCGCAGTGATTTGTGTGATAACTGAAGGTTGCTGCCGGGGTAGGGATACTCCTGCATCTCCATCTGTCTGCTGTACACGCGTAATTGCTTCAGCTTATGCCCAAACCTGAGCAGGTATTCTGTACCCACAACACAAGCACATAAATATACACAAGTTTCTTCTTTACACAAATTCTAGTTCTCAGAAAGATACTAACCTGCAACTACATCCACAGACTTGTTTGATGGTCCACAGTAAAGAATAACCTCTTTCTTCTCTTTGTCTTTCAGCTCCTTCAGCTTCCAAGGAATCGTAGAGTTCAGCTGTGAGAACCAGTATACTATGTATGCTCCAACAACTGTCTT
The DNA here is from genome assembly GCA_039654775.1 of Spinibarbus caldwelli. Classification (NCBI taxonomy): domain Eukaryota; kingdom Metazoa; phylum Chordata; class Actinopteri; order Cypriniformes; family Cyprinidae; genus Spinibarbus; species Spinibarbus caldwelli. The sequence continues at coordinate 28,102,335 of CM077235.1, forward strand.
TCCTGTTCCTATAAAGTATAAACAAAAGGCTCTTTTCAGTCCCATTAAGAAACATTTCGGAAAAAATGGTAAAATCCCTGTGCCTGTGAGTACATAAACTAAAAAACTGTATATGCTCAGAATGTGTAACCTGGAGGCCCTTGAATGACGGTGAATTTATTGTTCAGAGCTTGTTCCAAAGCTTTAAACTGGCTTTCATTCAGTAAAGGCAGTCCTGCTGGTGGTTCCTCTCTCTTGAGCACATTTAGGTATACATCTGGTCTAGAGCCTGTGGATTGATAGAGCCAAAACTACCTTTAAAACCAAAGGACTGAAGTGTATGCAATCAAACTCCAGTGTAAATATATCATTTTAAGCTCACACTGTGGTTCACTGTGGTGTTAAATGTAGAATTTAAAGTGCCCCTATTATCAGTTATGAAAAGTTAATATTTTGGTTTTGGGATTCCCCAACAACTGGTTGACATGCATGCAAGGTCAAAAAAACACTTTCATTTTCTTATAATATGCATTTATTTTTTACGTTATTTGCTCAACGACTCCCAAACGATTCGTTCAACGATTCATTTTTCCAAACCCCTCCTTTGCGTGACGCTAATCTGCGGTGATTGGTCGATTTAATTTAAAGCAGTGTTTGCGAGCTTTTAACCTTCCAAAAGCGGCACCTAGTGGCAAAGAATGAATTTGCATTTTCATTCATACCAACGCGAAAATCCAAGTTTTCCCAGGTCTGCTTGCGCAACAAGTGGGCGGGCAATATGCTAAAGTTTCATGTTGACACGGTGCTCTTTCAGATTTAAAACTTTGCAGGATGTTTTCATTCACTTAGAGCTGTGTTACACACTGCATGAAAGGTCATTTTCAAAAATCCATAATAGGGGCACTTTAAAAAAATAAATACATAAATTGTATAAATAAGATAGTCTAATAAGACACTTAGCATCCAGATATATTATTAATAGATAAACAGAAGCATACTATAAAATATAAAATTTAACTGTTTCTTATGAAGTCAAAATGATGACGAATATGGTGTACTTGCAAAAAAAAAAAAAAGTACTGCAAAAGAGAAAGTTGTAATTCAGTGAAACAGTGCCATTCACTGAGCATGCATATGCGTAAAATCTGCATTCGAATGTTTTCACAAATGTGAATAAAAACGTTCATGATTCACCAAAAATTTAAGGTCTGTAGTCTGGGTCTGTATTATAGGTGTTTTATGTGTTTGAACTGGTTTTGAAGATGGCACATTTGGCATTGCTTAAGGATCTTGCTGTTCATACTCTCAGTTCATGCTTCTTTAGAGATTGTCATGTTTGCTAAGAGTGATGAAAGAATGTAAAGAAAAGGTTGTGCAAATATATGCGTCACCATTTTGACTGCATAGTTTCTCAGATATTATTAATTTAATGCATACTTTCTTTTGGAATCCGGTGTCTCAGTGCAATGCTCTTGACGAGTTCATTAGCTACTGGTAAATTATTGACTGCACTTTCCTTCCGTCTGGATGAATCAAGCAGAAAAATTATAACTTTGCCTCTATACATTGAACAAAATATATTTATGAACTGATAAATGTATGAAAATTAAATGATGTAATGCAGTATCTTGTAATGTAAATGGTTTAGTTTTAGTGTATTGAAGACTCATAATAAATGGCTGTGGTGTAATGAGTATGTCACATACTTACATGTCTGGAATGAGTTTTGGGATCATCTCCACTGTAAATGTGGCATTCCTCTTGAATTTTGGAATGTTCATGGATGCATATTTTATGCTACAGTGTATAATTTTGGACTTTGGATTCACACTGTTTTCTGGAGGATCCAAACATTGGGTTGTCAAACCATGGGCCACCCAAGTAAAGTATTCTGGATCCAGCTTTGACTGATCTACTTGGTTCTGCTTCAAATGTTTTTCTCTTTTGTCCTCTCTTTTTCGGATACAGAGCAAACACTTGGCCAGGTCAAATTCAATTGCCCACTTCTTGACATATTCCACAGGCAGAGAGAAATTTCCAGAGAGTCTGGAACCATCAAAAGATGGCATCCAAGTTATGTCCACATTCTCTATGACAACACAGTCACTGTCATCCACAGCAGTTGCCGCAGACTCCATGTCACAGAGAGGCTTCCATATCTGCACGTATTCCTCTACATCCTTATAGTAACCTTTGGATGGGCAGTTTGCAAGTTTGGAAAAGCACCTAATAGGATTGTCAGTGTGTTCAACACAAATCTCAAACCTCGAACTCACACTGAGTAACTGTACAGTTGGCGCCCAGTAGCCCCTGTCCCTTTCTGAGGTCAGCTGGACCTGCACAGTGTCTCCGGCTCTCAAATAGAGTGTGAAGTCAGTGTAATGATCCTCTTCAGACATAAAAGTGCGATCAGGAACCAATGTATCATGCACTTCATTGGTCTCACAGTGATAGCTCGCATCTGTTGCTAATACAAGGGATTTTGCCTCTTCCCACTGCTCTTCTCGTACTGCCTCAACGATGGCGTGCCAGGTGCTTAGCTGTATCTCTGAACAGGATCTCAAGTTCTGCAATGGTGTTTGGGTCATGCTCAGTGAGTATATCCGTTTTTTCCAAGTCAGTGTCACCTGTTTTTGTTTATTGTCAAATATTGGTTGATCCTGAAGCTGTAAATTTCTGTACTTAACAGGAAGCCTCTCTGGGAAAGTTCCTTTGTCAAACGGAAATGATAATTTGAAATTTTCGCTGTCAGGTCGAACAATGGTGACAAAAGCCACTTTGTATGTGCTTTGTTTTTGTAGACTGATTGCAAGACAAAGTGACTCTGCTTTGTTTTCATACTCTTTTGCCCTCATTTCACCTCTTTTACACTTGTCACATAACAGATCAATGTCTGTCTGAGAGTACTCAACATGATGATCGCAGAGAACAGAATGCATGAGCCTCTGAAGAACCACATCTATGTACCTGCGAATTGGTGAGGATGCATGCGTATATGAATCCAGATGTAACGAATAGTGCCCAAGTAAAGCATCTTTGCAGGAGAGAGAACGAATGAAGAAAGCTTTATTCATAGTTGCTTTTAACTGAACAGTCGCTGGGACTAAATGTGGATGAATGTCATCTGTAGAAATCAGATCAGCCATTCTGTAAAAGTCAGATGTCAAAGCTGCTGATTTAATCTTTTGCCACACAGATGTCAGAATGATGAAATTGCCATAGTTCTGCCCACAATATGAATCCAGACGTTCCTCCAATGCAAGGAGGGACCCAAGCTCCTCATTGTCTCTCTTCAGTCTCCTCATCAAATCATGTGAAGCTGTTACTGGACAGCTAAATGTATTTGGAAATGGGGTTTCTTGATCAATTAGCTGATTATAAGCTCTTTTAAACATCAGCTTCAGCTCCTCCATCATTAACTTGCACTTGCTGTCTTCAGATGAACTGAGATCAGCTGGACTGGAACTGTCCTCGTGTTCAGAGAGTCTCTTTTTCTTGTGATCAAGTGCAAAATGATAAGCCACAAGGATGCAGCCTTCTAGAGAATCACACTTGATCTCGTTTTCATCTGGCCGGTTGATGATGCTGTCAGTTTCACTGTAGGACAATGCCCTGCTTGACTTTATGCGGGAAAGCACCAACTTTTGCTCCACTAGTTTGCCTTTTGTCTTTTCCACTTTCAGAATTAAAGAGATAGCGCGACGATTTTTGCCTGGTGTCAAACTCCACATGTCTGATTTTGCACCCAAGTTTTGAATATTGTCCTCAGACGCATAGCTAAAGAAATCTGCTTTGTGAACTCCAATTTCAAAATGATATTCAGAGTCACTGACAGAGATGGCATGTCGTAGGTGGCTTGATAAAGGGCCGGCATTAGGATTACTGTTTGGGCGAACATCTCTAGACCCTGGAGAATACACAGTGAAGGTAATCATGTTATTCAGGTCCACTCGATTTCTGTCTATATGAAATGTCAGATGTGAGGATAAAGGAATGACTTCCATATGTCGATCACTGATCATCTCTAATTGTTCTGCCAAAGGAGGAGCCTGACACTTCAGAGGAATGCAGAGTTTAGTGTCTGTGTGTTCTGTCAGAAATTTTGACACTTCATGGTTAAACATTATGTTTAACTCTTCAACCATTAGATTTGATTCTCTCTCCCCTGGCTTCCGGTGTTTATCAGGTTGGGCATAGTTCCAGTCTTCTTTAAGTCGTGCTTTGCGTTGGCTTCGGGCAAAACGGTAAGCCACCCTGACACAGTCCTCCAAAGTATCAAATTTTAACTCACCGTCACACTGACTTATTATATCCTCAGCCTCCCTGTAGGTCAGCTTCTTTTTAGATTTTACCTTGGAGAGGTAAAAGGTCCTTTTTGTGATAATGCCTGATTGCTTTTCCACTTTGATAATTAATGAAATGGCTTTACGATCTTCACCTGGGAGAAGACTCCAAAAGGTGGTGGCAAGATGTTTTGGGAACATGAATGTAGGTTCTTTTCCTGGATCATAAAAAGTTGCTCCCATCTCTTTTGCAAAGCTATCAAGTGAACTGTCCTTAGACACGAAACTAGCCACATCTGCAACATGAACCCCTATTTCATAGCAGTTTCCCAGATCATTAATACTAATGGCATCATCTAAGTCTCTAGCTGTGGTTGGATCAATGGTAAAGGTTTGTAAACCTCTGAAATCTCTTCTTTTCTTGTCATCAATTCCATCAGCTTTCATCTCTGGAAATGAGTCCTCTTGCAGTAGAGGATGAGGTGTTAGTTTGAATTCTGATTTTAAAATCTTAAGTCCCTCCTCTAAAGATGTCCCAATTGGTAGAATATCCGTAACTCTGCCTAGCGGAAATGAACAGTGTTCTTTCCAGCCCAAAATCTGAACAACAAAAACATGGTTGTGTTTTGTTTGTTCATCAACACGAAAATTTCTTGTTATTGTCCAACTGCCATTGGAATACTTCCATACTGGAATAAAATTGCGAGTCTCTTTCCTCACCAAGACGCGCATTTTGGTGGTGTTGTGATTGAGGGGTATCAACATTTTTGGCACCAAATATTTGTCAGTGTTCTGTGTTCGTTTGTGATAATTTTCATCCTCTAAAAAACACACAAATTCAGAGGATGTTGGTTGTCTGTTTATGAAACCTAAAACTTTCCCAGTAAGAGAGCCTTCATCATCTTGTCCAGTCTCAACCACAACTTCATCACCACAGAAAGACATGCCAATGTTTTTCCTCCCTTTAATATTAATGTGTTCAGATGGATTGTCATAGGGTACTACATATCCTGACTGAGGTCCCTTCATCACCAATTCTCCATGCCTGTAGATAGCAGGCTGTTTCCTGACCAGCTCCAATAGGTTTTCCTTTTCAGAGGAAGAGAATAAAGGCTTCCTTTGTTTGTTCTCTTCATCTGAGTCCTGTACATCAGAATCATAGTCATCCATTTCTTTCAATATAGCATCAGTTTCATCCTGAAGAGGTACGTCACTCTCAGACATTTCTACCTTTTCTGTCTTCTGAAATTTTGAAATTTCCACTACTTCCTGTTGTAGGACATCTCTAGTCAGATTATCGGGTTTAACACTGCCCTTGCTGATACAATGTTCTATATAGGACCTCCAGATTTTTGAGCACTTTCCAAAACAACAAAGAGCACCAGCATCTCCAACTACAATCACCAGAGATTGGGCTCTGGTCAAGGCAGTGTTCAATGCACGAATGTCATCAAAAAACTCTGGGCAGCTTGATTCTGATTGAAGAAGTCTGTCTCTTGTGTGAACTGTTGTTATGATGATGACCCTGAACTGTTTCCCTAAGGACACAGAATTTTACAGGTAGGTTATATTTTAAAATTAACAATAATAAATAATTTAAAATCATATGAACAGACACAATTTGTGACTGAAATAAAATGCAAGACTGAGATTATTTCTTTTTTTTAATAGATGAATCAAACATCTTTCCTAAACTCCAGCAGAAAGTGATGTTCTGAACCCCCTAGTACCTTGAATGTTTGCTAAATTTTGAACAGACACTCCATGAACTCCTTTCTGGCGGAGATGATTTTTGATGACATCAAGCTGAAGAATTGAAACAGAAAGGATGTATTGATGATGTATCAGTAATGTGATTGTAAGCAGGCATTTCTCATGCCTGCTTGATTAATATTAACAGTTGACATTTAATTAATGTTCATAGAGCATGTCACCATGCAGCACGTATACAGTATGTTCTTAATAAGTCTCAGTCATAACTCATTTGCCATATGTCAGAGTGATAAATGCATTGAATTGTACCTGTTGGCCTTCACTAAGAACACAGATTTGATTTGGCTCTTTATGACCCCATTCCATTGGCCAGTCAGTCAGAAGTCCTCTCACCATGTTGACCACACTATTGACCTCAGCAATATTGAACCAGGACATGTAGGTGGAATTCAGATGGCATTCTCCTCTGACATGCTGAAAGATCAGGGGGTGTAGCCTTGGGTGGGGAGGGATCTCTCCTTTGGCCTTGATCCCATCACTCACATAGAAGTAAGTGGATACAAAGTCCACTATTTCTGTAGTGGAACGGTAGTTTTCGTTAAAGATGACTCTGCTTTTCTTGGCAATGTTGCTGCTCTGATCCTGGTAGTAACGGAAGAGACGATTAAGTAATGTGTGTTCTGATCGTTTATCATCGGTTACAGAGAAAAGTTTTGGTGCCATCTGCATGTGGTCTCCTGCTAAAACCACTCGAGTGTGTTTGCCTGCTAAGCCCAGAGCCATGAGCGCTTCGCCCTCCAGCATCTGAGATGCCTCATCTATCAGGATATGACTGAAGAAATCTTCAGGAAGCTTCATCTCACGGAAATGCCGTGCCATCGATGTGGTGGTTATAATGATACGGTGTGACTCTAGATCAGACCGTGCTGGGCGAATGAACGACTGTCTATCTGGAGAGCAAAGACAGTATTTCTGAGTGATGTCATCAGTTGCCTTGATTGAGGCCCCACCTCTGTTTGCCTTTATCCTGAGTATTTTGAGGGTTGGGTGTCCATTTGTAATGTATGGATGGAAGTGCTCTCTGACATACAAGTCTGCAGAACTATAGTGAACAATACTCAAAATTAGATTTCTTAAAAATACATTTTAATAGACAGGAGCTTTTATATTCACAGAGGAAATGTTGCAACACATATCTATACAGATTAACTGCTGCTATCTCTTAATTCAAAAAAACAACTGATAATATTGCATTTTATCATTTTATGGACCCATAAGTAACTCTTTTATGCCATTCTTCTGAATAATGAATTCTGATCTGGTCAGTTCTGTGGTCAAACACTTTTGTATAGTGAGCAATATAAAATAATAAAAACTATAATTGATGTTTAATGTCTGATGTAATTTTTTAGTTTCTTTCTTCTCACATAACAATAATGTAAAATGAACATAACTCAAACTTATTTATAACTTACCTGTTAGTATATGTACAGATGAGCACTTTGTTTTGAGAGCGAAGGGCCAGCTGTTTAGCTGCTGAGGCGAGACAAAGCGTCTTCCCAGTGCCAAATGGCCCATATATAAGCAAGGGAGGAGCCACTTTGTTGACCTCGCACTTGCCAAGGATGAAGTTCAGGGCGATTTGTTGCTTGTTGTTCAATTCAGACTGTTTGGTTATGTTCACAGGGACACAACAGTTACTGAAGTCAGGCAGAACGTTGTGCAAGTCTGGTAGGTGGTCAATAGCCTGGTGTATCTGACAGAATGACAGTCTATACAACTGAAACTGAACCTCCATTTTACACCTGGTTTCTTTCCTCAGCTGTAGCTCAGACACGCACTGTGCAGACAGGTGAAGACAAATGTGACCCTCACCAGCAGCCAGTTTGAGCACTAATGCCTCATAAACATGGTTTATGTGATCTACTGACACACTGGCCTTTGCTGGAATGCAATTCACCAAAGCCATCTGCACCCCTCTTTTAAGCATCAGCCCTTCAGGAGAATCTGGTGTGAGCGAGCAGGACACCTTCAGAGTGGCAAAGAGCTTCCCTGCAGCAGCGAAAAACTGTGATACGCCATCACTCAACTGGTCAGAGAGAGATACGCTCCCACAAACATTTAATCTACAAGTGTGGAAAAAGAAGAAAACAGTACGAACCATTAATATATTACATATGTAATTTAAATGTTAAAAAAAAAAATGGAAGGAAATGAGCATGCACCATTAAATACCCATTAAAAATCTCTAATATGGACCAAAAACCAATATGACGCAGACATACAGTGCATCACTATTGATAAACAATATGTGTGTGTATATATGTATACATACATTTCCATATATATATATATATATATATAGTGCATCTGGAAAGTATTCACAGCGCTTCACTTTTTCCACAATTTGTTAGGTTACAGCCTTATTTCAAAATGGATTAAATTCATTATTTTCCTCAAAATTCTACAAATAATACCCCATAAATGACAACGTGAAAGAAGTTTGTTTGAAATCTTTGCAAATTTATTAAAAACAAAAAACGGAGGGAAAAAAAAAAATCCACGTACATAAGTATTCACAGCCTTTGCTCAATACTTTGTTGAAGCGCCTTTGGCACCAATTACAGTCTTTTTGAGTATGATGCTGCTATAAGCTTTGCTCATCATCATTTGGCAATTATCTGCCATTCTTCTCATCTCAAGCTCTGTCAGGTTGGATGGGGGCAAATGCACATTTTCAGGTTTCTCCAGAAATATTTGATTGGGTTCAAGACCAGGCTGTGGCTGGGCCACTCTAGCTGTGTGCTTGAGGTCTTTGTCCTGTTGGAAGGTAAACCTTCTGCCCAGTCTGAGGCTCTGAATGCTCTGGACTGGGTTTTCATTAAGGCTATCTCAATATTTTGGTGCACTGAGCTTTTCTTCTACACTGACGAGTCCCTACCTCTGAAAAACAGCCCCACAGCATGAGGCTGTTACCACCACACTTTACTTTTGAGATGGTACTCTGCAGATGATGAACAGAGATGGTTTCCTTCAAACACGGTGCTTAGAATTGAGGTTCATCATGCCAAAGAATCCTGTTTCTCAGAGTCTGAGGGTCCTTTAGGTGCTTTCTTGCAAATTCCAAGTGTGTTTTCATGTGTCTTCACTGAGGGGAGGACTGAGTCTGGCCACACCGCCATAAAGACCAGATCGGTGGAGTGTTGCAGTGATGTTTGTCCTTCTGTAGGTTTCTCCTATCTCCACATACGATCATGGAGCTCAACTAGTGACCATCAGGTTCTTGGTCACCACTCTAGACAAGTCCCTTCTCCATCAATTGCGCAGTTTTGCCAGGAGGCCAGCTCTAGGAAGAGTCCTGGTGGTACCAAACTTCTTCCATTTACGTATGATGGGGGCCACTGTGCTCACTGGGACCTTCAATGCTGCAGATATTTTTCTGTACCTTTCCCCAGATCTGTGCCTTGATACAATCCTGTCTCGGAGGTCTACAGACAATTCCTTGGACTTCATGGCTTGGTTTGTGCTCTAACATGCACTTTTAATTATGGGACTTTATATAGACAGGTGTGTGCCTTTCCAGATCATGTCCGATCAACTGAATTTACCACAGGTGGACTCCAATCAAGTTGTATAAACATCTCAAGGATGATCAGTGGAAACAGGATGCACCTCAATTTTGAGTGTCATGGCAAAGGCTGTGAATACTTATGTACATGTGATTTTTATTTATTTATTTATTTATTTTATTTATAATAAATTTGCAAAGATTTCAAACAAACTTCTTTCACGTTGTCATTATGGGGTATTGTTTGTAGAATTTTGAGGAAAATAATGAATTTAATCCATTTTAGAATAAGGCTGTAACATAACAAAATGTGGAAAAAGTGAACCGGTGTAAATACTTTCTGGATGCACTGAATATTATACAGTGCTGCTTGAAAGTTTGTGAACCCTTTAGAATGTTCTATATTTCTGCATAAATATGACCCAAAACATCATCAGATTTTCATATAAGTCCTGAAAGTAGACAAAGACAACCGAATCAAACAAGTGAGAGAAAAATGTTTTCTTTTTCATTTATTTATTGAGAAAAATTATCCAGTATTACATATCTGTGCGCTGCAAAAGTATGTGAATCTTTGCTTTCAGGATCTGGTGTGACCCCCTTTTGCTGCAGTAACTGAAGGCAAGTTTCTTGTAAATGCTGATCAGTCCTGCACAATAACATGTAGGAGTTTTAGCTCATTCCTTAGTGCGGAAACACTTAAACTCTGTGATGTTGGTGGGTTTCCTCCTATGAACTGCTTGCTTAGGACCTTCCACAACATTTTAATTGGATTAAGGTCTGGACTTTGACTCAGCCATTCCAAAACATTAACTTTGTTCTTCTTTAACCATTCTTTGGTAGAATGACTTGTGTGCTTGGGGTTGTTGTCTTGCTGCATGACCCACGTTCTCTTGAGACTCTGTTCTTAAACAGATGCCCTGATGTTTTCCTTTAGAATTTGCTGGTATAATTCAGAATTCATTGTTCCATCAATGATGGTAGGCTGTCCTGGCCAAGATGCAGCAAAACAGGCCCAAGCCATGATACTACCACCACCATGTTTCACAGATGGGATAAGATTCTTAAGCTGGAATGCAGTGTGTTCTTTTCTCCGAACATAATAGCTTCTCATTTAAACCAATAAGTTATATTTTGGTTTCATCCATCCATTAAACCTTTCTCCAATAGTCCTCTGGCTTGTCCAAATGATCTTTAGTAAGCAATTTTCTTTTTGGAGAACAGTGGCTTTCTTCTTGGAACTCTGCCATGCACACCATGGTTGCTCAGTGTTCTCCTGATGGTAGGCTCATGAACATTAACATTAGCCAATGTGAGAAAGGCCTTTAGTTGCTTAGAAGTTACCCTGGGAACTTTTGCAACCTTGCAGACTATTACACGTTCTGCATTGGAGTGATCTTTGTTGGTCGACCACTTCTCGGGAAGGTAACAGTGGTCTTGAATTTCCTCCATTTGTACACAATCTATCTGACTGTGGATTTGTGGAGTCCAAACTCTTTAGAGATGGTTTTGTAACCTTTTCTAGCCTGATGAGCAACATCAACTCTTTTTCTGAGGTCCTCAGTAATCTCCTTTGTTCGTGACATGATTCACTTCCACAAACATGATCAGGCTTCAATAGATCCCAGTTCTTTGAATAAAACAGGTCACGTACTGACATTTGATAGTTATTGCGCTGACTGAAAACACATCTGCACAGATGGACTCTAATTTCACCTTTAAATTAACTGCTAATCCAAGAGATTTGCATACTTTTGCCATTCACAGACATGCAATATTGGATCATTTTCCTGAATAAATAATTGACAAAGAAAATATTTTTGTCTCATTTGTTTGATTGGGTTCTGTTTGTCTACTTTCAGGTATTGTGCGAAAATCTGATTATGTTTTGCGTCATATTTATGCAGAAATATAGAAAATTCTAAAGGGTTCACAAACTTTCCAGCAGCACTGTATATATACAGGTGCATCTCAATAAATTAGAATGTCGTGGAAAAGTTCATTTATTTCAGTAATTCAACTCAAATTGTGAAACTCGTGTATTAAATAAATTCAATGCACACAGGCTGAAGTAGTTTAAGCAGGGACGGATTAACGCACGGGCCTACCGGGCATGTGCCCAGGGCAATGGACCAGAGGGGGGCCCAGCCTAAATACCGCTACTCCCGTAACGCAATTTCAACAGTGCCCCCTCAGATTTTTGAGGCAAGTGGATTTTGAATGCAGCTTCCAAAAGACAAAAATAGCCAAATTATTTTTTATATATTTGATAAACGATCACACTGGTGGGATTAGATCATTCAGTGCGGCACATCATCAGCTGCTAAATTCAAATCTGCACTCACTTAACTTCGCTGACTGCCACAGAGCCAGAGACAGCCGCGTTTGTAGCTACAGCACTGCGCATTATAACCAATCACACATGATTCTGTTGAGCTTATGAGTACAATGGCCAATAAGAGGCATTCAGATGAGTCATCACTGAAACAGCTGTGTTTTATTCAGTGTGAACGCTCCCTGAATGAATCTGCTCTCTGCCGATTTCTCTCATCAGAAACAACAAAGTGCAAATGTGCGTAAGATGTAAGCAAGATATTCATTTCACAATGTAAGCAACTTCAGTGATTAATGAGTTTTTGAGAGTGCTTGAATTCTGGCTAGACTTAAGTCAATGATAAAGTTCTTTGATAATGTAAATGCTGTTTTGCTCTCTTTCTGTACAATATCAGGGCCAGATTTACCTTATCGTGACATAGGCAAAACAATATTTTGGGCCCCCTTCTTTATTAATAGGCCTATATAATATTACCACCTCAGCAAACAAAAATATTTCGTAATCAGTGGAAACCGTTACAGTGTTTTCTATGGAACTAAGCACTTGCGTTCAGTCCATAAAAATCGAACGTCTTAATTTGTTTGAGAACGGAGAAAGATCGTTCCATTAATAAGCTCCAGCATCGTGGCCATATTACCACTTCGGGAGTGAATTATTTCTCCAATAATTTTAACGGCCTGGTGTCACAACCATGCACGCATCAAGACATTGTTCAGATAATTTATTTCAAGATATTTGTCATGTTTCCATCCTGAAATCTCGTGTGTGTTTAACTAATTTCTTGCGTACTTCATAAACCTTCCATTGCAATTTCCAAAACGTCATTTTAGAGCTAATAACAGAGGCTTGAGCCATTGATATGCGGGCTAATGCAGTTATTAATGCATTCTAACACAATTATTAGAGAGAGAGAGAGAGAGAGAGAGAGAGAGAGAGAGAGAGAGAGAGATCAAGTGCGTGAATACCTGCGTCTGTGCGTCTCTCAACAGTGTTCAGCAGCAGCGTCTACTAATAACGAATCTTTAAGTTGAACTGCTTCAAGAACCTTGCTACTGAGAAATGGCATGTAGCTTTTCATCTGCGAAACTATTTTATTGATAAATTCGCGTGGCAGCTGCAGCACTGACAAGTTTCTTTCTGCGTCTCCGCGTGTGTGCGCGAGTGCGTGTCTGTACTGTGTGTGCGTCTCTGAGATAAAGGTCCAAAATCCATTTACTTATATTTGGGAGGGGGGATGGGGCTGCGTTATAATCCGTCCCTGAGTTTAAGTCTTTGCTTCTTTTAATTGTGATGATTTTGGCTCACATTTAACAAAAACCCACCAATTCACTATCTCAACAAATTAGAATATGGTGACATGCCAATCAGCTAATCAACTCAAAACACCTGCAAAGGTTTCCTGAGCCTTCAAAATGGTCTCTCAGTTTGGTTCACTAGGCTGCACAATCATGGGGAAGACTGCTGATCTGACAGTTGTCCAGTTGTCCAGTTGTTCACAAGGAGGGTAAGCCACAAACATTCATTGCCAAAGAAGCTGGCTGTTCACAGAGTGCTGTATCCAAGCATGTTAACAGAAAGTTGAGTGGAAGGAAAAAGTGTGGAAGAAAAAGATGCACAACCAACCGAGAGAACCGCAGCCTTATGAGGATTGTCAAGCAAAATCGATTCAAGAATTTGGGTGAACTTCACAAGGAATGGACTGAGGCTGGGGTCAAGGCATCAAGAGCCACCATACACAGACGTGTCAAGGAATTTGGCTACAGTTGTCGTATTCCTCTTGTTAAGCCACTCCTGAACCACAGACAACATCAGAGGCGTCTTACCTGGGCTAAGGAGAAGAAGAACTGGACTGTTGCCAGTGGTCGAAAGTCCTCTTTTCAGATGAGAGCAAGTTTTGTATTTCATTTGGAAACCAAGGTCCTAGAGTCTGGAGGAAGGGTGGAGAAGCTCATAGCCCAAGTTGCTTGAAGTCCAGTGTTAAGTTTCCACAGTCTGTGATGATTTGGGGTGCAATGTCATCTGCTGGTGTTGGTCCATTGTGTTTTTTGAAAACCAAAGTCACTGCACCCGTTTACTAAGAAATTTTGGAGCACTTCATGCTTCCTTCTGCTGACCAGCTTTTTAAAGATGCTGATTTCATTTTCCAGCAGGATTTGGCACATGCCCACACTGCCAAAAGCACCAGAAGTTGGTTAAATGACCATGGTGTTGGTGTGCTTGACTGGCCAGCAAACTCACCAGACCTGAACCCCATAGAGAATATATGGGGTATTGTCAAGAGGAAAATGAGAAACAAGAGACCAAAAAATGCAGATGAGCTAAAGGCCACTGTCAAAGAAACCTGGGCTTCCATACCACCTCAGCAGTGCCACAAACTGATCACCTCCATGCTACGCCGAATTGAGGCAGTAATTAAAGCAAAAGGAGCCCCTACCAAGTATTGAGTACATATACAGTAAATGAACATACTTTCCAGAAGGCCAACAATTCACTAAAAATGTTTTTTTATTGGTCTTATGAAGTATTCTAATTTGTTGAGATGGTGAATTGGTGGGTTTTTGTTAAATGTGAGCCAAAATCATCACAATTAAAAGAACCAAAGACTTAAACTACTTCAGTCTGTGTGCAATGAATTTATTTAATACAGAAGTTTCACAATTTGAGTTGAATTACTGAAATAAATGAACTTTTCCACGACATTCTAATTTATTGAGATGCACCTGTATGTATACACACACTCACATACACACACACCACTTTAGCACATCAAAATAACTCAAGCATACCAATGACAGTCTAAAAATGCCCATCTGGATGAATCAAACTGTGATTTGGCAGTTTTTCAGGGCAGACAGTAAAATATGTCAGAGTTCAAAAGAGTGGCAATAGTGTTGCCACTCAGACATATCGAACTAATGGGAGTATTCAATTTGAATGTTAACACCAACCCATTCATTCACCTCTTCATTCAGCAATCTTTTTAACTTTTTATACTTCACCGCCTTAGCTATACATAATGGCAACAGATTTTTAAAGCAGCCCTGCCCATGTTTTAACCATTCATGGAAATGGCAATTAACTTATTAGAAAAGAATGCCTTTAATCTTTGCATTGAGTTTGCTTTCAGTTACCTTCATATCCAGTTCAGTGATCATACCTGCCTAGCATTATCGAACTCAGAGGCCATTACATGATGTGATATCATGGAATGCCTCTGATCCCTGAATGAGTTCAAATTCCAGTGTTAGGGGCATGTGATGAGTAATAAGTAACATTACAGTACACTATTTTAGACATAGACATTCTATTAAAGAAGTAGAATTTGTTTAGATAGTAGAACAATGTTGCCATGTGACCCACACTAAGTAGTCTGTGACTCATCTGTATGCAGATTATTTAAAAACCTCAGGAACTTACAGTATCTGCTAGGGAAAATATGTCTGTGGGTGTGGCTGACAATGTGACATAAGATAAATTATACTCCCTTAATGATGACGTGGCCCTGTAGATATCAACAAAAGGTTCTTGGACTTGGATCAGCATGTAGTACTATTTACAATTACATATTGGATCTCTGTTACCATAAGGATATAACCTCTCTTGGAACTAAAGAACCAATCATTGTAATTGAATCTGTGAACCCCAACCTGAACCTGAACCCGTTTATCCTCCTCTCCATTCGTCTTATGTATACATTACATCAAGATGTGTTGAACTAGAGATGGGACATTTGACACTGAGCCTCCGAAGCCTGTTTTACTCTATTGAAGCAGACTGGTTCAAAAGACTGTGTCGAGGCTTGTATCAAATCTCCATGATCACGTGACCGATGACGTTTGAGGCTTCATACGTCACAATGAAACACCTAAAGCGAGGTTATTGATTCGAATCTTTTGCGCGGCTCCATTCATTATAAGGAGATGCGAAATGCTTGGTGTTCCCTCCCTGCTTCACAGTAACATAGTAACACTTTGATGTGTGGACAATGATTCTCAGAATGAAGACACAGCTGCTATTACTGAGTATTGCTTTTGTGTTGAAACTGGAATCAACAAGATGTGTGAATCATTTGAAAGTGGCTGCTATAATTGCAGCTGACCACTAGATGTCATTGGTAGGGTCTATCTTTGAGGCTTTAAAGCTTTGAATCTTTTTTGGTACAATCAGGGAAAAAGCCTCAAAAGCTTCACAAGGCTTCATCTGCCCGTCTCTATGTTGAACTTTGCCCATATTTTATACTACCATTAGAACAGGCTTGAATTTGCATTTAAAAGACTAAAATATTGGTAAACATAATGTGTCCTTGGTCTACACTTATAAAACATACACCTTATTTTTAACAGCTGTGAGAAAAAGCGATGCTGCATGATATTTCTGAAGGACTTGATTAGCTGGATCAGGTGCGTTTAATTATGGTTGAATCTAAACTCTGCATGGCTGTGGCATTCCAGGAACTGAGTTTGACACCTGTGGCCTAAACCAAGGATGCCCAATCTTGTTCCTGGAGCTCTACCTACCTGCAGGCTTCAGTACCAACCCTGCCCCAACACACCTGTTTGTAATTATCAAGTACTTCTAAAGATCTTAATTAGCTGGTTCAGGTGTGTTTAATCAGGTTTGGAGCTTAACTTTGCAGGAAGGTAGATCTCCAGGAACAGGATTGGGCATGATGCTGAAACAAATACTAACCCATAAGCCAGGGGTGTTTCAAGTGATGTTACCTGCTAATGAGCTCTTCCTCTGCGATTTCCTCTCTGAACAGGAAGTGGTGAGCTCTCTCTCTGTAATTGTCCCGATGAAGTGGGGAACTGTGATCAGCATGGGGATTGAACTGTAGGTTAATCTGGGGTGGTTTGTATTTACTAAGTAATTGCTCGTCCTCCTCCCTTCTGGCAAAGAAGGGCACGATAACCCTGTTTCCTCTGTTCCAGCGGTCATCTGAGAAAATCTGAGCACATTCGCTCTCTTCTGCCTCATCTGGGTGGACGTGGAACTGCTGGCCAACTCTCACTTTGAGTTTCCTGAGCAGAACTGGACGTATGTCGAAATCAAATACCAACCATTGCTCGTACACACCAGGGTGGAATGATAGGAATGACACACTCAGCTGGTAAGTGGAGTGAGAGGAGCGAAGGTGGTGGCCTGGAATGTGTGAGATTGGGGGGTAGGTGTTCTTTAAACTGTCACTCAAAGAGAAAACGGCACCATTTTCTGTTTTCAGTAGAGCCACATGAGCCAAGGACCTCTACACAAACACACAAGACAAACAAGGAGATAATTAGTAACTAGTGTGCAATACGGCTGAGTGTAAGATGATGCTGGTTAGGGTAGTTTAGTATTTCTGACCTCTGTGGTGATTGTGAATTTCCATCTGATTTCACTGTCTTCTTGTAAACAGTCTAAACTGAGATTCTCATCATGTGTAATAGACACATCATCCACCTGCTCGGAGATCTGCAAAATACACATACATGCTTCTAACATTTTGTTGTGGATTTTGTTAAGTTCGTACAAGTAAAATAATTCAAGAGAGAGTTCACCCAAAAATGAAAATTCTGTCATGACTTGCCCTCAAATTGTTCCAAACCTGTATGAATTTCTTTCAGCTGTTGAACACAAGGTGGTTGTTGTGTGTGTGTGTGTGTGTGTGGTTTTTTTTTTTTTTTTTTTTTTTTTTTTTTTGTTTTTTTTTTTTTTTTTGAAGAATGTTGGTAACCAAACAGCTGACAGTAGCCATTGACTAATATGGAAAAAATGCTATAGAAGTCAATGGCTACCGTCAACTGTTTGGTTATCAGCATACTTAAGAAATATTCTTTTGTGTTCAGCAGATGAAAGAAGGCCATAGGGGTTTGGAACAAGTGAAAGGTGAGTAAATGATGGATTTTTTTTTTTTTTTTTTTTTTTTTTTTTAAACTTTTGGGTGAACTATCCCTTTAACTACTAACTTGATCGTTAACATAATTTTTCATTTTTCATTTCCTGTTGTATGGCTTCTAAAGATCTCCTCTTGTGTTTCATGAGGCAAAAAAAGTGATTTGGGTGAACTATCCCTTAAATTTGCATGGTTTCAAATTCTTAAGATAACAGGTTTTTAAAACATTAAAGTTCCGTGGTTGTGCACTGTTGCATTGTGTGTGTGGATTTGAGGGGTTTTTTTTTGTGTGCATTATACTTACAATAAGAATCTCATTGCAGCTGCATCTGTACTCTTCCAGGAGTTTCTCCTTGTATGACAATGGCTCATGAGCTCTCGACTGACCATCTTGTCTGTTCTGTTCGTCCAGGCGCTTTCTCTGGGTTATCAGATGAATTAATCTTTTGTGATCAAGGTTTGTGTGTTTTTGTATGTTCCACACCGCAGCTTCTTCTAAACTACTGGCAAAGGTGCAACGGTCATGATGCACATAGCACCCGACATCCTCCTTAAAGTACCAACACACTTCATATCGATTAGGGCATGGGTAAGAGGGCCGCATAGACACAGGTCTCCATTTGTGACCTATGACCTTTGCTCTGACTAGCAACAGATTGTGAGAGCAACGATGAGGTGTTGCAATGATGGAGTAGGAAACGCGAGAGTGTTCATGAGTACAGGCGTTACAAGCAGCTCTCAGCTCATACATCTGCATGAACGCCTGCAGCTGAGCATCTCTAGACTGTACCGTAGACATTTCTATAGATTCAAGCCATAACACGCATACAGTCTGACATGAACGCCTTTAGATGGCACTCACAGCTTCAAATACTGATTCAACCTAAAATGAGGAAAGAGAAGAACACAGCTCATCAGATGACCCCTGCTCACATGAGAGAGTATGCAAATATAATTTAAACCTATAAAAGAGCTTTGAACAGCTATAGGGAAGTATAAAGGACAAATTATGTTTCATAATAGATAGATCCTTTACTTCAGATTTTGTTTCTAATGCTGGTAACTGTCAAGAGGTTTTTGAACCCCTATTTGTCTGTCATTTTATGGGTAATTTTTATAATTCTTTTAAAAAGCGTAATATTTTTAACTGTTTGATGAAAGGGATTAGAATAGAATTAATAAAACATTTCAGCTAATTTGCCTTTTGTACTTCTCTTTAATTCGAAGTCGTTCATTGGTAATAAGTAAAAATGTTAAACTGTACAAAGATGAGCGTTCTGTAATTATCGGTCATCGTTGTAATGGTTATGTGAGAAAGAAAAGCTGGGGGTGTACAATACAAGGTAGAGATTATTATGCACCGAAGACGAAACAAGACTTAATTCCCCATTTGACAAGTGCTCACAACACCTAGCAACCAGATTTAAATGGCATGTAAAACCATGAAAATAGGGGAATTTAATTCCATAGAACAGGTTTTGGGTCAAGTAGCATTCAGACTGATATTATTGTAGAACCACAAACTTAACCTGAAACCTGTGAATGACAGTACACCGCATATATTTGGCAGTGTTGATAAATAGAGCTGTAGATCATGTAAGGATTATTTTAGTAATGAAAACTATTTGGAATGCCTCTGTAAATATTGCACAAATGCATTAGGCCTACAAAGTGCATATACATAAGGATTGGTTTCATTGCATATTTATCTTCTAGTACACAGACAGGGGTCAGATATCAAAGCACACAGGTTGTTGCTGAGCAGCCCTGCCTAATTTATGAGGTGATTGCTTCAGCCTAGAGTAAATACAATATATATTATTTTTTTTTTTTTTTTTTTTTTTTTTTTTTAAATCCGTGCGCAACACTACCATCATATAGCCTCATGTCACAAGTATGCAGAGGTTTTTGTGCTGGCACCAGGAAATTCTACCAGTTTGACTACTCTTGAGCAGTCAGGTGCCATTTAAACAGTTTATCACTTCATTTACTGAAAATGGATTCACATCTTTCCACACATCACATTCCACACCGTTGAGAGAGAGGATGTTTATAGGTGAACAGTCCTTTATTTCCTGAGTGTGTTCAGCAAAAGAAAGGTTTACAAAGAGATTTACAGTGAAACTTTGAATTTGAACCCTGCACTTTGCACGTTATAGCACCTTTTTGCACGAATTTTATGTAGCCTCTATAATAACCGAACCGTTGGAGAGCTTGTCCTACTCGTTTTGGTTCCTTTTTCTAGTTTGTGACTTTGGGTTGGGTTTACGCACCCATTAAGTTTGGGACGTTTTTCCGCTACACGGTTTCTTTAATCACTGTTAAATTTTGAATTGAAATGTTAAGTCTGAATGAACATGTTTATCTGAACGCTCGTAA
Source organism: Spinibarbus caldwelli (assembly GCA_039654775.1). NCBI lineage: Eukaryota > Metazoa > Chordata > Actinopteri > Cypriniformes > Cyprinidae > Spinibarbus > Spinibarbus caldwelli. The sequence goes on from CM077235.1 coordinate 28,122,467, forward strand.
TGTTTGTACGACCGTTACGACAAAATAACTAGAGTAACTTTCTCATTTCTTATTATTCTCAATATTGTGAATGACCGTGTTGTAAATTATAGACTAGCCTACACTTCCTGTTAAAGCGTCGCACCCAATGGCTGATGCAAAGAAAAGACAATATTGCACTAATGAAAATTCACTTATAATATAAACCAAAGTAGCCTACATGGAAAATAAAAACGGCACGCACTGTGTAATTAGACTCCTGACAAGCGGCACGCCTAAAACGGAACAGTACCCATCTTTTCCACAAAACTAAAACGGCTTAATTCATTTTTATCCTACCTTTTACATTTGAATAGAGAAACGTGAGCTCACCTGCACTCGAAAACATCTCCATCAAGTGCACACAACGCAAAACCAACTTCATCCTCCTTTAGGCTATTAGTGTTACAGTCGTAGCTTGAGTTTCGTTTTCCTGGGAGTGAGAGATGACTGTCATTGGTCATTTTTGCCCTTCCCTTTTTCTGTTTGCGTAACGACTGGGCTCATGTGAGAAGGAGAAAAAAAAAAAAAAAAAAAAGTGTCCTTCCATCTACATGTCTCATTCACTTGTATCTGCATATGTGTGTGTATGAGGATGCAGGATACTCCCATTAGGATCAATGTGGATTAGGCTACTTTTACATAACGTGCACATTGCATCAACTGTCATTTATAGGAAATAAATACAAACCTCTGCTAATTTAGTTTTTATAGCGCGAAATTAAAAATATTGAAAGAGGGGTAAATTGATCCCTACTGGGTTAAACTGTAACTAGTTACATGTAATGGAATTATGTAATTTAATTACAAAATAAATGGAACCTTAATCTATAATCACAAAATGTGTAATTAAGTTAGTTACTTATGAAAATATTAATGATTATAAAGGAGATTACATCTGAATATTTTTTTTCACCCACAGATTTAATTGATTTATTTCCCAAATTGCATTGACTGCTATAAAATGAGACGCCAACATTTCAGGAGTTTTGGACACAGAATAGGACACATGCCTAGTCCATAACTGTTTTATTTCCTATTTGGGTTTATGTATAGGCTATGCTTTTATTTTTTTAAGATTAACTGTTTATTCGGCATTGTTAGATGTCAGCGTTTCTTGTCATAGCTATGCAAAGATTTGATTTAAAAAAAAAAAAAATAGTATAGCTATTAAACTATATCTTATGATTTTAAATCTGTATAAACCTCAGAACGATCTCAAAGTAAAATGAGGTGCTTAAGTCTGATTTTGTGGTGTCTGTGCTTTAAAAATTAAATTTTTATAATCTTAATTCAAGTGATGAAGGATTTTGAAAGTCTGACAGTAATCAGTGTTGAGTAGGCTGTAAGGTTAACCCTGCCTGCTTTAAATGTTTTAAAATGATTAACGGTTGAAAACATTTGAGAAATTGAGAGGTAATCAAATGTAATTAGTTACATTAAAGTAATTGAAATGGTTACACTATTACATTTTAAATAGGGTAACTTGTAATCTGTAACCTTCCCAACACTCCCCCCTACCTGGGGTAAGAAGCCCCCCTGGATTAACTTTTGATATCATTCTTTATTTTTGTTTTTAAAACTGTCATTTCATGTAAAATACTAAATCAACTATTCGATTTCAAATTTTATTTTGATTTAGTTGAATAATTGAATAACTGATGACAGACTGTCAGGTTTGGACCTGTGTTGTCATGTTTCAACAGTTCCTGTTTTGCCTTATTTGGTCTTGTTCCTGTCCTTGTTTAGTTTGATTATTAGTTGATTCCTCGCACCTGTCTGTCCCTAGTTATCCAGTGTTCTCATGCCCCAGTCTGTTCAGTTTGTGTTTGTCGGGTCTACGTGGTTACTACGCGTGTTGTGATTATTCCCTGTGTTTCCTGGATTAAAGACTGTTAAACGTTTCCTCGTGCCTCCTGCGTTCTCCCTGAACAGCGTAACGTGACACAAAGCAGAATCCTAGTAAAGGCGTTTAATCCAAAATATAAAATTATTCTATGACCTAACCGGGCATATAAATATTTACATATTCAGTTGCCCCATTTTAATTTAAGATGTTATAATAGCCCACTATGAATGCAAATTTAATGACTAACCTTAATGATTAGGTTTTAATGAAAGTGAAAATGTCTGAAATATACATTTAACTAATGGAAATATTAAACCCCATTAATTACAGCAAGTATTACATTTATTGCATCTTACCCCAAAGTAATTTTCTTATTTAATTTAAAGTGTGTTTTTTTTTTTTTTTTTTTTTTTTAACTCCAAATCCTTCATTAACAAACAAATTTTTGATATTCAACAGTGCACTGTCATAGATCACTATTTTCCAGAGACATAATTAGAAAAAAAAAAATGGATCAATTAACTAAATCTCACAATGTTGATATTCAGATAAAATTAAGATCGTGTTGTCTATGGTTAAGAGAAAATATGGTTCCATATAATGATGATAATTGCAGCAAACCATTGCACAGAAAAAAAGAACCAGATCAGACGTGCTCAGAGGAAAAACTATTTTATTATAGAATATTGGAATGTTACAGTATATTATGCTACAATATATGCTGTATGTTGTGTGGACCAAATTACATTGAGATGAAAAGATATTCAGTGTCACAAGTTTTCTTTACTGTGACTTGTAATTTTATACAATATTTTTCATATCCATGCGAAGACTTGGCTGATTTCAGTAAATTTTTAATAGATTTCACTTAAATATAAAAAGCAATCTTGAAATCTAGAAGGCGATTGCAAACATTTGAATTACTACATTAGATTGTATGGTTATATTTTAAGAGATTTCGATTTCTAATGTCTGCTGATGTAATTTTAAAGAGGAGAAAAAATAGGCTAGATCTTACCTCTGCTTGCCTTCTGTCGTGGATGGTTCTGACGGAAGCTCGTGTATAAATACCATAGACTGTAAAAATACTGAAGAGGTGGTAGTCTCAAAAGCGCCCTCCCAGAAAGTCCGTAAAATGAGGTGATTTCCGGGAATTCATGATGCTGCAGAATGGACTTCGTGAACAAGGTGAGCTATTGCAGAATAAAGATAGGAGGTCTAGTCGTCCTCATCCATATAAATTTGAGGTGATTGAGTTGGTGGTCGTATATTAATTTCATTTAACTATGGATTTTGCCGAACTCTTTTATTAACAAATGGGGTCCCAGATAGCACGTGGTAATCGGCCCGAGCTCGGCTGCACCTTCGGCAAAGGCGAGTGTTATCCGGGCTGAATGTGGCCCGCAGCTCGCTCTCGCCCATGTGTTTGCGGCTGTAAAGCACTGGCCCGATTCCTGTTCACCGTAACTGGCCCGAGTCTCTCTCTCCTTCCCTAGTATAACATTCCATTTATACTATTTATATTTTCCACTCTAGTCCTGTATCTTTTTAAGAAAAGTAAACAATTCTCTACTAATTTCCCTCGTTTTCTCACACATCCCTAGATTTTAAATTAGTTGATTTAAGTCCAGTATGACCTAGCCTAATTCTTGAGAAAACCACTTCTTCCCTTCTATAATTTCCTTTTAAAAGCCTTCATCTTTATTGATTTCTGTATATTATAGCAGTGTCTCCCTTTGCTATCTGTGTCCCACTTCATTTGCCATGAGTTCTCTACTGCTGTCTTTATTATTGACTTGGCCTCACCTTTTCCAAAGGGAATTTCATTATCTCTTCCTAATTTTAATGCATTCTTTGCTATCGAATCTTTCTCATTACCCTCTACTCCAACGTGTGCCGGAACCCAACAAAACTGTATCATAATTCCACTTCTTTGTATCCGTAGCAATATCATTGATATTTCCTTCAAGTCATCCCTTTTTGTTTCATTAGCATTCAGACTCCTAAGAGCTGCAATAGAGTCTGAGCAAATGACTACTCTTTCCGGTCTTATTTCTTCTACCCATTGTAATCCTAAAATTATGGCTACTACTACTTCTGCTGTGAATACTGATAATTTATTGATTCTTTTACATATAGTAATATCAAATTCGGGTATGTACACTCCAACATGGTCGCTTCCTGGATCTTTAGATCCATCAGTAAATATTGACAAATAATGAAAGTATTTCCTCTTTACATACTCTTGAACCAAATAACCAATATTATCAACATTATTTTCAATCCATTCTCTCTTTTGTTCTGTAAGTTGCAAGTCTACATCAGGAACTGGCATTATCCATGGAGGTACATTACCCCATACAGTATTAGGTCTATACTCTAACATTTAACCCATATTCTTCTGCTACCAAGTTAATACTCCAGCCAAATCCTGTGCCTTTAAGTTTTTGTGAATATTCCCAACAATCTCCAATCACCTTTGTCGTAGGTTGCTCCTCACCAGATCCCTTTTATCTTAACCCAGTACGACAATGCCAACTTTATTCGTCTTAAATATAATGGTAATTCTTCAGCCTCCACCAGTAATGCATTAGTCGAAGTTGTTTTAATAGCTCCAATACTTATTCTAAGAGCTCTAAACTGTATTCTATCTAATTTTTCTAGAACACTTTGATGCTGCTCCATATACCATACATCCATAGTCAATGCAGGATCTTATTAAGGCCCTATATATATCTAGTAGCGATTGTTTGTCTGCTCCCCAATCATATCCAGAGACTGATCTCATTGGGTTCAACACTTTATTACATTTTGTCACAGTCTGTTTAACATGTTCTCCATGTACACTTCTCATCAAACCATAACCCCAAGTATTTAAACGTTGTTACGCTTTCCATATTTTGACCATACAGTTTCTGTTGAACATTTGCCTAACCTTTTCTTTCTGGAGAATAACACATAACATGACTTCTCAATTGACATCTTAAAACCCCCATTCATACGACCATCTTTCAACCTTTACTATGGCACTCTGAATACTGTTAGTCACGTGTCTAATATTTTTCCCTCTTTTCCATATAGCCCCATCATCTGCATAGAGTGAGGATCCTATATCTGCACCAACATTCTCAAAGACATCATTTATCATGATGTTAAACCGAATAGGGCTAATAACACTACCCTGTGGAACACCATTCACAATATTAAATTAATCTGAAACAGCATCACCTATCTTAACTCGGAATTTTCGATTAGTTAAAGAAATCTAGAATCCAATTATACATCCTCACACCAATACCCATCTTGTGAAGTTTAATCAATAATCCTTCTCTCCACATTGAGTCATAAGCTTTCTCAATATCAAAATAGTATCTAAACATGTATCCAAATCCAAATTAATTTTAATTACATTTGTGTTATTTATGTGTTAATTATGTGCAATGTCTTAGCTACTAGGGATTGTTACATAGGGCTATACAGGCATCTAGTGGCAACACAATGATATTAATAATAATAATAAATTGTGCTAAATGTTTCTTAAGTCAATTTACAAATAATGCATTCAGATTTGTGGAACTCACAATGCAGCTGAATCTCCACAAATTAGTGTCGTTACTATGACAACCAATTTGAATGTGACAAGCAACTGGTGTCTGAAAAGAATGTGTGTGTGTGTGTGTGTATGTATAAATTGCTCTGTTGGCTGTGGAGTCAAGACATTTACAGATATGATTAAAAGATGAATATGAGACAAAACTACAGAATGTCACATTTTATGATGATTTTTATTATGATTCAACACATAGATGTTTTACCAGCTAAGAAGTTCAGCACTTTTAGAGTTTCATCCCCCTATCTGATGTGAGCATAAGTATTGGAACAGTTGCCTCACAGGTCTTTCTAAGTGATCAGCTGTGTCCTGTTGCATTCATTCTTCAGATATTAAAAGCAGGGAATGTGCCGTATCAGTTATATCCATTACTTCTGCATTCTGAATCTTGCATTCTATGATGACGCACACAAACCAGGATGAAGATGAGGGAGCTGACTTTGAGAGAAAACCAAGCAATTTGGATGCTAAAAGAAAAGAGGAAGTCAATTACAGCTATAGCAAAAACAAAGGGCATGGAGAAATCAAGAGTTTGGAAACCACCAGTGACACCAGCAGCCAACAACTACCTGATCGGCTGAGAAAAATAACCAGTAGTTGATGACCGACAAATCATAAAAGCTGTGAAAATGAACCCTAAAAGACGTGTCTGTAAAATCACCAACAACTTCCTGAAAGCTGGAGTGATGCTGACAATCTACTGTCCTCAGGAGACTTTGACACAGAATTACAGATGCTACACCGCAAGATTCAAACCTCTGACCAGCACCAAAAATAGAAAGGCAAGATTAGAGTTTGCAAAAAAGCACAAAGGTGAGCCAGAAGAGTTTTGGAACGGTGTTTATGGACCGATGAGACAAAGATGAACCTTTACCTAAGTGATGGGAAAGCAAAAATGTGGAGGAAAAAAAGGGAACTGCAAATGATCCTAAGCATACAGCCCCATCTGTAAAGCATGGTGGAGGTGGTGTCATGGCATGGGCATGTATAGCTGTCTCTGGAACAGGCCCTCTCAACTTTAGTGATGAATTAATGCATGATGACAGTAGCAGAATGAATTTGGAAGGGTACAAAACCATCTTGCCTACCAATATTCAAGAAAATGCCACCAGATTCACTGGGAAGTGCTTCATATTGCATCAGGACAATGACCCAAAACACCCTGCCAGTTCAGTCAAGGAATTTATAAGGGCAAAGAAATTGAAAGTCTTAAACTGCCCAAGTCAATCTCCAGATTTAAATCCGATTGAACATGAATTTCACCAGCTGAAGAGGAGAGTAAAGGCAGAAACTCCCCAAAACAAGCAACAATTGGAATTGGCTGCATTAAAGGCTGGGAAAAGTATTTCAAAGGATGAGACCAAGAGTCTGGTGATGTCTATGGGTCACAGACTCACTGCTGTGATTGTGGGCAAGGGATTGCAACTAAATAATAGCTTTTAATCTTTTATATCTGCCTTATGTTCAACTGTCCCAATACTTATGCTCACATCAATGAGTGGGATGAACTCTAAAAGTGCTGTTCTTTTTATTTGGTAAAACGTATGTTGAAACGGCTAATAATAAAATGTGACATTCTCTAGTTTTGTCTCATATTCATCTTTTAATCATATTTGCAAATGTCTTGACTCCACAGCCAACAGAGCAATTTTGTCTTTACTGTTCCAATACTTTTGGAGGGCACTGTTTTTTTAAAAAAAAAACTAATATATATATAAAAATTTGAGGGGGGGGGCGCCAAAAGGGATTTCGCCTAGGGCGTCAAATTGGCTAGAAACGGCCCTGCAGTCAGTGGTTGAATTAGTAATTTGGAAGTTTGTTTTTGTATTTCTTTCAGTAATGATTTGCTCTTGGCCTTCTAAAAGTCGTAACAACTTGTACAGAATATCGTTCTTAGAATTAGAGTGTCTAATCAAATTATTGTACCCAATCAGAACACCAAATTTGCTGTTGTTGGCACACGGTGTAGAAAAAATAAATGAAGAAAATAAAATAAAAACAAAAACAATAAATAAATTTATAAAAAAAATAAAAAAAAAGAGAGAGAGAGAAAAAGCAAAGGGAGGCTGCTAAAGGCAGTTCAACATCGCAAACATATTCAAAGCTCCAGCAGGTAAATCATCAGAATATTTAGCAATTTGTCACACTTTAATTCTTGTAATTTAGTATATTTCCCATTATAATCACTTGTCTTAGTTCATACTAGTAATCTACCACGTTTATAATATTTTATTAAAACATTAATAGGCCTTTAATAGTTGTTAATAGCCTATAAATGTTGTAAATGAGCTGCTTATTAATTTATAATATGGATTTATGCTGTATAATATTAAATGTCTAATACTTCCATTGAAGATGAGGCAGAAGCAGGCTCAGAGAGTGAGGAAGAGCCAACTCTATCAAAACAATTACAATAAAGTCTGAAATTATTACATAGTGTGCTGTCTTCCCTTTTAATAATGAATGAATGTCTTTATTGTCATTGTACTAGTACAACGAAATTGAATGCAATCCTTTGGGTGCATAGTGTAACGAAAAAATAAATAAATCCATAATCTAATAATCGTAAACAGATGACAGGATCTGTAATCATACACTACCAGTCAAAAGTTTTGGAATATATATATATATATATATATATATATATATATATATATATATATATATATATATATATATATATATTTTTTTTTTATTATTATTATTTTTTTTAAGGTCTCTTCTGCTCACCAAGCCTGCATGTATTTGATCCAAAGTACAGCAAAAACAGTAACATTCAGAAATATTTGTACTATTTAATTCCATTTAACATTCTATTCAATATTAAATTTGAATATATTTTAAAGTGTAATTTTATTCCTGTGATTTTCAAAGCTGAATTTTTAGCATCATTACTCCAGTCACATGATCTGAAAGTTCAGAAGAACAGCATTTATCTGAAATAGAAATCTTTTGTAACATTATAAATTCTTCATTCATTATAAAGTCTTTATCATGTTTGATCAATTTAAAGCATCCTTGCTAAATAATAGTATTAATTTCTATAATTTATTTCCAATATAAATAGACTATAACCACTCAAAAGCTTGGAGTCAGTGTATAAATCCTGATCTTCGGATTTTTCTATTTATCAAAGAATCCTGGAAAAAAACAAAAAAAAATCTACTCAACTGTTTTAAATATTTATGATGTTGTTGTTGTTGTTTATTATTATTATTATTATTATTATTATTATTATTATTATTGTGTTTCTTGAGCAGCAAATAAGTATATTAAAATGATTTCTGAAGGATCATGTGACACTGAAGCCTGGAGTAATGATGATGATGATAAATTTATCTTTGATCACCGGAATAAATTACAATTTAAAATAAATTCAAATTGAAATCAGTTATTTGAAATGGTAAAAATATTTCAAAATTTTACTGTTTTTGCTGTACTTTGGATCAAATAAATACAGGCTTGGTGAGCAGAAGAGGCTTCTTTAAAAAGCATTAAAAATCTTCAAAAACGTTTGATTGGTAGTGTATACTTGGTAAGGGCTCCTTTTGCTTTAATTACTGCCTCAATTCGGCGTGGCATGGAGGTGATCAGTTTGTGGCACTGCTGAGGTGGTATGGAAGCCCAGGTGTCTTTGACAGTAGCCTTCAGCTCATCTGCATCTTTTTTTTTTTTTTTTTTTGTCTCGTTTCTCATTTTCCTCTTGACAATACCCCATAGATTCTCTATGGGGTTCAGGTCTGGTGAGTTTGCTGGCCAGTCAAGCACAACAACACCATGGTCATTTAACCAACTTTTGGTGCTTTTGGCAGTGTGGGCAGGTGCCAAATCCTGCTGGAAAATGAAATCAGCATCTTTAAAAAGCTGGTCAGCAGAAGGAAGCATGAAGTGCTCCAAAATTTCTTGGTAAACGGGTGCAGTGACTTTGGTTTTCAAAAAACACAATGGACCAACACCAGCAGATGACATTGCACCCCAAATCATCACAGACTGTGGAAACTTAACACTGGACTTCAAGCAACTTGGGCTATGAGCTTCTCCACCCTTCCTCCAGACTCTAGGACCTTGGTTTCCAAATGAAATACAAAACTTGCTCTCATCTGAAAAGAGGACTTTGGACCACTGGGCAACAGTCCAGTTCTTCTTCTCCTTAGCCCAGGTAAGACGCCTCTGACGTTGCCTGTGGTTCAGGAGTGGCTTAACAAGAGGAATATGACAACTGTAGCCAAATTCCTTGACACGTCTGTGTGTGGTGGCTCTTGATGCCTTGACCCCAGCCTCAGTCCATTCCTTGTGAAGTTCACCCAAATTCTTGAATTGATTTTGCTTGACAATCCTCATAAGGCTGCGGTTCTCTCGGTTGGTTGTGCATCTTTTTCCTTCCACTCAACTTTGTTAACATGCTTGGATACAGCACTCTGTGAACAGCCAGCTTCTTTGGCAATGAATGTTTGTGGCTTACTCTCCTTGTGAAGGGTGTCAATGATTGTCTTCTGGACAACTGTCAGATCAGCAGTCTTCCCCATGATTGTGTAGCCTAGTGAACCAAACTGAGAGACCATTTTGAAGGCTCAGGAAACCTTTGCAGGTGTTTTGAGTTGATTAGCTGATTGGCATGTCACCATATTCTAATTTGTTGAGATTGGTGGGTTTTTGTTAAATGTGAGCCAAAATCATCACAATTAAAAAGCAAAGACTTAAACTACTTCAGTCTGTGCATTGAATTTATTTAATACACGAGTTTCACAATTTGAGTTGAATTACTGAAATGAACTTTTCCACGACATTCTAATTTATTGAGACGCACCTGTATATACATCGAATAGACGGTGAATTTGGGTCTAGGCTAAAACAAGGCTAAATTTGGGCTGTCAGTGAAAATTTAATAGATATCTAATCATAGCCCAAGAATAGACTAGTCATCAATTAGATCGCTATTGAACGACTACATATCAGGGGCGGTTCTAGACCACAGTAACTGGGGGGGCCAGACAGGGGCCACTTGTGCTTTTAGGGGGCACAATTTTTAAATTCATCTTAACCTACTTTAAGTATTATTCATTCAGTCATTTTTCATCATGTATCACTGCAATCTCTGGAAGTAATCTATAACAATTTCAGCTAAATTGAATATTTCATCCTGTTTCATTTATTTGACAATTTTGTATTGTAATGTCGGGTATCATGCGCTCAATTTTTGAGGGGGCGTGAGTGAGTGAGTTGGGGGGGGCTCTCATGCTAGTCATGTGACACACAGCAGCCACAATACCACTGTATAACTGATATAGGCTTATGTCCTACTGAAAAAAAAACAAACAACAAAAAACAAAACCATCACAGAAAACTTTAATGGTTTACACTACAAATACCATTACAAACATTACAAACCATCAACATTTAACCATTAAAAAATGGTTTTCTGTAGTGTGTTTTAGGACATATTCCATTAGGATTTATTGGTTTTAACAAGCCACCAATAGAAGGCAACCAATTAGCAGTAGAGACCAACAGGGTCCAGTAAAAACCAATACAAGTCCCATTATAACCAGTAAAACCATTACTAATTTTGTAATGGTGTCTATTGTTTTTTTTCAGCAGGGGTTTTATTTTATTTTTTTTATTCGATATATCCCTAAAATATATCATGAAATCTCGATTCTCAAATGTGTAAGTAAATGCATTCTGCACCTTTATAGATTATTTGGTCTATAATGAGCGATGGGCAAAGAAGCCTAATACTGTAATCTATTAACTACGCATAAAAGCCCGTCTTTTTACTTAAGTACCAGATATGTGTGTCATGCCATAAAATACTTTTAATATGACTTTGTATTTAATGTGAATTTAATAAAAACATTGTAAGTTACTAATTAGCCTATAACATTTTCATTGTACATGAAGAGAGCAAAGAACGTTTACATTATCAAAGAACATTTCACTTCAGTCCAGCGAGTTCAAGCACTCTCAAAAACGGTCATATTAATCTCTAAAGCTGTTTACACTGTGAAATTAATATCTTACTTACATTCGTACTTCACCTTTGTTGTTTCTGATGAGAGAATTTAATCAGCCAAATCGCGCGGTGAGAAACAAAGTGTTTCAGCGATGACTCATCTGAACGCCTCTGATTGGTCCTTGGATTCATAAGCTCAACAGAATCGTATGTGATTGGTTATAATGCGCAGTGCTTTAAAAACGTGTGTACCTCTGGCTCTGTGCCAGCCAGCGAACGCAGATTTGAATTTAGCAGCTGGTGATGTTTTTCTTTTTATATACATATAGTTTACAGAACAAACTGCGCATTTCACCCAAAATTGTTTGCTGTAATATGATTCCAAATATAGGGGGGCCAAAGGGGGGGGGTAGCTTGTTGACAGAGGGGCACTGCCCAACTTAAGATAATAAAATATAAAAATGAAGAAAAATATTTTAAATAACTTAAGATATTTAAAAGAAAAACAGCATGTTATCACACTTAAAATGAAAACATTACAGATAAATGACAACATAAAAAATAAAGATTAACCCTTTTGTTGGTTTACTTATTTGAACAAATAAAACAACCAACAGTGAACTTCAAGGAAATGATTAATTATTGGTTTTATTTCTTGTTTGCTTCCCAACTGCATTCCTCAAGTCCAACTCTATTGCTGCCGGGAAGTTGGTCATCACAGCATCTGCCAAATAAGAAAAATAAATGGCATAAGAAAAGCTTTTTTGACATAATTTTTACTTTAATTACACTAATTGTGACAGGGAGTCATTCTCTTTTGCTTGGATGCATACTAAAAACAAAAACGAGATATATATTGTGTATCACCATTCAGTGTGTTTTAAAAAAAAAAAAAATAAAAAAAAAAAAGAGAGAGAAGCTCTATGGTAAATGGTGTGTGTGTGTGTGTATATACATACCTCTAATGACTGAGAACAGTGCAGTCTTTTCAAATGCCTCTTTCTGCAAGCGGACCATCCCCCTTCATGCTGAATTTGGACATGAGGGGACAAAGTTTGACATTTCAAAATGACCAGTAAAAGAATTCTTTTTTAAATTTCTTATTTGCATTGTAACTTGAGTATTGACACCACAATGTTTGATTAATGTGGCACGTTTTGAAGGCTTTACCTGTTCAGCATCCTTCTGGCACTGTCTTTAAGGTTCCTTCCTTCGATTCCGCACAACTTTGACACCTGAATAACACATGCCAATGTCAGGCGGGTAGTATTGTGTCAGTGTACAAGTGTTTACCAACCGTAAACACTGATCATTGACCTGCAAGTCACTAACCCATCACTAATTTCCATCACTAACCCTTTAAAACTCTTTATTCCTGAAGTTTAAGTTTTTCCCTATTAGTGCCCCCCACAATCTGTCTCTGCCTCCAAAACTGTCTGGCACAACTGATTTCATAACACAGTATTAGCTGCTATAACTAAAAAGTAGCCCAGTACACACGTTAACCTCAAATGTACATGGAATAATAAATTCACCCCTACCGTTTTTATTACAATATGTTTTCTGTTTTTACTGTTTAAGTTGTAATGCTGCATTGTACATCTGAGCTATTTGCACTATTTTAATACTGCTGCAAACTTCTTTATAGGCTAATTGATGATTTTTATATTGCCATTTTAAATCATTTGTATTTTTAAGCTTTACTATCAATTTGGAAGTTTCAAAATAAATCTCATTGTACTTGAACAATGACAAAGATATTCTATTCAATTAGCTCATGCTCTCTGTATGTAACAAGCCATTGTTCAGTCATAAATTCAATATAATAATTAAAATAAATGATGGACTTTGTCAAAGATGACAGCTTTATTGAGCAAATGTTGTTTTGGAGAGGGTTTTTTTTTTTTTTTTTTTTTTTTTTTTCCCATTTCTGCCCGGAACTCCTCAATTTCCAACTGCTTTTCCAGATGCTGGAACTCCTCCTCAATTTGTCCAATTCTTCTGAGTGTGTTCACTGTATAAATTAATTTAGATTAATCTTTGGCAAAGCTGTTTTTGCTCTATTGTTTGCTCTTTCGCCTCTTCTTGCGCTGTTTTAAAATTACTTGAGTTTGTAAACAAGTACAAATGATAAAACTTTTGCTCTATCTATTAAATTTTGCAATTAATCCTCTGACCACATGCATGCTGAACCGTGGGCCTAGTCACGATCACTATCAACTACGATCTGCTCCCTTCAATATCACGGTTCCTAAACATAACAAACAATACAGATAAATAATGAACACATGTAAAAATGAAAACCCAGATACTTACAAGACCAAGTAGGATGTCCTTTTATCGTTTGTTGTTTGCCCGCTGCTCTCCGACTAGTAAACTCAGTGCTCTCTCGTGTAAAAACAAAATTCAAAACGCAACAGTGATCTCTACTTTCACGTATCGCGTTGCCAGGAGTCATGTCTCAGTAAGGCTACAATTGTCATCTAGCGGTTGGGAATTGTAATTGCATTTTTATTTATAAAATGAAAGGGAGTCGAATAATATCAATAATATGGCATAATGAATGTTATATTTAACAGCTTGTGGAATGCATGACATCATATTATCATATGCAAGTAAAATTTTGAAACATTTAAATTTATTTTTGGCATAATAAATAATGCTATATTTAATAATGCTGTAAAATAATTAAATAAAATATAAAATAATGCTAATTTAAATGTTTCAAAAGTTTACTTGCATTTCATAAGAAGCTGCTTGGGCGAAAATTACATGTAAACAATTTTAAGGGTCTTTTGGCCATGCTCATCGCTGGTCTGATATAGGGCTATAGCCAAACCGTTAAAATTAGACCACGGATTACCTCGATTTCATCGGGTGGGCTAAAAGCAGACTACACGTAGCCCGTCCAATTTAGAGCTAAAACGTGGCTACATATAGACCATGTCATGAAATGACACTTATATCTTTGTAGATATTGACACTGCGAACATGATGGGATATCATGCGCTGCCTGACCTAAAACTACAGTGAATCAGCTTTGACTATAAGTGGGCTACAAATAGCTGCTCTGACTACGAGCTAAAACGAGGCTATGCACAGGCTACGCATGTCAAAGAAATGAAACCAAACACCTTGTAAACGCTGTTGACTTTGCTTACATGATGGAATATTATACATCTCACAAGTTATTTTGCCAAAAAAATGACATGCAACCAAATTCAAGGTTATTTGGGCTAGAAGTGGGTTACACATAGCCGGACTATATCGGGTCTATACTTAACCGAGACGGTGAAATGACGTCTGTTGCTTGTTGGGTTACGTGCAGCTGGTGCAACCGGCCCAGTGGTCAACAGTGGTCACCCGAACCCAGAGTCTATGTTTAGTTGTTTATATTAAACGGGTGATTTCTGGGAAGCAGCTGGCTGCAGCCGTTGTCTCAGCGAATTGAACCAGCATACTTTCACTTTCACTCCCGGCAGCATCCGTGAGAGAGGCAAACGACTTATGAACAAAGACACACATTTAAGACGGGAGGGCCTCGGAAGATCTGGTTTGTGCGGTTCAGGATTTAAGAACGGTGTGCTTTCTGCTGTTGAAACAAATCGCTTTGCTAACGGTAGGCTATAAGCGGCTTCTTTTTCTACATGTACATTTCAGTTATGTATTCAAATTTAAGTTTAATGTTTATTTTGTTTTTTTGTTTTTTGTTTCTGTGTGTAATTATGAAATTACTAGCTATTGATTTTGTTGTGTTTTGTTGTTGTTGTTGTTGTTGTTGTTGTTGTTGTTGTTGTTGTGTTTTGTTGTTGTTGTTTCTTTTGCAGAGTCATGGCGTGTGGTGGGTTCATGTCCGCTCCGGTGTGTCTGATTGAAAACGATGAGAATGGGAAGCTGCGTGTGAGAAAAGAGGCCAAAGACATTCTGGATGGGATCAATGAGCCGGTGGTGGTGGTGTCTGTGGTGGGACTCTACCGAACGGGGAAGTCTTACCTTATGAACCGCCTGGCAGGACAACAGTCCGGTGAGAGAAACTGCTGAAAGTCTTTCTCATGTGCGGTGCATGCTGATATGATGATGAGATTATAATAACTGAATACAGTCAAAGCAAAAATTATTCAGACAGACACCAGATATAGGCTAATTTTGGAATTTTTTTATTTATTTATTTATTTATTTTATTTTTTACTAGTGGATGCAGGACACTATAGTTCATTTGTGTAAGTGAGGATAGCAAAATAAAGTAAACTGTGACATATTATTTCCAAAAATTCTTCATACGGTGGACTACCAGTAAAATTGCTAAAAATTTGGAACCAAGAATTATTCAGACGCTTTGACCTGACCATGTTTTGCTTAAGTCTTTTTCTTTAATTGCTATAATGCAACCTTTTTACACCACAGACTGAACAAAGCATTAAAGGGTTAGTTCACCCAAAAATGAAAATTAGCCCATGTTTTACTCACCCTCAAGGCATCCAAGGTATATACTGTATACAGGTGCATCTCAATAAATTAGAATGTCGTGGAAAAGTTCATTTATTTCAGTAATTCAACTCAAATTGTGAAACTCGTGTATTAAATAAATTCAGTGCTGAAGTCTTTGGTTCTTTTAATTGTGATGAATTTGGCTCACATTTAACAAACTCACCAATTCACTATCTCAACAAATTAGAATACTTCATAAGACCAATAAAAAAAAAAAAACATTTTAGTGAATTGTTGGCCTTCTGGAAAGTATGTTCATTTACTGTATATGTACTCAATACTTGGTAGGGGCTCCTTTTGCTTTAATTACTGCCTCAATTCGGCGTGGCATGGAGGTGATCAGTTTGTGGCACTGCATATTAGTAATCAAAAATTAAGTTTTGATATTTATGGTAGGAAATTTCCAAAATATCTTCATGGAACATGATCTTTACTTGATATCCTAATGATTTTTGGCATAAAAGAAAAGTCGATAATTTTGACCCATACAATGTCTTGTTGGCTATTGCTATTACCCGTGCTACTTATGACTGGTTTGGTGGTCCAGGGTCACATTTGTCATTGACTTTAATAATACAATTGTTTCAGGCTTTGCTCTCGGCAACACTATTGAATCAAAGACCAAAGGCATCTGGATGTGGTGTGTCCCTCACCCTAATAAAAAAGGACACACTCTTGTTCTTCTGGACACAGAGGGACTTGGCGATGTGGAGAAGGTGAGTAGGAAAACCACAAAGCATCTATAGCAATGTTATCTCTATATAGCAATAAAATCTGCCATCACCTTATACTTTCACTGTCATTTAATTAATCACCAGACGAGAAGATTCACTGCACAGAATTATTTGGCCTTTACATGGCCTTTTGCTACTAAATGTAAATAAGTGGCCACTTACTGGCAATATTTCAGGGGGATGAGAAACATGACACATGGATCTTCTGTCTGGCTGTTCTTCTCAGCAGCACTCTAGTGTACAACAGCTTAGGAGTCATTGACAACACGGCACTGGAAAAGCTGCAGTATCCTTCTCTCACACACACATATATGATGTATTCAGAGTTAACAGTTAATAAACGCAGTTAATAAATGGCACCAGTGTTATTCCTCCTGAACAGTGCTGAATGTAGCTATGTTACAGAGTTGACGGAGAACATTCGTGTGAAGGCAGAAGTGGGTCAACATGAGGACGAGTCGGCAGATTTCATGCGTGTTTTTCCATCATTTGTCTGGGCTGTTCGGGACTTTACTTTGGAACTGAAAAGGGAAGATAAACTAATAACATCAGACGAGTATCTGGAGGGCGCATTGAAACTCAAACCAGGTGAGATAAAGTGTTGACAGTAAACATACACAACATATTCTTTTACTAACAGGTATATATGCCATCACAGACAATTTTTGTTGTGTTGAAAAACATCAAAGTCATTTGCAGAAATAACAAGCTTTCAAAACTGATTTCTCACTTCAAACTAATAGAGCTGAGCCAATGCTGATAGATGGGTTGCTAAAAGAAAACAGCAACGTTGAAAGTTCAAAAGTGTCAGTCAACCTACAAATGGCCTACTAAAACTTAAAATAAGATAGGAAAGTGTATTTTAACATTTCAAAAACACCACAGTTTTAGGTGTATCATAAAATTGTCCATTACATACAGTAAATTAGCACTCATAATATATTTAATATATATTATGATTTCATAATGGTCTTATTTTAGGTAGTTCACCTCAGACTGTGCAGTATAACCTGCTCCGTAGTTGTTTGCGGCATTTCTTTGCGGTGAGGAAGTGCTTTGTCTTCCCTCGGCCGGCTAGTACGCAAAATATGAGGAGAATGGAGCAGCTGACTGAGAAAGAGCTGGAGTCAGAGTTCCTTGAGCAGGCAAACATCTTCTGCCGTTACGTCTACAACAATGCAGAGCCAAAAACTGTCACTGGTGGCCGTACAATTACTGGAACAGGTGTGTGCCTTTACAAAATCCCTTAAAGAGAACAAATTTATGACAGTTCTGAATCTCTTCTGAGAACCAATGATTAGTGAACTGTATACAAAAGAACATACAATTGACTGAACTGTGGAGTTGTGTTTCCTGACAGCTCTGGGTAATCTTGCTGAGGTTTATGTAGAGGCGATCCGCAGTGGGAAGATTCCTTGTTTGGAGAACGCAGTCGTGTCTCTGGCTAAGATCCAGAATGTCCGTGCAGTGGATGAGGCCCTGCAGTTCTACATGACCAAGATGCTCAGCATGGCTCAGCTTCCAATGCGCCCAGAAGAGCTGTCCAAAATCCACACAGACGCAGAGAAGAAGGCCATTGAAGTTTTCATCACCATGTCCTTCAATGACAATGACCAGATATACCATCAAGAGCTCATGGTACAGTACCTTCTGCATACAGACCAAACAAAATTAGGGACAAACAGGGAAACAGTGACAAGCAGACATAAACATGGAGCGATCAACTTGAAACAGAAACTCTCTGAACTATACTGTGTCCTAGAAAATAATTTTTACCTTTGTCAGTTATTAAAAAAAAAACCTTCAGAAATGCAGTCGATAAAGCTTGAGTTGAACTGGATACATTCATTTACAAAATGCTTTGATCATTTCTCAACAGAAAATTCAGCTGATAAAATGTAGAAACTGTAACTTGAATGCAATGTAAGTCGCTTTGGATAAAAGCGTCTGCTAAATGCATAAATGTAAATGTAAAATTCAAAAAAACTATCACAGACATCTTTTCTTTTGCAAAATTTGCAATATTATCTAAAAAAAATGCATGCACAAATACAGACAAAAAATATCACAGCCTGTTGTTTTACAAATTTCCATTTAAAGGAAATAATAATTAAATGGTTTACATATTATGCATTTATGCATGTGTAGTGTATTGAAAACATTTAAAAGTATTTAAATGCATGAACCTTTAAAACTCTTTAAAAAAAAAAAAAAAAAGTGAATAAGTGCATAGATTCAAGTAATGGATGTTCAGTCCATGTACAATATTCTGTCTTTATGATTCGAGTATAAACAGTTTTGCTCTCTCTCATTTCTTCTCATTATTTAGGGGAAGATTCATAATGAATATCAAGATATGTGCCAGCAAAATCATGAAGCATCTCGCATGCAATGTGAGGAAGTTCTGCATGAGGTGTTTGATAAGATGGAAAAAAGCATTTCTAACGGATCGTACTTGAAACCTGGAGGATACCGACAGTACAAAGACACACTCAGACATCTGACCAATGACTACAGAGCAAGAACACATTCACAAATAATGGTACAGTTCACACATGCATGCTTTGCTCACGTTTAATTATCTAGCTCTTGCAGCTCTGATAAATATTGCATTTAGCAGCTCTGATAAACATCTTTCATGCTGACATGGTAGCAGTCATTAAACTAAAACATGAAAACATTTACTCACTCAGGTTTGCAAATCTGTGTGCTGTTATTTTCCTTGAAGCACAAAACTAAAAATTCTGAAGAATGTATGTTACTTTTTATCCAAACAACAGTTTGTAATGATCAGAGCTGTCAAACTTGGAGAAAAAAAAAAAAAAAACACCCTGAGCGACTAATGGACTGATGTGCTTTATTCCAAGTTATCTGATGACATTATGATATGGCTTCAGAAGATATTTAATATAGTACACAAGTAATCTGGACAACTTTTATGGTACTTTTTAATTGTTTTATGGTACTTTTTTAAATGTTTTAATTTTCGAGTTTGACAGCCATGGTAACTACGAACTCTCATTTTATGGAAAATAGCAGCATCAAAATTCTTTATGGAAAAATTAACACCATCTTGGTTTTTCATGACATGAGGGTGATAAATTATAAACATTTTGATATATTTGGGCAAACCTTTCCTTTAAGTATGATTTGTTGCAATCACAACAAAACTCTCATTGATATTTTGAATGATTAGAAATGCATTTTTCCCCACAGAGTGAGGAAGTGTTGAGTACATATTTGAGAGCAAAGGAAGAAGCTGGAAATATGATTTTAAATGCTGACCAATCTCTCAGCGCAGCGGAACAGGAGAATGAGGGTACAATTTAAATCAGCAGCACACTTATCTATCAATCAAGGCTCTCAATGATACACAAGACTGTACAATAACTTGAATTGGAGCACAGAAGAGTAACAAATAGATTTTGTGATTAATATACTGTTTAGTAGCTGTAACTCAGGCTCTCATTACTAAATACCTATTTTATGTATTGTTTAAATGTTCACTTTTTCAATACAGTGCAAAGACTAAAGAATGAAATTCTGGAGCAGCGGCAAAAAGGTCTAGAGGAACAGAACCGGTTACAGGAGCAGGCGTTTAAAGACATGCAGAAATCTCATGATGAGCATGTGAATCAGATCATTCGTCAGATGGAGAGCGAGCAGGAAAGAATCAGCAGAGACAATGAACGAGTCCTGGAAGCAAAACTGAAGGTAAAACAGGATACTTTTTAAAAAAAAAAAAATAGTCACATGATTAATGCTGTGCTTAAAGGAGTACATAAAGTCTGTAATACCAATGAAGTCGGTACATGTTTGGCTTGTTTGAATTAATTGCTTAATGCTCAAGATTTATTGTAGTGTACTGTTTTTGGAATATAAATTTAACACTGTTTATGGTCAAGTTGAAGAGTAGACTTTCTTAATTTAGTTGCTGTTTGTGTTGCAGGAAAGAGAAGCTCTTCTACAGCAGGGCTTTAAGCAGGAGGCTGACCGGATGCAGCGTGAGATTGACAGCCTAAAATCAGACATGAATAAACAGGAGACGTCCCAACCCTCCACGATGAGAGAGGTTTTGAATGGTGTCGGCATTGCAGCGGCTTCGTTTTTGCCAGGTTTCGTTCCTAAATTAGCAGGTGTTGGTCTGTCCTTGCTTTCAAAACTTTTTTGAAAATTGAATTGATATACATTATTGGCATAATCATGCACACATACATATATATATATATATATACATACATACATACATACATACATACATACATACATACATACATACATACAGTGGGTACGGAAAGTATTCAGACCCCCTTAAATTTTTCACTCTTTGTTATATTGCAGCCATTTGCTAAAATCATTTAAGTTCATTTTTTTTTCCTCTTTAATGTACACACAGCACCCCATATTGACAGAAAAATACAGAATTGTTGACATTTTTGCAGATTTATTAAAGAAAAACTGAAATATCACATGGTCCTAAGTATTCAGACCCTTTGCTCAGTATTTAGTAGAAGCACCCTTTTGATCTAATACAGCCATGAGTCTTTTTGGGAAAGATGCAACAAGTTTTTCACACCTGGATTTGGGGATCCTCTGCCATTCCTCCTTGCAGATCCTCTCCAGTTCTGTCAGGTTGGATGGTAAACGTTGGTGGACAGCCATTTTTAGGTCTCTCCAGAGATGCTCAATTGGGTTTAAGTCAGGGCTCTGGCTGGGCCATTCAAGAACAGTCACAGAGTTGTTGTGAAGCCACTCCTTTGTTATTTTAGCTGTGTGCTTGGGGTCATTGTCTTGTTGGAAGGTAAACCTTCGGCCCAGTTTGAGGTCCTGAGCACTCTGGAGAAGGTTTTCGTCCAGGATATCCCTGTACTTGGCCGCATTCATCTTTCCCTCAGTTGCAACCAGTTGTCCTGTCCCTGCAGCTGAAAAACACCCCCACAGCATGATGCTGCCACCACCATGCTTCACTGTTGGGACTGTATTGGACAGGTGATGAGCAGTGCCTGGTTTTCTCCAAACATACCGCTTAGAATTAAGGCCAAAATGTTCTATCTTGGTCTCATCAGACCAGAGAATCTTATTTCTCACCATCTTGGAGTCCTTCATGCGGGCTTTCATGTGTCTTGCACTGAGGAGAGGCTTCCGTCGGGCCACTCTGCCATAAAGCCCCGACTTGTGGAGGGCTGCAGTGATGGTTGACTTTCTACAACTTTCTCCCATCTCCCGACTGCATCTCTGGAGCTCAGCCACAGTGATCTTTGGGTTCTTCTTTACCTCTCTCACCAAGGCTCTTCTCCCCCGATAGCTCAGTTTGGCCGGACAGCCAGCTCTAGGAAGTTTTCTGGTTGTCCCAAACGTCTTCCATTTAAGGATTATGGAGGCCTTGCCACAATTGTGTCTCTGAGCTCTTCAGGCAGTTCCTTTGACCTCATGATTCTCATTTGCTCTGACATGCACTGTGAGCTGTAAGGTCTTATATAGACAGGTGTGTGGCTTTCCTAATCAAGTCCAATCAGTATAATCAAACACAGCTGGACTCAAACGAAGGTGTAGAACAATCTCCAGGATGATCAGAAGAAATGGACAGTACCTGAGTTAAATATGAGTGTCACAGCAAAGGGTCTGAATACTTAGGACCATGTGATATTTCAGTTTTTCTTTTTTAATAAATCTGCAAAAATGTCAACAATTCTGTGTTTTTCTGTCAATATGGGGTGCTGTGTGTACATTGAGGGAAAAAAAATGAACTTAAATGATTTTAGCAAATGGCTGCAATATAACAAAGAGTGAAAAATTTAAGGGGGTCTGAATACTTTCCGTACTGTATGTATGCATGTATGAGTTAATAGTTGCTGTTCTCATATTATAACTGACAAGTGAGCACCATTTGTTATGAACTACAGGTATGAACAAAGCTGCTGTTATCAGAGTGACTGCCTTCCATATAGTGTTAAAATGATTCACAAAATCAGTGAATCCTGATGTAAATCTTCCTGGGAACCTTCCAATTATTAGGTTATGATATTTGGCCAAAATTATGGTCGATATCTGTGTCCAGTAACAGGTTTTACATTTAAACAATAGTGTGGTACTTTTTTGTTTAAAGGTTTAGCTAACCGATCAAATGTTCTCAAACTGAATAGTGTATTCACTTTTTTTTTTTTTTTTTTTTTTTTTGTTTGTATTTAGATGGAAAAAAACTATGCTGTTTATTTTGACATCCTTATAGGCTAAATGTGGTGACTTCAGTTTTCTGCTGAATATAATAAACATTTCTTTTGATTCAGGCTGATTGTGTATATTTGACAATGTGTCCTTGGCATTGAGTATATATTAATATATACCCTAGCAAACAATAAACCTCTGAAGAAGCTTGGTCACGGATCACTGTCTCCTGTCTGTTTCTTACCATGGCTGTACATTCCTGATTGAAAGGGCTGGAAATGTTGTAAAAATATATATTAGTTTATCTGCAATGTTTTATTTACATTTTAAAGTAACGTAATCTGTATATTGGAATATGTTTAAAAAATGCTAAAATACAATGAAAATAAAGTTCTGTGGCAAAACCGTGCCAACAGCGCAAGGACTGCAACTACTAAGATGCACTTGATAAACTGGACAACCACTGAAGTTCTTCCATATCAGCTTCTAGTGGTGCGACTATGTAGTTATTGTAGAACAGTCTCTTCAAGTCATGGTCACCAAAGACCTTATTTTACTCCTTAAATTAAAAAACCCAATTCTAAAAACAATAGGAAATTCCTAAGAACACTTCTTAGAGGCCTTCTGGTTTGGCCTATAAATTCATGTCACTACTTAAAGATGGCAAGAATTGAAATGTACATGTGGCCATTTCTTGTATCCTGTTCTTAGTTAAAAATAAACAAATAAATGGAGACAAGAAATTTGTTCAATCACTTTCTAAGGCTTAAGTCGGGAGTCAAATTGACTCCAAAAATGGGAAAAGGAATAAAAAAAGTTTGTGAACGACAGTAGCTTTGAAATGTATGAACCTGTAAGTTAATGACGTTTATTCTGATGCATTAAATGATTGTTAAAAGAACACAATGCTTACACCAAAACAAAAACAGTATGACAGAATGTGAAACAGACATCTTCTAAACACTTGTATAGTTGCATACTTGTATGCCTTACTACATGCTAAAATCTATGGATTTTCCCACCACCAGCAACATAGTACATACTTTTATTACAGAGTACACAGTACATTAAGTATGTGAATTTGGACACTACTCTTTAACAAACAAAACACAGTTCTACTTAAAACCTACTTTGTGTCTTGTAAGCTATATGAATAAATCAATTTGTGATGTAACATTGATTTGCATGGAAAGGTAACTATACTTTTTTGAGTCCTTTCATCAGCACTTTATAATTAAGGATGGCTGGAAGGATTTCTGCCACAGCTCCTAAAAGAGACATCACACATTCCTTCATAAAATCACCAGAACTTTCCTTTTCTTTTTTGAGTTTCATTATCTCTTCATTTAGGAGATCGGTTTTCTCCTTAAAGTCTTTCTTTATCATCTCCTCCCGCTCCTTCAGTTTGCTCTCAGTGGCTCTGTTCATCTCCTGCTGCTGCTGCTCCAGCTCTGTATTGAACTTCTCCTGCATTTGTTTTACCCTGTCCTCATGCCACGCTTTTTCTGTCTCCATCATTTGTTTAATTTCAGTTCGTTTCTCCTCCTCCTCTTTCAACTTCTGTTCCAGCAGAGCTGCATTCTCCTTCTCCTCTGAACATTCAGATAGTAAGAGAATGAAATGATATATAATAAACTGACCTCAACTATAAGCAATTGAGATTTAAGTGTTTGAGGTGGCCACAACTTGTGCTTCAAAAAGCCTAGTATAAACTTATTTTTAATTTGTTTCTCATTCTCAGTGCGTTCATTATCCATGCAGAGGATGCTGTTTGCTTCAGGTTCCCGTTCTTTCAGCACAGCCTCAGCCTGCACACAAACAAAGGGTTTGAGTGTCACAGCAAAGGGTCTGAATACTTAGGACCATGTGATATTTCAGCTTTTCTTTTTTAATAAATCTGCAAAAATGTCAACAATTCTGTGTTTTTCTGTCAATATGGGGTGCTGTGTGTACATTAATGAGAAAAAAAATTAACTTAAATGATTTTAGCAAATGGCTGCAATATAACAAAGAGTGAAAAATTTAAGGGGGTCTGAATACTTTCCGTACCCACTGTACATACAGCTTCCTATAAACACATGAAAGCAGAAATAAAATCTCAAACATGCATAAATACACATATTCAAAGACTGAAAGGACACTGAATGCATTGTGTGAATTTGTTGTATTAATCTGATGAATGTAATTTATGTTTTGTAATTTCAGTTTTCTAGGTATCGTTCTTTCGCACAAGTTGATGCATGTATCTGTAACATTATTCAACATTATGTAAGGTAATATTATGTATATACAGATAGGCTATGAGTGCAGACAAATAGGAGGTCCAGTAATGAAATAGCAATCGTACCAGTTTAGAAAGTAGTCTGGATTGCAGGCATCAGTGGTTATTTCAAAGACCTCACAGAACAGATATCATGGATTAGTGAGCCTCTTTGTGTTTATTTTTACAATGTTTTTGAATTTAAATTCTGCTCCAGAAAAGAAATGAACCCCGCAGGTGGGCAAGTAATTCTTGTTAGCCTTCCTGTAGCTCAAAGAGTAGAACATGGTACTAGCAATGCCAAGATCATGGGTTCAATTCCCAGTGTAATTCTGTCTAAATTACCTTTCTTCAGACTAAGGGCAAATTCAAGGTAATCGTCATTTGTCACTTTCTTCCCATCAATTACCAAATCCAAGGTGAAATCTCTCACAACCCAGATGAATGATAGTATATACTGCATCATAGTATTACAGCTCTTGGTCATGTGATATTTCTTTATTATTGATTACCTTATTGAGAGGCAGGTGAAGTCTTTGTGGGATGTCTCTAAATTTGCTGCAGTAATTGAAGAAAAAATGCAAAACTTTAGGCATGTGTAAACCAGTGGACCTACATACAATTAAAGAGAAACAGCTAAACACATCTTCTGCCTATAATTTTCTTATCCTCTGCTCTATTCATGGTATGGATTGGAAAAAAATGCACTGTCACTAGCCAATACGTAATGGAGGAATTGAAAGTGAAAGTGTTTTCAGATTCAGTTCACACTGACAAACAACAACAACAGCTATCTGAAACCCTGCACATGGGCTCTGTAGAATAATAAAACACATGATTATTTATTTAGACAGAAATTTTATTCCACAGTCATAACTATTAACTAGATAGTAAAGTTCGTAGACAAACTTTAAGTTGGCTTGAAAAAGCCTAGCCAGAAAGTTTGAAGTAGTTTTCAAAGCTTAAAGTTTGAAGGTTTTCAGTTTTAACTATTTAGAAGTTTAAATTAGTTTTAAAGTTTGAAGTTTTAAATTTTTGAAAACCTTACAATTTACCAGAAAAACAGTCACAGACAGACAGATAAACAGATTTTTGCGGTTTCTAGCAAATGACTAGCATGTTACTAGCATGATTAGCAAGTGACTAGCATGTTGTCAGCATGACTAGCAAGTGACTAGCATGTTCCTAGCATGACTAGCAAGTGACTAGCATGTTTGCTAGCATGACTAGGAAGTAACTAGCATGTTACTAGCATGATTAGCAAGTGACTAGCATGTTGTTAGCATGACTAGCAAGTGACTAGCATGTTGCTAGCATGACTAGCAAGTGACTAGCATGTTTGATAGCATGACTAGCAAGTGACTAGCATGTTGCTAGCATGACTAGCAAGTGACTAGCATGTTTGCTAGCATGACTAGCAAGTGACTAGCATGTTGCTAGCATGACTAGCAAGTGACTAGCATGTTTGCTAGCATGATTAGCAAGTGACTAGCATGTTTGCTAGCATGACTAGCAAGTGACTAGCATGCTTGCTAGCATGACTAGCATGTTGTTAACATAACTAGCAAGTGATTAACATGTTGCTAGCATGACTAGCAAGTGACAAGCATGTTTGCTAGCATGACTAGCAAGTGACTAGCATGTTGTTAGCATGACTAGCAAGTGACTAGCATGTTTGCTAGCATGACTAGCAAGTGACTAGCATGTTGCTAGCATGACTAGCAAGTGACTAGCATGTTTGCTAGCATGACTAACAAGTGACTAGCATGTTACTAGCATGACTAGCAAGTGACAAGCATGTTTGCTAGCATGATTAGCAAGTGACTAGCATGTTTGCTAGCATGACTAGCAAGTGACTAGCATGTTACTAGCATGATTAGCAAGTGACTAGCATGTTTGCTAGCATGACTAGCAAGTGACTAGCATGTTTGCTAGCATGACTAGCAAGTGACTAGCATGTTGTTAGCATAACTAGCAAGTGATTAGCATGTTGCTAGCATGACTAGCAAGTGACAAGCATGTTTGCTAGCATAACTAGCAAGTGATTAGCATGTTGCTAGCATGATTAGCAAGTGACAAGCATGTTTGCTAGCATGACTAGCAAGTGACTAGCATGTTGTTAGCATAATTAGCAAGTGACTAGCATGTTACTAGCATGATTAGCAAGTGACTAGCATGTTTGCTAGCATGACTAGCAAGTGACTAGCATGTTACTAGCATGATTAGCAAGTGACTAGCATGTTGTTAGCATGACTAGCAAGTGACTAGCATGTTGCTAGCATGACTAGCAAGTGACTAGCATGTTTGCTAGCATGACTAGCAAGTGACTAGCATGTTACTAGCATGATTAGCAAGTGACTAGCATGTTTGCTAGCATGACTAGCAAGTGACTAGCATGTTACTAGCATGACTAGCATGTTGCTAGCATGACTAGCAAGTGACTAACATGTTTGTTAGCATGACTAGCAAGTGACTAGCATGTTACTAGCATGATTAGCAAGTGACTAGCATGTTTGCTAGCATGACTAGCAAGTGACTAGCATGTTGCTAGCATGACTAGCATGTTACTAGCATGATTAGCAAGTGACTAGCATGTTCGCTAGCATGACTAGCAAGTGACTAGCATGTTACTAGCATGATTAGCAAGTGACTAGCATGTTGTTAGCATGACTAGCAAGTGACTAGCATGTTTGCTAGCATGTTTCCAGCATTATTAACATGTTATTAGCATGTTTCTAGCATGATTAGCATGTTACTAGCATGTTGCTAGCATGATTTAGATTAGAAATGTTAAATAGAGTGGAATCTTAAATGAGTTGAAATTGATTAGAAATAGTACATAGAAGTGAAGCTTAATTGAGTCCAATAGGCTTCAGTGTGTTTACATTTGAAAGTTTGTCAGTTGGTGTTTGATGAGTCTTGACTCATCTGAACATTCCGTCAATGTAAGTCTATGGGATTTTTCGCAGTTTTAATCGTAATTTTTGCGAAAACCGTAAGTCGGATCAGTTAGAAAAGATATAGCAACCCGAGTCAGACCAGTCTGAAGGTCTGGGCCGAGTTTGGTGGTTGTAGCTTTAAAGGTCTAGGAGGAGATACGTTTTAAAATTTGGTCTCAGAAGAAGAAGAAGAAGAAGAAGAAGAAGAAGAAGTTTAGACAGGATTTCAGTAAGTTGGCTTTTTCAAGCCAACTTAATTAGATTTTTGTTATGGAAGCCCTTCCCATCATTAATTTACATTTCAGTTCTAATTATAGCCTTCATACAGAAGTGTCATTCCTCTGCAGTGAAGTAACTGAAGAATATGTGAGAATATTTTAAGCAGCGCTGTGCTCCTCCCTGGCTACAGTATAATTTACAGCTCTTTTTATTATTACATATAGTTTTCATTAGAATTTGGTCTGAAAATACCAAATATTTTATAAGGACATATAAAATAAAACAAACAAGATTCAAACAATCCAAACAAATAAACTAAAAATAATGAGTGTTTTGGTATCTGAAAGTACAAAACTGTTTTACTTTTTTTTTTTCTTTTCATATCCATGCATAGATTTTAAACTTATTAGAGGTACAGAAAGCCACACAGCAACTTTTCGGCACTGCACCAAGCAAAAATCAATCGAAATCATAACAAAAAGTAAAGATCAAGTGCCTAACAAGCTCTCCGCGCATTAATTCGAATGGTTTGTTTTCCCCACGGCATAAACGGATATGACGTTTTTGTTGGCGTTCCCAGCAATGCCGCCCAAGTCAATACAATTCATATTAAAGTGCAAATTAAACTACGAGCATGCAGTGTCATAGTTATGTCGTCAGTTAAGTCAGGAAGATACCAAAAAGGCAATTAAAGCTGCCTTTAAAACTGTGCAAAATTATTTGTTATATATGAGTCCCATTTAAGAACATGTCACTGAAATGCAGTGGTTTTCAAAAATGTCTTGGAGCAGCCCAGTACTGTCTCCCTCATCTAACACACCCGATTCAACTTGTCAGCTCATAGAGACTTTAACACCTGAAGCATGCCAGAAAAGTTGAAGAGTTGTGAGAAAAAATGCCATGCGTGTCAGATCCGTGTCATGTTCAGCAGCGGCAGCTCTTAAAGCATCCAAAATAACCTAATAACCCAGCTGCTGTGATGTCTGGTAATCAAAGAACAAAAGAAAAAAGAGGAAATCAATAACTTTTGTATCTTTTAGGATATTTAATTTAGAATTTAGTGTTTGATAACTTTATTCAATTTGTGTATATTTCCTACTTGCTGAAGAGCACATGTATAGCTAAATATGACATTTATTTTAATGGGTTTATGTGAAGATTGATTTAAGTTCACTTAAATTAGAAGTTGTCATTTTTAAAGTCTAATAAATGTTCAAATTGATAGCTCTCAATTATACTGTAATGTTGAATGGCTATAGTCAATAGCGCTCACATTGCACTTTACGTTCTGGGCTGGAGCACGCTTTATGCTGCCTTCACGTGCTATCGGAATTTTCGTAAATAGGAGTTTCCTAATCAGAAATTGGACATGAATTGCCTCTCAAGTCGTATTTACTACTCAGAGAATATTTTGATACTACAGTTTCTACTTTTTTTGGTATAACTGATGAAAAACAGAGAGAAATGTCAGACGCGTCCTACACATTTTATCTTTAAGGAACGTTCAATCTTGTGTCCGAAGTTTAATTACACCTTTTAATATGGTAATCAGAGAGAACGTGTAAATGATTGTAATGAAATTACAAGCATACGATGTCGTGGTTACATTGCCAGTAAATCATGAAATTACCAATATATTACGAATAGAGTACGTATCTGGGACGTTCTTGGTTATCTTGTTAGGTTAGGAGGACGTACTTACTACGTTGTGAGTTGGTAATGGGATGGTAATGGAATTACGTGCATACGATGTTGTGGTTAAGTTGCCTATTGCTAAGTCATGAAATTACCAAAAATTACCAATAGGTTACGTAACTGTTACGTGTGTGTTAGCAGGGACACGACCCTCTCCCAATATATTGTTTAACAGATCTATGGCTTTTGCCGCTCATAAATGTTCATGCAATCATGCTGCACGTATCAGAAATTCCGCGCTTGGGTGCAGTTAGCGCTCACACTACATGCGTGCCGTCCCCAAGCCCAACCGAACCATGCTCTGGCCCACCTCTTCCAACCGAGCCAGGGACGGCTAAGTACGGAGTGATCACACTAGTCAAACGAACCGTGCTTTGGGGGTCAAACGCGTTTGGGCACGGTTCAGATCGGCAAGTGTGAGTACACCCATAGACACATTTAGGTAGATCGGGGGGCGCATTCCCTTCAAAATCAAAGGTAATCCTCTGTGTCTTCAGCGGCTCAGATGTCGGGAGTAAATGATGATTGTCATGTTCATTATTACATCCAAAAACTCAATCACTTAGGAGACATTCTTGTCTACACCTGCTCTGGCCTCGTAACAATGGCGGACTGATGACAGCTCACTCAGGGTCAATCAACAATCGTGGGAAGGGCCTGGGTACCTGTGAAGTCACACAGCCAAAAATCTGAGAACGGCTTGATTTGAGAAAGGGGTTTGGATTTATGGAGATTAAAAATAAAAATAAAAATAAAAAAAAAACACTGGATGGATTTTTGTCATTACACTGCCAAGACACATTTCAGTTCAAACAATATGTAAAAGTGAATTTTGCATCCGATGACCCATTTAAAAGTAACTGTTAACTTAGCTCACTACATTTTCCAAGTAGCTTGCCCAACACTTGCAGGGATGGTTTCTGAGAAGCCCCTGAAGCTGCTTACTTCCACTTTCACTCGTGGCGACATCAGCAGTGAGAGAGCGTGTCCGGT
Organism: Spinibarbus caldwelli; assembly: GCA_039654775.1. Taxonomy (NCBI): domain Eukaryota; kingdom Metazoa; phylum Chordata; class Actinopteri; order Cypriniformes; family Cyprinidae; genus Spinibarbus; species Spinibarbus caldwelli. The sequence goes on from CM077235.1 coordinate 28,153,390, forward strand.
AATGGAACAAGAATAATACATTTAAGACGGGAGGAGCCCGTACAAGTGCAGTTCAGAATTTAAGAACGGTTTACGCTTTCTGCTGTTAAAACAACAAATCACTTCGCTAACGGTAGGCTGAACAGCCGAATTTTCTCAATCTGCCTTTCAATAAGGCAATATTAAAATGTAATTGTTATTTTTTATATTTCTTTGTGTAACTATTACGAGAAAGGCTTTGTTGTGGTTTGTTGTTGTTTCTTTTGCAGAGTCATGGCGTGTGGCGGGTTCATGTCCGCTCCGGTGTGTCTGATTGAAAACGATGAGAATGGGAAGCTGCGTGTGAGAAAAGAGGCCAAAGACATTCTGGATGGGATCAAAGAGCCGGTGGTGGTGGTGTCTGTGGTGGGACTCTACCGAACGGGGAAGTCTTACCTTATGAACCGCCTGGCAGGACAACAGTCCGGTGAGAGAAACTGCTGAAAGTCTTTCTCATGTGCGGTGCATGCTGATATTATAATGAGGGTATATAACTGAATATGTGCAAAACAGTAACTGCATTAAGATGAGTCCATTTCATAAATGAAAACAATAAACATAAATTAATACTAAAGTAAAAGTTTAAATATTACAGTAATAATAAGAATAAACGGTCTATGATGCTCATTTTGTGCTCAAAATAAATTTATTAAAAATGCATTGATATGCAGTTCAAATACCATAAAAGGTGCACTCAGTATTTTTTCCCTCATTACAAAACTTTTTACACATACATTTATATTTTATTTATATTTACAATTTATTAATTTGGCAGACGCTTTTATTCAAGGTTAGTTGAGGATTACAATAAACAATTTATCATAAGATGACAATAAACATGAGAATTGTATAGAAAAAGTTAGGCGTGGAATTTCTTTTTTTTTCTTTTTTTCTTTTTGAGGAGGCAGTTAGATGCTAATGGCAGATATGAGTTGTCAGTTGTTTCTTGAAGATTGTTAGGGATTCGGCTGTCCAGATGGAGTTACGCAGGTCATTCCACCAACAGGTTATGGTGAATGAAAAGCTAAATGTACTTGAGACTGATTTTGTGCTGGGACCACGAGCCGCCGCTTATTTAGCGACCACAGGCTACTGGAGGGGATGTAGACACATGGGAGATAGCAGATACACACATTTTTTAAGACACACAATACTTTATATATTTAGAAATTGTGCACACATGAGACTCCATTCATAACAACAGCCCAATAAAACCTGTTTTATTTTATTTGGAGTGGTTGAGATCACATGATCAGGCGAATAATGCTCACCTTATCTCAGAAACATCCCATTAGGCTGTCTGACAATGCCACTCACAGAATAAATGAATCATGACCGAATAAAGCATTTCAACGATGACATCGGTAACTATAAACTGTTGAATGATGCTGCATTCGCACCACTGTAAGTGTTAGTGTATGTCCAAGATAACTGACATACTGGCCGAAGCAACATTAAAAAATGAATATGTGCACCTCTACAAGACTGAAATTATTAAGCAGTTTGGCATCATTTTTAGTATAATTTCTTAAAAAGAACATGAAATCGAGAAAATACTATTCATATTCAGAAACCTTTTGTCAGGTTGTGTTACAAACATGCAGGAAATCATTTTGTGTGGTTTGCATGTGACAATCATACAGAAAAAGACATCACAAAGAGGATATCGTGGATTTGCTTTTCTTTGAAAATACATATAAAACCAACATGAAGCCAAAGATTACATTTCTTCATCTCTGGATTGGCATCTAGATCTTTTAGAAAAGATTTGTTTATCATCTTAGACATTCTTATTTTTCATTGACTTTAATAATTCAATTGTCTCAGGCTTTGCTCTCGGCAACACTATTGAATCAAAGACCAAAGGCATCTGGATGTGGTGTGTCCCTCACCCTAATAAAAAAGGACACACTCTGGTGCTTCTGGACACAGAGGGACTTGGGGATGTGGCGAAGGTGAGGAGGAAAACCACACAGTATCCATAGCAATGTTATTTCTATAGGAATAAAATCTACCATCAGCTTGTGCTTTCACTGTCATTTAATTAATCACTAGACAAGAACATTCACTGCACAGAATTATTTGGACTTTACATATCAGTTCTAAACTGGATGTCCTTTTGCTTCTAAATGTAAATAAGTGGCCACTTACTGGCACTCACATTCTTTTAATATTTCAGGGGGATGAGAAACATGACACATGGATCTTCTGTCTGGCTGTTCTTCTCAGCAGCACTCTAGTGTACAACAGCTTAGGAGTCATTGACAACACGGCACTGGAAAAGCTGCAGTATCCTTCTCTCACACACATATATGATGTATTCAGAGTTAACAGTTAATAAACGCAGTTAATAAATGGCACCAGTGTTATTCCTCCTGAACAGTGCTGAATGTAGCTATGTTACGGAGCTGACGGAGAACATTCGTGTGAAGGCAGAAGTGGGTCAACATGAGGATGAGTCGGCAGATTTCATGCGTGTTTTTCCATCGTTTGTCTGGGCTGTTCGGGACTTTACTTTGGAACTGATAAAGGACGATAAACCAATAACTTCAGATGAGTATCTGGAGAGTGCACTGACACTCAAATCAGGTGAAAAAAAGAGACATTAAACACATACACAACATATTCTTTTACTAACAGCCATATATACCATCACAGACAATTTTTGTCCTGCTGAAAAACATTTTAGAACAGTTTGAACAAGATTACTGTACATTATATGATGCTATGTACAGCAAGTGAAACACTCGTCATAATTGCATACATAATGACTGTCTCTAAACAAGTTTTCAAAACGTGACATCTTTCGTTATTTGGAAAAACTGATTTTTCACTCCAAACTCATGGAACTGGGCCAATAATTCTGCTATGTTGCTATATGGGTTGCTGAAATAAAACAGCAATGTTGAAAGTGCCAATCAGCCTACAAATACTAAAACTTGCCTCTGCAACTTAAAATAGAATTTACTAGGTATAACATTAAAGTGTCCATTGTATTCAGTTAATTTGCTCTCAAAATGTAATATATACAGTTTAATAAAATATAAAATAATGAATATAATATTATAGTTTTGGTCCTTGATTCTCATTATAAGAACAGTGCCAGTTTCTGTTTTTATTTGAACTTCATGAGGCATGTTTGCACCTCTGTTGCTGTTTACTCTCACTGTCAGGGACTATTTTTGTAGTGAAAGGATGGTATTTACCATACCATTATCAGTAACATATTAATACATATATTTTGCCTTTGATATATGTATTGTGTGGTAACCATTTTGGGGGGGGGGGGGGTATTGCTTTAATATCTTATGATTCCATAATTATCTTATTTTAGGGTTCTCACATCAGATTGACCAGTATAACCTGCCCCGCCGCTGTCTGCATAATTTCTTTGCGGTGAGGAAGTGCTTTGTGTTCCCTCGGCCGGCTAGTACGCAAAACATGAGGAGAATGGAGCAGCTGACCGAGAAAGAACTGGAGTCAGAGTTCCTTGAGCAGGCAAACACCTTCTGCCATTACATCTACAACAATGCAGAGCCAAAAATCGTCAGTGGAGGCCGTACAATTACTGGAACAGGTGTGTGCCTTTACAAAATCCCTTAAAGGATTAGCCCACTTCCAGAATAAAAATTCCCTGATAATTTACTCACCCCCATGTCATCCCTGATGTTCATGTCTTTCTTAAAGTGCAAAGAAATTAAGTTTTTTGAGGAAAACATTCCAGGATTTTTCTCAATATAGTGGACTTCTATGGTGCTCAGTGGACTGAGGGTTAAAAATGCAGTTTCAATGCAGCTTCAGGCTCTACATGATCCCAGCCGAGGAATAAGGGTCTTATCTAGCGAAACGATCGGTCATTTCTAAAAAAATAAATAAATAAATAAAACTTATGTACTTTTTAACCTCAAATGCTCGTCTTGCGCTAGCTTTGCAATGCGCATGCATACTCTGTGTACTCTGGGTCAAATAAGTTAGAGAAGGGCGAAAAACTCCCATCTCATTTTCTCCTACAACTTCAAAATCGTTGTTTTACCTTTTTTTGTAAAGGGCGTTTGACCTTCTTTGCACGTTCACTTTGTAAACACTGGGTCGGTTCTTCCCCTTTACAAAAAAAGGTAAAACAACGATTTCAGACGATTTTGAAGTTGTAGGAGAAAATGAGATGGGAGTTTTTCGCCCTTCTCTAACTTATTTGAACCGGCATACACAGAGTACGCATGTTCATCGCAGAGATAGTGCAAGACGAGCATTTGAGTTTAGAAAGTATATACGTTATTACGTTTTTTTGTTTTTTTAAGAAAATGATGATCATTTTGCTAGATAAGACCCTTATTCTTCAGCTGGGATTGTATACAGCCCTTTGAAGCTCCATTGGAACTGCATTTTTAACCTTCAATCTGCTGAGCACCATAAAAGTCCACTATATTGGAAAAAATCCTGAAATGTTTTCCTCAAAAAACTTAATTTCTTTGCGCCTGGAGAAAGAAAGACATGAACATCTGGGATGACATGGGGGTGAGTAAATTATAAGGAAATTTTTATTCTGGAAGTGGGCTAATCCTTTAAAGAGAACAAATGTATGACAGTTGTGAATCTGTTCTGAGAACCAATGATCAATAGCCTGCTTATAAAAGAACAAACATTTGACTGAATTATGAAGTTGTGTTTCCTGACAGCTCTGGGTAATCTTGCTGAGGTTTACGTAGAGGCAGTACGCAGTGGAAAGGTTCCGTGTCTGGAGAATGCAGTCGTGTCTCTGGCTAAGATCCAGAATGTCCGTGCAGTGGAAGAGGCCCTTCAGTTCTACATGACCGAGATGCTCAGCATGGTTCAGCTTCCAATGCGCCCAGAAGAGCTGTCTGACATCCACAAAATTGCAGAGAAGGAGGCCGTTGAAGTTTTCATCACCATGTCCTTCAGTGACAATGACCAGATCTACCAAAAAGAGCTCATGGTAAAGTAGCTGCTGACAAGCAAAATTAGGGACAAACAGGAAAACAGTGACAGACAGATATGAACATAAACAGTGTTCTAATTTGCATACTTGCACTATGCACTAAATGTACTTATAATACACACAACATCAGATTAAACTAAATGATCTTTAAATGGTTTACATATTGCACATTTAGAATAAATGTGTAATGCATTAAAAGTAATTAATTAAAAGTATTTTAAAGTATGAACCTTCAAAACTTAGACAACTTAGTGCTACACTTGTATTTATTATAGTGAATAAGTGCACAGATTGAAGTAATGGAGATTCAATCCATGTACAATATTCTGTTTTAATAACAAATAAAAGTAAAACAGTTTTGCTCTCTCTCTCTCTCATTTCTTCTCATGATTTAGGGGAAGATTTTTGATGAATATCAAGACATGTGCCAGCAGAATCATCAAGCGTCTGTCAAGCAGTGTGAGGAGGATCTGCGTGAGGTGTTTGATAAGCTGGAAAAAAACATTTCTGATGGATCATACCTGAAACCTGGAGGATACCGACAGTACAGAGACACCTTCACACAGCTGACCAATGAATACAGAACAAAAACAGAATTACAAATAATGGTACAGTTCACACATGCTTGCTTCTGGAGGGTCACATATCAGCATATTTTGAATGATTAGAAATGTGTGTTTTTTCCACAGAGCGAGGATGTGTTGATCAAGTTTTTAAAAGCAAAGGAAGAGGCTGGAAATATGATTCTACAAGCTGACCAATCTCTCAGTGCAGCAGAACAGGAGAAAGAGGGTACAGTTCTAATCAGCTGCACACATTTCTATCAATAAAGGCTCTCAATAATGCAGTGCGATTTCAATCAGAGACTGAACAATAACTGACAGATTTCATGATTGATTTATAGCTGCAGTAACTCACGCTGTATTGTGTACCTATACAGATAAGTCTAGTTCATAGATCTTTCTCTATACAGTGCAGAGATTAAAGAATGAGATCCTAGAGCAACAGAAAAGAAGCCTAGAGGAACAGAACCAATTACAGGAACAGGCGTTTGAAACCATGCAAAGAACCTACGATGAGCATGTGAATCAGATCATTTGTCAGATGGAGAGAGAGCAGGAAAGAATCAGGAGAGACAATGAACAGGTCCTGGAAGCAAAACTGAAGGTAAAAAAGGATATTTCCTCTAAAAACTCTCAAATGATTAATGTTGTGCTTTAAAGGGGTTATGAACTGCCTCTGTTATTTATTTTGTACTGTTCTCTAAGGTCCACTTATAATGTTGTCAAGATTTTTATATCAAAAAACATCATAATTTAGGAGTAATAGACTATTTTCTGTCCTGTTTTTAACCCCCTCATCAAAACGCTCTGTTTGAATAGGCTTGGCGGATTGTAGACTCAGAAGTAGACACCCACTGCTATGATTGGCAAACACTTGTAAATTCCTCATAGATGGACGCTGCTGTGATTAAGGTTAAAAATGCATAAATACTCATATCAAATGATCTGTTTAACAGACAAAGCAATAGTGATCACATTATGAAAGTAGTTACTCACACTTGTTTGCTGCGACATTACTGTCGGATCCAATATAGTCGGCACAGCGTCCTAATTTAGTTTCAATCTTTCTGAAAATCCTGCGTCGAATTGTGCCTTGTTTGTAAGCGAATCCATTGTAAAATGAAGTGAACAAAGGACGTGGTCTAGAGCTTCATTAAAAATAAAGTTCATCCACTCTTTTCTAATGTTGGGATCAGAAGGAAGGCAATGCAAAGACTGTTTTTCCACAACTTGGCACTGCATGTAGAACACATTTGTAGAAAGTCTTTCTTGGCAAAATAGGTAGAATATGCATGATTCTCAGGAACAATTTAACTTGGGAGATTTTTGACATGCTTGATTACATGTTAAACTGTATTGTCTTGGGTTTACAGACTGCTCTGCAGACTGTGTTTTTGAGGTTTACTGAATGTGCTTATGGTCAAGTTTAGGATTAGACTTTATTTATTCAGTTGCTGTTTGTGTTGCAGGAAAGGGAAGCTCTTCTACAGCAGGGCTTTAAGCAGGAGGCTGACCGGATGCAGCGTGAGATTGTCAGCCTAAAATCAGAAATGAATAAACAGGAAACGTCCCAACCCTCCACGATGAGCAAGATTTTGGGTGGCATCGGCACTGCCGCAACTTTTCTCTTGCCTGGCTTCGTTCCTAAATTAGCTGGTGTTGGTCTGTGCTTGCTTTCAAAACGGATTTGACAATGCATATACATTATTCACATACTCACCTAAACATATACTGTATATTACCTTCTAATACAGCAGGCATGTATATTTATACTATGGGGCACACAGAAACGTGTTGTCAGCGCTGCTCTGATGATTTTATGAGTAATATAGTTTAGCACCTTAAAAGCTACATGACATTTCTCACTAGCAAGGTAATAACAGCACTGCAGCAGATTCTTCTTGAAGCAGATTAACTTTGATTAGCTGTAGCCGCATCATCACATCGGGTGTGCATTATTTTCAGATAATTCAACGGACCATCGTACATTTTTTTCTTATACCCACATACACACACACACACACACACACACATAGTATTTATTTGCATAGTTGTTTTACTTGCAGATACTATATTAACTGCCAACAATAGTTTCCAACATATATAGCCTATTTATTTTTTTATATTTGTTTATATTTAATTGCTGTTCTCGCAAATGCCATATTAACTGACAAGCAAGCACCAACATTTGTTATGAGCTATGAACAATGCTGTTATCAGAGTGACTGCCTTCTTTTCCATGTAACGTTAAATGATTCACAAAATCTGTGAATACTGATGTAAGTTATGTTTGGCCATTTTGAAATTATGAATTTGGCCTATATATGTGTCTAGTTGGTTGACAAAACAATAGCTTCAACAGTGAACAATAGTGTGGTACTCTGTGCTTAAAAGTTTAGCTAACAGACCAAATGTTCTTAAACTGAATTAGTGTATTCATCACTTTTTGTTTTTGTTTGCTTGTAATCAGATGGAAGAAACTGTGGTTTATCTTGACATCCCTATATGCTGAATGTATTGACTGCAGTTTTCTGTGAAATGTAATAAATGTTTCTTGATTCAGGCTGATTGTGTCTTGTACAAACAGCACATTATGAACATGCTAGTTAATGTGAGAATAGAAACCTGCACTTAGTTCTCAGTTACAAGGAAAAGTACTGGCTGTGTGTATCGTGCATGCCATTGCAAATACCTCCTTACAACTTATCTATGTTGAAGACATCACTGCCTGGTGATATTGTTAGCTCTTTTCATCCTTGAACATTCCTTACCTCCTAGCCCATGACTTATATATGGCAATGTATCCTTGGCATTGAGTATATATACCCTTGCTGAACAGTAAACCTCTGAAGAAACTTGAACATGGAACACTGTCTCCTGTGTCTGTTTCTTCCTGCGGTTTTGCATTATGATTGATGGGGCTGAGAATATTTGGGGTACTGAGAAATAACCTAACGGTTAAGCAATGTACAACATGTGGGAGCACATAACTGTTTTGGAGTTTAAAGTCAGAAAGAGCTAGTAAGCAGCCATGCTGACAAGAGAATTCAGGCTTTAACAGAGAAAACTTCCAAAACCAAAGTCCATGCACTTTTAAACTATGCCTTTTGGTTGGAGTTAGTTTACAGTAGATTTTAAAAACATTCTAGGAACCACAAAATAACATAATTGAAATGCTTTAAAAATGTTGTAAAAACACTTTGGTATTAAAATACTTTACTACTACTACTACTAAAAAATTAAATAACATCATTTGCATATTTCAATATGTTTTAAAAATGCTAAAATACAACTAAAATAAAGTTCTATGGCAAATCTGTGCCAAGGACTACATAAGGACCACAACTACAAAGACTGGACAATCATTGAAGTTATTAGATACAGTAGCAACTTCTCATCTTCAAAATTCATTTTGCCGTGTGACTGTGTACTTTTGGTAGAACACTCTCTTCAAGTAAAGTTCACCACAGACCTTATTTTTACACATAAAGTAGAAAACCAGTATGAAATTCCTGAGAACACCAATGGAAAAAGTAGTCTTTTTGTTTGGCCTATACATTTATGATGTCACTACTTGGCAAGATTTGCTGTGTACACGTATACATTTCTTGCATCCTAAATCCTTTCCCTTGTTCTTAGTAAAAAACTAAATGGACACAAGAAACTTGTTCCATCAGTTTCCAAGGCTGAAGTGGGGAGTCAAAAATGGGAAAAGGAATAAAAGGAGTTTGTGACGACAGCAGCTTTGAAATGTTTGAACCTACAAGTTAAATAATATTTTATCCGATGCATTTAATGATTGTTTAAAGAATGTAATGTTTACATTAAAAAAATGGTATGAAAGATTGTGAAATAAATGTCTACAATATACTGTTTTGCTAAGTTGAGTCATCTTTATTTTATATAGAGCGTTATACAATATAGATTTTTTCAAAGCAACTTTAAAGAAAAATAATGATTCAAGTGAAGCTCTAAAAAAGACAATAGCAATTATTTAGCTGAAGTCATTCCATTGTTGATTCAGTTTGGTTCAATAACTGCCTAAGCCAAAAGGTGAAAGTGGCAAGGAACCCAAACTCCCATCACCAGCAACATAGTACATACTTTTATTTCACAATATACAGTACATGTGAATTAGGACACTACTCGTTAACAAACAAAACACAGTTCTGCTAAAAAATACTTACTTTGTCTTGTAAGCTATATGAAAAAAATCAATTTGTGATGCAACAGTGATTTGCATGGAAAAGGTAATTATACTTTTTTGAGTCCTTTCATCAGCACTCTATAATTAAGAATAGTTGGAAGGATTTCTGCCACAACTCCTAAAACAGGCATTAAATAATCCTTCATAAAACCACCAGAACTTTCCTTTTCTTTTTTTAGAGTTGCTATCTCTTCATGTAGGAGATCAGCTTTCTCACTTAAGCCTTTCTTTATCATTTCCTCCTGCTCCTTCAGCTTGCTCTCAATGGCTCTGTCCATCTCCTGTTGCTGCTGCTGCAGTTCCCTGTTGAACTTCTCCTCCATCTGCCTCATTTGGTCCTCCTGCCGCTCTTTCTCTGCCTGCATCATTTGCTCACTCTCAATGCGTTTCTCCTCTTCCTCTTTAAACTTCTGTTTCAGCAGAGCACTCTTCTCCTTTTCCTCTGTCAGTCAAGATAGAAGACAAAAAATATGTGAAATATGATGCTACTACAAACCTCCAGAACCTGAACTCCAAGATGCCTTAGAGATGCCCTTGAGTAACAATTTGGGTTTTACAAATGCTCCAGAATGAAACAGCGTAATGAATTACAAATATTCATTAAGTTGATAAAGATTTACCTTGAATCTTTCTGTCATTTTCAGTGAGTTTTGTATCCGTGTAGAGGATGCTGTTTGCTTCTGGTCCTCGCTCATTCAGAAACTCGTTCAGCACGGCCTCAGCCTGCACATAAACATATATATATATATATATATTAGAGCACTTTTACTGTATAGGCACACTCATCCCTTCTATATTCAAAGAACAATTTCACAAAGACATTTTGTGTCCTCACCGATACACCTTTATTAGGTTCTCTCTGGTACTGTTCAACAATGGCGTCTCTGTCTCTGCAATAGAGTTCATATCCTCCAGACTGACTGTACTTTCCCTCCTGTAGTTGTTTATTCATGTCAGAGAACAGATTCTTCAGCAGATCTCTGCACTTTTTCTCTGATGCCATCTCATTCTCTTGCAGCAGGCCTACATAGAACATACCTATGTCTTCCTAAACATACATAAGCACACATACATACATCACATATACATGCTGGAAAAAGTCTAATTGACTACCATAGCTGAGTTACCGTTTAAGGAATACATGATCTGTGCACTTCTCATGCTTTCATAAAATAAAAAGACTATTTTTTTCCTTGCACACATAAGGGAAATATTTAAACACTTCTATCATCACAACTCTATCATTTAAAATAATGCATAATGAAAAATAAATTAACAAGGCTTTGCATATTTAAGATTATAATAACAGCTGCATTATGAGTGTGCATGTAATTATGTGCATTTCAAACTCACCGTCAGTTTATTCAGGAATTCTCTTTTTTCATCTTTAAAGGAGCGTTTCATAAACTCCCTGGTGGCCAGACTGCTGAACTTTTGGTGCTCTGAGGAAATATCATCCACACCTACTGGGAACTTGCTCTTCACCTGCAAAGAACAGCATTCTTTGTCACTGAATAGCTGTAACAATTCGGATCAGTTTCAAAAAATGAATAACTCTGTGAATCAAAGAAAGAGCTTCATTTATTGACTGAATATTATCATATTAAATGGTCAAGTGATCTGTATTTTTATGTATAATTTTGATGAATGTCATATTAATAATACTCATTTTAATAATAATACCCATAATACTCATTTTAACTAAGAAAAAAAACACACTAAAGACAGGCAACTTTAGTAAAAGTAAATTACAGTTTAAAGATTAACAGCACTGAATGAATATGAGATGTCTTACCTCTTCCATCCCACTCTGATACACATTCAGAGCTTCTTGAACAGCTGTCTGGTTCTCTAGATTTGCAAGAGCAACAACTGCATTCTCCAGACAGGGCACCTTACCACTTTTGATTGTGTCTACATAAATCTCAACCAGATGTCCGAGCACTGACAACACACACAAACACATAAACAGATTTATCTTTCAATCATAAAAGCTTATGAGTCTGAACACTGAATTTTCTCAATATTCAACTGGTAAAACACTCACATTTGCCAGTAACTCTGTGTCCTCCTTTCACTGTTTTCACGTCACTATTGTGAAAGATGTGTTCACAAAAACGTCTCGTGACCTCCAGAAAATCGGGTACAAGGTCCCGTTCTTGCAAGCTTTCTAAACGTGTCATGTTTTCAGGTGAAGCTGGAGAAGGGAACACGAAACACTTCCTGGGGGACGGGAAATAGTTTCGGATGCATTGACGAGGCAGGTTGTAGTCACTGACTTTCTTGTTCACACCTATTAGGAGAAAATAACTCATTTTTACCAAATTGCACAAAGAAAGATTTTCTTTTGTCAGTCTTGAGTCACTGTTTATTTACATATGTTTCAAATTCCAGCAATGTTTATCTCTCTCTTAAATACCTTTCTTGAGCTGGAGGGCAAATTCAAGGTACTCGTCCTCAGTCACTCTCTTTCCATCAATTACCAATTCCAAGGTGAAATCTCTCACGACCCAGGTGAACGATGGGAAAAACTGCACAAACTTACAATCCTCTTCTTCCTCCTCATCTGCTGCATTTGTTGATCTGATCTTGATCTGCTCAGCGAGCTCAGTAACGTAGCTGGAGCACATTAAGAAATAACAGCATCTTGTACAATGTATGTTTGTATATGTGAAAGAGGAAGTGGGTTGTGTGGTTGGTTAAAGGATACTGCAGCTTTTCCACTGCAGTGTTATCTATGGTGCCACGGCTGTTGTAAACCAATGTGCTGCTGAGCAGAACAGCCAGACAGAAGATCCAGCCATCATTCTTAGAGTCTCCCTAAAACACAGAGTGTCTTCAGATCAAATCATCCACAACATATATCAACAAGACTATAAAGTCTACAACTTTATTCTTTTCCTCACTTTGGCCACGTCACCAAGTCCCTCTGTGTCCAGCAGCACCAGAGTCTGTCCTTCTTTATAGGGGTGTGGGACACACCACATCCAGATGCCTTTGGTCTTTGACTCAATAGTATTGCCAAGCGCAAAGCCTGAGATAATCAAATTTTTATGATTATAATCAGCATGATGTAGCTAATATGCACACATTAAGTTGGCATGTCTAGACAGTTTTCTCACCTGACTGTTGTCCTGCCAGGCGGTTCATAAGGTAAGATTTCCCCGTACGGTAGAGTCCCACCACAGACACCACCACCACCGGCTCATTGATCCTAATCAGAAACTCTATGGCATGTTTACAGACGTTGAGTGATCCGTTCACGTTCTCCACCAAACATATGGGCGAAGGCATTAGTCTGGCTTTAGACATGCTGGCTCTCTCTAGCTCTTCCTGTTTGCTAAAGGAAAAAAATAACAATTTGGTTACTGCAAACAGAATATTGTAAACAATATGTATAAAAACCTACCCAACATACAAAAAAACCAACTAATTCTTCACTGGCTCTCCAGTACGTTGCTCCATTTGCATCCTGTTAGCCATTAAAAATCTATTATCAACTTCCATAAAAACAGTACAAAATGGTCACCGATAGGCAGCTGTCATTATGGTCCCTTACATGCTTTATTACTTTACTAAAATTATAATTTTAGCTAGTTAGTGAAATACTTGCATGATTAGAAATGGCAAATGTCGATGACTTGGAGTAACTTTGGAATACATTTTGTATTTAAGATTTTAATACTAGAAGCAAAAAAATGGAGAAAGCTAATAATAGTGCCATTCAGGTAAGGTTAAATCACAAAATAAACATTTCCTTTGGGTTCAAATATATATTTACTTTATGCATTTGCAATTTTACATGGTTTATTAAAAATTAAACATTACCATTAGGAAATCAGGTTAATTGAGACCTCTATGACTATGGAAACAATCACTGCCCACTTTCAGTTGGATTTGCACCCCACACAGTGTGTCCAGTCTTTTATACTTGGTGTGGGGGGGACCCTCCTCTCCCATTATTCCATGCCACAAAAACATGGCCATATTGCTCCCATATTAAGCAGTTTTTCTATTTGTCTCCAAATTATGCCTATTTTTGTATATTTACAAAATTAATTAATGATTATTAAAAATTTTAATGAATGTAGATAATTCATGGAAAATGTGCCATGCAAGTGGAAGATTTCTGCCGCCTGGTTGAAAAAAAACTTAGCAAAATGAAAATGACTTGATATTACCACTATGACCAGTAGATGGCTGCAGAGGATCACTCATTGGTACATTTGCCATTTCCAATACAGTTATTTTCAAGGTTTGCTTTAGGATTTATATTTAGACATTAGAAAATAACATTAAAAACACTTTTTGTCAAAGTTTAGCACTGTTTTGTACTAAAGTATAAAGAGTATGAAGAGTTTTCAAAAACTTGTCATCCACACAAATTACCTATTTTGATTTCAAAATTTTTGGGACTAGTTGAGCTGTATTCATTTTAATGCATGTTTTTTTCCCCTTTGTCTTTTTCTGTTCTGCACCCCAGAACATTTCCCTCCTCTATTCATTTTATTTAGGATAAGACAGTGTCTGTATGTAATGTCAAAGGGTGAGCGATTGATGCTCACTTGATAATTTTTTTTTAACTCTTTGTTTATTTGTAACAAGTAATCTTTTGGTTATTTATAACGTTTTATTACAGAAGATTTTCACAGCAAGATTTCGGCAAAAATGTAGCTCATCAGAATCATGGCTTTGAATCGATCTCATAGCCCATGAACACGACAAAAAAAAAAAAAAAAAAAAAAAATGTAGGTCTCTATGTTAAATGCATTGCAGTTTGCTTTGAATAATGTAGCTTAAACGTAAGAGCCCAAAAAGGGCTACAGTATTTGTGTTAGGCTATTTCTTTTCTTTTAGGCTAGGTGTGCATTAAACGATTTACCAAGCTGTAATCAGCATTAAGATGTTAAATCTGTCATTGTAGCTTTTTGAAGCTCAAATTTTGTTTGGAAGGCTGAAAATAACAGTACATTTTAATCAGTTATTTTATCAGTTATTTAGTCAGATACAGTTAGAGAAGCACAATAAGATTACATTTATTTAAATACATTTGTGAGAGCGCGATTGCGTGTCCCGCACGTCTGTGCAACGTCTCTCTACGTTTTAATTAGGCTATTTGTCCATTAATTGTCTATCGCCGTCTTCATAACCTTCACCTTCTGACTGATTTGAATGATACATCAGTGTCAAGCTAGATAATCGCGTCAATTCTAGATAAAATGTAATGAGCTGTTGGCATTAATTTTGCTCCTGATGGGGCGGTAGCGGAATGCGCTCGGATAACGCTAACTCCCGACTAACTCTCACTGCACTCGATCCCATTAATCTGCTTTGGGGTGGCAACTAGGGTGGCAAAGCTCATTTTTAGGGTGGCAGTTGCCACCCTGTGCCACCCTTGTGGACACGCCCATGACTACATATAACGTTACAATAATATGACGATATTATTTATTTATTTACTTATTTATATAACAGCAATAATACACTCAACGGGTAAATTGCACGGTATTTTTTTAAAGCTAAATTATTTTTACGGGTGGGGTTACTCATTCAGCAATACCAAAGACTATAGAAATACATGTCGATTTTCTCACACACTCTCGAATGAATGCAAAAGCCAGTTCAGCTAAAACTGTAAATAATACAGATTTGGCAACCTCTCCAATGCGTATTTGTGTTTGTGATCTGGAGACTCAAAAGTTTCTTTTCACAACTTGTTTTTGTAGTTGAGCATGTAGCCAATCACTGACATATCTGTTGGTTTCTTGAACACCTCTGATTGGCCATTGCCTTCAAGTTAATTTAAAAACACTGGATTTTTTTCAGACTCCAGAAATTCTGCATGCTCGCGAATCCTCTCATTGTAATTATCAACAAGATGGCGCCACTGATGGCTGCCTCCGTGGTGTGCTCTGCAGTTGTTTTTATGTTTTTGTTAGTTTGTCCTGTCTTTAGTTATATCCCTGCAATTAGTTTCACCAGAGACGAATTGCTGGACATTCGGCAGTACACACTGCCTGATATTTCACCAGTTTTCGACTATTCTGATGTTTTGCTGGACATTGTAGTCGGCGGAGTAGCGGCGCTGATCAAACGCTTCAGGACGCGCAGACGGGGGAAGCGAGCCGGCACGCTCGTGAAGCTCAGACAGCGCGGATTCAGAACGCCGTTGCCTAGCATCCATCTGGCGAATCTCCACTCTCTACCCAACAAAATGGACGAACTTCTTCTGCTCTCCCGGACAAATAAGGATTTTTCAAATTCTACTGCTCTGTGTTTCACGGAAACCTGGCTGAATGGCACCATTCCGAACAGCGCATTAAGTCTGCCGGGCTTTCAGCTGTTTAGAACGGATCGCGACGCAGAATCAACGGGGAAATCGCGTGGCGGCGGGACATGCATTTACATCAATGAAAGGTGGTGTACAGATGTAACAGTGTTAAAGAAGATGTGCTGTCCTGATCTAGAAGCACTCTTCATTAACTGTAAGCCTTTCTATTCACCACAGGAGTTTTGCTCGTTCATTCTCGTAAGTGTTTACATTCCACCACAAGCGCACGTGAGCTCAGCTTTACAGAAACTCGCTGATCAAATCCCAGAGACAGAACTACAGCACCTGGACTCTGTTTTAATCATTCTCAGGGACTCCAATGAAGCAAATCTCTCCCGTGAACTGCCAAAATACAGACAGCATGTTACATGTCTCACCAGAACAGTAATATATTGGATCACTGTTACACAGCAATAAAGGATGCATATCACTCTGTCCCCAGAGCAGCTTTAGGACTCTCTGATCACTGTTTGGTTCATCTTATACCGACCTACAGGCAGAAACTGAAATCAGCTAAACCTGTATTAAGGACTGTTAAAAGATGGACTAATGAAGCAGAGCAGGATTTACAAGCCTGTTTCCACTTTACTGATTGGAGTGTTTTTGAAGCTGCTGCCAATGATCTGGATGAGCTCACAGAGACATCACATATCAGTTTCTGTGAAGATATGTGTATTCCTACCAGGTCTCATCTAACTTACAACAATGACAAACCGTGGTTCACTGCAAAACTCAGACAGCTCCATCAGGCCAAAGAAGATGCTTACAGGAAAGGGGGACAAAGTCTTGTATAAACAGGCCAAATACACACTGGAAAAGGAGATCAGAGTGGCAAAGAGGAATTATTCGGAAAAATTAAGGATTCAGTTCACTTCCAGCGACTCAGCATCAGTGTGGAGAGGTCTGAAAGAGATCCACCATCCTCCAGCATTGTAGAGAATCAACAACTGGAAGACGATCTGAATGAGTTCTACTGCAGGTTTGAAAAAACACCCCACACCCGCTCTGAACACCTCTCCACACAACCATTAACACCTCCAGCAACCCCCCTCTCCCCCACACCTGCACTTCAGATCAGCGAAGACGAGGTGCGCCAGGTCTTCCGGAAGCAGAAAAGGAAAAAAGCACCAGGCCCAGATTGTGTTACACCAGTCTGTTTGAAATCCTGTACTGACCAGCTGGCCCCCATCTTCACACAGATCTTCAACAGCTCACAGGAACTGTGCGAAGTCCCCTCATGCTTCAAACGCTCCACCATCATCCCCATCCCAAAGAAACCCAAAATTACAGGACTAAATGACTACAGACCTGTGGCTCTAACGTCTGTGGTCATGTAGTCATTTGAAAAACTGATGCTGGCCCACCTGAAGGACATTACTGGACCCCTGCTGGATCCTCTTCAGTTTGCCTACAGAGCAAACAGGTCTGTGGATGATGCAGTCAACATGGGGCTGCATTATGTTCTGCAACATCTAGACAGACCAGGGACTTATGTGAGGATCCTGTTTGTGGACTTCAGCTCGGCCTTTAACACTATCATTCCAAACCTCCTCCTATCCAAACTAACTCAGCTCTCCGTGCCCATCTCCGTCTGTCAGTGGATCAACAGCTTCCTGACAGACAGGCAGCAGTTAGTGAGGCTGGGAAAATACACATCCAACACCCGTACGATCAGTACTGGATCTCCTCAGGGCTGCGTTCTCTCCCCACTGCAATTCTCCCTGTACACCAACGACTGCACCTCTAAAGACCCCTCTGTCAAGCTCCTGAAGTTTGCAGATGACACCACACTTATCGGCCTCATTCAGGACGGTGACGAGTCTGCTTACAGACAGAAGGTTAAAGAGCTGGCTGTCTGGTGCAGTCTTAACAACCTGCAGCTCAACACGCTCAAAACAGTGGAGATAACCATGGACTTCAGGAGGAACCCCCCCTGCTCTCCCCCCACTCACCATCATGAACAGCACTGTAACGACAGTGGAGTCATTCAGGTTCCTGGGTACCACCATCTCTCAGGACCCGAAGTGG
The DNA here is from genome assembly GCA_039654775.1 of Spinibarbus caldwelli. Taxonomy (NCBI): domain Eukaryota; kingdom Metazoa; phylum Chordata; class Actinopteri; order Cypriniformes; family Cyprinidae; genus Spinibarbus; species Spinibarbus caldwelli. Next base: position 28,171,494 of record CM077235.1, read on the forward strand.
GACACTCACATATGGCGCTTTTCCACTGCGTGGTACGACTTGGCTCGGCACGGTTCAGAACGGCATGGCTCGGCTCAGTTCGGCTCGGTTTCCGTTTCCACTGCAGTTTAGTACTGCTTTAGAGTGGGCGGGATTATTCACGTGTCGTTATAGTTGCGCCGCCTCTACTGCCGTGACTCCTGAAAAACTTTTTCATTCTGCGTCGGTCCATCATGCTCTCGCTGGATCCGCTCCTTGGCTATCAACGAGAGGACAGTCTGTACTTCCTCAACAGACAACGAAACAGCCATTTTTTGGTTGTTAAAAGAAAGGTACGCTCATTCAAAACAGTTGCGTTCGATCCTTCGCTGGCTGTGCTGATTTAAATCTAGCAGGTCTGTTGTGTCTCGTGCCGCAAGTTCAATGATGCAGGCAGTGATGATTTTCTCTGGCCAATCAGTGATCAGCAGAGTTTACACGTCACGTTTTGGTAACAGTACGGTTCGCTTGGAATCTCGGCCAAGGTGGTACTAAAAAAAGTACCAGGTACCAGGTACTGTACCCAGTGGAAAACCCCCCAAAAGTGAGCCGTACTGAAAAGTACCGTGCCGTACCATGCAGTGGAAAAGCGCCAATAGACTCCATTGTTAATAAGGCCCAGCAGAGGTTGTACTTCCTTCGTCAGCTGAGGAAGTTCAGCCTGCCACAGGAGCTGCTGAAACAGTTCTACTCTGCCATCATTGAATCCGTCCTCTGCACTTCAATAACTGTCTGGTTCAGCTCAGCTACCAAATCTGACCTCAGAAGACTACAGAGGGTAGTCCGGACTGCTGAGCGAATCATTGGTACAACCCTCCCCACTCTCCAAGAACTGTACCTATCCAGAGTGAGCAAAAGTGCTGGCAAAATCACTCTGGACCCCTCACATCCAGCACACTCCCTCTTTGAACTGTTGCCGTCTGGTCGACGCTACAGAGCTCTGAGCACCAGAACGACCAGGCACAGGAACAGTTTCTTCCCTCAGGCAATCCATCTCATGAACACTTGACAATAATTGTGGAACACACACCTTTTATACACTTATACACTTATTTATCTAACACACATACTTAGTCTATATTTCAATTTGCACATAATATACCTGTACATACAATTGTCAATTTGTATATTGTTATTCCTTATTTACTTGTTCTATTTTTTATTCTTTTTATTATCTGTGTTTTTGTTATGTCACTGTCATTCTGTTGCACTGTGGAAGCTTCTGTCACGAAAACAAATTCCTCGTATGTGTAAACATACCTGGCAATAAAGCTCATTCTGATTCTGTAATTGTTTATGCAAAATGTAAAAACAGAAAGAGACTCACTGTGCAATGTTGAGAGCTTAAATTATTATAACATTACTTTGTTAGATCGTGATAACGTTAAAGGAAGCGCTCTTTAGGCTACATATAATCCATTCAGAATTTCAATTCGCTCACTGTACATTGCTATTCTTCTTGTGGTGAAAAAGTTAATCCTATTTGTTTTGTAAGTGCCAGTCATCATGACGTTAACTACTATGTCTAGCTGTCCGACACTCTTTTTTTTTTTTTTTTAACAAAACAACCCCAAGTAAATCAGTCCCACCCTCTGTGGTAATTCTGACTGCCAGTTGAACTCAAAAGCTTGCAGCAGGGTTATGGGAGCGGCCTCAAGTCTGACATTTGGTCGACATCATGCGATTAGAATAACACAACAAACGTCCTGAGATTTGAATGTGTTCCTGTTAGGTTTTCCGAGTCCATACATTTCAAAGTAACCACAGTCCTTCAGATATAATTAGTGTGTAATTCCAAGTTAAAATAAGCGTTAAATATTTATTAAATGAAAATATAATTATACATGTCATGTATACATGTCATTAAATATCAGATTGTAAACAAAATGTACATTTGCACAACTGAAAATCTTAAATGGGCGTTCTACATTTGTTTTTGAATAAATACCAAAGAAATTAAGAAATAAAATAAAGTTCACTTACGTAACACTAAATTTAAAATGTGTCTCGACTCTACTTTAGAGTAAAGATGGTCACGATGGCTCCCTCCGCGATACTTCTCTGTGTGCTCACTGAAGGGAGTCGCAGGTTTTATTTACTACAGCGATGAGCTTGTTTCTCAGTATCCGCTCATAATCCTTATATAGCTGACTCGACGTTAAACAGTCGATTTCTGGGAAACCACTTATGTAGGGACCTAACCGAACCGAACCTGTTGTTTCACTTTTAGTTTCACTTTCGTGTCAGCATCACTGATTCGCCAATGAGATAACACGCCCCGTCTCTGTACCATTTATGGTGGAAAAGATAACTTAGTATCACACAGAAGGAGCCTATGGGGGTTACAAGCCTTTTGCTCCAATTGTTTTGAGAGTTACAGCAGCCAATACAGAGACCTCGCTAACGGTGTTTTAAATACGACATTTTTACGTCGTCTAACTATCGGTAAGGTAATAAATTAAGTCAGTCAATTATGAAAAATTATAAATAAAGCCTACTTCTTACCTTATGAACCGCCTGGCAGGACAACAGTCCGGTGAGAGAAACTGCTGAAAGTCTTTCTCATATGCAGTGCATGCTGATATTATAATGAGGACAAAACAAATGAGTGTGTCTGTATCTGTAAGTATCTGAAATCACTAACTGCGTTAAAATGAGAGCATTTTATGGAAAAATAACAGTGTAATAAAACAATATAAAAATAAAGCATGATAGCAAATAGAGCAATGTAATAATAAAACAATAAAATAAGAACAGTGGGTGAATGATTGTGTGTGTGTCCAGATGTGTTATTTCTTGGTCTTCACATAGACTTGAATAACTTGAATACACCTCTCCTATGATATGAAATATCTGAATACGTTTTTTCAAACACCCTCACGTTTAAAACCAGTATGACGTCTTTAATCTGCAGAAAAGGAGATTTTTGATGAATGTACTAGACACAAAAATATTCCATATAGGGCATTATATTCCAAGTCTTCTTAAGTCACAGTTTGATAACTTAGGGTCATAAATAGAAAAAAGTGGTTATATAATGTAGTTTAATCATTTTTTTCTTTTTTAACATTGCACATGCATTTGTCATCTTGGATATTTATATGTCATTGTGACTGTCTCAGGCAGCACCATTGAATCAAAGACCAAAGGCATCTGGATGTGTCCCTCACCCCTATAAAGGACACACTCTGGTGCTTCTGGACACAGAGGGACTTGGTGACATAAGGAAGGTAGGGGAGGAAGACAGCAGTGATGTTTTCATAGCAAATGCCTCCATTGCAAACAAAATATACATTCATTTCAGCAGAAGTAACTTAATTATTTTTATCAATTTACTGTAGCTGACAATCTCTTAATATTTCAGGGGGATGAGAAATATGACACATGGATCTTCTGTCTGGCTGTTCTTCTCAGCAGCACTCTAGTGTACAACAGCTTAGGAGTCATTGACAACACAGCACTGGAAAAGCTGCAGTATCCTTCTCACACAATAACATGCACATCCAGTGTAATAAATTGAAAACACTCTCTCATATCCTCAGTGTCATTCCTTCTGAACAGTGCTGAATGTAGCTACATTACAGAGCTGACGGAGAACATTCGTGTGAAGGCAGAAGTCAGTCAAGACGAGGACAAGTCAGCAGATTTCATGCATGTTTTTCCATCATTTGTCTGGGCTGTTCGTGACTTCACTCTGGAACTGAAAATTGGGAATAAGCAAATAACATCAGATGAGTATGTGGAGAGTGCACTGACACTCAAATCAGGTGAGAAAAAGTGCTGGCATTAAATATACACAGTACATGCAATATTCACTATCCATTCATTACCTTCAGCGATGCTAATATTTGAGCACAAAATTAAATTGAAATCCCTGCTGAAAAAAAAAAGCCCCCCCTGGCTGAGAACCACTGCCTTAGCAGATGCTGATTGCAATTGTTGTAAATATAATAATACACTGTAGCAGTTTAAATTATTACTGTTTTTTGGAATCGATTTCTTATTTTAGGCTGCTCGCCTCAGACTGAGCAGTATAACCTGCCCCGTCACTGTTTGCGCCATTTCTTTGCGGTGAGGAAGTGCTTTGTCTTCTTTCGGCCTGCTAGTCCACAAAACATGAGAAGAATGGAAGAGCTGACTGAGAAAGAGCTGGATTCAGATTTCCTTGAGCAGGCAAACACCTTCTGCCATTACATTTTTGACAATGCAGATCCAAAAACCGGTAGCGGAGGCCGTATAATTACAGGAACAGGTGTGTATTTTCATAGAAACCCTTGTAGATAATAAATGTTGTTCTCTTTTTAGCTGCATTATATCCATCAATCTAAAATTCTATTAGTGATGCACAATATATTGGTTACTAGGCTGAGCGTTTTTAATTGGTTAATATTATCAACTTTCTAAAGGTGCTGTAAGTGATATCTGCTCCACTGGCAGCAAATACAACACTAATGATGTCTTCCAAACACATAGTACTGCTCCAAAACTCTTTTCTTACATTTTGGGAATTGTTCTAAAATCACTTACATAATCTGTAGAGATCAATGAAATGTGGGGGGGGGAAAGCAGATGACTGACTGAACTGTGGAGTTGTGTTTCCTGACAGCTCTGGGTAATCTTGCTGATGTTTACGTAGAGGCGATCTGTAGTGGGAAGATTCCTTGTTTGGAGAACGCAGTCATGTCTCTGGCTAAGATCCAGAATGTCCGTGCAGTGGAAGAGGCCCAGCAGTTCTACATGACCGAGATGCTCAGCATGGCTCAGCTTCCAATGCGCCCAGAAGAGCTGTCAAACATCCACAAAATTGCAGAGAAGAAAGCAGTTGAAGTTTTCATCACCATGTCCTTCAATGACAATGACCAGATATACCAAAAAGAGCTCATGGTACCTGCTGACACAAAAAACTCAAACAGTATGTCTATACAAATGTAGAGCACAAATTTAACAGTTTCTCACATTTTCTCTGTTTCTTTCATTTGATTTAGGGGAAATTGATGTGCCAGCAGAATCTGTCAAGCAGTGTAAAGCTGTTCTGCGTGAGGTGTTTGATACACTGGAAAAAGGTGTTTTTGATGGATCATACCTGAGATCTGGAGGATACCGACAGTACAGAGACATGCTCAGACATCTGACCAATGATTACAGAGCAAGAACACACTCACAAATATGGTACAGTTCACTCATGCATGCTTCGCTTGTGCTTTGTTTTAGAAGGTCACAACAGTACTGGTCATCTTTATTGCTGATAATGATTAAAAATAACATGTAGTCATAAAACACAAACAAAGATTTAGAATTGTTCTTTCCATTGGGTCAGATAAAGACTTAATGTTAAGACTCAGGAGCTCTTATTTAAGTTCTTAAAACTCCTACAGCACTACTCTAATGATCACAGATGTCCAAAAATAAAAATAAATAATTAAATGCCAAAAACAACCATAAATGTTGTCCCCATCCCTAGAGTGCTATATTACACGTCTTCTCCAGCCATACAAAAATTCTAATAGTTGTTCAATGAAGCCACGTGAAAAAGGTGCCATGTTGCTTTAGAAGACTTGAAATTTAACACACAAATTGTACAGATGTATAGATAAGTGGTATTTTAGTATTATTTATATGGTATTGTAGTATTATTAATATTTTGAATTAATGTTTATTTTATATTTTCACTTTTCATTTTACAGTAAGTTTTTAAAAAGTTAGTCATTAAAAATAAGTAATTTTTTTAAATATTTCAAATTGCTTTAGTTTTACTTCAACGTATTTTTTTTAAGTTTTTCATCTAATACGTATATTTATTTCAATTAACAAAAACTGTTTTTAATAGTCTTAGTAGCAAAAAAAGACTGTTATGGATTACTTACAGCACTTTTAAATGATACCGGACTTGTTTTTCTACAGAGTGAAGAAGTGTTGAGCAAGTTTTTGAAAGAAAAGGAAGATATTGGGAATATGATTCTACAAGCTGACCAATCTCTCACTGAACAGAACAGGAAAAAGAGGGTACTGTTCAAATCAGCTGCACACTTCTCTATCATCCAATCATCAGTCAAGACTCTCAGTGATACACAAGACAGTACTACAAAGAACTGTAATAGACAAACTCAGCAATTGATTTTACATCAGAATTAGTTCATTATACTGTCTCTCTTTCTTTATACAGTGCAGAGGTTGAAGAATGAGATTCTAGAGCAGCGGCAAAGAGGTCTAGAGGAACAGAACCGGCTACAGGAGCAGGCGTTTAAAGACATGCAGAGAATCCATAAGGAGCATGTGAATCAGATCATTCATCAGATGGGGAAAGAGCAGGAGAGAATGAGAAGAGACAACGAACGAGTCTTGGAAGCCAAACTAAGAGTAAGAACAAGCCACTTTCTTTCAAAGGATGTACATTGATGTGCTCCAGAGAATTCACCTTCAAAGTTCAGTCATGGTTAACAATTCATTCACTTGTGGCTGTTTGTGTTATATTGCAGAAGGATGCTCTTCTACAGAAGGGCTTACAGGAGCAAGCCTCTCAGATGCAGAGGCAGATTGACCACTTAAGATCAGAAATGCATAAAGAAGAGAAGTCAAAACCATCCACAGTCAGCCGGATTATGGACGGAATTCAATGCCACAGCAGAATTAATCTTGCTGGGCTTTGTTAGCCGTGGTCTGTCTGCAGTCTCGAAATGGTTCAAATAAGAGCAGTTTTTGAGCTGAGTGAGTATGCTTCTCATTCATTCACACCTAGGAAGGATAACTATATTAATGTCCACACCAAAGGACAATAAGTTTCTTCCTTAATTATAAGCATGCGCTGATGTCATATATCACTTTATATGCTCAAGCTCTTTAATGTCAGGTGGATTCTGACGGGCTGTCAATATTTTTATCATTCAAAAATCATTCTGAAAGTGCCACTGTCATGCAGTAGATGTGTGGACTTCGCTATTAATTTGTAAAATTCTGAATGATTTTATCATTATAGTTATCATCCTTGGTGTGAACAGGCCATTAGCCTCCAAGCATTCAGGATTACGGTGCTTTCAATATGTGTTATTTACGCCTGATTGTAAAATCCTGCTCTCAGAATGCTAAAAAGTATTTATATCTTAGAAAAAATACCACAAAAAAGCCCAAAAGGTTTGGAAATGTATCATTCCCTCTGTATTTTGTTAAAAATAACCACTTGATATCATGGATCCACAAATCAGTTTACAGAAGAGATTTGGTGATGCAGTTAAAGCAGTTGATCTCGTAGAGATTCTGCTGATCAGTCATTTATTTAAGAGATCTGAAGACTACATAAAATGTCCTGTGTTTATACTGCATTGCAATAACACACTCTGAACATGTGCGGTCATGTATCTTAAAGTTCAGATCCGGACATCAGCCTCCTGAGTGTGTCTGATGACTCCGCTCGAATCCAGGGCTCGGTAGTGGCTGTATCAATGGAGCTGGGCCGGCCAGGAGACTGCAGGGTAAAATGCTCATCACCACGACTTGCTTCATCGTCATCATCAGAGCAGCCTCCTAAACACATAATTGAAATGAGTTGTGCATCTCCAGAGTCATAAAACATACACAGAGAAAAACACACACACACACACACACACCTGCTGTGGTGTTGTGATGGCCAAAGGCTTGTAGTCTCTTTATCCTCGGAGTGTTTGTGTCTCTGAGCTTCCTCGTATTGAAGGACTGCAACTGCACTGGCTTCCTCTCTGCAGACTAAACACACACATATACACTGTTTATTATATCATGCTTTATGATGATTAAAGTATAGTTTTCATATATAAATTATGCATTTGTAAATCATATGCAAAATGTGAAAATAGGAATTATGTAGTGAAAAATCAAGGAAAAAAAGCTAAACTATGTTAGTAACTTAAAGGTAATAAGCTTATGCTTAGATTACCACTCTGGAGATTCTCTCATCTGACTTAATGAGGTGAATCCTGGGATGCTATCAGTATTAAACAGTACTAAAGTTCTCATGTGGTGGCCACTTGTTGGCTGCTTTTCCTTCACTATGTACTTAAATGTATTCAAAAACAGTATGTTAAAACAACAAAACCATGCAAATATATGTGACCCTGGACCACAAAACCAGTCTTAAGTCGCTGGGGTATATTTGTAGTAATAGCCAAAAATACATTGTATGGGTCAAAATTATAAATTTTTCTTTTATGGCAAAAATTATTAGGGTATTAAGTAAAGATCACGTTCCATGAAGATATTTTGTATATCAAAATATATCAAAACTTCATTTTTGATTAGTAATATGCATTGCTAAGAACTTAATTTGGACAACTTTAAAGGCAATTTTCTGAATATTTAGATTTTTTTGCACCCTCAGATTCCAGATTTTCAAATAGTTGTATCTCGGCCAAATATTGTCCCATCCTAACAAACCATACATCAATGGAAAGCTTATTTATTCAGATGATGTATAAATCTCAATTTCGAAAAATTGACACTTAAGACTGATTTTGTGGTCCAGGGTCACATATTGTGAAGAGAACATTTTTAATCATCATTTGAACATTTAACTGTCATATTTATATATCAAATTATTCAAAAATATTAATGCCTATTTTTTGTTTGTTTAAAAGTGTTGCATATCATGAACTGTGCAAAAATTTTTTTTTTGTTTTTTTTTTTATCAGATAACTTCACGTTTGTCCAGAATATCTAATGAATCAACTGACACATGAACAAAAAACTGACAATAAAATGCAATAGCATGCAATTCTATCAGTATTTTTTGCACATTAGTCTGTAAGAGTCACTATACAAACATATGTTTAGATGTTTCAGTGTGAATTACCTGCAGGTTTGCTAGTCTGCGTCGCTCTCGTGCAGACAGTTTAGCAGATTTCCTCTCAACGTCTGGAGGAACTGGGAAAGCAACTCCATTCTGATCTAATTATAAATAACAAGACAACTGTACACCAGCAGAAAGGAATCAGCAGTGTGTATTCAAACAAAAAAACTATGTAAAAAAATTATATAACACTATGAAAATAAACAATAAAATGTTGTTGATAAAGTGTGTTCATATTTTTCTTTAAAATAAATTTCACTTGGTTTGATGTTTTCTTATATAATGGAAAAACATTAATAAATTTTTAAGTGTGCCTTAAGTGTCCAAACAATTTTTGGGGCCACTGTATATAATACAGTAATTTTTTTGGTTAAACAAATGTGTGATCCCACCGATAAATTCACTTTCTGACAGAAGCACAGATCCTCGTCCCCCCTCAACATCTCTGTTCCTCTGTGTGACAGAAAAACAGAACTCTTATGTTAAACATCACTCAGTACTGATGGAGCTGCATCTAGCATTGCAGAACATAGGAAATAACAAGAACAGGACGCAACAAGCACGCCCTACATTCATTGTGAGAGAGCAAGACTTACAGACTGCCGTGTTCTAGGAAGCGGCATAAAGGAATCTGAAAAATATGAAAAAAAGGTGTCAGTTCTACACATAAAAAAAAAAAAAAAGATTTACATAAGACCAAACATTAAATTAAGCTCTCATTTCACCCTCACAATATTTATTTTTAGATGACTACAATTGAATTTAGTATGATTTGACCTGCATTATATTGAAGGAACTACAAACACCCGTTAACTAATATTTATTTCAGTAATTACAATACCCGTAGCTCAGATTTATATTGGTATTAGCTAGCTAGTTCTTACCCCTGTACATGATATCATCACCTCCCTTTGAGCTGATTGGCTCTGTGCCACGGGTGGAGGGGCCTCGCACAGGCATACGCAAACGAGCCATGTCAAACACATCTGTCCTGTGCCTGCAAACACACACATAAAGTGCTATATTGTAAAAACAGTGCTGGAGTGCCTGCAACTCTATTAGTTATGATTATTCACAATATTGCTCTTATAAAACAGTGACTGGTTTATAAAATATTAAAGACATCATTTATTAAAGTGTTATTTTATTAGGAAAATGTCGACTTTTTCTAGAGAATATAATGCGTTACATATGAGTGCTGCATGCACATATAGTAGAGAACAATTGTTTCACTGGTAAATAAACATTTATTTCATAATGATATTTCCCCCATTTTAAATTCTTATTATCCAATGAAAGGTTAGATTTTTGTGATTTTTTTAAATAAAAGATCAAAGGATTAACAATGCAGATTAATTTTCACAGCCTTCTTTGACCATATTTACCAAGGGTGCCGATATTTTTGGCCATGACACTATATATATATATATATATATATATATATATATATATATATATATATATATATATATATATATATATATATATATATATATATATATATATATATATATATATATATATATATATATTGTGAATGATGCATCTGTATAATTTGAGTATTTCAAACTGAAATCCAAACAAACTGAATGAATATCAGAATACATAAACTAAACATTTGAAAAACATTTAGCCTACTTCTGTCAACTAAGCTGCCATTTAGGTTACTTTTTATTTATGTGTGTGTATCTTTTAGATTAATTCTGTACTCAGTGCAATCCCGGAATTCATTGCACATATCATGTAAAAAAAAAAAAAAAAAACCCACAAACATCACATTTTTATTACTTTGATTCCTTTTAGGGTGTATCCATCGGGAATATTGCTGTAGAGGTAATTCCCAAGCATTATTTCCTTCCAGACAGCAAAATGATAAACCATTAGTTTGAGAGATCACTGACAATTACTCAAAGAGTTTTCCAGTAATGAGGAGTCATTTAGCTCATTTAGCAAAACCAGCTAAAAAGAGTACAAACAGGGCAAGACCAGGAAAGACTGATGCTTTTGCCTCTGATAGTACAACTGTAGTGACCTGCTGTATTCATGTACAGGTTGACTAACAGGTCACATGCGGCTTAATTATCAAAACACACACACTGTACTGTACCTGTCAGTGAAGGGGGAGGGGAGATGCTCCCACTCCGTCTGCAAGAGCTGCTCTGCCAGACGCCGCTGTTGACTGCGCAGACGTCTTCTTAATGCACACAGCTCATTAACAACCTCATTTCTGTCCTCTGAAGAAAACAAATACAGTAAACCCTCCAAAAATATGTGAGTATGTATACTTAACTTAGTCTATGAACTAAAGACTAAAATACTTTAGGGAACAAATACTCGCAATGTTAGTAAAACCTGAAATCATCCAAATTTTGGGGACCTCTCATAATTTATAATGTCTTAATAATGAACTAAATAATTTTTAATTCAAATCTAAAAATTGAAAATCATTTCTGTAAAAGTCAGTTTTAGGGTGTAGCAAATATTATTAGATGAGTATATAAAAACAAAAAAAGCCAATAGGACATCTCCATCATGATGTGTATGCACATGTATGAGTATTTACTCTCTGTTCTCTGTTTGTTTCTGTTTTCTGGAGACGGAGGAGCCCGAAATGCAGAGAAATCCTGAAAAATATATAGACATTAGTGAGTGAGATGTGAACATGGTTGTTTGCAATTAGCTGAAGTAAGGGCCATTAAGGGAGTTTTGGTAATTAGGTTGAGGGTTTTGTTACAAGGTCTTGAGAAGATAATCATGGTTGCCAGCTCTGCATAACAGAACTAACTCAAAACTAGCCCACTAACTCTATCCCAAATATCAAAACTCAAAATATACCACTCCCATGTGTTATACACAATTTTATACACATGAAGCAAACAGGACCATTTTCAATGTTTGTTCGTTCAAATAAAGGTAGTTTTTGTTACCGTAGCATTTGAAGGAATGCGGTGTTTATTCTGTAGGGTAGGGATAGGAGGGGACGGTGCACGTTCAACCTAAAAAATAAATAAATAAATGATGACTATACTGTCACACTCACTACAACATCTAGAGAAATTTTCAGCAAATTTAGCTTAAATATATACAGTGTTTGAGATGTAGCTCATTCCAGTAAATTTCACTTCCACACACCTGTTGCAGTCGTATTTGTCTCTCTTGCTCTTCCTGTTTTCTTACAGCTGCTCTCTCTTTCTCTTCTTCTTCTTTTTTCTTTTTCTCTGCATCCCTCCGTCTCTCCTCCGCAAGACGAGCAAGTTCTTCATTCTTCAGTTTTTGCTGCAAAAAGATAAGGTTACTTAAAGTCAGCTGTCCTGGTCACTAAGATGGTCTGAGGTCATCAGAAGAGCTCACATTAAACATGCCAACATGCAATTGATGGCATTTCCTTAAGCACTTAAATTCCCTTTATTTGGATGGAAAATGTGATTTAAAGTGAACAATTATCACATTATTAAGTTGTGCATCTCCAAAAATAAGACAGGCAGGAGTCCAAGTGTGTCTGTCTGACCTCCAACTCTCTGCGTTTTCTGCTCTCCTGCTCCTCTTCATACTCTCTCCTGATTTTCTCTCTCTGTTCAGCCAGTCGTCTGTCTTCCCTCTCCTCCTCTGCCCTCATCCGCTCTCTCTCCTCCGCCTGCTTCCTACGCTTCTCTTCTATCTAATGTCACACACACAAAAACACACATGAAAAGATCATTACGTTTACATACAGGTACAGTGGGATCCAAAAGTTTTACAATTGAACCACTCTGAAAATCTGTGATACAATATCTAAAATGTATAAATACTGTATATGCATGAGTATGAAGAGTCTGTGTGTATATACACCACCGTTCAAAAGACTGGTGTTTGTAAGATTTTTTTTTATCTGTCACTTAAACTCACCATGGCTACATTTATTTAATCAAAAATGCAGTTAAAACAGGAATATTGTGAAATAATATTATAATTTAAAACAACTGAATATTGTGAAATAATATTATAATTTAAAACAACTGTTTTCTACTTTAATATATTTTAAAATGCAATTTATTCATATGATGGCAAAGCTGAATTTTTGGCATAATTACTCCAGTATTCAAAGTCACATGATCCTTCAGAAATCATTCTAATATGCTGATTTGGTGCTTATTATCAATTTTGAAATCAGTTGTGCTGCTTAATATCTTTGATGAACAGAACAGCATAGGAGTTCATATTAACAGCCTTACTGTCACTTCTGTTCAGTTTAATGTGTCTTTGCTGGACAAAATATTTAATTTTTTTTTTTTTTTTTTTTTTTTTAAGTCCTAAAACCCCAAAACTTGATCAATAGAGCATGTGTGTACCTGGTGTCTCAGGTAAGCTTTGTATTCGTCTTGCTCCAGTAGTTGCTGGGGTGACAGGATCTGATTAAACACATTTCCTCTTGCAAACTGTGGAGTGTGTGTCTCAACAAAACCTTCAAATACACACACATTCAACTTGAGGATGTAAACATTCACTAAAGACACATCTTGCATGTTTGTATATAAACTAAAACACTTGTGTTAACATGTTACCTGGCCTCTCTGGCCTTTGTGGTGGTGCTGCAGCTGCTGCATTCAAAAGATGCATCTGCTTCAGATCAGCTACACACACAAACACATCATTTCTATAGTCACATGTTCTATAACTAACAGGCTAACAGGAGATTAAATCATACTAAATAAATCATACTGATTAGATTTCCAGTGCTGTCTCTGAGTGGTGCACCAGCTCCACCTCTTCCCCAGGGTTCATATGCTCTCATATCGGCTTCAAGTTCTGCATCCAGTCTTCGCTTCTCCTCTCTGTCCACCTTCCTCTGTGCGGCCCGCTCCTCTATCTATTCACGGGGCACACAAACAAACAATCTAATAAGCTGGAAGTCTTCAAGCATTATTCTGTTGCTCTTTATCAAGCAGGAACTTGAATGAATATATAAATGCAAACCTATTGTTAATGAAGACACACCCACTTTTGACTGCCATTAAGAAATACCGTTATGAAATACCTATATGTAATAAGGACACACCCCTCAGTGAATATGTGATAACACACCTGCTTTCTGAGCTCCTCTTTATAGCTGAGTCGGTCCGTCTTTGCATGATGTGCAGGAAACACTAAAAGACCTGAACCTGCAACTTCATTCTCACCCACAATCCTCCTGAAAAACACAAGCACAAATAAACCTCAAAAACAAGATGTGTATTTACTGTCTTCATATAAGTATATGGTTCAAAGGTGTGTCTTTGACAGCAAGAAAAAAACAGCTTAGGTTATTGGTTCAAAACTAGCCCAATGGTCAATCAAAAATAGACAAAACTAGTCCAATGATCCCAAATATAAATATATTCAAAACATGCCACTACCAAAATACATATTTTACAGTCACTGTTATGTGTCTACATGATACATTTTTATGGGAAGAAATATGTATTTGCCAATCTTAGGTTCAGTCAGAAAGCTAGAAAGTTAGTGAGATCCAACATTTAGATTTCTACTAGACAACTTCATTTGGTGTTACTGCCTGTTTCTAAATAACCAGAAATTATGATCAGAAATGTTTCTGGAAAAATGCATTTGTTTGAGCGTCTGTGTCGGTTGCACTCTTACTGTCTGTGAGTGCTTCTACTTTGTGGACTGAGTGGGTGTGGCTCTCCTGATGATGTTGGAAAAGAAACTCCCGTTACTGGGCAATCTGTGAAAACACACACAAAGAGTAATGATATTTACACTCTCTCTCACACACACACACACACACACACACACACACACACAGAGTAATGATAATTATTTACAGCACAAAAGTAAACAATGTGATTCATAAATATTGACGCACCCTCAGCACCCAATATTTCACTGCAAATAACCATGCTTATCCTCATTGCAAGTTAACTCATATTTAATGTAATCTTTTGTGTCTTAAAGGGTTAGTTCACCCCAAAATGAAAATTATGTCATTAATTACTCACCCTCATGTTGTTCCAAACCCGTAAGACCTTCGCTCATCTTCGGAACACAAATTAATATATTTTTGATTAAATCGGAGAGCTATCTGACCCTCCATAGACAGCAACACAACTGAAATGTTCTCAGGTCCAGAAATGTAGTAAATACATCAGAAAAAGAGTCCATGTGACATCAGTGGCTCAGCTTCAGTTTTGCGACGCTACGAGAGTACTGTTTTTGCACAAAGAAAACAAAAATAACATAATTTACTCAACCATTCTTCTCCCCCGAGTTACGTCTTCTGCCATTTTGGAGAGTACTCAAGAACGTATTTAACGTAATCAGCATTATTTACGTTCGGGGGGAAAGCGCGCATGAACATATAATCTGCGTAATAAGCGTTGTTTACGCTTAGGGGAAAGCATGCGTATGTACTGTGATACTCTCTAAAATGGTGGAAGACGTAACTCGGGGGAGAAGAATGGTTGAGTAAATTATGTTATTTTTGTTTCTTTGCGCAAAAAAAGTATTCTCGTAGTGTCGCAAAACTGAAGTTGAGCCACTGATGTCACATGGACCTGTTTTACCGATGTATTTACTACGTTTCTGGACCTGGGAACATTTCAGTTGCGTTGCTGTCTATGGAGTGTCAGATAGCTCTCCGATTTAATCAAAAATATCTTAATTTGTGTTCCGAAGATGAACGAAGGTCTTACGGGTTTAGGACGACATGAGGGTGAGTAATTAATGACATAATTTTCATTTTGGGGTGAACTAACTCTTTAAGTGTGTCTTACAGGTTCTACTGGAGCTCAGCAAACTCTCAGCATCATTATTTGGAGACTTATAGGCATCTGTAAGGAATGGTAGGTGAGTAGGGACAAAAGGCATCCTGCAGAAAAAAACAAAAGCATGTAAGCTTGAAGTACTACATGTGCAAATAGGAGTTTTTGTACTTATGCACATCCATATATACCTGCATGGAGACAGAGGATCTGTCCTGTATTGCAGTAGACCCTCAGGAGGCTCAGCAGTGTCCAGGCAGATGAAGTCATCCCTTGGTTCCTTTCTGTACGCAGATGCCTCACTCACAAAGAGCTGCTTTAAAGGAAAAGGTCAGAAAATCAGTACAAGAACATCAACAAATATGTGCATACACAAACACACCTTGTTACCTTTTTCTCAGCATTTGTTGAATCTCTCAGGTCCAGTTCCTTCTCTCTAAAGAAAGTTGAAATACAGGAATAGTTCATGAGAGTGGCATAAACAATCTCTGAAGAAAATCAGGTTTGGAATGTCATAAGGGTGAGCAAATGAATTTTCATTTGTGATGAAATTATCCATTGTAAGAGGTAACAATGTAAACCAAATACACCAGTCAGATTATTTTGCATGAACACACACCTCCTCCTATGACTCTGTTTCTCTGCAATTTGTTCCTGAAGTTCACGTCTATAACGCTCCTTTTTTCTCTGCAGTGTGGCCTCCAGATCCACTGCACCTGTCAATCAAAATCAGCCATGTCAGAAGCCTGAGCCTTAATGTCATTTAAAGGGATGAATATCCTGTCATCATTTACACACCGTCATGTCGTTCCCAAACTGTATGAATTTTTTTCTTACGTGGAACACAAAAGATATTTAGAGAACACTGGAAACCAAACTGTATGCCCACTGACGTCCAATGCATGGGCCAAAAAAGCACAAAAGAAGAACAGTCATACAGTTTTGAAACGACAGTTTGCAATGGTGAGTAAATTATGACAGAATTTTCATTTTTGGGTGACATATCCCTTTAAAATCAAATCAGAATCATTCTCCATTGAACGAAGCAATGAAACATCACTTCTCCAGTTCTCTAAGCCAATCAGACCAGTAACAAGGACCTCTAACCAATCAGAATCATGATACTAAACTCATACCTATCAAAAGTCCAGTGGTGCAAACGGTGTCCTGACTGGCCACAGATACAGATCTTTCATTGGCTTGGGTCGCAACGGATGTCGACATTCTACAACAGTGACATGGACAACAGTGAAGGAGAAGAGATAAATGTGGGTAAAAACCATTCTGCATTTCAAAAAAACTAATTAAAGCTGCCAGTTTGACAATACTGTATATCTAACCAATATATGTGTCTTTTACCTGTTTCTGTGCTGTAGTTTGCTTGTGTGATGTCCTGTCTCTGTGTACACTTCCCCTCTTCTTTTGAGAAAAAGAGAGACAGATATATATATATATATATATATATATATATATATATATATATATATATATATATATATATAAAATGGGTTCATGAGTCACCAGTTCTAAACATCTCTCCCTCTGTCTCTGTCCTCACCTGTTTCCTGTCCTGGTGTCTCTCTCTCTCTGATGTCGCCTGCCTTGCAAAAGCATGAGTTCTTCATCACTGCAGTCTTCCTCAGAGCTACACACACCCCATCCCAGCCCACACACCTCTGTAAGGGTGGCCACATCCCTCACACGGACCGTCTGAAAAAGTGAGCGCGAGAGAAAAACATAGTAATACAATAGTACTTTTTAGTAAGTGTAACAAATATTGCATTAAATATAATCATGTTGTATCAGAATAGCTGTCTGACATGACACCAAATATAACAGATATGAGATTGACAGACACAAGTGAAATCTCAATCTCAACCTCACAAAACTGTGAGGCACAGAAGGAGGGAAACAGGAACAATCATGCTTTTGACCCGTAAGTACCCTGGTTATTTGTCTTCTCTCTAGATCTGTGTGAATGTCATCAGCATCCCAATGATCTTTCTGAAAAAGACACAAAGATAGTGAGAAATAAAGTTTCTGGGTCTGTATAAAGGTTTGTATTTGAACTGGTTTTGAGGATGGCACACTTGGCATTGTAAAAACATTGGCATTGTCTCACCTCTGCCTTGTATTTCCTGTAATCATTCCTGAGCTCTTCTTGCAGTTTGTGTTTCTTTCTCTCATATTCCTCTCCGAGTGGCAGACTCACTCCATCTACATAATGAAATTACCTTTAAACCCAGGTATTAAATTATTATTATTATATTAAATTGCAAACGAAGCTGTACCTTGCTGACTTGTGCGTGGAGGGATGTTCTCTTTCTGGAGAACATGGCCTGTCCGCATCTGATACATCGAGATGTAACAACATTACAATGAAGACCAGTCACACAAATTCTCTTTATCTCCATCATTAACCCTCTCACCCTCATCTCCATGTAAAGGGGCTCCTGTTCCAGACATGCCTTCTCCTCTGCTATCTTTGATTTCTGATCTTCCAGAAACTTCTCCAATACCTCATCCATCTGGAACACACGCAAATATTAATGCATAAGCTGCAGCTCTACAGCGCCACCTCCAGATACATATTATTTTACATAATAAAACACTTTACAGTAAGGTCCCATTGTTTAATGTTAGTTAGTGCATGTACTGACGTTAACTAACAACAAGCAATAGATTTGTTTCAGTATTTATCAATCTTTGTTAACAGTGAAAGTACAACCGTTTATTGTCAGCTCAGGTCCATTAAACAATATCAATTAATACAACTTCTGCTTTTAATATTATTTTAGAAGCATTTTTTGTAATTAATGTAGTTAACTAATGTTAACAGATGGAAACTGTGGAGTGTCACCACAATATCTATATGTACAAAAAAACACAGCTATCAACAATGAAAATAATAAAACAAAATAAGCAAGTGACACATCAAACAAGTGGTAAATGCAACAAATTTGACCTTTTCTAACTTAATATAATATCAATTAATACAACTTCTGCTTTTAATATTATTTTAGAAGCATTTTTGTAATTAATGTAGTTAACTAATGTTAACAGATGGAAACTGTGGAGTGTCATTACAATATCTATATGTACAAAAAAACAGTTATTAACAATGAAAATAATAAAACAAAATAAGCAAGTGACATATCAAAAAAGTGGTAAATGCAACAAATCTGACCTTTTCTAACTTAATATTTTAATCATGTAGTCTAACGGAATGACATTCAGACATTTTTGGTGAGGTGTCCAAATACTTATGACCACCCTTACAAATAATTACTATGGTAACCGTTTATGCTTACACACACCTTGACAAAAAAGTGCAGGATACACACCTCTCTGAATTCCTTCTGGTGTTGAAACTCAGTTTAATCTTCTGTCGACACGAGTCTGAATCTGAATACATCTGATCTTCCTCTCCACAAAACAATCATTGGATCGGATCACATCGATATCAGACACGCTAATGAGTTTCTGAAGTGCGTGGTTTATTTACTAAATCTAAGGTGTTATCTGATACAAACTCTATTCCGAACTAATAATCTCAACAGATAATGTACTGTCCTGGTTTCTTTGGGTAAAGGTAATAAATGTGTCATCTGATATCTGGATCTGTTCATATGTTGGAAATAATCAATGTTTTAAATAACCTGTATATTTATCCAACATGTTAATCGGGTCATAATCTGATTTCACTGATCTCTTGTCCGGTCACATTGAATGGAAACAGAGCGCTATTATTCCTCTCTTCCAGTCTTCCTGTCTTTCACTTCCTCTCTTCCGTTATTCCTCTTTTCCTCTCGCGGCTGCTGATTTATATAACGCACGGATCGGCAGAAGCGGAAAAGGATGTTCGGTCGGGATGTTTTCTAGGCCAAACCGGAAGTGACCATGGGCTAGAGGTTTTGTGTTATTTTGTGTATCATTTAACAAAAATAAAAAATAAAAAAATCTCACTATATTCATGGTTTCAACGGGTTATGCATCGCAGGAAAATTCTGTTAATTTTTCTGGAAATCATGAACATTCCCTTCACTTTGCAAATTATGTATTTTGGTGTTCTGTAATGGAGATGACAATTGATTTTTTTATTTTTATTTTATTTATTTAGTTTTTTGTTTTTTTTGAATAAAGTAGTAAACTTCTTTGTAAGACTTATTTCCACAGCTAGCATTTTTATGGATTATAATTATATACAAATAGCAAATTATGCATTATGATTTATTAATAACATTCTGTAATGGGAACTGCAATTTAAACTCTTTTGAAATAAAATGGCCAACGTGGTTTGATAAGCCAGTTTCATAACTAGCTCTTATTTATTTATTTATTTTTTACTATTTTGTGTAATTTTTATGTAGACTCTTTTGCATAATTCGACATAAATGCTGTTATGTCATTATGGAAATTACAATAGGATTCTGTTCACAATAGTCTATTAACCTTTGACTTGTTTTCTTCATAAATCACATAATATTTCATATCAAGCATGCTGTTGTCTCTTTGGTTAACAAGTACATATAGGTTCCTCAGCTCATTACTGCTGTTAGAAAACAAAATACAAAAAAATAATGATCTAGTTTAGAAAATAATTTAATTTATAAATATTATATCACATTAGCCAATATTAAATAATATTGTTTGCTATAGCTTATATCTCCACAATGTTGAACTTTAAGCATTCGTCTGGTACCTATGTTGTATCTAAAATAGCTGCAGTTTATTCTCACGCCCATATGAAGAACACAACACAACCTTTGGCCTTCTTTGTATTGTGGTTATTGTAGTTTTGCTAAAGTCACTTTTTTTATTTTATCGTATGATTCATCCCAGTCGGCAGTAAACAAACATTGCATTTCGTAAATAAAAGAAAACCCAGTAATGTTTGTATAATATTAATATACATTTTAATTATTATTTTTTAAATAATGTCGTTAGAAGACCTCTAGACCGGTGACGGTTAAGAACTACATCTCCCAGCATGCCTTGCGCTGCCCATAGGGTCACACTGTGTTACAGAACCGCTTCCGTGTTGTGTTTGTTACTGGAAAACAGAAACTGCGTGAGGTGACATATTTTTTCTCTCGCCCGTCACGGATTAGACAGCGATGCTTTTGTAAACCGCTGCGTCAGAAGATATATTAGATTGGACTATGTCGTTGATTCCGGGCTCAAAGCAGAAGGACAGGCGCATTTTATGCGGGATGTGCCCGGACCCGCAGTGCCAGGCGAAGCTCTTCTTCCCCGCACACACCTCCATGAGCATCGAGTGCACCGAATGCGGCCAGAGACACGAACAGAAGAACCTCGCGAATGTGGAGGAAGTGACCGACCCAGATGTAGTGCTTCATAATTTGCTGAGAAATGCTTTGCTGGGTGTGCCAGGCCCTCCTAAAAAGGGCTCCGAGCTGGTGAAAGTGATGGGACTGTCCAACTATCACTGCAAGCTGCTGTCTCCCATCCTCACCCGCTATGGCATGGACAAACAGACAGGCACTGCCAAACTCTTGAAGGAAATGAACCAGGGAGAGATCTTCGACTGCTCGCTTCTTGGGGACCGTGCGTTTCTCATTGAGCAAGAGCATGTGTCCACTGTTGGGTATGGACGGGACCGGTCAGGGAGCCTGATCTACCTGCATGACACTTTGGAGGAGATCAAGAAAGCAAACTTGAATAGAGAGTGTCTCATTCCCGTGCACGTGGACGGAGACGGACACTGCCTGGTCCATGCAGTGTCCAGGGCGTTAGTTGGACGTGAGCTCTTCTGGCATGCCCTACGAGAAAACCTAAAACTCAATTTCAAGCAGAACCTTGACCGCTACAAAGTCCTTTTCCAGGACTTTATAGACGCCGCTGAATGGGAAGACATTATTAACGAGTGTGACCCCCTGTTTGTCCCTCCAGAGGGTGTTCCTTTGGGCCTTAGGAACATTCATATATTCGGCCTGGCGAATGTACTGCACAGACCCATAATCCTGTTGGACTCCCTGAGCGGCATGCGCAGCTCAGGCGATTACTCTGCCACCTTCCTGCCAGGCCTGGTTCGAGAGGAGCAGTGCCGAGGAAAAGATGGCACTCTGAACAAGCCCATCTGCATCGCCTGGAGTAGCTCTGGCAGGAATCACTATCTACCCCTAGTGGGCATCAAGGGCTTGCCTTTGCCCCGTTTACCTGCTGCACTGCTCCCGAAAGCTTGGGGTGTTCCTCAAGAGCTGATTCACAAATACGTGAGCTTGGACTCCAGCGGAAGCTGTGTGATCGGGGGCGACCGAAGCCTGCAGGATAAGTACCTGCTGCGGCTCGTAGGCACGATGGAGGATGTCTTCATGGACAAGCACAGCATCCACCCCGCTCTAGTCGCCGACGTCCATCAGTATATATATCGACGCACTGGGGTGATCGGTGTACAGCCGGAGGAGGTGACGGAAGCGGCTAAGAAATCCGTTCAGGAGGGTCGTCTCCACCGCTGCCTTGTCTGCAATGCTCTTTCGGAGCTCCACGTCCCAGCAGAGTGGCTCATACCGGGAGGGAAACTCTACAACTTGGCCAAGTCGACTCACGGGACGCTGCGAGCGGACAAGAACTACAGCTTTCCTTTAAATAGTTTGGTTTGTTCCTATAACCCAGAAAAAGATGTGCTGGTGCCCGACTACAAACTCAGCTCACTCACGGCCTGCACCTGGTGTCACGGGACTTCAGTGCGACGCGTTCGTGGTGACGGCTCCGTTGTCTATTTGGACGGAGACCGTACCAACACTCGCTCACAGGGTGGAAAGTGTGGCTGCGGGTTCAAACACTTTTGGGAGGGCAAGGAGTACGACAATCTTCCCGAAGCCTTCCCCATCACTCTGGAGTGGGGCGGCCGTGTGGTCCGAGAGACCGTTTATTGGTTCCAGTACGAAACGGATCCGACTATCAACAGCAATGTTTACGATGTGACGATGCGACTTGTCACAAAGCACTTCCCTGGAGAGTTCGGCAGTGAGATTCTAGTCCAAAAAGTGGTGAACACCATCTTGCATCACACCGCCAAGAAGAGCCAAGACGAATACAATCCAGTTGCCATCGAAGGTGCTCATGTGCAGGATGGGAGTGAATCAGCCGCTCACCCTCCAACTAAAATCATCCTGACGGGACAGAAGGGGAAAACCCTGCATAAAGAGGAGCTGGTGATGAGCAAAACCGAGAGGGTCTTGCAGCACAGCATCAGCGAGCAGGCGGCCCTGTCCCAGCGCCGTAGCACAGACCGCTTGCGCCAACAGGATCCTCGCCCATCATCTCCTTCCTCTTCATCATCCTCTGCTCCTCCCACACCCACCAAAGTGCCACCCACCAGCGGAGAGAAGAAGATACGTGTAACAACCAGCGACGGGCGGCAGGCCATGCTTACGCTGCAGCCGCACACCACTTACGGTGAGCTCCAAAACTCCATCGTCCAGGTCTTCAACTTGTCTCCCGGACAGCTGTGCATCCGACATGGCTTCCCACCCAGAGAGCTGCCCCCGCCGCGTCCCGAGGACCAGAACCAGCCCGTGGCGCTTCAACATGGCGACCGCATCTCTGTGGAAGTGCTGAAAGAGAGCTCACCTGATACACACGTGACCCAGACGGACCCGCCTCAAACGCACGCTCACTCTGACCCACAGCTCAGCCGCACCAGTAGCAGGGAACTTCAGGATAACATTGACCTTGAGATGTCATCACTGTGTCTCCTGGCAGCACTTATGGGTAAGACACACCCTCCTGTTATAGATCTGCTTTATGAGAAGACTGTCATACTATAATCAACATCTACTTAAGTGTGTCTGTGACTCGCTGGATTGTATGATACAAGCCTATTTATGTAATTTACACGCCGGGATGATTCTTCTGTAATTTCAGATCATGTTTAATCAGAAATTATTGATTACTAAACATCTCTATGGTAAACAATGTGTGAGGCCTAATTAATGTGTTTTCTCTTCTCCTCTCTCTTGTTCTGTCTCTCTCAGGTGAAGATGTGTGGTCATATGCCAAGAAACTGCCTCATCTGTTCCAACAAGGTGGAGTCTTCTACAACATTGTGAAGAAAGACATGGGTAATGTCTTTTTTCACTTTCTCATACATTATTTGAATTGAGTTTTCAAAATTCAAAACTGTGCTTGGCATGACAAAGACTATATGTGTTGCCAAAAGCATTTGAAGTAACTGCGTTGTGAGGGTGGGATTTAAGAACCGGTTCTCAAAAAAAAAAAAAAACAATAGTTTTCATGGTTTTATTCATGGTTTTATGGTGTGGAAGTGGCCTTCTGTTAATCCAGACTTTTGTTTGGTCTGCCGCTGGCTGAGAGAGGCAATGCAGTGGAGTTAAAAATAATAAAATTTGGACTAACTGTACATGCCCAGTAGTCAGAGAAAGGTAGTGAAAAGCTACTATTTAGCGTTTTTAAATGAGGATTTTTAATTTTATATAATTTTGTTTTTCTTTACAAATTATACTATCAGCATAACAATTTAAGTGAGAAGCTGAATTAAAAAATTTACTAATTTCAAAATGTCTTAGTATTTGGTTTGTCCCTCCTTATGCTTTACTATAGCTCAAGCAGTAGAGTATGGTGCTAACAATTCCAAGGATGTTGATTTGAAGCCCAGGGAAAGCAAGAACTGATAAAAAAAATGTTTTAAAAATTTAAATGTGTACCTTGATTGCAGTGTAAGTTGCTTTGGATAAATGTGAATCTTCAGTCACAGCAGGATTCAAGCTACATAAATGTTTGTGCAAAACCTGATGATCATGTTTTCTGGCATGGTTTGAAAAGATATTGTGCTTCACTAGGTTCAAGAACATCTATCCATTCACATCTGAGTTCAACTGGTTTTTGTCACAAATGTATTTAATTTGATGTGACCTAAAAATAGTTCTGAATGTAAAATATTTCTTATTCAACTTAATTTTTTTAATGTCAAAACTGTTTGAGTTTGTTTGTTTTTTACAAATGTATGATATGCCTCCTGAGCCAAAAATATATTTTATTAATTTTTTCTGATTTTTGTCTTTGTTTTTGTTTTAATACTAAAATTTTTTTGAGTGTGTATTGCTATTCCACAAAAATGTGTACATTGTGATCCATAGTTATGATTTTTTAGGAACATTGTAAACATTTGTAAAATTAAATTGACAATATGAAAAATGATTAAATTGTTTGGATCATCCACCTCTACAGCGCATAATGAGAACCTGTGCTAATAACCTCTATTTCTATGTTAAGGTCTGTTGGACGGGAAGCACTGCACACTGCCCCATTTGTCGGGTAAGACGTTTGTGTTCAATGCCGCGGAGGAGCGTTTGGAGCTGTGTGTGGACACAGCCGGTCATTTTCCAGTGGGCCCTGACGTGGAGGAGCTCGTCCAGGAGGCCCTTTCCCAACTCCGCTCAGATGCTGCCACCCGTAGCCGCGAGGGAAGCCCCGCCCACGGGCTGAGATTGGGCGCTGGCGGAGCAGTGCGCAGGAAAGAGCAGACCGTCACGGCCTTCCAGGGCAAAGGTCACTCATTGGGTTCCGCCCCTCCGGAACACCCACCAATCAGGCGGCAGCACAGCAGCGGCGTGGATCTCAGCAACAGCGCTCGCGGTGAAGAGATAACGTTGTCAGGGGAGGAGTTGGTGCGCGTTGCCCCAGGCATGCTCACTTTACGTGAGGGCCGCGGTTTGGGGCTGGAGCCCGCCGTGATTGAGGCCCAGCGGCAGCGCCTGCAGGAGATGGTCTCAAACATACAGGCGTCTATGGACAAACACTTGTGCCAGCATGCTGCAGCAAGGCATGATGTGAAGGAAGAAGATGCTCCTGATAAACAGGAGGATATGGAAAGTCATGGTGCGGAGCCTCCCAGCACCTTTGAACCCATGGACCAATCTTGATACTTCATTTCCCGTATAGCAGAGTGAGCTTCCTGGCATAACACACACACACACACACACAC
Organism: Spinibarbus caldwelli; assembly: GCA_039654775.1. NCBI lineage: Eukaryota > Metazoa > Chordata > Actinopteri > Cypriniformes > Cyprinidae > Spinibarbus > Spinibarbus caldwelli. The sequence goes on from CM077235.1 coordinate 28,197,034, forward strand.
TGTGATTCAACTAACAAATAATGGTGCAGCTGATTTACTGACATATGCGTCCTTTGAGTGTGAAACGCATTCCTTAAATAGTCTCAAAGTCTTAAGATGTGAAATTTGGAGTGATTATTACAGGAATTGAATGTCGGCTTTCATTCACCTAAAATATATACCTGGTGCACACTATTTTAAAGAGATAGTTCAACTAAAATTGAACATACTGTTATTCATTTACTCACCGTCATGTCATTCCAAACCTGTATGCCTTCCTTTCTTCTGTGGAACACACAAGAATATATTTCAAATGTTTCTGTCCAAATATTGAAAGTCAATGGGGTACAAAATAACACTGAACCCAAAATGTCGTCTTTTGTGTTTTGCAGAAGAAAAAAGTCATACAGAATGACATGAGGGTGAGTAAATGTTGACAGAAGTTTCATTTTTGGTGGAACTGTCCCTTTAAGATCCCCGCTGAGCTTTGCTAGTATACATAGTACTTAATTAATCAAAGTGCACTTTGACCCTCATTGCTGGGTTCACGGCTTTCTTACCAATTTAATAATTCACAATCCAATTTGAAACACTGACTGTCTAAACTTCAGCCCTGCGTCTGTGTGCACTTAGTAGGTAACAGGGTCTCCTTGATCATATGTTTGTGTCCTCAACACAGTTCTGGCCTGTGGAACAAACAGTAATCATTTCAGTGATATGGTCGTCTTTTGCGCTTCTCTACCCACAATTCATTGCTGTCTATCCAAAGAACACTATGCGGTAAAAGCCTGGAAACAAATTCCAGCAGGATTTCTTGTTTACTTCATCATCCCACTACACACTCAGAACACAGAAACCTCTCTCAGCAGATCAGCATGGAGTATCCATACATCCGAGAACGAGTTTCTGTTCTGTAATCTCAGATTGGCCTTTAAATTCTTGTCAATGTTGCCTTTAGTGTGGCCCAGGCTCATTATTTGGTTTTATTGTACCATTTTGCATGTCATTTCTCCTTTATTAAACGTTGTTCAGTACAAGACAATTCATACAAGTTTACTTAGTATCGGAATGTAATGTATATTCTGGCAAAATCTAAACAGGAAGTAGTCAATTGGGTGATATTTTCAGGATATTCAGAGCTGTAGGAATATTGTTACCTGTGTGTTAGGCCATACTAATATGCTGAAGTAGAGGGCAATGTGCATCAAGGACGGTTTAAGTGTTTTCTTTTGAGTTCAGAAAAAAAATGAAATCCACGTTCTGTTCTAGACAGATTTTTCTTGTCACCTTGGCAACTGATTCATATAAACCAAAAAAAAATAAAAATTTACAGTTAATAGAGCTATTGAGCTTTGTGCTTCGGTGACTGGGTAGAGGATAAAGCAGATGGAAAATCCTAGAGATTGTGTTGAACTCATATCTATTGAAACTTGCTGAGCTGTTTCATTTAACCCCGGTGTTGCCAAAAACAGGTGGTCAAACCTGTTGTTAACAGCCTTAATGAGTCTCTTACCCTCCCCAGCTCTGATCTGCAGTGTTTGTGTGTGACACACTTCCACATGACAGAGGATCCGTTCTGAGAAGGATAAACTGGAGTATTGGAACGAGGCCTGACTTTGGTCCAAGGCCGAGCATGATGATGTTGGCGGCTTGATGAGCTTTTAATTTGAAAAGATTGGTTTTTGATTTTTAAGTCGATGACATCTATACCAGAGCACTTTTCTGTGTGGGCGTGTTTATTAGCTCTTGAACATAATTGATATTGTTGGTGTAAAGAGCAGCACAAAAGAAATGTTTTACTGCTTCATGTAACAGACTCAAGTGCAGGTTGTTTCTCTGTGACTGCTGCCCTCCTGATATATTGTATTCCAGTGTACAATAGTGGTATATATTGTATTATACTTTCATCTGTACAGATATTGAATCTGGTTTTTTTCCCTTCTGGATTGTTTCTCCTCTGTTTTTCAATAAAACAGTTGGGTGATTCTACGCAGCTGAGGAATCTGCTGTTTGCATGCTTGATTACTTTTCAGCCTAACAACAATAAAGTTATTCCATCTGTATGAAACGATGTGGTCGCTGTTTCTGAATCACTTTCTAATGCAGTTTTCTGTTATCTAATAGGTCACTAATGGACCACACCAATGTGAATTAGTGGTAACACTACTATAAGTTTTTATATGTTAACATTAATTTAATGCTAACATGAAATAATTAACAATGTTTTCTGTCTTGATGAAAATATAGTAAAAACAGTAATATTGCGATATTACAGTTTTAAGTAAATTTTCTACTGTAATATATTTTAAAATATATTTTCAGCATCGTTACTCTTGTCTTTAGTGCCACATGATCCTTCAGAAATCATTCTAATATGCTGATTTGGTGCAAAAGATACATATTATTATTAGTTGAAAACAGTTGTTCCACTTAATATAAAAATGTTTTTTTTAATGAACAGAAAATTGATTTAACAGCATTCAAAGTAATATAAATATTTTGTAACATTTTAAATATTTTTATTGTCATTTTGATAAATTTAATAAATCCTCGCTGAATAGAAGTTTTACTTTAAAAAAAAAAAAAATGAAATCTTACTGGCCACAACTTTCTAAGTGTATACTAATACATTATATTTGATTGTAAAAATCAATTTAATATTAATGTATTTGAATGAATGTGAAGAATAATGCATGTAATAGTTAACTTTCATAAATGCTGTAAAAATTAATTGGTAGTTCATGATACATAATTCATTCACAAATTGAACCTAATTGTAAAGTATTACCAAATTAGTGTTTATATTTTTCTCCTAGTTAAGCTTGATGAAGTGATAATGATTATAACCAGACTGTGAATTACAAAATGAAATTCATTCATGAAATTTTGCAGCAGTCGGAGCTGTGTGCCAATGTCCTCTAAATAAAAGCTAAAAAGCCCATAAAACACCATCATTTAACAGTATTCATACCATAGAAAATGACAAATTGGGGGAAAAAAATGTTATGGTGTGAGGTGTAGTTGAAATTACATTGATGTATCATTTTTATGTAATATGCAGAATCTTAAAAAATTCAGGATCAAATAAAACCAAAATAAATAAAAAAATGTTGCTCTTAAAATATAAATCTAAATGTACACTCCATAATACTCTATAATACTTCCATTGTAAATGGATTTCTGTAAGTGCGTTTTTTCTGTGCTTTTGTAAATTGTGATACATAAAAATAATTTTCTCTGGTAATCAACTTATATAGGACTATTTAGTAGATGTACTTTTTTGGGTTGATACTAACTTTGGCAACACTAGCATTTTAATATAAACATTGCGCATACACACACACACACACACACGCACACACAAACACATTTATAAACTAATAATTTCTCATTGTATCCTTTCTGCATTATTAGTAAATATACATACATACATACATACATTTATATATATATATATATATATATATATATATATTCAAACAAATACATTCATAGGCAATCAAAATCCAGTCAAAATCACAATATTTACATATTTACACAGGGCAGTAATAGTTAAGATTCCTGACACCAGTTGCAGGTTCATTTCCACAAACTGGTGAAGTTACTGAGGCCCCAAACTCTAATCAGGACACTGAACTTCTGTTTTTTCTCCAAATCTGAAGGAGTTGCATACAAACTGAACTTTGGTGTCATACTGTCCTAGTTTCTGCTGTTCTGTGACCCATTTAGAAGAGAAAGGTGGAGCTCTAGGGTTGGATGCATCAGTCAGGATGAAACGCAGGATTGATGGAGCCAATCGAACGTACAGCATGTCCGTCACTACGTCGACGAGAGAGCAGCCGCTGAAGTAATCGAGGTGAACCTGGCACTCCTGACAGAGACGCTCGGCGCGGCAGTTTCAGAGAGCGCCTTCTAGAAATACAAACACCAGTGATCACACAACACGACAAAAACAAGTCAGTGTTACACAACATCATAAACACTCACCCAGAACAGCCATTCCGATCATTAGACGATGCTTGCGTGAAGCTCTGCGATGCCCGAGTCACAATGGGCCTCAATGGCTCCTGCTTCTGCACACATACACGTTTATTACACACTAACATAGGAATGTTAGATTCTTCAAAAAACATTTGTTTTAAGATATGTAATTATATATTTAGCTGTAGTGTGCCAGTAGGAAAGGTTAGTTAGGTTTCCAGTTTGTTCTTGATGTTCCAAGCTTCTTGAAGAAGGTAACGCAGGTTTTATCTAGATTTAGGCCATCTCAATTTGCAAATGGAATATCTCAAAATCTGAAACTGATATGTCCTACTGGCACATTAAAGCAAATGATATAAATAATCATCTTAAAATGAATGTTGTACAAACAAATGGATTAGAAAGCCTTTCTAGAAGACAAGAAGCTGTTACAGCAGCAATGCAAGCACCAACTCCCTATTAACTCTTATGGAAAATAAGTGTGCTTATCCATATACAAATAACTTGCAATTAACTGTCAAAAACATTACATTCCGTTTACACCTAAGTATATTATTTTAAATTATTTACTATATTATTTACAGAATGAGTGCTCTTTTTAAAAGTGTGCTACAGTGTACTTTTTCACAAGGGAACACCCATGGTTTTGAAGTGAAATACACAGCACATATGTGTTTTAGGCCATGTAGTGTATCATTTGTGCATTGTATGTGTTCGTATGCATAAGTACCGTAGTGAAGCAGGCCGTGGGCAGGTATCCCTCCTTTCCGTTCTGAAGTCGGACGTAACACCAGTCAGCATTCTCCTGATACAGCAGCAACACCACCTCACCGGCACGGACACACAGCTCTTCATCACTGTCTGCACTGTAGTCTGCTGTCACAACCACCTTGCACACGCAAAAAACATATCTTGTCTTTCCCATCGGCTCTGTAGTATAAACCGCTGTATTATATGATACTGCAGCTCAAATGAGAAAATGTGTTACCATTTCCCCTTGATGCTTGAATATCACTCTCTTCCGACAAACTGAAAGATTCAATCATTTTGCTATAATGATATTTGTAAAGATAAATTAAGCATGAAATTATAAAAGTGAGGAAGAAAAGACAACTAACCTTGAGGCGACAGCACAGTGGTGAAAACTTCAAATTCTTCATGGCTCTGTGTGTAAATTTGCTGCATGATGAAGTCAATCAGCACACAAGCTGAAAGAAGAACTGAGACACTTTATTCAGAATCACTGCTATTGCTAAATCTTCTCCCCTCTTTAAATACTCTCTTATACGCACACACATTACAGGATCTTAGTTAGGTGCTTTTCTAGGAAACATCAGCACTCTTAAATCTATTTAAATCTGTTCCACTTCAGTTAATTGTTTAAATGCTGCAGGTCATAGCTCTGATCAGTCAGTCACACACTTCTTAAGCCAAAGTTCTGATCAGCCAATCACACGCTTCTAAAAGTCAACTCTCTGCATTTACAGAAATTCATTAAAAAATGACACTACACTTCACATCCTATGCCCAGTCCCTTAGCGAAACAGGTCACTACATAAAAACCCTCATGCATGTCAAAAAAAAGGTGCAGCAAAATATTAATATTTTTATATTTCATACATTTTATTAGCCTTAGAAATATTTGAACAGGTATTCTGATTTCATAATATTTCACAATAATCTATATACTCCATTAAATTAAGTTTTTAATGTTTCTAGCTCCATTTCAAATAAAATCACTTGTGTAGAGATGAATAATATTTGTGCAATACTGAGATACAAGCCCACATTCATAGAGAAAGTATTATGACATCACGATTTATTCATATTTTTACATTTTCAGCACTTAAAATCCTGTAAGGGTTCCTCACTTCAGATGCACATTTCAGGATGAATCCATTATGCATTAATCAGTTTGAATTCATCACTGGTTAATAAAAACAACTCAACTGAAAAACAATGTTGCTTACTAGATTAAGTCTAATCCTTATTCTTAGATTAGACTCTTTAAAATCAACCTGCCCTAATCACTCTGATTAACAAATCAGCCTTAATAGTTAAGAGTGAATGGAGAATAAGCATACTGTGTGTGTGTGTGTGTGTGTGTGTGTGTGTGTGTGTGTGTGTGTGTGTGTGTGTGTGTGTGTGTGTGTGTGTGTGTGTGCAGGGTGGTTTAAATATATTACGATGAAAATTATGTTTAAATATGCTGACATCACATTAAACACATTTACTTTGGTGTGCAGAATACAGTATCTGATGGTGAGTGTGTTACTGTCTCTGCTTTTCCTGCTCAGGACAGTGACATCACTGAAAGGATTAAAGGTCAGCGAGGTCAGAGTGTTCAGATCAGTCTCTGCTTACATAATGAAATCAGCACAGCTAGAGGCTGTGTTTCTGAGAACCCCGTCAAAGTGTTAAAATGTCCTTCAGTTTGATCAGTAGAGCTTCATGGGTGCTGCAAACAGACCAGTCAGATCCTCTTCAGTGTGAGCCCGAGGAGACAGTTTAGTTACTCGCTCCTGTCAAACATACACAAACAAACTCAGTTAATCTCTCTGAGATCGTTTTAACACACTATATAATGTGATATTAATCAGTAAGCATTGGAGCCTTGCATTTTAAGCTGGGGCTATAAAACATGAATATAGTACCATATTAATGTATGTACATACTTTGTTATGATGCTAAAATTATGAAGTCATTAAAATAAGCAATAATGATGTAGCTTGTACATTGCATTTTAATTTTAATTCAAAATTTAAATTTTAATTACTTCATTCAATTTAATGTGAGGGACAATAAAAAATTTCCTTTTTAATTTTAGGTTTGCTTGAAATTTAACATATATTTTCATTTTTTGTGAAAAATTAGTTTGAGAATAAACAATAATTAGCAGAGCCGCAGTTAAATCCTCTGAATGACATTACTTAATCATTTAATAATTTACTTACTTTTATATATATGTATTGTATATATGTGTGTAATACTGTAAATAGTATATAAATTAACATTAATATAAACGAATAAATGTTAATTACATTTATTTATTTATTATTTTATTTAAATATAACAAATATCAACAATTAATATGAATTAATTATAAATATAAAATTACAAATATTAGATAATAATTAGAGCTATAATTATTATAGTTGTTGTTTCTTTCTGGTAAACAGTCACTTTAGCTGAAGGAGTTCAGCCCTTTAAACTGCCATATTTCTCATTCTCTGGTGATTAAGCTACTTGGGTGATTTTTGACGGAGCAGAATTTCAGCTTTCAGCAAAAAATGATCTCTGTAGTGTTTTTAGTACAGGGACGTGACGTGATATGTTGACCTGAGGGATGGTGCCCTTCACCAAAGATGGAATGTCCTCTTTAGTGTAGCCAACTGCAGACAAGCCGTCCTCCACTTCCAGGTCATACAGAAATGATCGGAGAGTGTCGGCCAACACGCGGCCAGCATCATCTTTCTTGATGTTACTCACATCGGTACCTTATAAAACACTTACACAACCATCAACTATGATCAATTAAATCATGCAATGTTTCAAATATAGAATTGTCTATAAAATTATCTACAGAAAATATAGTCATTCATAACATATAATCAATACATGTTTTACACGATAAACATTTAACTTTCCAATACAGCAACACACATTAGCACATTTCTTTACTTAAAGCTTTTCTGTGACATCTTTATACACTACTATGACATACAGTGTTAATATTTGACTATTTTGAGTTTAGCCTTCTGTGTGTGTTACCTAGTATTTGTGCTGCCTCCAAGTGGCACTCAGGACACATGTTTGCAGTGAAGGCAAAAACAGCAGGTGAAGTAAGAACTACAGAGAGTCCATGAGGCTGAAAGAAAAGGGCACAGTACAACTACGGTGTGAAAAACACTGGGAATCTGCCACGAAGTAAAAACTACTTTGAAATTGAAAAAACTACTTGGAAAGTACTAGTATTAGTATTTTAATGTATTACAGAATATATAATGTGAGACATTGCATGCATTAGTTTAGATATACACTACCATTCTAAAGTATGGGGTCAATAAGATTCTTTTATTATTATTTTTGAAAGTCGCATCAAGGCCGCATTTATTTGATCAAAAATACAGTAAAAACAGTAATACTGTAGAATATTTCAATGAAAAACAATTTTAAATAACTTTAAAATAATTTTAATATATTTTAAAATGTAATTTATTCTTGTGATGCAAAATCTGCAGTGTCACATGATCCTTCAGAAATCATTCTAATATGCTGATTTGGTGCTAAAGAAATATTTCATATTATCTAATTGCATTGCATGTTATTATTATGGAAAACATGATACATTTTTCCAGGAATCACTGATGAATAGAAGAACCTTTATTTAAAATAGAAATCTGTTGTAACACTATAAATGTCTTTACTGTTACTTCACCAGTTTATTTCATCCTAAGTAAACAAAATAATTCATAAAAAAAAAACCTTACTGACCCCAAATATTTGAACAGTAGTGTAATACAGTTTATATTTACCACTATAGGATGTTCTACATTGTAGCCTTTAGCCCTGTGAGTTTTGGAATTCCCAGCAATTCCATGACTTGAACAAAGAAAACGACAACAAAGTCAACACATTATCAGATAATTTCCACAAATACATATCAACAGAAAAATAAAACTATTGTAAGGACATAACTGTACATCTAATTTTCCTATTGGATTGAAATTAAAGGTGTGTTATCATAAAAGTGGCATGAAGGTCAGTGTCTGTGTCACTAACTAGCCATTACTAACTTTCAACAAGAGCTGTGAGATCTCTACGCCTTTGCTTGAACTCTCACAGCAGTAAGTTCAGTCCACCTATGCTGTCTGATATACACAAATATGGAGAATTATTACAGCGCAGCACTAGCAATTCCATTAGCAGTCTGTTAAGTGTGTTGCGATTTGATGCTGCCAAACTCATTACCAGAATCAACTCTTTTTTTGGGTGTTAATTTAATGTTAGTTCTATTTAATTACCATAAATGGACTCCTGCATTGCCAAAGCCAATTCCTGCAAACACACTGGCCAGGTGCATGCTGGAGCGAGCCTCCACATCTCCAGCATCACGCACCGCCCTACAACACATGCATCTTCATATATTAACAATGTTACAATACAATATAATACTTTTAAAATATATAAAAATCTAAATATTAAATATATCAAACATTCAATAAACAAAACACATGGACTAACTCAAATTCTTATTCATCCTAAAAACAGAAACATACCGTTTTAAGTATTTGCATTGACAAAGTCAAAAATAAAACATCGATCAGCACATATTCTGTGCTGTAGTATCACCTTTTGTCTGTTGGTTCAACTCGCACATCCTCATAGATCTTGTATTTAACTTCATGTTTCTTCAGTGAGTCCAGCACTTCTCCAACCGGCGCCAGCTGAGACTAGGTCCTATCTGTCATCAGACATACATTACGTGCTCCCATGTTCTGCAAATCCTGATTATATCAGAGAAAACAGTAAACTTCAGTCAAAACTAATGACCGACTCCAAACTGAACAGAGACTTTATGATAAAAATCAAGATGATAAGCAATAATACAGTGTACTTAATCACTTCAGTGCCTGCAAATGGTGCAAAAACATGAACAACATGAGGGTGAGTAAATGATGATACAATTTAATTTTCAGGTGAAATATTCTTTTACCATGCCAATTCCTCTGGTAACTCCTGCTCCATATCTGATATTTGAACAAGCCATCTGAAACAGAACAAGAACAATGAAACAGATAACCACAATAATAACAATATTTATAATTATTATAAAGACCTTTGATGTTACGATGTAATACCTGGATATTCAGACTCACAATTATACAGACTGACACTGATTAAGTGTCAGTCTAAACGTCTGAAAATAGAAATATCTGTTTGTGTGTGTGTGTGTGTGTGTGTGTGTGTGTGTGTGTGTGTGTGTGTGTGTGTGTATATATATATATATATATATATAGTTATTTAGCAGACGCTTTTATTCAAAGCGACTTACAAAAGAGGACAATAGAATCAAAACTAACAAAAAAGCAACAACATGCAAGCGAGATGACAAGTCTCGGTTAGCCTAACGCAGTACACATAGCAAGGTTTTTTGTTTTTGCTTTTGTTTTTTTTTTAAGAAAAAAAGTAGATAGAATAGAAAAAAAGAAAGCTAGTGTTAGTTTTTAAAGAAAAAGTAGCAGTTAGAGAATAAATATGCAATTGATAGAGGGTCAAGTGTGTGTGTGTGTGTGTGTGTGTGTGTGTGTGTGTGTGTGTTTAATAAAAAGAAGACAGATAGATAAAATAGAATTAGAATAGACAGTGATAGAGTTGGAGGGTCAAATAAAGATGGAAGAGATGTGTTTTTAGCCGTTTCTTGAAGATGGCTAAGGATTCAGCTGCTCAGATTGAGTTGGGCAGGTCATTCCACCAGATGGGAACAGTAAATGAAAAAGTCAGTGAAAGTGATTTTGTGCCTTTTTGGGATGGCACAATAATGTGTCATTCACTTGCAGAACACAAGCTTCTAGAGCAGTGGTTCCCAACCTCGTTCCTGGAGGCCCCCCAACACTGCACATTTTGCATCTCACCTTTGTCTGACACACCCAATTCAGGTCTTGGAGTCTCTAAAAATGAGCTGATGATCTGAATCAGGTGTGTTTGATTAAGGTGACATGGAAAACATGCAGTGTTGGGGGGCCTCCAGGAACGTGGTTGGGAACCACTGTTCTAGAGGGCACATAGGTCTGAAGTACTGAATTTAGGTAAAGGGGTGCAGAGCCAGAGGTGGTTTTGTAGGCAAACATTAATGCCTTGAATTTTATGCGAGCAGCTATTGGTAGCCAGTGCAAATTGATGAACAGAGGTGTGACGTGCGTTCTTTTCGGTTCATTAAAGATTAATCTTGCAGCGGCGTTTTGGATTAATTGTAGAGGTTTAATGGAATTGACTGGAAGACCTGACAAGAAAGCATTGCAATAGTCAAGTCTGGACAGAACAAGGGCTTGAACAAGGAGTTGTGTTGCATGTTCCAAAAGAAAGGGGAAAGAAATATCTTCCTAATATTATATCAAGCAAATCTGCAGGACCGGGCAGTTTTAGCAATGTGGTCTGAGAAAGTCAGCTTATCATCAATCACAACTCCAAGGTTTCTGGCTGTTTTTGAAGGAGTTATGGTTGATGAGTCTAACTGGAAGGTGAAATTGTGATGAAGTGATGGGTTTGCTGAAACTACAAGCAGTTCTGTCTTAGCTAGGTTGAGTTGAAGGTGACGGTCCTTCATACAGCAAGAAATGTCTGTTAGACATGCTGAGATGCTAGCAGCCATCATCAGATCATCGGGATGGAATGAGAGGTAGAGTTGAGTGTCATCAGCATAGCAGTGATATGAAAAGCCATGCTTCTGAATGACAGAACCTAGTGATGTCATGTAGACTGAGAAGAGAAGTGGTCCAAGAACTGAGCCCTGAGGCACCCCAGTAGCTAGATGTTGCGACTTGGATACCTCACCTCTCCAAGATACCTTGAAGGACCTATCTGAGAGGTAAGACTCAAACCACTGGAGTGCGGTTCCTGAGATGCCCTTTCTCAATAGGGTTGACAGGAGGATCTGGTGGTTGACCATATCAAAAGCAGCGGACAGATCCAGCAAGATAAGTAATGAAGACTTGGAAGCTGCTCTGGCAAGTCTTAGGGCTTCAACAACTGAGAGCAAGGCAGTTTCGGTCGAATGTCCATTTCTGAAGCCAGATTGGTTGCTGTCCAGGACTTGGCTGAACACAACTCGTTCAAGTGATTTTGCAATGAAAGGTAGAAGGGAAACCGGTCTATAGTTCCCTAAAAGAGTTAGGTTAAGAGTGGGTTTCTTAAGAAGTGGGGTTGTACGAGCATGTTTAAATGGTGAGGGAAAAATTCCAGTGTGAAGGGATGTGTTAACGATGTGAGTGAGTGCAGGTACAACTGCAGGAGAAATGGCTTGAAGGAGATGAGATGGAATAGGATCAAGCGGACAAGTAGTAGGATGACTGCAAAGGATGAGTTTAGAGACCTCTGCCTCAGAGAGTGCAGAGAAGGATGTGAACGAGTGAATGTTTGCTGGTAAGATGTGTTTGACAGTTTGAGGTGTGGAGAATTGTGCAGTGAGGTTTGTAATTTTATTAATGAAGAATGTGGCAAAGTCGTCAGCTGTTAGAGTTGATGAAGGAGGGGGAGGAGAAGGACAAAGGAGGGAATAAAATGTTTTAAAGAGCATGCGAGAGTTAGGCAAATTGTTAATTTTGTCGTGATAGTATGTCCTTTTTGCAGTGGAGACATTAGCAGAGAAGTCTAACAGCTGATAACGCATATCAGAGCAAAAACCAAGCCCTGAGGTGAAAAGAACTGCCTGTAGAGCTCAGAAACAGGTTTGCGTAAAGCTACACATATAGGGAATTTTCAGAAAAAAATTCTGCTTCATTGAAGGGTCATAGAAGCATGTAGTCTCTGTTACCCTTAATGGAAAAAGTTTGAAACAACCAGGATTCTTCCTAGAGCTGGCCTTCTGGCAAAATTGAGCAATTGATGGAGAAGGGCTTTGGTTAGTGTGGTGAACAAAAAACTGATGGTCACTCTAGCTGAGCTCCATGATCATATGTGGAGATAAGAGAAATCTACAGAAGGCCAAACATCACTGCAACACTCCACCGATCTGGGCTTTATGATTGTGTGGCCAAGCTCAATCCTCTCCTCAGTCAAGACACATGAAAACACACTTGGAATTTGCAAAACAGCACCTAAAGGACCCTCAGACTGTGAGAAACAAGATTCTCTGGTCTTATGATCCTCAATTCCAAACATCATGTTTGAAGGAAACCAACTCTGCTCATCACCTGCAGAGTACCATCCCAAAAGTAAAGTGTGCTGTTACCAGCCTCATGCTGCGGAGCTGTTTTTTAGCAGCAGGGACTGAGGGACTCATCAGAGTAGAAGAAAAGCTCAATGCACCAAAATATTGAGATAGCCTTAATGAAAACCCAGTCCAGAGCATTCAGAACCTCAGACTGGGACACCTTCCAACAGGACAATGACCCTAAGCACACAGCAAGAGTGGTTTATAGACTGATAAAATGTAGAAACTGTAACTTGAATGCAATGTAAGTCGCTTTGGATAAAAGCGTCTGCTAAATGCATAAATGTAAATGTAAATGTTTAAACAACTCTGTGAATGTCTTTGAGTGGCCCAGCCAGAGCCTGAGCTTGAACCCAATCAAATAATTCTGGAGAAAATTGAAAATGTGCATCTGCCCCCGTCCAACCTGACAGAGCTTGAGAGGTGAAGAGGCAAGGAGAAGAATGGCAGATAATAGCCAAATGATGATGAGAAAAGCTTGTTGCATCAAACAAAAAAGACTGGCTGTAAAGGTGCTTCAGCTAAATATTTAGTTAAGGGAATGAATACTTATACAATGTACTTATTTCAGGTTTTTTTATTTTTAATAAATTTATGAAGTTGTGACAATTCTGTTTTTGCTTTGTCAACATGGTGTATGGAGTGTAGAATAATGTGGAAAAAAGCAATTTAAAGCAGTTTAACATAAGGCAGCAACATAAAACGTGAAAAAAATGAAGGGGTATGAATAATTTTGCAAGGCACTGTATATATATATATATATATATATAAATTTAATTACATGAACTATAGGTGTTTCAAAATCAAGAAATTAAACAACTGCTTGAGAAAATATACATTTGTACAATTTGACTCACTCCTGCAGGATGATTGAGAACATACAGAAAAAGAAATTGTAAAAATGTAGCCTATTTATTTATTACAAGTCATGAAATGATCCATAAAGCATGTCCCTGCTGTGTTATCATAGTGTGCTGACAGTGTTTTACTCAAGTCATAATTAATTAATAGTGTTGCTTTGAATTGTTCAGCACGAAGCAACTGTTTGTGTTAATTGATTTTTACAGAACACTTTTTCTAACAGCTGAACCACTTTAACATAATTATTTAATCTGTCAGTAATTATTCCAGAATAATATAACAGAAACCAATAGAAAAACGCAAACACTTTGTATATAAATGAGAGCAACTAATTAATTATTTTCTGAAACGTTTTAGTTGTTGGATGTTCATCTAACAGTTTTAAATTTTACTTGTTTCAGAATGTTTAGAGAACATTTAAAAATAACATTACCATTTGCAAAATAATAATAATAAAAAAAAGTTCCCTTATGGTCTGCATAAAAAAGAAAACAAACAAACAAACAAACAAACTAGACATTTTGTAAGTTCAGAGAACAGAAATTTTTAGGAACATTCACACAAAAATGAAAATTCTGCCAATTTACAAGTTGTTCCAAACCTGTATGAGTGTCTTTTTTTTCTGTTGAACATAAAACAAGATATTTTAAGAATGTTGGTAACAAAGCAGTTGTTAGTTACTTCCATAGTATAATAGTAAAAATACTATGGAAGTCAATGGGGACCAAAAAAAGTTCACCCGTATTATTCAACACATCTTCTTTTGAGTTCAGCAGAAATAAATTCATACAGGTGCAACAAATGGTGAATAAATGACGACAGAATCTTAATTTTTGGGTGAACTAATAGAAACATTAGCAAAACAAACATTTTGTTAGCTGAAAAACCTGTAATAGAAAGCTTTTTTAACAAACTTACAGCCCATTTATGAAATTTCCCTAGTCAGACTAACATTTTACAAAAGGAAAAAGCACCTGTTGCTCCTAAAGAAGGCACAAACATGAATACATTATTTAATTTAATGCATGGCGGTGACTCAGTAACTGTCCCTTCACAGCAAGACAGTCCCCGTTTCTAGTCACCCCTGCGTATTCATGTTTGCGCTCCACCATTCCCACGACATGGATGAATGCATTTTGTCCATGTTGGTGATTATTTTAATGGAGTAAGATGCAAACCAGTTGATCCCGCGTGGGAGGCCCTTTGACCCCGTATCCTGGATTGATTGCTCGTGTTTCAAATCTTGTGCGTATCGGTGCCAATGATTTGAGCAGGTGAGGTGGAGATGCGCTGCTCTCCCTGGGCGCGTCGGTGCGTCATCAGCAGAGTCTCTCAATTACCGGCGGTTGAATCAGATTCATTAACACGAATTAAGAAAGTCCCAGTTAATTCAGAGGAGACTGACTCTCGATTAAATCTACAGCGTGAACTAAACACACGACGGAATGTAAGAGCATTTTCATTTTGGATTTACTCGAACCGCCGCCAATTATTCCATGACTCATTCTGGTGATTGTCATCTCAGAAATAAGATGCTCTTCGGCTCATATAAATAAACCCCATGCACCGATGCTCGAGCTGCACCGACAACCGACTCTCACAAACAAGGTAATTTCCGGAGGACACCGACTGAGGTAAGCACGAACTCAAATCATGCCTTTTACAAAATGACATAAATGTTAACTTTAGCTATGCTAATGAGTTAAAGTGCTGCGTAAGAAGGTGTTAGTTAATTAACTGAAATAATTGTAATGAAATCGAATCAAACGTCTGAGCCCACCTTTTTTTTCTTAAAGTCAGAAATAAGCTCCAGAATTTTGTACAATTATACACTGCAAAAAATTGCATTGAACATTAAAGCATAACAGGATGATTATGGTGTAACTGCCCGCCTGTCAATAAACATGCTCAAATGGAATATAATGCCCCTACTAAACAAATGTGAAGTATAAGCATTTTCTAGTATACTCGGATTTTTGGAACTCATTGCTATAAGGGCCTATAAAAGTATTAAATAAAGTATTAAGGTAGGCTACAAAAGTTGTCATGCACACATTAAAGAATAAAAAGAGGGGGTAAAAAACAAGTCCTGGACACGTTTTTATCGCCTATATATTACGTTACGTTTATTCAGATAACCGAGAGTTTGCCTCAATGAAGCTGCACGTGCTACTCGCTGCTGTGTGTCTCGGTGTTTTCGTCTCGCTTTCTGGATCAGCTGCCGGTCACACGAGCACGCAGCTGCCGGTTCTGATGCGCTTAGGAGAGGAGTACTTCGGCATGCTGGACAACGGCGACCGGAGATCACCGTCACGCACCGAGGCGCTTCAGCTGCAGCTCACGCAGCGGCTGTTAGGAGGTAAGCTCGGTAGTGTCGGTAAAGGGATCATGAACAGCCTCGAGGAGCGGGAGCGCCGGTCTGACGATCCGCCAATTTCGCTGGATCTGACTTTTCACCTGTTGCGCGAGGTGCTGCAGATGGCGCGAGCCGAACAACTGGCCCAGCGTGCGAGCAACAACCGCAAGATTATGGACGATTTAGGAAAGTAATACATGACTTACACAAATACGTTATATGTATAACATAATAAAATATACTTTTATGTTCATTTCTAAAGTGACAAGACATGTTAAGAGTTTACTAAATACTGTCTTTTTGTAGGCCTTTTCCTTCTTTCTTTAAATGTAATTATTCAGAAACAGGCATATCCTCAGTATTAATATATACAAAAGACAAGGTTTATACACATTCATAATCCTTTATTTTGCATTTTAGTCAGCTGCTTCAGAAAATATTATCAATTAATAGGCCTATTAACAGTTGTGTTTATCTTTTCAAATTCATACCTTGCTATTAAATGCATGTTTATGACTGTCAAAGTAACAAAATATTAGCCTAGTTATGAAGTACAATAGGCTTTCTGGAACGTCACTGTGATGTTGCAGGTTAACTAACTTAGTCTGGTATTATTTTGGCATATTTAACCAGGAAAAAGAGAAAACGTGGCGTGGTCCATCCTCAGATGTCTGGTTGGGACCGGCAGTTACCTAAATATATGGAAAAGAAGGAGAAAGTGAGACGGAAAGAGACAGATGGTGATGGTTGTACAGATAAATGGAAACAGTAAGACAGAATAAAAGGGTTTTCATAGTGATTTCAAAACAGAATACAGCATCTATCTGTGGTCATATGAAATAGTTTTGTGATTGTCACTCATAATTCAGGATTATTCTGGTTTTGTCCTCACAGCTCTTTTGGGACAAAAACTTCCAGCCTTTTGACTAGCAGCTCAGATTCTGAAGCCACTAGTCATTATAAATAAATAAAGAACTATAAACTATGTAAAATCTTACAGATTTCATGAATGTCTTGCATGTGACATGGCTAACATTTTCGCTTTTCAACATGCTAAGAAAACTTATGCAAGTAGAAAATGATAATTTTGCAATATAATTCACTGAATTCGTCAACATATATACTACTTTGTTTTACAAAGTAGAGTATAACTTGACTAAATTTAAATCCCATAATATAAAACAAAGGAAAAATAAACTACGAAAGTGTCCATATTTTGGTGTCACTGATCATGTCCTGTCTGATTTTTAGAAAAACGTAAGCATAAAGGTCCACCACTAACTCACTAGGATGTAACCAGATCATACAAACATGTAGAAATAAGATCATACAAATTAGCCACCAACACTAATTCGACAAAACATAAAATAGTTACAAATTGTGCTATGATCGCTATACATCCTCAGATGTCCTCAGTCTTTCGCAAACCAAAGTTAAAAACATTTAATGACCAATCGTAAAATTTTTTTATTAAGTGATCATAATTCAAAGGCATCACAAATATGGATGAGAGTAAGGGAAACAGAATCTTACCTGAGCAGATGCGTCTGTGGAAGAGTTGTGACTGACGTCTGGAGTAGGTGTAAATAAGGGCGTGTTCTCTGTCGGGTTGATGTTCACTGATTGGCTGGGTTTTGATGACATCTGGGAGGAGTCAGCTGCCATTGGTGGAGAGGTCGGTACAGGGGTTTGTCTCTGTTGGGTCGGGGCGGGCGTAGCCCCTGAAGCTGCCATGGGCGGAGAGTTCGGTACAGGGGTTTGTCTCTGCTGGGCCGGGGCGGGTGTAGCCACTGAAGATGTTTGAGTGTCTGGACTAACAGTACCTGCTAATTCTTCCTCCTCATCATCATCCTCTTCATTGTCATCATCTATAATAACAGAGAAAAATCTTATATAAAGGAACAGGTTAAAAAAAAACTGACAACCCTAGGTTAGGTTAGAGTTAGTTTACCCTTGGTAAAGTCTATGCTGAGAATTGCTTTTCGTTCAGGGCCGAAGTTTGCAGTGAAATGATCCATATTTTCATATCCACGTTCCACCTTTTCTAAATGAGACACATTCCTGCCTTCTGCTATTCTGAGATGAAGAAGACAGAATGAATATGATGGCAAAAAAAAGAAGTGTCTACAAGTTTAATAAAAAAAATTATAATCCGTAAAATGATTATTTGAATCTTACTTTTGTAGTAAAGGCTTTGTGTTCTGTGTGAGAGACATGTAAATTAAAAACTTAGATATGTTGTCTTTTCTAATATGTAACATTATATTACTTTAAATGTTTTTGTTTAAAAAAAAGCATGCAAGACTACAATGAAAAACAGACCTGCAGGAAGGTGGCCATCTCAGATTCCTCCATCGTCTGAATTCCTGTCTCCACTAGTTTGGCTGTGTTATCCAGGTGCTCTCTGTACCTGCATAGGTGATTGCTGTGATTAGCAGAGTATGTAAACATACACCTGCATAAACATACTTATCATGGAGAAATAGAGAAAACATGCTGTAAGGAACATTAAACACTTTCAGTTAAACACATTCGCAGTTCAGTTAAACACATGGACATTTGATGAATCATTTATATACTACTGTTTAAAAGCTTATGGTCTGTAAGATTTTTTTTTAAGTTTAAAATGCTCACCAAGGCTGTTTTTATGTACAAAATACAGAAAGAAAACAGTAATATTGTGAAATTGTTACTATTTAAAACAACTCTTAAGAGTTTATGATAAATAGAATGTTCAAAAGAACAGCATTTATTTAAAATAGAAATCTTTTGTAACAATATAAATGTCTTCATTGTCACTTACATACATATATACATTCAGAATTTTCCATCAGACAAATACTGTAGAAATACTTTTTTTTTTTTTGTGTGTGTAGTGTGCACTTATGTGTGCATGCATGTACTTGTGCTGTAGGCCACCGATGTAGTTAAGTTTCTCCTGCTGTTCTGTGGTGATTTTCAGTGTGAGTTCTCCTCTGCGCTCTTCCAGAAGAGCGAAAAGACGATCAAACCACTCACATACGCGAGACTTCTGCCTACGGCCATTCTCCTACACACAAACACACATGCACTGACATCATTACTAGGACCGTAATGTAAGAAATAATCGAAAGTTGTGATGATATGGTCAACAGAAAAAAAAAAAATGAATTGCTGCTGCTGACACACACACACACTGACCTCCACAGATCTGCAGCTTTCCTCTAGCTGACTGATGATGCCCTGAATTCTGTCATTGTTGCCAACCAACACAGCAACGCCATCAGACAACTCTGTCTGCACACACAATCACATAAATATAAACTGATCAATCATTATGAAGATTAAATACAGAGGGACAGGAAGAGGAAGTCAGAAAGATAGATTTAAAGCAGTCTCACTTTCTGGGTCTCGTAGACAGATTTGAGTGGAGCAACTTCACAGGACTGATGACTCCCAAAGACTTTACATAGTGAACAAGTGGGAACAGAGCAGGTCACACAGTATATATTAATCTTCTCATCCTGATGCTCCTCACACATCAACACATCGTTCTTCAGTTCTGGTTCAGGCTTACTGCTGCTGACAGAGAACCAGAGAGATTTTAATTAAATTGCCTTTATTTACACCTACTAGTGTTTCAAATGTGTATAGAGTATGAATCTTCAACAAAAAACAAAAAGAGAAGTGCACAGTGAGAGAAAGTAAGTGCTGTTGTTGTTCATGTTGATGTGTTTCTAAATGCGTGTGTTGGGGCAACTGATAAACACAGAAAGTGTGTTTGAAATAGCTCCTGTCACATTGGCCTACTTATAAATATAGCCCAACACACACACACAAACTGACGATGTGCTGAAAAAGAATAGAACATAATAGCATAGAATAGAAAAGAATAGAATAGGAGGAAAGTCTGGGTTCAATCCAAATGATTATACAGCATAAATGATTGGAGAGGAGAATATGAAGCTGGAAGTTATAGTAATAGTACCTGCTGGATTCCTGTTTGTACATATCTATGATGTTCTCCACCAACAGGTTCCTCTGCAGGCCATACACCCCATGCCTATCCAGAACCACTTCATGCCTACAGGATGGGCAGCGGAACCGGCCGCCAGAGCTCAATGAAGATCCTCCTCGTGTGGGCAAGTAGGGGTTTGAGGCCTAAAACACAAACAAATACATTTATTTTTATTTATTTATTTTAAATATATTTATTATTTATTTATTTCCTTATGAGAGAATGGAATATACAATCTCAGGAATAAATACAAATAAAACAACATCTTAATACATTGACAAAATAAATATTAATCTAACAATAATGTTGCAAAAAATAATGAGCATAAAAAATATAAATTATGATAATAATTAAAAAAATAGTAACAACAGCGGTAACAATAATAGTCTTTTTTGAAATTCAAATACCAAGTTGTGCACTTATTACTTATTAAAGCATTTTGTCTAGCTAAGTACCAAATCCATACACAAAGAACCTGAGGATGTTATATTTGTAATCTCTATCCCAATCAGGATATTTTTTATGACACTTTAAACTGTTAGATTCTTTAAACTTTCATTCTTTTTCTTTTCGTCGGTCTAATTCTTGATTAAAATTTACTCCTCCAATTTTATTTGTAGTTATTAAAATTCTATATTAGGTCTGGTCTCAGTGGAAGAATAAAATCCATCCATTTCACCCATAATTTGACCAACTTCTCCAATTGTACACACACAAATATATAAGTTGTCATCATTATACAACAGTACAGCTGCTGATTTTAAAATCAACGCTGGGAAATCAAGCTTAAACTGGTACTTTTAGAACATTTTAGAAAGCATTAGCTAGTCTAAACTGGTTAACTGTTCCAAGCACTAGACAATCTTGAACCAGTAACATACCAACTTTCGTACCAGCTTCTACATGTTTTTTGAAATATGGTGTTCTAAAAAATACCATGTTCCAAAAAATAGTTGTTAACTTTATGTTTTGTATATTGGCTGTACCTGAAAGATGTCATTGGCACATTTGCGGCAGAGGTTGTGCTGGCACGGTAAGATCACCACCGGTTTGGTGAAGATCTCAAGGCAAATAGGGCATATCAGCTGCTTCTCCAAACTCTCCATGGTCTCATGCGTTCTTGGGCACCAATAATCCAAACCCACGCTCATTACGCGGAGCGCACGCGCTTGCTGAACAGACTCTGGTGTATGCTGGTCTGTTTATTTTTATTTTCTTACAAAAGAAATGCAGTTGTAATGCTATCTCCCCGTGTGGAACGCGTACAAAACGCTTCGTCACCTTCCTCCACGCGCTCGTGTAGTGTCTGATCTGTTTTTAGAATGGGTACGTCAAGGTTGCCATGATTACGTGACCATATATGAAAACTGCACTGAGCGATACCGGACAGCTGTCTGCCCCGCACCACAAGATCGCAACCCTCCACTACCCGACCGGGAATCAGACACACACACCCCCCTGGAAACCAGCACACACCTCCAGTCGTCCAGACCAGTCATTTTTCCCCATTCAAGTTTAATGAGATGATTTTCTAGTTCAAATTGAACATAAATGGTATGGTGTAAAGAAAATGCCTTTGCACTTCCATTTTTGTTTTGATTCTAATCGTCTCAGAAATGTTTAATTTAAAAGCTTTTGCTTAAATGATTGGTACTGGTTTTTGGAGACAAATATTAATTTATGTAGAAAACTAACACTGTTATTTAGTTATTTGTTTGTTTATTTATTTAACATTTTTACAGGTTTAGACAGCCTACTAATCACTATAGGCACCAGCACACTGATGAAAAACAATGTTAGATCGCCATCTAGTTGCTTAGTATTGCTTTATATTTTTCACAAAACCAGGAAACAAGTGAATATAACAGTTCTGTGTCTTTGTTTATTTACACTGTAAAATGGCAGAATCCAGTGTTTCGTTGGCTCATGATCAGTTCAGCTGTTCAGTCTGTCTGGATCTACTGAAGGATCCAGTGACACTTACCTGTGGACACAGTTACTGTATGAGCTGTATTACAGGCTGCTGGGATCAGGATGATCAGAAGAGAGTCTACAGCTGCCCTCAGTGCAGACAGACCTTCACTACAAGACCTGTTTTAGGTAAAAACACCATGCTGGCTGAAGTGCTGGAGAAACTCAAGAAGACAAAACTACAAGTTGTTCGTCCTGCTCAGTGTTATGCTGGATCTGAAGATGTGGAGTGTGACGTCTGTACTGGGAGAAAATATAAAGCCATCAAGTCCTGTCTGGTGTGTCTGGAATCTTATTGTCAGACCCATTTTGAACGTCATGAAGAATTTCGCTCTGGCAAGCGACACAAAGTGACAGATGCCATTTGAGAACTAAAAGAGATGATCTGCCGTCAACATGATAAACTGAAGGAAATTTTCTGTTGTACTGACCAGTGCTGTATATGTTATGTGTATGGTGGATGAACACAAAAACCACAACACTGCATCAGCTGCTGCAGAGGACTGAGAAACAGGTATGAACTGTATCATACAAAAATAAATGCATGTTAAACCATGTATTTTATACGCTATTGACAAAATGAAAGTAACTTGATTCATTGATTCATCTCATTTTGATAGGACAGAGAAAAGCAGGAGTGAAATTTGTCCTCTTCTGTTTAATGATAAACTTTTATAGTGAGCTGATGAAATATAGGTTATAATGATATAGTATCCGAACATGTTAATAATTCTCCTGCCTTGCATAGCCATACTTTTGGCTAAATGGCAACTTAATCTGATTAAGATTTGCCTAACTGTACAGAGGACTGATTTTTCACATGATATTTCTGTGGTCTTACAGAAATGCTTGGAAGAGACCCAGAGAAAATTCCAGCAGAGAATCCAGGAGAGACGGAAGGAGCTTGATGAGTTGAGAGAGAATGTAGAGTCTCACAAGGTGAGTTTTGAGCAGAAGAACAACTGCTGTCTGCTGAAGAGCTGTTTGAGACTCAGTTAGGACTCTCCTCAGTCAGTCAGTGAGGAGTCAGTGCTGGAGCTCTTTCAGTCCCACTGAAGCCCACTGTGGGGAACAGGCTGTGTGAGGCAGCAGTAAGAGCTGAGTGAATGGACTGATTCTAATGCTTCTCTCTCTGTGTGTCCTAACAGGGCTCTGCACAGGCAGCAGTGGAGGACAGTGAGAGGATCTTTACTGAGCTGATCCGCTCCATTGAGAGAAGCTGCTCTGAGGTGAGACAGCTGATCAGAGATCAGGAAAAGGCTGCAGTGAGTCGAGCTGAAGAACAACTGGAGCAAATGGAGTTCCTACAATGTAAGTAACAAGATGAGCGTGCACTGCACACTCACACACACACATACAGAAACAAGCTACTGCACTTTTTTAACACTGAACAACATAGGTGTTCACTGATGAATCAAATAAATACACAAATGTTTTGCCAGTGACTGACTGTTGAAAGTTGAAATGGAGTTTTTCTCTGTCTGTTTCCTACAACATGAAATAATTTTCAGCTAACATGCTGTTTTATTGATTAAAATTGAGATGATTCAGTTTATTGATTTTATATTCTTTCCCCATCAGATTTCCAGCGATTCACTCTGGATCCAAACACAGCACATAAACACCTTTATATGTCTGAAGGGAACAGAGTGTTTACTTGCACTCAGATAAACCAGCCATATCCTGATCATCCAGAAAGATTTGATCCTTACCTTCAGGTGTTGTGTAGAGAGAGAGTGTGTGGACGCTCTTACTGGGAGGTTGGATGGAGTGGATATAATTGGTTGTATATAGCAGTGTCATATAAGAGTATTGGCAGGAAGGGAGATTGTGCTGCAAGTAGATTTGGAGCTAATAAACATGCCTGGTCTTTGTTGTGCTTTCCCGACAAATGTCGGTTCTGGTACAATAATGTTCCAACTGAACTCCCTGCAGTCCCATGGCCCTCTAGAATAGGAGTGTATGTGGATCACAGTGCAGGAACTCTGTCCTTCTACAGCGTCTATGACACAATGACCCTCATTCACAGAGTCCAGACCACATTCACTCAGCCTCTCTATCCTACATTCTGGATAGATCAAAAAATAAGTGTGAGACTGCTTGATCCTTAATGTAGATGGTATAAAGATTCTATCAATAATAATCCTATATCACAAGGTTTGAGTTTTGGATTAATATAATGGCTGTAATGGAAGATTGGGGAAGGACATATGAAAAACTTAGAACAATACTGGTTGTTTAAAGCTGATCATGTTATGTTGTTTACATCATTTGTTGATGTTAAAGACAAAAAGACATAAGGGCATAATTTCTTGCAATCATCAACATGCATTTTAAGAAGAAACAAATGTATTCTAATAGCTAATCACCATTAATTATTTTTTATATATATACATGTTCTCCATTAAACTATCAGAATGTGCTCCTTCTCTGTCCAAAAGCATTTGAGCATTTTTAATGTGACTGAACACATTAAATTAAACATATAGTGTAATAGTGTTTTCTTGTAAATATATATATATATATATATATATATATATATATAAATAATTTTATTATTTTTTTTTATCGTACACTTTTTAAGATGTCCAATTAAATAGTGTGTTTGCATAAAGCTATGGAGATCATCCTTTATAATATTTGTATGATTCTTTACTGTTTAGCAGTGTATAATTGAGCCATTGATGTTGCCATTGATTTCTCTAACACTCCCACTAGTCTAAGTCTGTCTTTAATTTTTATTCCACATTAAATGATTAGCAACAACAATCTTCTGAGTTAAGCAGTGTTGGGGAAAGTAAGAGCCAGTTTGGTGTTTTATTACTGGCAGCATTGAAAAAAGAACCACAGTACAGGCAAACAGAGAGACCTTTATTTGTGGAGCAGTAGGACTCACTGCTGGCATACATACACTCACGTACACACTGAGTCACAGACTGAGAGAAGAAAGAGACAGTTGAATGAGATTTATTTTGTATAAAGACAATCCTTCTGTTTTTAATTAGGCACTGTCAGAACTGCATCTGAAGTGACTGCCTTTGTGTGACCTCTCACATTCTGTGGGGAAAATGATTTATTGTTTATGGTTACAGGCTGAATCACTGCAAGGGTGTGACTTTTACATGAGCAATGCACAAAGTTGTTTCAAAGGGTTTGTCCCTGTGAGACTCAGACTGTATGGTGTCAACAAAAAAATCATGACTGTGCTTTATCAGACTGTTCTGGGGAGTCTAATCAGGTACATGATCCAAGCTTGGTATGGTAACCTCTCTGTACAATTAAAAAACAGACTTTCTTACATTGTCCGGGTGGCCATGAAAATTGTGCATCTGAAAGACTGTCCATCGCTCCAAACATTATTTGAGCAGTCTGTGTATAGAGGGGCTCACAGGATCCTGGCTGATCCTTCTCACATCTTATATCCTGAGTATGTGCTTCTGCCTTCAATATCGGCCCAAATGTCAGCTCAACCGGTTCAAAAGCTCTTTTGTGCCTGCCTCTATTAGAATTTTGAATGGCAAGGGCAAAGGCCAATGAATTGTTTATGGTCAGCATTGATTATCTAATAATATTAAATTATTAGATAAATTATTAAATTAATAAACTCCGCTTCGCGTCGTGCCTAACAACGCCCTTCAGCCGTGATTTATTCACAATACAGCACAGCCTCTCGTACCTTATTGCTTACTTATGCATTGTTTTATATTATTTATTCTTATTTGTTGCTGGTTATTGTTATTTATTATTGGTTTTTAGGAAGCACTTGTGCAATAGTGTTTTTTCAGTTGTGCAATATGACTCCTGATATAGTTGTCTACATCAGTGGTTCCCAACCACGTTCCTGGAGGCCCCCCAACACTGGGGTTCGTTTGAGTAATAAGTGTGAACGCTGCCATCCAAACCCTGGTGCGCAACAAACAAGCGGATCGAGACCGCTAAAAAGATGGGTCTCGGTCCGCTTCCAAACGAATTCTGGTGCGGTTCGAATGAAATATGAACGCAACACAGACCAAATACTTCTAAACGAACCAAAAACAGAAAGTAATGACAAGATCCAACGTTATGCGACATGATTTGACGACGCGGAACGAGCAGTGTTTCCAAAACAAAATGAGCAGAGGGCAAATGTCGAGCAACGAGGAGGTAAAGTGCCTTTTATGAGCTCCTTGTGAGTTTGCAGGTGGTGAAAATAAAATTATATGTATGCAACAATGAGCGCACTGAGTCCAGCAGACGGCATTAGGTGTGTTTGACTAAAGCGGCGCTGAGCAGACCGATCGGTTAATGGGTGCTTTGATATCATACACCCGCAGCGCCGCTTTAAGTCGAACACACCTATTGTTTGGGGTGTTCGGTAAGTTCCATAACGAAATATACGTCATTCAACCCGACCAATCAGGTCGTGAACGTATCACCAATGTGAACGCTAAGCGGACTAGGACCAAATGTATCATTTTCCTTTTTGGTCCGAACCATATGAACCAAACGAAAGGAACTACAAGTGTGAATACACCCTAATTTAACAATAATTTAGTTGAACGAAGTTGACCAGCAGTTTGCTGAGCCCCACTAGAGGGCCTCAGCAAACTTCCAAAAAGACCAAAAGATGACTTACAAATATTAACTATGTAAAAGTATTTTTTAAACAATAATTTGAAAATATATATATATAAAACAATAACCTCTTATCAAGTTTATTTTTTCATTTAAAGGTAGGCAAACTTTAATATTTGAAATTAATCACTCTATCAATCTTTCTGTCTGTTTGTCTGTCTATTTGAGGTGTGTCTTCAAAATAAAAATTCTATATCACAAATTATTTGAAAAATGTGTCAACAAATGTATATTTTTATTTGCTGCTGCGTGTATATCAGGCAATAAACAGTAGTGGCTGTGGGTCGGTCTCCTCCTCTGCTGTGTGTTCGTTAGAAAAGCTTGAATGGGTCAAGTAGGTTACTAATACGAACTTGTAGCTGTTGAGCAATGTTTAACTTTCATTGAACGTCCTACACTGGGCGTGACTTTCTGAAAATCTTGGACACTAGCGTTGTTCGCGTATTAATCTCCTCATTTCTTGTCATATCTCCCATTGGACTCTGATGTTTAATTTGTGCGGTGATGACAAGCTCTCTTTCACTTTTAAAGTAACAGTCGCAAAACCTGGACGTGTCGCGTGCTTCATAAAGCCTGTTTTCCTCCGGACCAGTTTTCTAGTTTTTTTTTTCACCCAGAGGCTCTTTGGTAATGTTGGAGTGTTTATTGACGATCTTTATCTCCGTGCTGCTGTTCTGCGCTTTCTGCGGTCGCAGGCGGTGAGTTTTTTGCTGCTTGTTGGGAATGTAGCCGATTTTTATTCAGTTTTAATACGGATGAATAGGTTGTTTAAATAAATGTTTGTTTCATTGTGCTTATGTGTTTATGTGGAGCGCGTATGTATCATTAGGCAGATGCCCTTTGTTCAAATATTTGAAGAAACATGATGAATCAACAAATTCATGATTAGTCTGAATGTCCATGCAGATGAAACTAAACGTGATTCATCATTTAAAGTACATTTTAAGATGCGTTGGCAAGGAAGTGTCTGCTAAGACCATATTAATAATTCACAGCAGGACTGGGAGCTTGTTCACCTCAGTTTGAAATTGAACCTTTCACTAGACTTGAAGGTTAATGATGGGTCGTCCGACAAGAATCTTTTCTTTCGAACAATTCGAACCGATCCAGTGACTCGATTACGTCATCGCGTTGTTCCCTAATAAAGTCATGTATAAGTATAATTTTTTTATTACATGTTATTTATAAAGACGTTGATAATTTCATTGGTTTCAGTTCCATTTGTTAGAGCCATGATTTGGTTTATAAAACATTGTCACCTTAAATATAATTATATATTATATTTTATAATTGTAACCAATCGTTCAGAGCTGCGTTTCCCAAAAGCATTGTGAACTGCTTTAAACGATTCATTGAAAAGATTCGACTGAAAAGAACGACTCGAATCGGGCATTGTTATATCATATTGATTCAAAACCGCATGTTTGCATGTTGAAGCAAGGATGTGCA
The DNA here is from genome assembly GCA_039654775.1 of Spinibarbus caldwelli. NCBI lineage: Eukaryota > Metazoa > Chordata > Actinopteri > Cypriniformes > Cyprinidae > Spinibarbus > Spinibarbus caldwelli. The sequence goes on from CM077235.1 coordinate 28,225,174, forward strand.
TATTACAACATAACTGATGCACACTGCATGTAGTATATTATCACACAAGTGTTAAATTAACTTGAAAATTGACATCTGTATTTAATTTGTGTGCAGTTGAAGAATGAAGAGGTGTAGTTCTGTTTTTCCTTGCTTACCTTACTTTGTTTGCCAGGTAATCTATGCCTGTCTCTACAAGGTTGTATTTACACAGTGTTTCAATATTCATTCTTCACAAACTTCACAAGTGATCAGAGGATTTTCCCTCCTGTTTATGTGCAGAGGCTTTGAGTTAGAGATTTGCCCCACTAGGGGCTGCAGTGTGTTTTCTTGTTCAGTTAACGCGCTGCAGGCTCAAAAGGAAGTTCGGATAATTAGTTCCCAAAGGGCCACCCTATCCTTTAAGGAAGTTCTAAGAGGTCATGCATTATGCATTATTTTTCTATCTTGTTTTCTCGTTATCACGACTTAATTTTCTCGTGATCTCGACATAACGGAAGTGTTTATTTTATTTATTTAACACAATGCGTCGTGAGTCTACTGTTGCTATAACGAACGTAACTCTGACGCGTGCGCTCTTTTATACTGTATGTTATGGATATTTCAGCAACTTTCGCTTCGTGTAGTACTAATAAAGTCTACAATAAACAAATATAGGCTAATCAATCACTGTTGGTTTTTTTCCAGAGTATGCTATAACATTTTGTTTGCGTAATTAACGTTTAAATGGTCTAACATCAGAGCATTCAACACCGAAAGCGCAGGTGCGCCTTCAGAAGAATGCAGAGAATTGTTCTAAAGCTGCTTGGATTCACTTCACTCTGTTTTCCTCATTCGTTTTGAAATAAAATTATATATAATTTGTTTGTGATTTTTATTAGTCATGTAGTATGTGTTGTGACTGATATGTGCGTTACAAGCTTGGGATGCTGTTTGAAAAGAGTGTTTGTGTGTGTGGTTTCCTACAAAGAAATGTAGAAAATATTACAACACTGTATAACATCGCTTAACTAAATTAGCTTATACACATTTTTACATATATAAATCACACTTCTTATTAATATATATTTATTAATAATAAAGATTAAAAATAAGGACAAAGATGCACATTACAAATTGTAGCGCGTTCTACATAAACACAACATTATCCCTGCTTAACTAACAATCGTGTACTTCAAAGATGCACAAATAAAGAGCCTATAAGTTGCAAACAGAATACTATACAGTGACGTCAACATTGTTTTTAATAAGCAATAAGTTCAATGAATGTTATTGTGGTAGTGAAAGTCGTGCAGCAGTAAGAACGTAACGATAACAGATACACTTTCAAGCAAAAATAATCATTTCTATTCAAGCATTTAACATTTATAAGTTAATTAAATGTCAGTAATGAACTTCACAAATTATAGCAATCACGGAGAGGTCCTTCTGTCCCAAACATGTACAGTAAGACTACAGTATACAGGTCCCAATCAGTTATTTTTAGTTCTACACTGCCATCTGTAGGCGTAGTTGTGTAACTTAGAGAACAACTTCTGTTATGTCGTGATAACGAGAAAACAACTTTTATGTCGAGATCACGAGAAAATTAAGTTGTGATAACGACAAAACAACTCGTTATGTCGAGATCACGGGAAAATTAAGTCGTGATCACGAGAAAACAAGACGAAAAAATAAAATAAAATAACAATGCATGGCCTATGCTTTTCTGGTTAGCCTCAAAAAGTAGGGCATGGGAGATGTACATCAGCAGTAGGTCACAGAGGTCATTACACAGTATTCTCAGTTACAAATTACTGGCTTTTCGTTTGAAATAATGCTTGCTATTAAAACAAACTGAATCAATAAAGCATTTTGTTTAGCACAATTATATCATTGCTTTACCATTATCAAGAGAGCTGGTGCATTACATGTTTGAGTTTGTGTGTTTGTTTGAGGGAGTATATTATAATGACATAGAATGGCAGTCTCAGACATTGTTGGAACAAGCATGTTAACAAAAGCATGACTCTTACATTGTGTTTGCATGCTGCAGGAAGGACGGTGAGCCCCCGCTGATTAAAGGCTGGATTCCATTCCTGGGAAAAGCTCTAGAATTCAGAAAAAACTCTCAGCAGTTTCTTACACAACTGCAGCAGGAGCATGGAGATGTTTTTACTGTACTTATAGCAGGTACATCTGACAAACATCTGTGTATTCATTCATACACAAATAATTTTTTTCAAATGAGAACATATTCTTCTAACAAAATGAACATTTTGTCATATTTAGCTGATTTTGTACTCGCAGGTTTCCTTTTGCTCTTCCTCTCAGACACACTGTTTTGCAACACAGGCTGACATGGTTATGGTAATTAAAATGATATGGTCCTGAAAGATGTTGTGAGAATAGCCATTTTTGAATAGCTGATAACATGGATCTTTTTTCAGCATCAAGATTTAAGGTTATAGTTTTTACAAATGTATAAGGAAAAGCATATATTTTAGATGCTTTAATTCATCCCCGTTTTAGTTTCTTCTTTGTAAAGAAAGTAATTCATTTTTTTCATTAGTCCTGACTCCTGCAGTATGACACAGATTTTTCAATTCTAGCCTATTGTTCAGAGCTGCGTTTTCCAAAAGCATCGAATCTGAAGTAGATCGTACTAGAGACCACTGGTACTTGCATTGTGAACTGGTTTAAATTATTCATTGAAAAAAATTTGACTCAAAAGTATCATTCATTCATTATTTTATTTTATTTTTTATTTTTTATTTTATTTTATTTTATTTTATTTTATTTTATTTTATTTTATTTTATTTTATTTTATTTTATTTTTCACTTGAGAATTGTAAGTCTATAGCACCAGTGCAAGATACAAATTGTGTAATCCTTAGGATTAGATCAGAGAATGAATAATAGTGAGGTTAGCAAACACCACTAAAAATTATGCAAAAATGATACAAAAACAACAACAACAACCAAAAAAAAAACATTTTATCTAAAGTAAAGTTTATCACACTACTGGACATTATGCATTATGTCATGACATATACCTATTCATGTTTGTATATTTCTTTAGGAAGGTACATAACATTCATAATGAACCCTCTCCAGTACCCATCTGTGATCAAACATGGGAAACAGCTGGATTTCCACACATTTTCAGACAGCGCAGCATCCAGAACGTTCGGTTACCCACCGGTCCGGAGTGGCCTCTTCCCTGGAATGAGTGACAGCATCCAGCGGAGTTACACTCTGCTGCAGGGGCCTGCCCTCGACCCGCTCACGTTCAGCATGATGGGAAACTTACAGCAGGTCCTGCGACACCGTTTTCTGCCCAGTGAAGAGTCTGGGTCTGATGGTGATTGGCAAGAGGCAGAACTATATGAGTTCTGTAAATGCGTAATGTTTCAGACCACGTTTAACACGCTATATGGACATTCATCAAATCTGCGTCTGGATCAGCTGCGAGAGGACTTTGAGAAGTTTGATGCCATTTTCCCTTTACTAATGGCCCGTGTGCCCATCACATTGCTGGGAAAAACCAAAGAAATTCGTGAGAAGCTGACAAGATTTTTCTACCCTCAAAGAATGGCAGAATTGACAGCTCCATGTGAGTTCATACAGACCCGAACAGCCCTGTTCCAGGAATATGACATGCTTCAGGACAGAGATAAAGCAGGTGACTCTCCCACATGCACACACACAAACATGCACACACAAACAGAACATCTATAATCCTTCTTGTGGGGCCCACATATGACTGTGGAGTGTGTTGCTGATGGTAAATGTTCCATCTACAGAAGAATATTAATTTTCCGATCATGACATGAAGAACCCTGGTCTTTGGATTTTTTGCACCAAAAGAGATTATTTAAATGCTAAGTAAATCTACCACAATTCTTGCAAAAGGGGCCCTTAACCATGTATTAACCAACAACATTTTATTTTTTCCAAATTCCATTTATTTTTTTCCATTGTAATTTTTCTGGATTTCGTTTTTTCCGTTTTCATTTTTAGATGCTGTTTTAATGGTTAAATTAAATTTTATTAATCAGAAAGCATGCCTAATTAGTTGAAATCATGAAACTTACACAATTCAACAACAATTTATTAAACGTTTAACAAAAATTACATTTTTAAGGCCCTATGAAATGTTTTATTTAATTTTCTCTAATTCAGGTTAAAATTTATTGTGTTTGTGTGTATACACACACACACTTTAGTTTTAGCTTTATTAGTTTTTTTTAATACTTGTTCTATTTCATGTAGTTTTTTATTGATTTTTCCACAAATTGCAAATAACAATAGACAAAAACATCAAAAACATCCATTAATTTGGAGCTTAAGAAGAGAAAGAACAATAACAATCAAAGCAGAGAAAAAAACAGCTCAAAAGTCCAAATTTCAACATATTGGCAGAAGTTCTCATCGTACAGAAGTTTTCATCCATGAAATCCAAACAGCATAATATTGGCAGTCCCAGGGTCCAAATAATTTACAGATGGTTACCATACTTTGTAGAACAGGTCTGTCTTAGAGTGAATTATACATGTAAGGTACACTTTTTTTGCCAGCCCTTCACAGAGAGGGGGCTTTATCAGAGGTTCACTGCAAAAGAATGTTTTTCCGTGCCGAAAAGGTTATGATATTAAAGAGCCTTCTGTTAGCCACAGAAGTTACCTTACTGTCAGACAATCCTGGCAACAATGACAAAGGGTTTAAATCTAGATCCAAACTCAAGATCTTTTGCATTTCACAAAGTATGTTACACCAGTAATTCTGTATCAAATGGCATGACCATAAATAGTGAGTCAGAGTGCCAGTTTCGGTCTTACATTTACGACAAAAAGGGGAAAAGGAACTGTTAGAAGTATGTCTGCAATTAGGGGATATATGTAGCCTGTGCAGTATCTTCAGCTGAATTGCTCTTGCACGGTTACAGACGTGATGTTTTTTTTTCAGACTTCATCCAAAGCATCCTCATCGGAATTAATAGTTCCTTTTCCCACTTCTTACAAATATTCTGAGTCAGTGCTATTTCAAGTAGTTGCCAGGGCAGCATTTACTGTCAGACATTATTGCTGATTTGACTTGTTTTATTGAATCATGATCTTGACAAACTGCTTTTGAGATTTCGGTGCTTCCCCATTCAAGTGTAAAGGACTTGTACATGCATGCCTGTTTCCCACATTAAATTCCTGCCCTGGGGTGTTGCCAAAATGACTGCTGATTTCTGGCTAAATTGACTTGTCTTAAAGGGGCTTTTTGCCATCAGTTTCTGTTTGATGAAATGCTGGAAGCAGGAAATGCATGAACAAATATAATATTACACACAGTGAACGCTCATCATGACTGTGTTTGGACCAATGCCCAGTGGTTTACACACACATACACACATGCTTGCTTTCTCTGTCCACAGCACATCATTTTGCCATGCTGTGGGCATCAGTGGGAAATACTATTCCAGCAGCCTTCTGGTGTCTTTACCACCTCATTTCCTGCCCGGAAGCCCTTGAAGCAGTGAGAGCAGAGATTGTCAGTGTGGTTGGAGAGAAGAACATGCAGTTGGTCTTTGAAGAAGACATCACAATTACACGACAGCAGCTAGAACAGATGGTTTACCTGGGTAAAAACCACACATTCTTACATAGTATCCCATCAAACATATCAATTATCAATTGGAGTTACTATGCCAGTTTTCTGTGAATCTTTTTCTCTCTGCAGAGAGTTCAATAAATGAGAGTTTACGTCTCTCCTCTGTATCAATGAACATCCGTGTGGTTCAGGAAGATTTCTGTTTGCGTCTGGATGCCCAGCATTCAATCAACCTGCGAAAAGATGACATTGTTGCTCTTTACCCACAAACCACACACCTTGACCCTGAAATATATGATCAGCCTCAGGTAACATGCATCTACAGCTCCCTAGATCAGTGATTCTCAACCAGAGCACCTCAGAAAACTTCAAGCCTCAGTAATAATTATCAATGCTGAAGACAATTTTTGCTGCTTCGTATTGTTGTGGAAAGTGCAATACATTACCATTTAAAAGTTTAGGGAGAAGAACGAAAAAAAAGAATTTAATACTCAGTAAGGATGCATTAAATTGATCAAAAGTAAAGACTTATAATGTTACAACATATTTCTATTTTGCATAAATGCTGTTCTTTTAAATTTTCTATTCATAAAAGAATGCCGAAATAATGTATGAGAATTTCCACAAAAAAAAAAAAATGTTTTCAACATTGATAACAATAAAAATTATTATTAATAATTAAGTACCAATAATAACTGAGAACCAAATCAGCATATTGTAATGATTTTGGAAGGATCACGTGACACTGAAGATTGGAGTAATGACTGTTGAAAATTCACAGGAATAAATTACAATTTATTACTTATCCGATAAATCAGTTAACAACTAGAAGTCACAGCCTTTGAATATTGTTATGGACAATGGGGGACATGATGTCAAAAAAGTTGAGAATCACTGCTCTAGATCCACCTAGCAGACCTCATTTTAAACGTACTTCTTTATTGTTAAAAAACTCATTCATTGAAATGTCTTTTGTGTGTGTGTGTCTTTTGTTTTTTGTAGCGCTTCCAATTTGACCGTTTTGTGGAGGATGGGAAGGAAAAAACTGATTTTTATAAATGTGGCCAGAAGGTCCGGTACTACCGTATGCCTTTCGGCTCTGGAGCCACACAGTGTCCAGGGCGTTTTTTTGCGATGAATGAGCTGAAGCAGTTTGTGTGTGTGAATGTGCTAATGTGTGAAATGCAGTTGCTGGAGGACCAGCGGGAGGCTTTGCCAGACAACAGCCGTGCTGGTCTGGGCATCATGCCACCTGCTAATAAAATCACTTTCAGATACAGAACCAGAAAACCAGGGGACAACATGAAGAGGGAGGAATGAATGAACTAATGAATAGAGAGAGACTGTCGTCTGTTCATTGCTTGTGTATTTTCCTTTCATTTTTTCACAGGGTTCATGCAAAGATTTTGTAAATAATGCAAGCTGCAGTATTCATAACACTGCCATGGAAAAATCTCATCTTTGAGTGAGCTCAACATACAGTATACACTCCAGTTTGAATCAGGGTTTGATGCATTACGGTGAACAGCCTTCTATGTATATGCTACTGTGACATAAGGACAGCTTTTCAAACATCTTACCTCTTATAAATCAATTTTATCCAGTCACTGAGTGAAAATAACAATTATAAACTCATGAAGTGGCAATGGCTGCACATGCCAGTCAACTGGATTTCATGCACAGCAGCTCATCATCTAGACTAATCATTTTTTTGATTCCAGCATTGAATATTAAAAGGTAAATGTTTATTTCATATAGTATCAGTCGATACTGGAGACTTATGCATACTCATTTACCTTTTTTTAACAATTAAATTATCTTTGATGTGATTTAACGTCCTATTAAATTTCATCTTTAAAAACCCCTAAGCATTTAATAACACTCTAAAATACAATCTTTAGCATATCTTACAATGAATATCCATTTACTTCAATACTATTACAGTATATACTCTGCTGATATGCTCATTGTCAAGTTCAAATACAGTTAGACAGAAATCAGACAAAGACACTCAATACTTTACTGGAATGTTGGAGGGACAGCATGTGCAAAATGAACAAATGTAACTCGCTACAATAGCTACTGTACAAAACTGTAACAAAAATAAAACGCCTCCACATTCTTAATGTGGCTCAAGTTTCTTTTTTATACTAAAAATGGTAACAGTCAACACTTATAAATACTTTTACTCCCAAAAACCACAAATAAGATTATTCATGCATATTAAGCTGCTGCCACCTTTTCACAGATTAAATCAGATCTCAGACATTTCAACAGGTGGACACCAGCTAAGCAAAACTAAAGGTCAAAGAGCAACATTAGCAGATGTTTTTGTGAAGTGATGGAAAAAGTTGTTATTGCATGGTCCTCAGGTCAGAAGCCAATGTCAAGTTGTATCCTGTGCTCAAAAACAGCAATGATGAGCATAATGCCAAAGCCTAGGAGTATCCCAGCATTCTGCAGGAGGAAGAAGCCATAGTGACTGAAGCCTGCTTCGCTCGCATCATTGTGTAACATCTCAGGTACCTACAAAACACACAAAAATAGCCAATTTTAGAGATCACAGTTTCAACTAGATAAACACGAAGGACCACAATGTGCAAATAACTACGTTTTTATTCACACTAAAAAATTATTTTCCCTTAAAAATACTTTTTAATATTATTCATATACTAAGGTGACCATATGTGCCATTTTCCAGGGACATGTTCTAATTTAGTAATTTTGTTAGGTTTTTTTTTTGGTTTCATTTGTCTTTCAGTTTTAGTTTCATTTCTAGTTTTAAATTAGTGCTTCAATTTAAACTTATTTCAGTTTAATTTTAGTTTTTTCATTAAATATGTAATTTTATTACAGTGAAATTGTTTTTGATTGTTTTAGTTAACGATAATAACCATGCTAAAGATGTAATACTTCTAACATAAAGTCTTATGAATCTGCCCACCTCAATCACAGCATTTCTCTGTTTCTGTGCTACTCACCATGTCCACTAGAGCGACGTACATGAATAACCCAGCCGTGAGAGCAAAGATCCAGGTGGCAACATTTTCAGCATAATGACCGATCAGAATGCCTGTGATCATGCCCAAATATCCCATCAGGGCTGAGAGCAGATTGTAAAGGATGGCCTGTCGTACTGACATACCCGCCTTCAGCAAGACTGCAAAATCACCTGCGTAAAAGAGGAGGACAAAGGCAGGTGAGTGAGAATGAATAAAAAAGCATTTCAAAGCAATCCGATGAACAACCACCTCGCTTCTGATTCCTTTGCCAATTCTATACACTACATTTTTAAAGACAAACAAAACTCTCACCATGTGTTGACAGACAATGTCTTACCAAGCTCATGAGGAAGCTCATGGCAGAAGACAGCGACTGAGGTACTAAGACCACTTGACAAACCTTCAGTGAAAGCCGCCCCTGAAATACAAAATTGCATATAATCTTTAAATGCTGTTCCAAAGCAGAGCATGCAAAAGCCTTGGTATGCATTTTTGTGATAAACTTTTTACACACCAATTATATTATATGCACAGTATATATACACATGCATATTTAGGCATATAATCCAAAAACAACACAAACTATATACAATTACCAAATCCTTTGAGAACAAATTTTTTTGAATATATTTTTATTTATATAAATTTTAAAATGGAGAAAAAAATATATACATTTTAAAACTATACATTAAAAAAAAGAAAAAAAATCTTTATCTCTATATATAAATATAAACGAGTTGTGAAAGCTTGTATGTGATTTGTAAATGCATGCAAAAACAGGTGGTTTCAAATGTACACCAATAAGTTTATCCTAAGCCTGTATATTGGAGACTGTATGCATAAACTTTTTTTACACTTGTACTGCAAGTCTAAGGTTTCATTTGTTCTATGTGTTTGTAAATTGTACCTATGGCAAGTCCGTCACTGAAGTTGTGAAGCCCGTCTCCCATGATGACCATCCAGGCGAGCGTGGCCACGCCGGCCTCCTGGAAGTGCTGGAGCGAGTAGGAGTGTGTGTGTCTGTGAGTGTGTGTGTGCGGGTGGTGGTTCTGGGAGTGGTGGTGATGCAGTATGTGGTGATAGTCATGGTGATGATGATGCTGCTCATCTGACTGGCCAACAGTGTCATGAAAGTGGGAGTGGCATTTGTTTTCACAGTCAATGTCGTTGTAGAGATCTGCCCCCAACATCACCTCCTCTTCCTCTGCAACGCCCTGTCCGCATGCACTTCCACCATTCGCTTCAGCAGCTGATGTTATAGAAATATCGAAATCATGTACGACAGTTTCATTTAGACTGCATAAACATTAACAAGCATCAAAAGATACGTTACCCTCAATCGTCTTGACGTCATTGTCTTCTAATGACGGCAGCTTCTCCGATTCCAAAACTTCTGTGGTGAGATCAACCCTCTTCTGCACCTACAAGTATAAAAATAATATTTTAAACTACAGAAATTCAAGGAACACTTCCAAGCAACATCATTAAAACGTTCAGGGAATTAATACTATGACTTCCGAACTATGTGACTATAACATGAAATATGAATTCTTAGACTTATATCGTGTGTTTGCACATGTTGCTGATGCTGACCTTCTGTTTTTTGTCTTTGTACATTTTGCCGAGGGTCAGGAAGTGTTCGATGAGGAACATGATGTAAACTCCACTCAGAGCTGTGAGCCCCGTCCACACCGGCCGAAGGGAATCCTCTTCCACCTCTTCAGTGTGGTTATTGTGCTCAGAGTGGCCATGCTCGTGATGACCCTGAGACTGAGAGATGCCAATCGAAGGCCAAAAAGAAATATCAAATAACATGCCTTTGACTTTATATTTCTCAGAATATATAAAAATGTGTGTATACACAACTACCATTCTATTCAAAAGTTTGGGGTCAGTAAGATATTTTTTTTTTTTTTTAAAAGTAATTAACACTTTTATTCAGCAGAGATGCATTGAACTGATCAAAAGTTACAGTAAATACATTTACAATGTTACAAAAAAAAAATCTATTCTTTTGAACTTTCTATTCATTAAAGAATCCTGAAAAAAAATGCATCACAGTTTTCACATAAATATTAAGCAGCACAACAGCTTTCAACATTGATAATAATTAATGTTTCTTGAGCGGCAAATCAACTTCTTAGAATGATTTCTGAAGGATCATGTGACACTGAAGTCTGGAGTAATGATGCTGAAAATTCAGCCTTGCATCAGAAATAAATTAAAACCCAATAGAAAACAGAAACTATTTTCAAATAGAAAACTCTTCATGATATTACCCTTTTTACTGTATTTTTGATCAAATGAGTATAGCAGACTTCCTTCAAAAACATTTTAAAAATCTCACAAAGAAATCTCACAAAATCTCGACCCCAAATGTTTGAATGGTGGTTTATGTGTATTTGTAAATATGCCATCACAGGTGACTTCCTGTTCAATCATATAAATACAACCACAGACCCAAAAAAATTAAACAAAACAAAACTAGGTCTTAAAAACAACAGTACTAAATTCAAATACAAGTTTGTGTCTTACATGTGGTATGAGGTGGAGGAAAGCATCTCCGCTCAGAGTTCCCACTGCAAGGGCCACCAGGAAGCTCAACAGGAAGTTGAAGCAAACTCTGTTCATGAGTGGGATCAAAACCACACCAACTAACGCCAGCAAACTGATCAAAGTGATGGAGAGGAACCCTCCTACCCATGCTGTAACACAAACACGTACGATTTTTAGAAACGCTGCATTTTTCGCATTAGGACCACACATTTGTTATTTTTGTGGTATCAGTGGATATTTGTTTGTTCATGATCATTTTTACATTAAGGTTACCTTTGCCATCATCTAACACTCAAAGTTTATCTTTTAAAACTCTAATAATTTAATAACACTGTTAAGTGTAATCTTAAGCAAATCTCAAAATTGCATGCCTAAATTAAATTGCAGTATTTAATATGTATTGGATTTATTTTTAGTGTTTTTTTTTTTTATTTATTTAGACAAAGTATAAATAGATATTTTAGTATTGGACATTTATTGGTTATCAAAAAATGAAAATTATCTTATTTTTATATTGTGCATCCCCAACTTTGTATAATAACTAAACCAATACTACTCCCACAGAGGTATATTTTTCTCTGGTTGAATCTAATACAAAATCTCATTTGCATATATATATAAATATAAATATTTATAAAATCATTTATAAATATAAATATATATATAAATGAATAATTAACTCAAAAGGTATTAAGTAACATACTTACCAATGTAAATGGAAGCATTCCTTTGGCTTCTGCCATTGGTGTGATTACGTAGATGATGATTGTGATGATGATGGTGATGGTGGTTGTGATGATGGGAATGATCTGGAAAAAGTTATATTGTTATACAGATTCTGCTGATCAACTATTGCAATTGTGACGCAAAAACACAACTCTTTTGTAAATCCCATCCTCACAAGCTCACCTGAATGGTCGTCATCATGCTGGAGGCAAGAATTGGAATCAATCTGCATGAGAAGGGCAGGGCACAGGTAACTGAAGTCCTTAACAGAGAGACCCATTTCCTTTGTCATGCCATGCGACTGCAGGATTGTGGAGGCATTTTGACACTGAAAGAGAAAAGGCAGGACTTGTGTGCTTAGAGAAAAACACTATCAAATGGGGGGGGGGGGGGTTAAAGTAAATGAAATAAAACTTTAATTAAAATAATATAAGAAATAATATTAAAAAAAAATATATAAGAAATAATACAAATAATATTTAAATGTACCGCTAGACTCGAATGGTCAAGTCCATGCTGATCATGGTCATCGTGTGCATGGGTGGGTGTGTCCTCAGTCTGATGGGTGTGGTTAGATTGTGTTACATTGGCCTGGGTGGAGTTAAAGGAGGCGTGGTCCTGCGTTAAATCATAGTCAGCACTACGATTGGTCCGTCGTGATTTTGTGACATAAGACGGCGTAGTCAAAGTTGTGGTTAAGTCCTGATTCATCTTCATGTAGAGATTGTGATGAGCATCCGATTGGCTTTTCTTCCCAGAAGCGGGATCAGGCTGCACTTTTGGGATGGGGTCACTCTTCTCCACATTATGGTCAATACCCCCCTTCTTGCTGGTGACAGGATGTGTGCGTGTGGTGAGTTTGTCTACGTGAGCGTGCTCGTGATCATGCGTGTGTGTATGATTATGTCCGTTGCTATGATGGTGCACCATCACTTTGCGGATGCGGTCTAGCCCCACCCCCTTTAGTAGGTTGTACAGGCCTTCTAAGGAGATACTCCCGTTTTGCCCATACTTGTCAAACAGAGCCTGTAGGTGGCGCTGCTGTGCCTGTTCTGCCACCTGAACATCAGTCTTGCAGTCTGTACCTGCCCCTGCTGAACACACCCACAGCAATGTCAGTGACGTCACTGGAAAGAGGCGTGGCCACCTGCCAATCATACTGGCACCTAAAACAGAAAAATACTAACGTTATTATAACTATGCTGTAATAGCACAATATTAACACAATGCAATTTTGAATTAGAGAATAAAATCAAAAGCTAAACAAAAATCTATTTTTAATGGCTCTGTTTTTTTCAAAACACCCCCTTCTAATGAACAGGTTTGACTACTTCAGTAATTTCCATGAGTACAAATCTTAATGTTTAAGCATATAATGATATTCTGGGGAATTGTGTGCTTCTAATTTTAAAGCAACAGTTTGGACAGGACCCTTTTCTATTCTAACATGACAATGCCTCTGTGTATAAGGCAAGGTTCAGAAAGAAATGATAGATTCAGTCAGTGTGGAAGAACTTGACTGGTCTGCAGAAAGCCAAGTCCTAATCCAAGCTGAACACCTCTGGTGTGACTTTAAATGCAGACCTTGAGCCAAAAACTCTTTACCAAACACCAATGACTTGTACATACACTATATGGACAAACGTATTAGGACACCCCTTTCTTTAGAACAGAAAAAGGCATTTCCAAAACTGTGGCAACAAAGATGGAAACATAATTCAAGTATTTAAATATTGTATTTCCATCTCTGTTGCAACAGTTTCGGAAGTGTCTAAAATGACTGTACCCATATGTACAAGTCAGTGGTGTTTGGTGATGAGTTTTTGGCTCAAGGTCTGCATTTAAAGTCACACCAGAGGTGTTCAGCTTGGATTAGGACTTGGCTTTCTGCAGACCAGTCAAGTTCTTCCACACTGACTGAATCTATCATTTCTTTTTGAACCTTGCCTTATACACAGAGGCATTGTCATGTCAGAATAGAAAAGGGTCCTGTCCAAACTGTTTCTTTAAAATTAGAAGAACACAATTCCCTAGAATATCATTATATACTTAAACATTAGTAATTTCCATGAGTACAAATCATAAAGTAGTCAAAGCTGTTCATTAGAAGGGGGTGACCCAATACTTTTGGCAATATAGTGTATATAAAGGAAGGATGTAAAGGAAAGGTTGTGCGGGAGACCCATATATGGATATAGTTTTAGTTCACTAGCTTATGCACATGTTGTGAATGTGCGTCAATATTTCATGAGAACTTTTCTGAATGAATCAGAATCAGAATGAGCTTTATTGGCCAGGTATGCTTACACATACGAGGAATTTGTTTTTGTGACAGAAGCTCTGTGTGTATAAATACGAATAATTCACGCAATTACTTGTAAATAAGACCAAATTAGTTTTATTGTTAGATACTGTACAGAAGGAACAGATGGAAAGGACCAAAATCATTTTAAGGCGGAATAGATTTAAAACAAACTATAAAGTCAAATCAAATAAGGTCTCACTACGGAAAGGGATGGCATTTGTGACTAATATTGTCAAGAAAAAAGTATATATTACTCATATTCGTGAAATACGGCATAAAACGATTCCACGTTCACTTGAATTCTATTATTATGATGATTTGTAAGACTGCGAAAAAGTAGCACCCGTCAGACTCAAGTCAATGTTGTGCTAATGCACTTCCATCACTGCTGTTTCACTAAACACACACACACACACACACACACTGCGACGACAACACAACGCGCGTCGTTTTAACAATTAATGACGTTTCGTACTAAACTCCAGAGAAAATTTATTTTATATTCTGAGATATGACATCTTTATTTGCAAATTTAACAGACGCATCAGAAGTGATGTCGAGGCGTCACGCGGCCTAGTTGTAACCTTCCTACACACCGAATTTCTCGCGTCCTAACTGTGTGTTCACACGCGCAACGGACTGATCATACATCAACACTGCTTACCGGGAGTCCTCACGCGCACCACACTCGAAAGTCTAGACGGCGATTCTGCACACAACACCACGAGCGCCTCGAACCGACCGTGTGCAAAGAAACGTCATCATAACACCGGAAACACAGCGAGTGTCTTTTGTTTCAGAGGGGAGCGCGCGCTCTCATCGCTTCCGTGCCGTTCCCGAACTAACGGCGATTAAAGAATAAAACGCCTTACCGATTCGATGTGATGATAGACCTCTTTATCCGATTCAAAAAGCAGACGCTCCGCGGTCCAGTCTGATGATTTAGAGAGGTATCGGAAGCTGATGTCATTGGTTCAGATGTAGTCACATGACCGCGCAGTTGTCTGATTCATAGTCAAGCATCCATCCACGCAAAACAGCATTGAGATTTTAAATATTTGTTACTGAGGGATTCATGTGTTGTTGATAGAAAGCTAATCAAGTGGATTGCTCTGAAAATTTGATCTGCCTGGTCAGGATGAGAGTTTAACCTGTCACGATACAATATTTGTAGCTCGTCTGTATCCATCCAGATGCAGACATTATATATACATGCATGGTGTGGCTGAACATGATCCCTGAACACACACACACACACACCCAGCGACAAATCTCACACACACAGATGCACTCGTGTTTACACACGTGTTTATTTAGCTAAGCCTATTTATGAGGGCATCTAACCCAAAAAGAAAACCATTTGCATTTTTAGAATGAAAAAAAAGAAACATATGTGCTCTGTCAGATTTTCCAGTGGTTCTGAGAAATAATTAAACAGATAAAAATGATTTATATTTTTATTATGTATTTTTCAGAGCAGTTAATGTTAATTGTCTTGAATATAATTGTGAAAACTGTTGTGAAAAGTAAATTTCAAATTTAATTTGTGTTTCTTTTCATGTTTATTCATTTATTACAATAATAATGGTTAGAGAAAAGGCATCCTCCTAATAAAGTCAATATTTTCCACGTACCATAATAATGTGCTTATTTGGTTTTTGCACAGTAACAGTATAAAATAATGAATGCAGTTGTGTACTATCACATTATAAGTGTATCTTTTTACATAATTAATAGACCTACCTGCCTTTGTTTTAGAAAAGGGATTTTCGCAAGGAGATCATCATATCTGGTATGTGGCATCAAAACGTTTCAACATTTCAGAAATAACGAGCTCTGTTGTGTTTTTTCATAGTCTCTTTGACCGTTAACCTGATAACATCCATCCCAAATATGATCATCGCTTTTTGTGTGACCATCTGGGACCCCCTTCCTAAATACAAAGGCAGCTACCATACATTCAGTGTAATAAAAAAGTATTATATGATATTATAAAGACATACAGTATTTTAAAATCAAATTCAAATTTAAAGGGTTCATGAACTGAGAAACCAAAATTCCTTTGATCTTTTGACATATAAGAGGTCATTGTACTATAAAAACATCCTGTAAGTTTCAGAACTCAAAACTTTGTCATTAGTCTAAAAACAAATTATATTGAAGGCAGTCTGTCAAACAGCTTTTGGAATGTTCTACTCTATGATGTAATAATGTGGATAAGCACCGCCTCCATAGAAGAAGATCAACGCCTGCTTCAACATCGGAGCCTGTTCAGCCCCGCCCACTGATTCGTGACAAGATGCTGTGCAGTGCCAAGCTGTGGAAAAGCAGTGTTTGTGTCGCCTTCTCTCTGATCCCAACGTTAGGAAAGAGTGGATGAGCTTTATTTTAAATGAAGATCCAGACCGCATCAGTAAGAACTTGGTCATTTGTTCACTTCATTTTACCACAGATTCGTTTACAAACAAGACACAATTTGATGCGGGATTTTCAAAAAGACTGGAACTAAAAGACAATGCTGTGAGCCTGTGACGACTATATTAGATCCGACAGTAATGTCGCAACACAAGTGTGAGTAACTGTTTTTATTACGTGGTCACTATTGCTTTGTCTGTTATTACAGATCATTTGATATGTACCGAGTTATTTACGCGTTTTTGACTTAAATCACAGCAGCGTCCATCTATGAGGAATGTACGCTGTCAAACATACACAACTGTTAGCCAATCATAGCAGTGATCGTTTACTTCCAAGTCTATAATCTGCCACGCCTATTCAAAGAGAGCGTTCTGATGAGGGGGGTTAAAAACAGGACAGAAAATATCTTATTACTTCTAAATTATGATGTTGTTTGATGTAAAAATCTTAATAACATTAAAAGTGCACCTCAGAGAACAGTACAAAATTTAAAAAAAAACAAAAACAAAGGCAGTTCATGACTCCTTTAATGATTTATATTATATATTATATTATAATTATTATAATTATATATTATATATTAAGTATAATACATTTATACTGTTACCAGTAAAGCCAAAGCAAATAAATTAGCAAGAAAAAAAAAAATCCAAGAAAATACGGACTGTAGCCTATTAGGGTATATTGCACTATAGTTACTCTATAGAGGTTTCACGTGACCATAGTCCATCTCGTTCTGTTGATGTGGAATCTAATATCTCCCTCCTTCCCTCTGTTTCTGTGTCCGTCTGCTTGTGTCGTAGCGCAGATGAAGGGTAGTGAAGGAAACTGAGACAGTCTCTGCGAGAGCGACACTAGGATAATTGGAGCGCGTAAGCTGATGTGATGCGTCTGAAGGTATCGGGTCACTGGCCCTTCTATCAGCCGGACCGATGACAAGAAGAAATGAGCCATAGCAAGTGCAGCATCAGCTTTCATGTGAATGAACAATTCCGCTTCATTTGGCGTATCAGTTGCGCGGAGTCATCGTATTGAGCCGCATTATGTCCGGTGGCTCGTGCGCTGCAGGCGCTGGATGCTGTGTCGCGATGTTCGGGCTGCTGGTCCTCCTCGTGCAGATGCCCGGGGCCCTGACGTCCGACACGAATAGCGACTGTTTGTCTGAAGATGACAAAGGATGTGAAGGTGCGCTAACACAGAAATACATGCAGGTCTTTATTTATACTGGTGGGGCGGATCTTCCATGAACTTAGACTGTTTTTAAATGAAACTGAATGTAAATAGGCTAAACCCTTTACCTAATACAACCCCTAAACGTGCACTGGCATTTTTACAAGTAAATTTATTTTTAAAATGTAGTCTTTATGTAAAGAAGTTTTAAAATTTTATAGTTTATGAAAATCGGCTGCTGAAAAAAAAATGCTAAAAAAAATAGTAAAATGTAGTACATCATTAGGAGTCTGCATGGAGTTTTTGTATTATTATTATTTGCAAAATTTAAATTTCAAGTAAAATACAACATTAGGGAACAAAACAAACGTGGGAATACAGAGGAAAATAAGTTAAAAAAAATAAATACAATTTATAGTTTATGTTACAATTTTTGTTAAAAATGTTCGGGATGTTTTAAAACCTTTTTTATTAGTGAAGTTTTTTTTTTTTTTGAAGTGATGATAATAGTAAACAAAACTCAGAAGCAAGTAGTTGGGTTTAAATTTATTTCTCATCATACAAATGAAGTTTGATACATAATTTATCTGCTTATTGCCAGAAACATCACAGTAAAAAATAACCTTAATATCCTTTAAAAAAAAAAAAAAAAAGAAAGAAAGAAAGCTCAATTTTAACCTGAAAATTAACATTCAGGTACATGGAGGTTGTTCAGGTTGTACTGTTTCTGTGCGGACAAACATACACATACATGCACATGATGACTTTGACAGCATGTGTTTTGTTTTAGGTCTGTCTGAGAAGAAAAATGACCTTCATGTGTGTGATGAATATAGTTGTTCTTTTGGAGGAATATGCAGGTACAACGGATCACACCTGGAGTGTCTTTGTCTGTATCAGGTTTGTTTCTTCTGCTGAGATGAATGATGCTAAGCTTTCAGTTATTGACTTGATTGACATTGTTACTGTCTCATGCAGCTTTCAGAATTCATTGTTTGTTTCTTTCAGTGTCCACAGAGCTATGATCCTGTGTGTGGGTCCGATGGCAACACATATCATAGTGAATGCTTCCTAAGACAAGCTGCCTGTGAACAGCAGACCGCAATCACCATAATCACAGAAGGACACTGTCACGCTGGTTAGCAAAATCACTACATCAAACACTTTACAAAAATAGCAGTTAAACAAAAGCAGTGCTTCACACTTAATAATATACACACATTTTTTGCTCTACACTGATGCTTTGCTTTGAAAATCTGCTCACTGCAGTCATGTGTAACAGAATTTTAAAACAGTCATTATGTTTACCCTTTTATCAGATGCTGAATCGGCATCAGGAGATACAGGTATGTCATTATTTTTATTTGTAATATATA
This sequence comes from Spinibarbus caldwelli, assembly GCA_039654775.1. Classification (NCBI taxonomy): domain Eukaryota; kingdom Metazoa; phylum Chordata; class Actinopteri; order Cypriniformes; family Cyprinidae; genus Spinibarbus; species Spinibarbus caldwelli. The sequence continues at coordinate 28,244,286 of CM077235.1, forward strand.
CTGTATATCAGACTTCTCCAGTCATCTGTTAAAACTCTGCCCCTTTCTTACAATTGACTGCAAGGTTCAGAACTACCTTAAGCCGATCAAGTCTCAGCCTACTTTTTTTATTTTTTGATAATCCATTTCACACAGATGTACACAATATGAAAGTAAAGGTCTGTCACTACCCAAACAGAAAATGATATGTAACTTTCAGTGCAATATTAGACCTTATGCAAGCTATGTGTGAATGTTTGTGTGTAGATCTGGAGAGTTCAGGACTGGAGCCCAGCAGATTCTCTAAGTGTTCTAGCTGCAAATTCGGAGCAGAGTGTGATGAAGACTCTGAAGGCATTTGGTTAGTCAACATGGGTTTTGTGTTTGTATACTACAGAGCAGATGTTTACATGAAGTACCCCCATTATTAATGTTCATATTTTAGTAAATTCCCATTGTGAATTCCAATTTTTGTAAAATCCTCCTAAAGAGGCAAACATGCAGGTAACATGAGTTTTCTGTGCAGGTGTGTGTGTAATATAGACTGCAGTGGATACAATATAAATCCAGTGTGTGGATCAGATGGACAGTCTTATAGTAATCCATGTCAGATCAGAGAAGCATCCTGCTTGAAACAATCTCAGATTGATGTCAAATACCTTGGACAATGTCCAGGTAAACACACACATGCATAGAGATGAATATTCACTGTAATCAAATACAACATGACTCTGTGATTGATTCATTCTATAGATTCAGTGGATCTAGTGGATGGAGTCAGTGTGGGTGGAGCAATGCCCTGTGCTGAAATCAACAGCAGCTTTTGTCTGCATGGAACCTGTGAGATGAAAAATGGCGTTGCAACGTGCAAGTATGACCCACAAACATGCACAATCATGTATTGTAGTAAATAGCAAATTGGATGTACAAATGTGGGGTTTTAGGCATATGGGGTTGATATGTTTTGGTCAGTGATGGTCTTGTTGTTTAGGTGTGATGTGGGGTTCTCCGGTGTGCATTGTGAGCAAAGAGACTTCACTGAATTGTACGTGGTGCCCAATGGACAGAAGCTTCAATACATCCTGATTGCTGTGATCATCGCGGCTGTACAGATCAGCATCATCATCGCTGTCATAATATGCATCACAAGGTAAAAATCACATCACATGCACACAAGCATGCACCAAATAAATGCTAATATAGAAACAAGCAAACATGCCACACACTCACCACCAGTCCTCAAAACTGTTGCCTTTAGGATTCATCCAAAAAAGCCACGAGGTCGTCTTCAGAAACAGAACCTGGGTCACTTTCCCAAAGATGGAGGACGTGGGATTGAATAGCTGCTGATTACTGATTACACAAACACACAAACAACTGCACAACTATCTTTTAACATTAGTATTTCAGTGGCCTTATTCCACCGTTTTTACTTTTCCAGTTTTTTCTCCCTTTCTCAGTTTTATCTCCCTCACCTTCTTACTAGTCCAAATGCAGTAAATCCACATGGTGAAATGTTTACATTAGTAGATTATTACATTTTCTGAACAAAATTTGAGTGATTCTTACCATGCAAAACATCATTGCATGATACTAGAGTGTTTGTATGTATATTTTTGAGGAAATTGTTTGCTATTACTTTCATAAGCTATAAGATTTATGACTGGCGGACAATATAACGGGCCTAAAAATCCCATAGAGTTACACTGACTGAGGGCCCAGAGCCATATATAGGGACCAGAATAATACTAACACTTTGTGGTGGACTTTTTAAACTTTGCCCAGTAAGCAACCACCCAGAACACCCTAACAACCACATAAAAGCATGCAAAAAAATTCCCAGAAAGCCTTAGCAACTACATAGCAATGTCCTGTCAACTATACACAACACGATAGCTGGGGGTCAGAGGTTAAAAGAATCCTAGAATCCGTTGTTTTCTATTCATACTTTGCCTTCTATCCACCTTATTTTTAACGTAAGAGTGGGTGTGGCCATTTTTAACTTGAATGTGCAAGGCTTCTGGTGTCAGACAACTCCAGTTTTTTTAACTGTACAAAAAACAGTCCATTATGCTGCTTGATATTACAAACCATTTTTTTTATTATATATTTTTAAATGTATTAAAAAAAAAACTAGAAGAATAACAAAGTGCAGTAAACAAACCAGTGTATTTATGATTACAATAATATAATCATAAATACACTGGTTTGTTTACTGCACTTTGTTATTCTTCTAGTTTTTTTTTTACTTAGGGCCAGATTTACAGCTAGATCATTTCCATAATCACTAGCGCAATCTACCAAGAGCAGTGCAAATTACCGCCTGCTTAAGACTTTTTTGGGCTAAAATGCATATTCAATAAAGTCAGGCGCAAAAATAACCGATAAATAACTTTTCAGTGCTAATTTTTCACTGCGCGTCTTTAGTAAATCCTAACAGTACTATTTTTAACGTCAAAAGACAGTTTGTGCTGGTGCAAGCTGTTGGTAAATCTGGCCCATAGAAGTCTTGCACATTCATAGAAAATAGCTTACTTCCGTGTAGAAAAATAAGGTGGATAAAGTTGGGGAAAACATTACAAACTTCTAATTTCAGAAACAGAGAAAAAGGTGTTTTATAGCAGCACAATCCAAAACCAAGTAAAACAAACATCTTACAGCTGAATCCCTATAAAGCGGGTCTTCATAATGTATGACTGTGAAATTCTGTGCATTTATCTTATCAGTCTTATAAAGTCTGTTTGTATATCAAGTGACTTGCTGTAATGAGAAGGTCTGTATAATTTTGCATGTCAAATCTGTAAATGCAGCAAACATTTATAAAGTGTGTTTAAAGGAAAACTTGATTGTTTTAGTGTTTTTCTTTATCTTCTGGGTGTTTTTATTTCTAATGTACTAGTGTATTTTCTTCAGTGGCTCAAAGTGCATGCTGGGAGATGCAGTTTTCAAATGTCAGCTTGCCTGAATGTGAGGTCAGAGGTCAAAACACCAATGCGAAACACCTCCAAGGTCAGTTTACACTGTGTGGGTGTGCGTTCCACAGCTGTTGGCTTCAGTTGAGTTGACGGTATGCCACAGGGGGGTGGATTTATAAAAGTAAGTCCACCTCATCACACAAACACACACATTTGCGCTCTAGATAAATGTCAATGTCATTTTAGCTATTTCAAAGCTGAGAGAGTGACACATATTACGCATATCCACAAGAACACATGCACACGATACGGGAATGTTTGAATTAATGGGGCTTTCCAGTGCTTCTGTGATACAGCTTCCAAAAATGTCTTAGTATCCTCTTACAGTTGTATTTATATCCATGCGTTTATATCTGTGTGTGTGAACAGGGGTGGAGTTTGTCAGATTCCACTAGGGTCTCTCTCTTGGAGTGTCAGTTTCTCTTTGTGCTGTGTGTTTGATTCCATCTGGCCCTTTACCCATCTCTGGCCCGCTAGCTTACTTTCAGGGAGAATTGGAGATGGAAAAGAGAGGAGATGTAATGCTGGGGGTCGAGGATGAATCGGGGCAGCCCGTCTCGGCCTTGTCGATTCTCTCTCTGCTGGAACGCGTGTCTACGATCATCGATGGCGTCCAGGCCAGCCAGCAGCGCATGGAGGAGCGTCAGCAGCAGCTCGAAAACTCGGTGAGCGCCGTCCAATCCGAGCTTCTCAAACTAGCTCATGACCATGGCGCCACGGCCACAACCGTTGACAAACTGCTGCAGAAAGCCCGCCGCGTGAGCGCGCACGTTAAAGAAGTACGTTCACGTGTGGAGAAACAGAACGTGCGTGTGAAGAAAGTGGAGACTACACAGGATGAGCTGCTCACCCGCAACAAGTTCAGGGTTGTTATCTATCAGGTAAACACATTCCTAAGAACCGCTGCATGTGTGTTATTGTTGACTGAGGGTGTGGATCTATCCTTGTGGCATTTAACAGCAAGTTTGCAATCACACACATTGCAATAGGGGGCGCACTTGAGAATTTCCTTTTTAGAGCTGATAGGCTAACTATTTATGTTAGTGTGTCAGATGAGTGATATAAAGATATTTTTGATATGTTCATTCAAGAGACTTCCAGAAAGAGGGAAACAGAGAGTGACACTGGGCCTTAAAGGGATAGTCCACCCAAAAATCTAAATTCTGTCATCTGTCATTTACTCACCTTCATGTTGTTTTTTTCCCCTAAATGGAACACAAAAGAAGATACTTTGTAGAATGTTGGTAACCAAAGGGTTTCAGGTTCCACTGACTTCCATAGTATGGACAAAAATGGCTACTGAAGTCAAAGGGACCCGAAACACTTTGGTTACCAACATTCTTCAAAAAATTCATTCCAAACGAAAAATATCAAGTTTGGAGTGGCATGAGGGTGAGTAAAGATGACAGAATTTTCATTCTTGAGTGGACTATCCCTTTAACAACAGACAGTATATCACAGATTAGTGGTTGTCCAATATGGTTTGGGCTATAATCTATTACATTTTTGCCCTAAGCATTATATATGTTTTAGAAAAGTGACAGAAATGATGATTCAGTTCAATTCTTCTTATTAGCACTGCACAAATGCTGGAAATTTGTTTGTGTTTGACTCCTCGCTGTGTTGTGCAACACTTCAATATACAGATGAATAATTAGAGAATATGTGTGACACAATAAATTAGTCTAAATTAGGCTGTTAAAGTGTGTGTGTCAGTATAAGAGTGTGTGTTTGTGTGTAGTTATTCTGAGGTTTCCTAATATAGAGCAGCACACACAGCTGAAGAGACTCTTTAAGGCTATTCCCTGAATAGGGAGTTTATACATACACATACATAGACATCCATTCTTACAGATTACAAAAATGCCCTCCAGGGGAAGGGTCATCTCATGTAACCGCACTTCAGACTGACATAAAACCTAGTCTCCTCTGCTTGTTAAGGCCAAGAACCTCCCACTTAAACAGGAAGAGACTCTCTGACCAACTTATAAAGTGACCAAACACAGTATGTTTTGTTTTAAGATTATGAAAACATACTGTAAATGTGAAATTGATAATACCAATAGAAGAATGTTCACTCTTCAAGTCTTGATAAAATAAGCTTTGTGGAAAATATATGTAGACTTTGTTATCAGAATTTCTGTGCACCCAATTGTATAAGTACAGATTATTGATCAGGCATAATTTATAAAACAAAGAAAATATGGTTGTTAATAACTAAATAACTTTCAAAGATCTGAGTCCACAAACCTCTAAACGGACTGATAGAAAAACCTATGTGACTTTTTAATTGGAACTTTTAAGCAGTTTTCGACTTTTTCATGTGTAATTGGACTTATTATCTTATATGCATCATGGCGAGCCTTCCAAAAAGTAACAGCTTAAAACACTTTACAGAAAAGGATAATTCAGACAAAAATTATAATTCCGTCATTATTTACTCACCCTCACATCATTCCAAATTTGTATGACTTTCTTACTTCTGTGGAACACAAAAGTAGATATTTTGAACTGAAGATTGCCTCATTTTGTCCATACAATGGAAGTCAATGGGGTCCAGTGCTGTTTGGGACTCCACTGACTTTCACTGTATGGGCAAAAACAGTTAAAATATTCTTCAAAATATCTTCTAATAGATGAAGACAATTAAATATGTGAGTTGTATTTTGTAACTGGACCAAGATTTACACCATAACACAGCACCGGAATAACTAGGAGGATATTTAAGTTTCAATGTAAAAAAAAATCTAAATAACAATTTGAATTTAAATAAATAATCCAGTCTATGTTTATAAGGAAATGTTGGTATTTCCTGTTGTTTGGTAATCAGCTCAGTGATTCTTGCATCTTGGTTAGTTTGATGTTGCAAAAAAGCATCAAAAATTCTCCAGTAAAGCTGTTAACTGCAATTTCCTTACAAATGTTACTACATACAGTTTTATACACACACAAACAGCACAAAGTTCTTCTCCATGACCTTCTCAAGAGTAGATAAACTCGGAGTGTGTTTTCCTACTAAATAATGTTCTCTCTTTTCTGTCTTTGACTGCAGGGTGAAACTGAAGTTCCCTCTGTTGCTGTCACCAAGACTCCCAAGGGGGAGGGGCTTGCTAACTTGGAGGTGGAGCCAGATGAGTATGAAATCCCTGCTGACCTATCATCTGATGAAGAGTACATGGTGGTAGAGGAGGCTGAGTCATCCCGGGGCGCCCGTCTGAAACAGAGCGGGTTAAAAGGCATCGAGAACATCAAAGCTGCGTTCTCCAAAGAGAACATGAACAAGACCCGTGAGAAGACACGGGAAAACCTCAGCAAGACCAAGGAGAGTCTTAGTAAGACGGGCCAAACGCTTGGAACCAAATTCAACACCTTGGGTGAGAAGATCGTGCCCCCTGAGCAGCGAGAGAAGATCCGTCAGAGCAGTGAGAGGCTGAAGGAAAACATTGCTAAGAAAACACCCAATAAAGAATCGTTCAAAATCAAACTGAAGAAGGAACGCACGGTCGCTGAGGGCCAGGAGGGTGCGGAGGCGGAGCTTGCTGTGACTCCTCCCAAAGGCAGGAAGTCTGGCCCAGATGTGACGTACACAGAGGTGGTTACTGAGAACAAGAGGGAAGGTCCAGTATCAGAGGAGGGAGCGACTCGTATTCAAGAGGACTGACAACAGCAGTTTACCACAGAAACTGTGGAGAAGTGAACGGGAAAAAAAAAACATATAATGCAGAGAAAGAAAGTAGTTAATGAGTAAGTGGAAGAAAGAGGGGAATTTTTCATTAAAAAATGTGCTCCAAAATGTGAGAGTGTATGAGTATGTGTGTGTTGGGTAGCCAAATTAATTAATAGCTCAAGCACTAGATGTGTTCGTATCATTTCTGTTATCATAAGCCACATGAATTAAAATATGACAACATATCCTGTCTAATGTGTCCTTTTTACTCTGCATTTGGTTCTTAATTACTGTGTAAGGAGCGGATGACTTTGTCCAAAACACTGGTAGTTAAGCTGGGGACTGAACTTCAATTACAGTCAGTGAAGACCAGAGAACATTTGGATCTCTAAACATTTGTGTTCACACACACGCCAGCATCATAGAGAAAGAGACTGGCAGAGTGAAAGAAAGATTGACCCATCAGCCAAAAAAAGATCTCTTGGAATTAATCTCAACAGCTGAGCGGCTCTGCCCAGCACATAGCAACCTAACACGAGGAACACACTGGCACACAGTTTATCTAAAGACAACACAACACTATAACGCATGCTCATTTTTCAGTTCAGCTTTTCACTCACATAGCTATCCTGATGTAAAAAAAAATATATATATATGATAGTATATAAAATATACACTACTGTTCAAAAGGTTGGGGATGGGATTTTTTTAAAGCAAGGATGCATTAAATTAATTAAAAGTGACAGTAAAGATGTTTACATTATTACAAAAATGACAAGTATCTAATTCAAACTTTGATAGTGTCAACTTTTGAAAACCTCTGAGAGACAACATTTCTTTTAACAGGAAAAGGAAAATATTCTTTTGTAATTAGTGATCCCCAAACCTTGTTATTATATTTAGGTTATCATCCAAGAAATTTTAAATGTCAATAAACAAATCACATTATATTATATTATATTATATTATATTATATTATATTATATTATATTATATTACATTATATTACATTATATTATATTATATTATATTATATTATATTATATTATAATTTTTCATTGCCTGTATAATAAAAACACAAGAACACGGACTGGAGCCGTGTCTCCTCCGCTCCAGCGTGTGGCAGCACTGAGTTTTTCATAAGACCCTCAGCACAAAACGTTCAGCTCATATTAAGAGTTAAAATGTTTCGGCTTACTAGTGCCATTTTCTTTACCAAGTACATATTTTTTATTATTAGTTATTGCTCATTGTTTATTATTATCCATCTTGGTTCATTTCTGTTATTTTGTTTCCTATCATTTCCGGTGTGTGACGTCATTCCTGGCGACAGTAACTACAACATCCCGAATCCGCTTTTGCAGCTTGTGTATCAGAAACGACTGATAAAGATACAAAGAGAGAAGGAGAAATGTGTGTATATGTGCCTGTATACATATCTGTGATGTTTATCAATCTTTAAGCCCGTTCTGGCTTGCCAATAAAGCTTGCTGGTTGTGAACAGAGGCAGGGATGGCGGAGGAAGAAGAGCGCGGGCCCGGTTCTGTCTATCAGATGTTCGTGCTGATGGAGGATCTGCTCGATAAACTCAAGATTCTGGATTATGAGCAGCATGTTCTGGATAAACACAACATCAAACCTCTTTCCAGGTGAAAGGTTTAGAATCGGTACTTCTAATGTGAATTATAAGGCATGATCTTTTTTTTTTCTGACACAAACATTACAGTTAATTTTATAGTTGATGTTTTTTTTTTAACAGTTAACTTGTAATGAAATCCAAAACATGTTGCATCTTCTAATCATTAATTGACATTAATGTGCAAAGTAAAAAAGCCCTTAAATAAAATGTAAATATCATTTGTGACCATGAACAGCTCAAGTGTGTGAAGGTAAACTTCAAACTAATACAAACATTAGCAGGGTTACTTATTAGTAAAACCTATAAGGATCAATCTTTGATGAATCAAAATAAGCATTTTGCTCTGTTTTTCAGGCATTATTTTGTCTCTAGCCCTCACGTGTTGTCAAATCCTGGAGAGCAGTTCTATATGTTCAGTGTAATTGCCGCCTGGTTGATTTCTCTGTGCGGGCGGCCGTTTGACACACCGCAGGAGTATGATGACCCCAACGCCACCGTCTCTAACATCCTGTCTGAGCTGCGAGCCCTGGTGAGACCTGATGACACCCTCACAAGAGCGCGTAGATGTGTTCGGGTTTCATGATTCTCACTGTATGTCTTTTTTTCATAGGGAGGCCAGGTTGATTTCCCCCCATCTAAGCTGAAGTCTGGATCTGGAGAGCATGTCTGTTATGTTCTAGATCAGCTGGTAGAAAAGGCACTAAAGAGTAAAGGATTCGCCTGGAACAGGTAACAGCACACACAAACAACATGAGCTGATTGTATGATGTTTTGTGCTGCATAAATCTTGTTGTAGAACTACAGAATTCAAGAGGGTTCACAAACTTTCTGTATCCACTATATACACACTAGCACAGCTGGTATTCTCTCTCTATCAGGCCGCTGTACCCGTCTGTGGAGGTGGAAGACGAGTGTGTGCAGGAAGATGATGCTGAGCTCACTCTCAGTAAAGTAGAGGAAGAGATGACAGTGAGTCAAACTCAAACTCTATTCTTAGCTTAGCCTTCTATTTTAAGCTTTTATCTGTCGAGATTTTATATTAGCAGTTTTTTTAGTTTTTTCAATTTTTTGGAGTAATTTAGCTCAGAATTTTTAAAATTATATTTGGAGTAAGACTGCATTTATAACTTTTGATTAGATCTGCTTCAAAGAAAGAGTTGAAATCAGAATCACAATCAGACTAAGCTTTATATGCCAAGTGTACACAACACAAAAGGAATTGTTATGATTTCCAGGAGTTCTGAGTAATTATATGCATATGCATATATATATATATATATATATATATATATATATATATATATATATATATATATATATATATATATATAAAAACAAGAAAGTAGAAAGAAAAAAAATAATTAGAATTAAAATAAAAACTTTATTAAAAAATTATAGACATCTCAATGGAGTAAGCAGAAGACTTATGTACAGATGTGCACATTATGTACTGTATATACAACTATTTAAATATAAATATGTATTTGCACAATATAATTAAAAAAAAAAACTTCTCCAGTATGCCATGGCAGGCAAATCAAAATAAGAAATTATTTATGGGGTAAACTAAAAAAATACAATTTGTTTGCGTAAAAAACAATTTCAAGCAGATAAGTGCATTTTTATATTGTTTTAAGATTTAAGATTGTTTGAAGGTATTTTGTTGCCATTTGTGTGACTTAAAATTTAATTAAAAAAATTAAAGAAACAAATGATTTTTTTCAAATGTGTCATACCTTACTTTAGTTATTATTCTACATCACAAGCAAAAAATACAAAACTGACGTAATACACTTTGTAAAAATCTGTATATTGTGATATATTTTGTTATGAACTAAAATAGAGATTATCATATAAATGTTTGCTTATATCAGCCAACCATTATTCACACAGTAAAGTGTGACATGACAGTGAATCACACACACAGACTCATGTGTAAAGTGAGTGACAGTGAGTGACACACACACACACATTAAAAATGTGCATCTTCAGCAGGAGGATGAGGAGTATGAGGAAGAGGACGGCCTTGATTTAGACGCGTTGAAGACCAGAACCAATCAGAGTGTGAGTTTTATTTGAAATACCAGTAGATGCATTTTATGTAATAATAAAATATAAACTTGAAAGGAATAATTACTTTATTTTTCTGGAGATGGTGAGTTGCTTTATATGTGAGGTGATATTTGTATCTGTGCTACAAATCATGAAGATCCCACAGTCTTTTATACTGAGTTAGGAGGGATGTTTATTAATATTTTAAACAAAGAACTAGTATGCAACATTTACCCAGTACGTACAGTAAAAGACAACTTGTAGATATGTGTGTTCAGGAACTCAGTGGATCGAGGCCTGCGGTGGTTCTGGAGTCAGATGTTGATGCCGCTGAGTGGAATCTGGAGGTGGAGCGAGTTCTTCCACAACTTAAAGTCACCATTCGAACCGACAACAAGGTCTCAAATACTTAAAGCTTTATTCATAGTATGTCACCTATATGGTGATTGAGAAGCTCTGATTGATTAACATGTTTCAGGATTGGAGGATTCATCTTGATCAAATGCATCAGCATCAAGATGGCATCAACACATCCTTGCAAGACGCCAAGGTCATCCATCATCCATCAATCAATCACAGATTTTTTTTAAAAATATTTAAAATACATAATAATGTGAAATATTAAATCTAAGTATGTATATGTTCGGATGTTTTCAGGGTTGTCTGTTTAAGCTGAGGGAGGACATCAGTAAAACACTGGAGAAAGTGAGCAGTCGTGAAAAATATCTCAACACTCAGCTTGAGCATCTTATTTCAGAATACCGCCAGGCACAAGCACAGCTAAACAAGGTGAACATCTCGACCAATCAAAACCTAAAACATTATTACTAACCTTAAACCATTCAAAATATAGGATGTCAAATGGTGCATGTGTTTTTTCCCTCAGGTAAAAGAGCTTTATCAGCAAGCCAGTGGCGGTGTCACAGAGAGAACCAGGATTCTGGCTGAAGTGAGTCTGAAAACAACAGTACAGTCACACAGTATTATTATTATTACAATGATTTAACCATCTTTTGGTTTCCAAAAAAAGTTTTTCAGAAATGAATGTGTCTCATAATGCTGCATTTATTATTTATTTTTACTTCAGATCAGCGAAGAACTAGAAAAAGTCAAACAGGAAATGGAAGAGAAAGGCAGCAGCATGTCAGATGGAGGTAAAACACACACACAACAAACTTTCACTCTACTGATGATGCAGTTTGTTTATATGAGCCGCTTGTTAATGTGTTTTGTGTTGCAGCTCCAGTGGTGAAGATTCGTCAGAGTTTGACCAAGCTGAAGCAGGAGATTGAGCAGATGGATGTTCGGATGGGAGTGGTGGAGCACACGTTACTGCAAGCCAAACTCAGAGAGAAAAACAACATGACCAGAGACATGCATGCTACACACCTCTTAGAGCCCAACACACAGACTTACTGAGTCTCACTCTCTGATGATGTTGTATGTGTTGGTTACATTTTATTTAAATATTTTGTCTTTAAATATGTTTTTAAATGTAAATAACTAAATATCTAGTATTGATCAATAAAATAAATATTCTCACTACTAAAACCTTTTCTCTCAAAGTTTGTAGAAGTTTTAACTTACGTAACTGTCTCCAGAGAAAGAGAGAAGGGTGTTGGTAACAGAGGACCCTGAGCTGAGCATTACACACACATGTGACTGTTCCATGACGTCATCCTCACACACTGCAGAGAAACACTACAGATTATTCTGGTCTGCACATACTCAAGTTATCAGTCCACATCCTGAGGAAACATTTGTTGTGTCTGTTTTCAGCCTAAGAACAATGAACTTTTTGTCTTTTTGTTAAAATTCTCTATTGAATTGTAATATTTGTAGGAATTCTCAAGTAAAAAGTGTACTAATTTGCAGCAACTGTAAATGGTATAATACCCAATTATCCAAATGCCGATTCCTAACTGTGATTCCAAATTATTCATAATAATCTCATGAACCATCCACAAATTTAGAAACTTGTCTTTTACTGACACAGGCACTAAAAGCTGAAATAAAATCAGAACTGTTGTTACAGGTTTGTATCTGTTGCCTGCTGAAGTCAAAAGAAGATATTTTGAAGAATGTGGGTTGATGGTAGCCATTGACTTCCATAGAATTAAAAAAATGGTAAATTGCCACCGTCAACTGTTTGGTTACCCACATTCTTCAAAATCTCTTTTGTGCTCAAAAGAATAAAGAAAGTCATACAGGTTTGGAAGGACATGAAATGACAGAATTTTCATTTTGGGCTAACTATCCCTTTAAATGATGCTTCATCATTAATACTAATGCATTCCTACTTGTGCACATATATTCATTAACAATTATGTGAAATTATGTATTAATTTAATCAAATATGATTGCATTACTAGTGCACTACTGTATTCTTCAGAGAAGTTTTGTTTTGAACAGTGCCCCCTCCTATCTATCTTTCTCTCTCTCTCTCAGAAGGCGTGGTTTTTCATGCATGTCAGTGTTTGTAGATAAGCGGACAGACTTGATCCGCACTGCTGTCATCTCCCTCGTTTAGGTAAGATGTTTTTCTCTTGTTTCTGAATCTTTGTAGTTTCAAGTGTTTTACGCAGTAGATGCAGAGCAGATACAGCGCTAAGGCATGTGGCGAAGGGAAACCGGATCTTAGTATCGCATTACGCTTCGGTATAATCACATTATAACCTATATTATCTTTATGCAATGTGAGATTTTAGATTTATTACATTGCACGATTATCATATGCGGTATAAACCCACAGCTCGATATGTGAGTGAATGTTTTTCGCGCAACAAAGACTCGAGGAGCGTCGCGTCTGAACGCAGAATTAAACTAACGTTACAGACTTCAGAGCATGAAAACAATGAGAACGCCAGATTTCATGTAAATATCACACAAGTATTTATTCTGAGTAAAATAAGATAAATTATTCTGATATCCCCTTTAAAATAATAATAATAATAATAATTTTATAAATAAGTCAAATTATTTATGAAAGGTAGACCATAGACTGTAAGGTAGACTATTTTAATTATTAATAAAAACAACAGAGTAGACCAAAGTATGTTAAGATATTTTTAAGAACTGAAGACAAATAAACAGATAAATCTTAGAAAACATAAAACCTCTAAAGGAATTGAGAAACAGTCAGGCATTGCATCATCAATCAGTAATAATAGAATTAACACTAACGCAGCTGTTGCAGATATGTGCAATAATATGCTGCAGAATATATATTTTTCTCACAATTTCTCACTATATAAGTGAGTACACAAGAATGAAAGTAATAGAAATAGATAAATTATTAAATGATAATTGCCAATAGAAGTACATTTTTATTTACATTTTGAGCTCTGTGTGTTGCAATGCATGTGTGTGGTTTTGTGGTTGACACATTTCTGTAATGAGCTGTGATATTGCAGGTTCTCATTTCACTTATGCTCTGCTGCAGTATCAACATTATGCTTTGTTTTCCTTATTTTATGTATTTGGAACTTTTAGTTATGCTAAAAATGTTTTTCTTAATGTTAAAGTCATTTTGTGTGTCTAGCTCACAGAGACTACAGGAAACGAGTGAGGGTTTTGGGGACTTTCTGTTCAAACACAAGCATAAGTTGCAGAAGTTTGTCATGTGATCACTCTGGGAACAGATGTTTAAGAAAAACAAATGAGCTGCTTTGTGTGTGTGTGTGTGTGTGTGTGTGTGTGTGTGTGTGTGTGTGGGGAGAGAGAGAGAGAGAGCGAGCATGTGTTATTGTGCTCCCTCATTCTTTGCCGTTAGTCTCCACTGCTTCTCTGATAGCAGCTGCTCATACACGCACAACAATCTGTTCAGCCAATCAGTTTATTTCCAGCCAGGAAGTACAGTATGTGTTCTCCACCTACTTTGTCAGCATCATCCCCATTTGGATCATCATGGCTTCCTGATCCCCATCCCATTCCCTTTACATTCTGTCAGACACCCCTCCCCATTTTTCATTAAATGATTCATTTTATTTCATGAAATACATTTATTTTTGAACATTTGATCTATTTTACATAAATATTAACAGAAAAAACAAGAAGACAGTCTTTCTTCTCATTTGACCTAATTTCTTTAGAAATCCATTACACAAAAGAATGCCTGTAATTCTATTTCCATTTCTGAGTGTAGGATTGTTTTAAATTTTCCTTTATTTTTCATCTATTTTGCGTATTTAATTCTTAACCATTATATATATATATATATATATATATATATATATATATATGCCTTAGCGCTGTATCTGTTCAATCTCAATTTATTACCGGTTTATACATATATCAATATATATTTATTTTTGCTTTCATTCTATCTTAGCTTATTTATGTTTTATATGACCTTAATGTGAAGCAAGGAGTTATATTTAAGAAAAAAAAATGTTGTAGATTATGTACATTCATCATTACTGGTTTATACAGATATCAGTATATAATCATTTATATTTATTTTGCTTTGTTATAGTATGTTTTTCATGTTGCTCGACCTTAATTTGGTGCAAGGAATTATTCAAGAAAATCAATGTGAAGAAAGAAAAAGAAATAATTCCCATTTGCTAAATCATGTACTATCAGTTTCTTTAAACAGAATGTTATTTTGTGTTTATTATTACAGGTGTAATAGCAGAGTGAGCCATGTCTTTCTTCTTTAAAGGAGCTGTTACAAGTATGTATGCCCTCATATCATGTCTCTCTCTCATTCTTCCTCTATCTTTTGCACACATTCTTTGATAAGACTGACCTGACCAGATGTTTGCTATAGGTTCTCCGGTTAAAACCAGGAGGCAGGAGGCTGAATATATTTGTCACAGGTACAGGAATGTAGACAAACAGCAGCAACATATATTTATAAGCTTTCCTGTAATTTTCTATAAGTATATGTGTAGTGCTTGTCTGTGCATCCGTGAAAAATGTGTGTGTACATTAATGCGGTTTCTCTCCTTCAGTCTTGACATTTCCCACTTCTCTGACTCCTCCTTCGAGTGTTTCTCCACCAATCCGCTAACAGGCTCCGTGTGTGCATGCCGCCGAAGCCCCCGCCTACTAGCCAATGGTTATTATGTACTGACAGAAGACAGTTTTACCACAGATGACGAGGGTAACGTCACCCTCACTCCCTCGCACACCAACGTCTCATACAAAGAGAATCTTGTCCGGTGAGATTTATTACAGTGTTTGTTGTTGTGTGTGTGCATTATACACTGTACAGTAGAACCTGTAACCATATTCTATATAGTCACATTGTAGGCTTTCTGACATCATTTCTTAATTTATATTCAGAGACCCAGCTTAGCAGAATTGTAATGTTTGTATAAAGCAATTAAATATATAGAACTTTCACTAAATATTGGTAAAAATTACACATAACAGTAGCTGACACTCTGAAATTTTCACCACAACAGTTCTGGTGGGAAAAAAATGCATATTAACTGCCTTAGTTTGCTAAAATCGCACAAAGTGGTGCCATCCCACTGAAACATTTTTCAGTTTTAATTAAACGCTTTTAGTATCTATTATAATATTATCTAGGCTATCTATTTTAAGTTTAACTAAGTATTTTTCCATTTATTTGTGTATTTCTTGTGTAAAAAATGTCATACATGCACTGAAATTTTGAATGTACATAAATCTGAAACCATTTTCTAAGCTTAGCAATAATGCAACTCTGCAATTATGGGTCAAACTTTTTTCTGTTGTTCTAACACAGTGGAGTCTATTCAGTGAATGGTGAATGGTGTATTCTTTTTAAATTAAGTGGTATTTAAATTACTATATTATATTAAAAATAAGTTTTGATATGAATATTTTTACAGTATTTAAATGGTTTTTCAGGGCTGTATTTTTACTGGTTGAAATATATTATTTTTCAAATACATTTAGGTTGTGAATTCAACTTTCACATACTGTATCAAAAAATTGCTATTATACCTCAATGCAAATTTTGCCTACATAAAATGGTTTTATAACTAATTCTTTTCTAAAGATATATATGGTGCAAAAAAGAATATGTCATGAATATCAATGCCACGAATATCAAAACAACTGCAAACAAATCTGACATAATAATAAACCTTTTTTGTGTTTGTATGTTTATTAGCATATTCAGACGAAGGCGTCGGGCAAAAAGATCTCTGGCTAGTCTTCTTAGTGATGTGAGCCAATCATGCCAATCCTGGCTGGAAGGAAGTGTATTCAGAAGATCTGACCCCATCACTCCCCTCCAGTCGTCATCATGGGAAGAGATGGACAACAGCTATGAGACAAACGCACCCATCAGCTTCACCTATGGTTAGAAGGCTTGTAGTTTTGGATTTCAACAGCTGGTTTAAAATATTTGCCTGTTCAGTTTTTGTGAAGATGTGTGTTTCTTTATAGATCCCACAGGTCCTGTTTCCTCCCCTGAGAAAATGCCTCCTCAGACTCGGCTAGAAGAGGAGGAGCCTCCATGTGAGTCATGCGCCACCCATGAACAATTCAGCCAATCATTGAGTGGCCTCCTGGATGTCCCTCCCCCATCCATGTGTCATCTCAATAGTTATAGCTCGTCCAGCAAGACATCAGGTGAGAAAGGGCGAATGAAAGACCTCCTTGCCTACTATAAGTTTTTGATGAATATGAAAAAAATAGAAATAGCTGGAAATTATTTTATTTATGTTTGTTTCAGAAACTGTGCTCTTGAAAGTCCTTCTCCTCATCCTAACTTTGTGCCTCTGCATTGCCATCTCCTCCAGGTAATGAAAGTGTGTGTATGTGTGTGTGTGTGTGTGTGTGTGTGTGTGCATATTTCCCTACTATATAGTAGGCGAAAAACTATGGAAGCCTGTAAAATAAAAAAGGTAATTGTGACTTTTTATCTCACAATTATGACTTTTTCTTCAGAATTCTGTTTTTTTTTTTTTTTTTCACAAAGTTATTACTTATTCAAAAGAAGTACCTGCTCAGAGAGTATGCGATTTCGGACACAGCCAGCGAGAATTCTGTCTGTGTTCTCATTTGTTGTGAAAATGGGCGGAGCTTTTCTTCTCATAGATTAATGACATCATAATCCTCACAGGTGGCTGCTGGGAGGTGTTTCTGTAGCAGTGGCGTTCATGGTTCTGCTTTCGTCTATATGTGAGTAAACAAATCAAATCAAGTAAAATAGCAAGCTTAGTCACTATTATACTTACATAATCGGACATATTTTTGAGAAAAAAATATACATCAATGATATAAAAAAAAAATCATGTAGCATGGGACTTTATGTCAATTCTATTCATCCACATTTGATTGTGAAAGTGAGTTACACCAGAATGAACTGGGTGTTTATGGGAAAGAGACTGAAAATGTATTATATTTCTAAAGTTACAAAGATTTATTTATTTTAAATAAATTGCTCCAATGAATTGTGCACAATAAGATAAGTAGCATATAGTAAAGTAAAAAAAAAAAGGGTGGGTGGTCAACAATTATATTACAAACCTAACTTCTTTACTATATTATAGGTTAAATATAGTAAAATCATTCTCTCTGTCTTTCTCTCAGGTATGTCTAAACCTGGAACTGCAGTGTGCTGGAGGAGAGCAAAGACTGAGGTGAGAATCTGGGTACAGATTGATAATAGACTCCTGATTTTATGAAGTTTCTTTACGCAGAGACAAAAATGTGACTAAATAAAGAATTTAACATCCACATTGTGTCTATTTATCAGGACATCACGTCCAGAAACGAGTGAGGAAACACACTCACATAAACACATCTGTGTGAAGTCTGTCCAGAGGAAGCCGGAGGAAGTGAGTGTGTGGACACACATCCTGCATCAGCGTTACATATTAGTTATAGATCAGTTTTTGTAGTGGTGTTTTCACTGATCAGCTAAAGAGTTCTGAATATAATAATTACTGAAGAGTGACAGAACCAGTGATGGCAGATGACTGTCACAGGAAATTTTACGTGCTAAGATAAGCATGAATTTTTTAAATAGATGGACATATCAATGAAGAATGATCATTCTGTAAATGTTTAAGAATTTGATTAATGTTCTTAAATGAAAGACTGGGTTGCATTATGAGGGATTCTTTGTGTCAGTGGAGAAGATGCCCTGCATGACAGAGCATAGAAGTGAAAGGTGTCAGTGGTGTTTGTAAATGCATCAGCTTGGCTTGGTTAGGCTCTTCAACATGGTGACCAGGGCATTATGTGTTATTGCCCAGTCTGTCTATTCAGATTCAGATTCTAAAAAATATTTTTACTGCAAAACCTAGTTTAATATAATAATATAATGACTTTGCAGGAAATCTTTAACTTTTGAGAAGTTGTAGCAAAAGAAGTGCCAGTTCAGCTTTGCACAGATGCCTCATATATGTCAAGTGCCTTTGTAATAAGAAACAGGAGTGTTATTGCCATTTTCCAGGGTTAAAATCACATATCAATTTACTGTATAATAAGTGTGTAATATTTCCATGTTCATACAAGGCAACTGCTCTCACAGAAACTGAGTAAACTGTGAGTAGAAAGCAGTGTCTGTACAACATGACCAAAATGCATTAAGTCCAACTGAACTTGTATCCTCTGAAGAGAATGGCTAATTTCTGATGTTTTTATTAGGATGATGAAAACATTTTCTTGCAGAGAGTAAGTTTGCAGGAGACGGTGGAGTAGGCAGCTCTATTTTGCAGATAATGACATTCATAAGGAAACAAAAGCAAAGATAGGATAAAATGTGTTTAAAGTGTTTAAAGTAGGAGAATTTCAGTTTTAGAGGTTTAAGCTTAAAAATCTGAAATCAAACATGTTTGAGACCAAGCCAAGGTGAATAAGTGAATTATTCAAA
The DNA here is from genome assembly GCA_039654775.1 of Spinibarbus caldwelli. Lineage (NCBI taxonomy): Eukaryota > Metazoa > Chordata > Actinopteri > Cypriniformes > Cyprinidae > Spinibarbus > Spinibarbus caldwelli. The sequence goes on from CM077235.1 coordinate 28,263,419, forward strand.
TGCATTTATCATAGCCAATAGATATCTAATGTGTTTATATGAGGTGTATTGTCTTCAGTGTTTATTGTAAATGTTTTTCTAGTGCCCATGAACAATGCAACAAGAATGAATATTGCTCTATAAAATAGTCAATATTTACTGTAAAGTGTTCTGTAGAAAATGTATCATTATGAGGGGCCATGTATCATTATGAGAAAGTTGAAAGGCAAGGATGCTGAAAGGATTTAAGCTGTTTCTCAGCAAAACTGTACATGACAATGTAATATACGACGCCACCTATTGGGCAAAAGTTATAAGTAATTCTATTTATGGACATCAAAGTGCTTGTCCCTAAATCCTTATCAAGAATACTATGTCCAGATTTACAAAACATTTACATAATATTTTTTTTGTTGCTGTGCCTGGTCCTGTAATTGCTGCTTGGAGCTATATTTATAAAAATAATTATTGTTAATACAACAATCAGTTAGATGAGGGATATAAGCAATTAGTCCATTATATCCCTTCAGAAATGGGATAAAAAATAATGCAGAAAAGAAAAAAATGTGTTTTTATTTATTAATGTTTTTCAAATTATATAATTATTAAGTCACTGGGTACAGAGTTAAAAGGCAAGGTGATTCCAATATGATGGCTTTAAACCATTGACATATCAGGATTGGATGTAATTTCACGCCAAAGCATGTTGTAAAATTAAGGTGAAAGTGCAAAAAGCACATCTCCAGTTTGTACTAAACAGGCCACATAATATGTTCACTGATCAGTAATCTGTTACAAAATTCAGTGAGGCAAATTATTATATAAAATATTATATTATTTCCCTGCCTTTGAGCTTTGATGACTGCAGTGAACCTGTAACTTCATTACACAATCTGTGTCACAATTATGTATTATTCTACTGCATGTGAAAGTAAAATGTGAAATATTTGTGGTTCATGTATGTAAAATATAATCTTAAAAGGAAATGCATTTATGTAATCTGCACAAACATAATTTGCCATGTTAGAAAATATTAAAGGAGTCATGGGCCTTAAAACAATTGTGTTTTATAAGGTTAATAGTTTTACAGTGTATTTTGGGAAAAAATAATGAATTTTCAATAATAAAGTTTTATATATAAATCGTTTTTTTTTTTTTGTTTTTTTTTTTGCACACAAACACATTCTCTTTTAGACAGATATTCTTTAATATTGTTGTTTTTAAAATTCATACTGGATCAGAATCATTGCAATTGATTGTTGTTGCTCTTGCTAAAGTAATTAACATGTAATGTAATGGGCCTGCATTGATGGACTGAATTTACACATTTTGACAAATTTGCTCCATGCATTATTCAAATTGGTCTATTTGTTAACACAATGAATTTTATAAAAATAATCTCATGTAATGGTAGCAGGAAGAGAAGTTAACCAGGGCTTCGGGAAAATTATTATTATTATTATTATCTGTTCTAGCATTTAATATATTTCATTATATTCTCTTCTGGGCTTTGTGTGTTTAATATGGATTTTGTGCCTCTGGACCTGTAGCTGTGCGATATCTGTATTCACCATCTCAGACACGTTTCATAAAACTAGAACATTATAATGATATTAATATCAAATTAAGTAGTAATTTTATTAGTCACAAACTCACAAAACAAACTGTCTGTTTTATTGAAGCATTGATCTTATTTAATCATTCAGGCACTAAACCAAGAACAGTGAATCCTAACTTCCATCAGTTCAGTAATATATTGTAGATCTGCAGCGTGAAGATCTCTGCATCTGCTCGTGACCTTTAGGAGTGAGAAATTATGCCAAGTATTAAAAAAAAAAAAAGTCATTTTCAGTATAAACAGTTTAGAAGCACAGTGTTTGCACTTACCCCTGTGCTTAAGTAGCCTCATCAAGTTTACAATAACCTAAAATGTATGATACAGATATGATAAATACGTTTTACATAAACTATCATATTTGCCAGTCTTTGTTTCACTTAAGTTACATGATCAAGAATCAAATGCGTCACACACAAACCATTTTTCAGAGGTGCCTTTAAGAAGTCTTCCATATAAACACACTCCATTTTTGACTTAAATTCCTGTATCACTTCATCTGGTGTGTTTTCATTACGAGCTGCAATGGAAGACAGATACACATTTATTATGAAAATAAGTCTGTTGTGTAACTGAATCATTTTGCAATGGTGACTTTACATGCAGCACATATACAGTATTAGAGATTATACTTTAAGTTTTCATGGTAGGGTGCACACTGAATCGAATGTTTTCATTGCTGTCCAGTTTAACATGTTGCTCTGATCATGTAGGTGAAAGAATACAAATGTTCAAACATGATACTGACCAAACAGCATAGCACTGGCTTCCTCGTCTTCATCCACAAACAGTATTATGATGCATGAAGGGCAGTTTATGAGCTTGCCATCCCAAATCAGCGCAATAGTACCGAAATCTGCTCACAGTTATGCATTTTAAAAAGGAAATTAAAATCACAAGAAATCATTTATCTTTTGAAATAACTAAAAATAATAATGATTATGAAGATTATGAATGGATCTCGTGGAAGAATATTGCTTGATATTAATCCATTATATAGTGTAAAACATAGCAAGTCAGTGCTTAATTACTGTGTTTCAGACTGATCAGACTATACATCAGTTCTTACCTGTTCTGAACAGGAACGGGTCTGTCACAGACAAAGCAAAGTAGCTCCAAGTATTTTTATGACACTGATCTCCACTGTGATAAACAAAAAGATTTGATATGCTTGAAAACCTCACATATAGTAAATAAACAGTTCCAACTAAAGGACCCCACAAAGTAGTGTATTTCTGTTTTACTCTCTATATTTATAGAATATTTCTGTTTTTACTATCTTTGTGGGGACATTAGGTGTGTGTGTGTGTGTGTGTGTGTGTGTGTGCGCAGTTTTCCACTTACACGCGAGAGGTTTCAGTCACCATCAGGGTGTCATTAGCACCTTTCTGAATGTGAAGAATAGAGCTGTCGGTGGTCTTGAAGGACTTAAGATCATCTTCTTCCCATGCAGCTGCTGCCACAAAATACCAAGAGCCCATATACTGCACAAGAAGAATTATATATATATATATATATATAAAAATGGTTGAAAAAATATTTCTTATAATTAACTAATTAGCCACTTAACTAATATGAGTTCATGAGTGAAATTCAGCACAAAAAAAAAAAAAAAAAATCTATATTTTACAAACAACTCTGGACTCTTCCACGAAGCAAAGACTAAGTTTGTTGACATTGCTGCGCTGCAGTGTTCCGGTCACTCGCAACATTAAGGTCATGGGTTCATTACCCACTAAACACACAATTAATATAGACTTTTTATGAGCAAATAGTCATTAAACATTTTTTAAAGCTGGAGAGACCTTTTTGTACATCAATTAAATCACAGAAGATCTGCAAAGCTGGCCTGTGAGAAAAACATTATTTACTGTATCATATTCTCTCTCTATAGATAGATAGATAGATAGAGAGAGTGTATCAATAAATTCGAATGTTGTGGAAAAGTTCATTTATTTCAGTAATTCAACTCAAATTGTGAAACTCGTGTATTAAATAAATTCAGTGCACACAGACTGAAGTAGTTCAAGTCTTTGGTTCTTTTAATTGTGATGATTTTGGTTCACATTAACAAAAACCCACCAATTCACTATCTCAACAAATTAGAATATGGTGACATGCCAATCAGCTAATCAACTCAAAACACCTGCAAAGGTTTCCTGAGCCTTCAAAATGGTCTCTCAGTTTGGTTCACTAGGCTACACAATCATGGGGAAGACTGCTGATCTGACAGTTGTCCAGAAGACAATCATTGACACCCTTCACAAGGAGGGTAAGCCACAAACATTCATTGCCAAAGAAGCTGGCTGTTCACAGAGTGCTGTATCCAAGTATGTTAACAGAAAGTTGAGTGGAAGGAAAAAGTGTGGAAGAAAAAGATGCACAACCAACGGAGAGAACTGCAGCCTTATGAGGATTGTCAAGCAAAATCGATTCAAGAATTTGGGTGAACTTCACAAGGAATGGACTGAGGCTGGGGTCAAGGCATCAAGAGCCACCACACACAGACGTGTCAAGGAATTTGGCTACAGTTGTCGTACTCCTCTTGTTAAGCCACTCCTGAACCACAGACAATGTCAGAGGCGTCTTACCTGGGCTAAGGAGAAGAAGAACTGGACTGTTGCCCAGTGGTCCAAAGTCCTCTTTTCAGATGAGAGCAAGTTTTGTATTTCATTTGGAAACCAAGGTCCTAGAGTCTGGAGGAAGGGTGGAGAAGCTCATAGCCCAAGTTGCATGAAGTCCAGTGTTAAGTTTCCACAGATTTGGGGTGCAATGTCATCTGCTGGTGTTGGTCCATTGTGTTTTTTGAAAACCAAAGTCACTGCACCCGTTTACCAAGAAATTTTGGAGCACTTCATGCATCCTTCTGCTGACCAGCTTTTTAAAGATGCTGATTTCATTTTCCAGCAGGATTTGGCACCTGCCCACACTGCCAAAAGCACCAAAAGTTGGTTAAATGACCATGGTGTTGGTGTGCTTGACTGGCCAGCAAACTCACCAGACCTGAACCCCATAGAGAATCTATGGGGTATTGTCAAGAGGAAAATGAGAAACAAGAGACCAAAAAATGCAGATGAGCTGAAGGCCACTGTCAAAGAAACCTGGGCTTCCATACCACCTCAGCAGTGCCACAAACTGATCACCTCCATGCCACGCCGAATTGAGGCAGTAATTAAAGCAAAAGGAGCCCCTACCAAGTATTGAGTACATATACAGTAAATGAACATACTTTCCAGAAGGCCAACAATTCACTAAAAATGTTTTTTTTATTGGTCTTATGAAGTATTCTAATTTGTTGAGATGGCTTACCCTCCTTGTGAAGGGTGTCAATGATTGTCTTCTGGACAACTGTCAGATCAGCAGTCTTCCCCATGATTGTGTAGCCTAGTGAACCAAACTGAGAGACCATTTTGAAGGCTCAGGAAACCTTTGCAGGTGTTTTGAGTTGATTAGCTGATTGGCATGTCACCATATTCTAATTTGTTGAGATAGTGAATTGGTGGGTTTTTGTTAAATGTGAACCAAAATCATCACAATTAAAAGAACCAAAGACTTAAACTACTTCAGTCTGTGTGCATTGAATTTATTTAATACACGAGTTTCACAATTTGAGTTGAATTACTGAAATAAATGAACTTTTCCACAACATTCTAATTTATTGAGATGCTCCTATATATATATATATATATATATATATATATATATATATATATATATAGTCAAACCAAAATTTATTCAGGCACCTTCAGAATTTCTCACATTATCACAGTTTATTCGGTATAGTTTAGAAAATGGTAATAAAATATGACAAGAACTCAAGAGTTAAACTGTGTCAGAACAAATTCATCTTGATAATGTCAGATAACTTTTATAGTATGTAACAAAACATGGTCAGGTCAAAGTGTCAAATCAAATTTTTGGTCCCAAAGTTTTATCAATTTTACTGGTAGTCCACTATATGATGAATTTTTGGGTATAATATGTCACAGTTATTTATTTATTTATTTTATTTTGCTATCCTCACTTATATATATATATATATATATATATATATATATATATATATATATATATATATATACATACACTGTATATATATAAAATTATATCAAAAATTATATCTGGTGTCTCAATAATTTTTGATTTGACTGTATATAGATAGATAGATAGATAGATAGATAGATAGATAGATAGATAGATAGACAGACAGACAGACAGACAGATAGATATACACACACACACACATAAAAAAATAAGATAAGGCTAAGGAATAAAGGCTTTTCAAGCCTCTTACCTCATCAGTATTAATAACAGCAGTGGAGAGAGGAGCTGGAGGAAGACATGGCACCATGACCTGTATCCCAGCATAAAAAAGGCTCAGTAGTGAGCTCACAGCACCCCATAATGTGCTCATAAGCATGGCTGCAACAATGAGATCGCCTGTGATGTACGACGAATGCTGATGTCTTCTAAGTGACAGATGCTTTGATGGAGATGTGTAAATACAGTGCTCAGGGGGACTTTCAACCTGATTTGTTAGCTTTTTTTCTGTTTGTTAGATAGTCTGATAATGGTTAATGGTGTGTTTGTCAGTACAATGTGCAAATACACCCCAATTCGCCTGACCTTGTCCTGGACCACTCTCTCTACCCACTCATGCAAAGCCATTCAAATGGAGGACAATGTGACAGTAGTTTAGACTTTACAATATCTCACAAGTAAGTCTTGATGGTTAAAGAAAAAAAAAACACACACAGAACTCACAGGAAAGAAATATCACAGAAGAGATCACTTATTGTTCCTCCTAGACAGTAATGAAATTTAAAAAAAAAAAAAAAAAAAAAAAAAAAACGAAAGGAAATGGACACCTCTGCTTAAGTCCTACTATTTTTCCGTATGGTTTTTTTTTCTTTTTTTTGGACCTTTGGAGCAACTGTTCCATTGCTCTTCAGTGCTTAATATTCAAACCTTGCAGTTAATATGCTGTTTTTTCCCCCAATTTGTTGAAAGATATTCCCTATACATCTCTGTGGAAAGTGTAAATGAATTTGTGGAAATACATCTTTTTTCTTTCAAACGATGAATCATTTGCGAAGCTTACTGATTCGAAGTTTCGAAAGATTTCGTTTCTTCCGTCACACGTTTTGCGTGTGTGTGTGTGTGTGTGTGTGTGTGTGTGTTTGTTTGTGTCTGTGGCACAGTTAAAATTCAACACTGCAGTCTGCAGTAGCCTATTATGTTGTGGATAGTGATGAGAAAAACAAAGCTTCTCGGAACTCTGAATCAATTGAATCAATTGCTTCGCAAAATGATTCACTCATTTGCAGCGTTCGAAACACCACAGGCTGGCGTGTGCTGCTGGTCAAAACAGTGTAAATGAAGTGAACTCTTCATTTACACTGTTTTGACCAGCAGAATAGGTTGAATAGGTTCTTTTCATTCTTTTCATTGCCAATAAAGTGATGTAAGTTAACGTAATCATAGGAGCCTGAGAAAAATGCTAATTTTAGAAGAAAATTCTAAACGGCACTTAGAGGCTTTTGCATCTTAACTCTTAAAATAAGCAAAGAAAACTAAGGCCAAACAGTAATGACACCTTTTACAAACCATTTGCAAAGTGTAAAATAGAGTGTAATCAATGAAATGTAATTTAAAAATAAGGAAAAACGATTTTCAGATCTGTGCTATTTTATTAGTGTTTAGTGCTTTTTGTGTTATTAGGGAGGGCTTGGCAAAGTAGGTTAATGAGAAGCAAAGTATCTTAATCTGTTTATTTGTCGGGTCTACTGGACATTTATTATGAGCCACTGAGTACTCTGAAATGTAGCTACATGTGTCAAACTCAGACACACCTGTTTTGCGTATATCTCAAACACAGAACCAGGAAACTACTTTATGGAACGCCAATCTTGCCATAATTAGAAATAAATAAATAAATAAATAAATGTACAAAGAAATGTAAAAAAACGAATATAAATAAATAAATAAATAACTGTACAAAGAAAAGTAAAAATAAAAATAAAAATAAATAATTATTTATAATTTTATTTCCTTATTTTTGTATTTTTTTCCACATTTATTTATTTCCACTTTTATTTATTTTCACATTTATGTATTTATTTACGTATTCATTTCCACATTTATTTATTTTCACATTGATTTATTTCTACAATTCTTTGTCCTTAGGGTAATAAGGAGGGCGTGTATAGACGAGGGGTAAGCTTTGAGGCCACAGGGACACCTTGTGGTGCCCAAACGAAGTACAAGACGTGTAGCCTACATGACGTGCCCGTTGATAGTGTGTGATGAATGACTTAGATGGGCAATATGGCCAAAATCTTATATCACGGGTCAGTGGCGTAACTACTGACAGTGCAGCCGCGCGAAGTGACTATGTTAATATAAATATAAATATTAATAATGCAATGCAAGAAGTGCCGAGATTCTTCACAGCAGTGAATAAATACATAAATTCGCAATTTTAACTCATGTCATTTGATGGTCTAGCAGTAGAAATTTTGTCAAGCATTTCTGAGGTTCTGGGTTCTAATCCACCCTCATATAGATTTTTTTTTTTCTCATTAAAACCAAAAGTGTTCATCAGTGATTGTGTATCAAGAGCTGGGACACATTTGTGTGCATTTTGTTTTGTGCTTTAACCAGAACGAAGCGCTCGATCGTCTGTGTGAAGACTGCGCATTGTGCACTGATAACAGCGGCAACAAGCACTCGCCATGATTTCAAAAACAACACATTCCAGCGATAGATCGCCAGTTATTTAACACACACCAACCAATTTCTTATCGAATGGAGATGTTTCTTTCTTTTAGCTACATCCGTGCGGCACCGTGGGATGTTGCAAAAAGTGGTGGGGTCGTGGGAACACGTCCCACCTGCAAATTACGCCTATTCAATAAGCTAGTACTTTGAGGAAACTATTAAAAATATTCCACAGAACGAATAGTCTTGTTTTATTTGTTGTATGCCATTTCCATATACATATGATAAATTGATAATTGTTCGTTGAGTTTCAGTTCATCTTTGAGACAGAGTCTCGCACAGACGGCTGAAAGCGCACCCTGTTTATTATTCATTTTATTTTTATTTTACAAAAGCGCAAAGTTTCGTTTTTATTGTGAGTGTACACAAATAAAAGTAGACCATTTATACAGGTGCATCTCAATAAATTAGAATATCGTGGAAAAGTTCATTTATTTCAGTAATTCACTTCTAATTGTGATTTTGGCTCACATTTAACAAAAACCCACCAATTCACTATCTCAACAAATTAGAATACTTCATAAGACCAATAATAAAAAAAAAGAAAAAAAAAAAAAGAAAAAAAAACATTTTTAGTGAATTGTTGGCCTTCTGGAAAGTATGTTCATTTACTGTATATGTACTCAATACTTGGTAGGGGCTCCTTTTGCTTTAATTACTGGCTCAATTCGGCGTGGCATGGAGGTGATCAGTTTGTGGCACTGTTGAGGTGGTATGGAATCCCAGGTTTCTTTGACAGTGGCCTTCAGCTCATCTGCATTTTTTGGTCTCTTGTTTCTCATTTTCCTCTTGACAATACCCCATAGATTCTCTATGGGGTTCAGGTCTGGTGAGTTTGCTGGCCAGTCAAGCACACCAACACCATGGTCATTTAACTAACTTTTGGTGCTTTTGGCAGTGTGGGCAGGTGCCAAATCCTGCTGGAAAATGAAATTAGCATCTTTAAAAAGCTGGTCAGCAGAAGGAAGCATGAAGTGCTCCAAAATTTCTTGGTAAACGTGTGCAGTGACTTTGGTTTTCAAAAAACACAATGGACCAACACCAGCAGATGACATTGCACCCCAAATCATCACAGACTGTGGAAACTTAACACTGGACTTCATGCAACTTGGGCTATGAGCTTCTCCACCCTTCCTCCAGACTCTAGGACCTTGGTTTCCAAATGAAATACAAAACTTGCTCTCATCTGAAAAGAGGACTTTGGACCACTGGGCAACAGACCAGTTCTTCTTCTCCTTAGGTAAGATGCCTCTGACATTGTCTGTGGTTCAGGAGTGGCTTAACAAGAGGAATACGACAACTGTAGCCAAATTCCTTGACACATGTGTGTGTGGTGGCTCTTGATGCCTTGACCCCAGCCTCAGTCCATTCCTTGGGAAGTTCACCCAAATTCTTGAATCGATTTTGCTTGACAATCCTCATAAGGCTGCAGTTCTCTCGGTTGGTTGTGCATCTTTTTCTTCCACACTTTTTCCTTCTACTCAACTTTCTGTTAACATGCTTGGATACAGCACTCTGTGAACAGCCAGCTTCTTTGGCAATGAATGTTTGTGGCTTACCCTCCTTGTGAAGGGTGTCAATGATTGTCTTCTGGACAATTGTCAGATCAGCAGTCTTCCCCATGATTGTGTAGCCTAGTGAACCAAACTGAGAGACCATTTTGAAGGCTCAGGAAACCTTTGCAGGTGTTTTGAGTTGATTAGCTGATTGGCATGTCACCGTATTCTAATTTGTTGAGATTGAGAGTGAATTCGTGGGTTTTTGTTAATGTGAGCCAAAATCATCACAATTAAAAGAACCAAAGACTTAAACTACTTCAGTCTGTGTGCACTGAATTTATTTAATACACGAGTTTTACAATTTGAGTTGAATTACTGAAATAAATGAACTTTTCCACGACATTCTAATTTATTGAGATGCACCTGTATATATTTTTTATTTATTTATTTATTTATTTTTTCATCTATGTTGATTATGAAAAGTGAACAGCATGACCAAGATATAGGCTCATGAGATGTACAATATGTCGAGAGACATGGAGTGGGTCATTCATGATTTTGACCACTTCATTGAGTTTTGTTTTGTAGAAAGCCTTTCTTTGAAGTGAATTTCGTTTTATATAAATTGTATCTTAATTTTAATCAGTGTTTCAACCAGTTGTCTGGATTTAATAAGAAGAAAGAAAACCAAGAACCTACTATGTGTTGTTTTTGAAATCATGGCGAGTGCTTGTTGCCGCTGTTATCAGTGCACAATGCGCAGTCTTCACACAGACGATCGAGCGCTTCGTTCTGGTAAAAGCACAAAACAAAATGCACACAAACGTGTCCCAGCTCTTGATACACAATCACTGATGAACACTTTTGGTTTTAATGAGAAAAAAAATCTACATGAGGGTGGATTAGAACCCAGAACCTCAGAAATGCTTGACAAAAGTTTTACTGCTAGACCATCAAAGCACACGAGTTAAAATTGCGAATTTATGTATATATTCACTGCTGTGAAGAATCTCGGCACTTCTTGCATTGTATTATTAATATTTATATTTATATTAACATAGTCACTTCGCGAGGCTGCACTGTCAGTAGTTACGCCACTGACCCGAGATATAAGATTTTGGCCATATTGCCCATCTAAGTCATTCATCACACACTATCAACGGGCACGTCATGTAGGCTACACGTCTTGTACTTCGTTTGGGCACCACAAGGTGTCACTGTGGCCTCAAAGCTTACCCCTCGTCTATACACGCCCTCCTTATTACCCTACGGACAAAGAAATGTAGAAATAAATAAATGCGGAAATAAATTTGGAAATAAATAAATTTGGAAATAAATACGTAAATAAATACATAAATGTGAAAATAAATAAAAGTGGAAATAAATAAATGTGGAAATTTAAAAAAAATACATAAAGAAATAAAATTATAAATAATGATTTATTTATTTATTTATTTATTTTTACTTTGTACATTTATTTATATATTTATTTATTTATATTCGCTTTTTTTTTACATTTCTTTGTACATTTATTTATTTATTTATTTATTTATTTATTTCTAATTATGGCAGGACTGGCATTCCATACTACTTACTCTCAAATTCAGGAAAACGAAACTTAATTTGTCGTTCTGCAGTTGGATGCTTGTCGCATGCTATATAATGGCAGAATCCAGTGTCTCAGTGGCTCAAGGCCAATTCAACTGTCCAATTTGTCTGGATCTACTGAAGGATCCAGTGACCATTTCCTGTGGACACAGTTACTGTATGAACTGCATTACAGGTTACTGGGATCAGGATGATCAGAAGGGAGTCTACAGCTGCCCTCAGTGCAGACAGACCTTCACTCCAAGACCTGTTTTAGGTAAAAACACCATGCTGGCTGAAGTGGTGGAGAATCTGAGGAAGAGAAAACTCCAGACCGCTGAACTTGACCACTATTATGATTGTAACGAAACTGTAAGTCTCGCTTCGTAGGGGAAATTAAAATGTTACCCTGGAAGACTTAAAAGTGAAAGGATCCTAGTCCCCACTCTGGTGCTTTGAGTCTCAATACGCACAATGTGTGAATATGTTTTATCTTACACTATTGTACAACATATTATAGGGCCAGGTAGTGTGGGCTTCAGGTCAGTAGGTGTCAACACGGTGGCTTCCTGAAGTGTAAACGTGATGTAAAGTGACAACTTGAATTCACATTCCCACCCTCCTAAACCTGATAGTGCAAGTGAGACGCCCCTACTCCAAGGTAAGTAAAAAACAAAACTTTCAACTGTATTGCTTTAACAATTACTAATTTATTTTTCCTTTCCTAAGGAAACTGGATTTATGTCTTAAAAGTTGTTTCAATAAAATAAAAATCAAATGTGAAATAAAAATAAATTCTCCGGAAATTCCTTTCAACCTTGGTAAACCTTCAAAAGATTAACAATTTCAAACACTTATGTATAACACCTCAAATATAAGTTTTACAAAATTATTCCCAATATCAGGACACAGGCTGTTTAACAAACAATTCTGAATGGGTCACAAACTCTTATAGTTCAATTCGAATAGCTCACTTCAAGTGAGTCACTCCAAATAACTCATTTCAAACGATTCTTATGAATCAATTAATGATTCGGTTTCCTTCGATTCAGTCCTCACAAACAGTTCAAATCGACACTCTCAGTTCATTCCAACACTCAGTTCGGTTCAGTCAATATCAGTAAAGTGTTTGTGTACGTGTAACGAGCTCTTGTACCAGTCTGTAGCAACGATGGCTTGGAGGTGATGACTTGCAACAATGAGTCAAACAGTTGAAACAGGACAGTGAGATGTCGTAAGGCTGGCAGGGTAATAAAAAACAAAAGAAGTTTCAGCGCGACCCAGGAAAAACTCGGGAACCTTCTGGAACAAAATGGCGCAGATCAGCCACAGGACGCCCGCTGTACACCTGAACAGGGTATGACTTGCAGGAAAAAGTGCTTCTCAAAAGCAAAAAAACTCTCTCCAAAAGTGCAAAAATACTAAAAAAACAAAAAATAAATCATTCAGCGGAGAACTATCGTTCAGTTCAAAAACGCATCCTCGCGCACTAACAAGTGCACTTAAGTGATTCGTAGGAAGAAATCAATGTATCTCGCTCTATAACACGGCTCGTGGATGACCTGTAAAAACAGCAGAACTCTCAAAAATGCTCACAGTCAGAATGACGGGGAAAAAACAACAGTGTTCTGAATGAAACTCACGGCTCCAGCAATTCTCTCTCGTGCTCTCAGCCAGTCTCCAACACCGTTCTCCATCCGATGACACTCAACCAAACTTCTGCTTCAACTAAGTCTCCAGTTCCACACGATAATGTCAGTATACACTAAACTCACGAAACTTAAACTGACCGTGCACCACTGTCTTCCATTAAACCTCAGGCGGAAAAATATCGACTTCTCACACAGCGATCATGGCGTGTCTCTCTCGTAAAAACTGCTCTCTCTTCTTCTTCTTCCCAGACGTCTTTGCATCTCCCGCGAACATACTGAAAACGGGGCAACGCGTCAAAATAAAAGTCCCTTAAAAATACCCCTGTTACATTTCCCCCTGCGAAACCCTGCCATACCATCGACATCTCCAGCCTGGCCCTGGAACAGAAACAATACACAACTTTAAAGTGCAACAAAATCACAATCTCAGTTAATTTTCCTTTATGACCTTATTTCATAAGATAATCAACTCTATACCTTACAGGTAATTTCCCACGGTTTTGTCTTTGAGAGCGTCTGAGCTCTGGAACACTTTCACATTCAACATCTGAAATGTCAGCATCATCTGAAACTTCTTGTATTTCCAATTCCCTTTCTGAAATTACATCTTGTGCTATTTCCCCCAGTTCTTGTACTACATTCTGTCTTTGTTCTACATCATTTGTTTCACTCTGAACCACCCCTTCATCTCCGTCATTTCTAAGTGGAGTGGCTGGAAAACACACAATATCCGGGAATTCTGTTTCTGAATCTGACGGGTTTACAGGTCTGTATCTGGTTTTATGTGGTGTAGTAGATGGCGATAAGGGAAATGTGCAGTGACGAAGCTGATCTCTGTGTACTACTTTGGATGGACCCCCCTTTTCAGGTCTGACAGTGAATACGGGTATGTCTGAATGATTCTGCTTAACTACAATGTATGGTGTGTGCTCCCACTTGTCTTGGATTTTGTTTCTGCCTCTGTGTCTGTGATTGCGTAACAACACACGGTCACCAGGCCTGACAAGCGCTCCATAGGACTTGCGGTCATACACTCTCTTTCGTCTTTTAGAGGCTTCCTGTGGAACTGTGTTCGCAACTTCTACGGCAGTCTTCAGTCGGCTGTGGTGACTCTTCACCCAATCATCCAAGTTATCTGCATCACTCTCCTCCAAATCCTTTCCACACAGGACATCTAATGGAAGGCGTGCATCCCGTCCAAACATCAAGTAAAAAGGAGAATAGCCAGTGGACGTGTGGACGTGGTTGTTGTATGCCATCACTAGCTCTGGTAAGTGAGTCTTCCAGTCTTTTTTCTTTTCAGGCGTCAATGTTCTCAGCATGTCGTGCATGGTACGGTTGAACCTCTCACATTGAGAGTTTCCTTGAGGGTGATACGGACTTGTTCGACTTTTCCCAATACCATACACTCTACAGAGTTCCTTGATCACTTGTGACTCGAAACATCTTCCCTGATCTGAGTGCAGACGAGCTGGACATCCATAGTAGACGAACCAATGTTTGATGAGGGCTTTTGCAGTAGTATTCGCTGTCTGGTTCTTGGTTGGGACAGCAACTGTAAACCGAGTGAACATGTCAGTCAGAACAAGTACATTTTCATACCCCCCGGAGGACATTTCCAGCTGTGTGTAGTCAATGGCCAGAACTTCTAATGGGGCTGAGACATTGCTGCATGTCATTGGGGCTCGAATTCTTGGAAAGACATCTTTTGCAAGAGTACATCTTTTACACTGCTCTATCCACTCTTGGACGTCTTTAGACATGCTAGGCCAATAGTAGTTTCGTCTCATCAATGTCAAAGTACTCTTCCGTCCGAAGTGACCTCCATGTTCATGTTGGCTGTCATAAACTGAACGGCGTAAGGAGACTGGAACAACTAGCTGCCTTATTTTCTCTCCATCCCTTGGGTCAAGGACACATCTAAACATCACCCCCTGATGCAGCTGAAGACGTTCAAACTCTCTGCAAAGCTTTTTCAACTCTGGCAGCATACTTTGCTGTCCTGCTAGGCTCGGTCTTTCGTTTTTGGATACAGCATGGTATATAGGACCTATCAAGGGATCACTTCTCTGCAACGCTTTAATTTCATCCCAGTTGTAACCATTCACCACTTTCTTGATGGATGCTTGTAAAGCCACTTTAACATCAGTTTCTCTCTGCTTGGACTCTTGAGCAGGCCACAGGCATGCACGCACTTCCTCTGGGTTCATTCGGATGAAATCCTTCTCTGTGTCCTCTCGTTCAGGGTGTTCTCCGGAGGGAAGCCTTGACAGGGCATCAGCATTGGTGTTCAGTCGCCCGGGCTTATACAGAACTTCAAAATTAAGCTCCGCTAACTGAGCCATCCAACGTTGCTCAACTGCTCCAAGATTTGCGGTTTCCAGATAACGCAGTGGATTGTGGTCAGTGATTACGGTGAACTTGGAGAACATGAGGTACTCTTTGAATTTTTCTGTTGCGGCCCACTTAAGTGCCAGCAGTTCCAATTTGAATGCACTGTAGTACTTGTCATTCCTCTCGGACCCTCTCAGGCCCCTGCTTGCAAATGCAATGACCCGCTCTACTCCTCCTTGCTTTTGACTCAACACAGCTCCGAGGCCCAGGTGACTCCCATCAGTTGTGAGGATAAACGGGAGGCCAAAGTCAGGGTAAGCGAGGACAGGTGGTGACATCAGGCATAGTTTCAACTGGTCAAATGCGGTCTGGCATTCGTTACTCCACACAAACAGTTCTGAGTCTTTCTTTTTGTCTTTGCTGCCCATCAGTACATGCAATGGTCTTGCTATTTGAGCGAACTTTGGTACAAACCTCCGGTAATAACTCATGAATCCAATCAATTGTCTCACTTCTTTCGCGCTTTTTGGGACAGGCCAAGAATCCAAAGCACTAACCTTTTCACTGTCAACTCTGATTCCCTCAGAAGAGATTACATGGCCCAAAAATTTCACCTCAGATCTGAAGAGAAAGCATTTGCTTGGCTTCAACTTCAGGCCATGGCGTTTCAGTCGCTCAAAGACAAGCTCTAGTCTTTCACAGTGGCTCTTGAAGTCCCTGGAAAATACGATAATATCATCTAGATATATCAAAAGAACGTCAAAGGTCAGATCCCCAAGCACCACCCCCATAAGGCGCTGGAAAGTGGCTGGCGCGTTGCACAGCCCGAACGGCATCCGCGTCCACTCGAACAGTCCAAACAGGGTAGTGACGGCTGTCTTTTCACGATCACACTCACTCACAGCTACCTGGAAATAGCCGGCTGTCAAATCTAGGGTAGAGAACAACTGGGCATTGCCCAGTGCATCCAGGGATTCTTCGACTCTAGGAAGCGGGTATGCGTCTTTAGATGTGACTTGATTCAACTTTCTGTAATCACAACAGAAACGCACGCTTCCGTCTTTCTTCACAACTATCACGGCTGGGGACGCCCAAGGGCTCGTACTCTCCTTAAGGATGCCCTGTGACACAAGGTCTTGCACATGCTTTTTGAATTCTTGAAAAACATGCGGCGGTACCCGACGGTGCCTCTGTTTTATCGGTGGAGCATCCCCAGTGCGAATGTCATGCATTACTGCCTGTGTGTACCCATAGTCACTGTCATTTTTGGAAAAGATGCCACTATACTTTGCCAACAACTGGTTGAGTTCTTCTCTCTGTATGGGGGTGAGCTTTTCATAATTCACCTGGACTGGAACTAATGGACTGTCAGAGGTCTCGACTGCTTGAATGTTTGCTACTCGTCTGACATGAAGCGCCCCTTCCTCTTCTTCAAACTCCAGTGCATCCTCAGTTAGCACCTGCTGCGGCTTGGACAATACTGCCACTCTGCACCTTGGGTTAAGTCTGATGGTTCGCTCGCTCGAATTCATTACACGTACAGGAACTTTACCATCCTCAGTTTTTGTTAGCACATTGGCCACTAGGAGCCCCTTGGGTAGACTTGCACCAGCAGCAGGCTCAATTAACACCTGGCACTTCACTTTAGGTGGCACTCTGCAACGGCCCTCAAACACCTTTTCACTTAGTGGGGGGATGGTGATGGCCTGCTTTCCACTAACTTTGACGAACCCAATCTTTCCATCAGGACCCAGGGATTCAGTTTTCTGGACATTTGCTAAAACCCTTCTTATCTTTGCTTCTGCAGGTTGTCCATACTTGTTGTCTGTCTTTATGCCCTCTCCTGTGGCGAACAATGACTTAAACTCACGGATAATATTCATTCCGATGATTCCTGACAGTCCTCTCATCTCTTCTGCTTCTGGGCAGGCGTCTGTTAGCACAAAGATGCACTTTTCCGGGAGAATCTTTCCCATGCACTCCACATCAGCTTGCAAACATCCTAGGACTGGAATGTCGAGCCCATTAGCAGCGGTAAGCCTCACCCAGTGAGCAGACGAGAGTTTCAGCTCTTGTTCTCCAAAGTACTTCTTAAAGTGTGACTCTGTGATAGTGGACACTTCTGAGCCCGTATCCAGCAAACAGTTTGTCTTGACACCAGCTATGCTTACTTCAATAGTCAGACAATCCCCAAATGCACCTCTTTTCAATGCCTCAGTCACTCCATCAGTCGATTCAGCAGTATGGCTTCTTACCATAGACGGGCCAGATTGTGATGTGCTTGCTGGTACATTTGTTATGTTACTTTCAGCTGTCCTGGTAGGACGACGCAACTGATCAGACACTTTAGCTGCTTCAGACTGTGAACAGTACCTGCTCGTGTGTCCAGGTTCGCCGCATGAATAACAGATGTATCGGCCGTCACTGTCCTTGAGGGGCTGCCTTCTTGGACGGCTCTGCTGAAGTCGTACACTGCTGTTACCGTGTACTGCCTGGTACAGTTCTTCTTGGCGGGCAGCAATCTTCTGTATGGCTTCATGCAGTTTTTCCAGGGTTAACGTAGACGAAGCTTGTTCTGCATCTGCATTAACTGCTCTGATACGGGTGCTGGGTTTTTGGCTGTTTGCTGTTTGTGTCTCCTCTTCTTCAGACCAGGTGATCGCTGCTTGCATTACCTGAACGTAAGTCAAACTTGCATCCTCCTTAACTCGCCTTTTCATTTCACGCCTCAGAAAATCATCTCGGAGGCCCAGGACAAGTTGTTCTTTTAACACACTTTCGGCATCTGGAACTCTGTTTGGCTCCCGGCACTTAACTCGGCTGAGTCTCTCTTGTAGGTCGTATGCGTATGAGCGTATCGTCTCTCCCTGCATTTGCTTACGTTCATAGAAATCCTTCAGTCTGGTTCCGATCGGCACTTTGTCTCCATATGTGTCTAGAAGGACTTTAAAAATATCATCGGCAGACTTTTCACTGTCTCCCAACATAAACCTCACTGTTGCTTTTGCTTCTTCTTTGAGATGCTGTTTCATGAACTCTACACAATCTTCTGCGGGTACTCTCATTACTTGAAAGGCTGATTTCATTGAAGCAACCCATTCTTCGATGCTTAACTCTCCTGCGTTAGTTGAACAGCCACTGAAATCTGGAAGCTTTCTATCCCGGGGAATATAAATGGTAGCTGGGGTCAACTGAGCAGCAGCTTGATGCTCAATAACAGTTTTTGCTAATGACAGGGCTTCCCTTTGTTCAATCCTGGCTTGTTCGAGTGCTCCTGCCTGTTCTGCAAACCGCCGTTGCATCTCTGCCATCTCCTTCCTTAGTTCTTCGAGCTCTGCCATTCTTCAGCTTGTAGGCCTGGGACTGGTGACAAACACAAAAAAATAAATGCACTATCTGATTCTATCCTGTTCGTGACGCCAAATGTAACGAAACTGTAAGTCTCGCTTCGTAGGGGAAATTAAAATGTTACCCTGGAAGACTTAAAAGTGAAAGGATCCTAGTCCCCACTCTGGTGCTTTGAGTCTCAATACGCACAATGTGTGAATATGTTTTATCTTACACTATTGTACAACATATTATAGGGCCAGGTAGTGTGGGCTTCAGGTCAGTAGGTGTCAACACGGTGGCTTCCTGAAGTGTAAACGTGATGTAAAGTGACAACTTGAATTCACATTCCCACCCTCCTAAACCTGATAGTGCAAGTGAGACGCCCCTACTCCAAGGTAAGTAAAAAACAAAACTTTCAACTGTATTGCTTTAACAATTACTAATTTATTTTTCCTTTCCTAAGGAAACTGGATTTATGTCTTAAAAGTTGTTTCAATAAAATAAAAATCAAATGTGAAATAAAAATAAATTCTCCGGAAATTCCTTTCAACCTTGGTAAACCTTCAAAAGATTAACAATTTCAAACACTTATGTATAACACCTCAAATATAAGTTTTACAAAATTATTCCCAATATCAGGACACAGGCTGTTTAACAAACAATTCTGAATGGGTCACAAACTCTTATAGTTCAATTCGAATAGCTCACTTCAAGTGAGTCACTCCAAATAACTCATTTCAAACGATTCTTATGAATCAATTAATGATTCGGTTTCCTTCGATTCAGTCCTCACAAACAGTTCAAATCGACACTCTCAGTTCATTCCAACACTCAGTTCGGTTCAGTCAATATCAGTAAAGTGTTTGTGTACGTGTAACGAGCTCTTGTACCAGTCTGTAGCAACGATGGCTTGGAGGTGATGACTTGCAACAATGAGTCAAACAGTTGAAACAGGACAGTGAGATGTCGTAAGGCTGGCAGGGTAATAAAAAACAAAAGAAGTTTCAGCGCGACCCAGGAAAAACTCGGGAACCTTCTGGAACAAAATGGCGCAGATCAGCCACAGGACGCCCGCTGTACACCTGAACAGGGTATGACTTGCAGGAAAAAGTGCTTCTCAAAAGCAAAAAAACTCTCTCCAAAAGTGCAAAAATACTAAAAAAACAAAAAATAAATCATTCAGCGGAGAACTATCGTTCAGTTCAAAAACGCATCCTCGCGCACTAACAAGTGCACTTAAGTGATTCGTAGGAAGAAATCAATGTATCTCGCTCTATAACACGGCTCGTGGATGACCTGTAAAAACAGCAGAACTCTCAAAAATGCTCACAGTCAGAATGACGGGGAAAAAACAACAGTGTTCTGAATGAAACTCACGGCTCCAGCAATTCTCTCTCGTGCTCTCAGCCAGTCTCCAACACCGTTCTCCATCCGATGACGCACTCAACCAAACTTCTGCTTCAACTAAGTCTCCAGTTCCACACGATAATGTCAGTATACACTAAACTCACGAAACTTAAACTGACCGTGCACCACTGTCTTCCATTAAACCTCAGGCGGAAAAATATCGACTTCTCACACAGCGATCATGGCGTGTCTCTCTCGTAAAAACTGCTCTCTCTTCTTCTTCTTCCCAGACGTCTTTGCATCTCCCGCGAACATACTGAAAACGGGGCAACGCGTCAAAATAAAAGTCCCTTAAAAATACCCCTGTTACATGATGAACCTGGAGATGTGGAGTGTGACGTCTGTACTGGGGTAAAAAACAAAGCCATCAAGTCCTGTCTGGTGTGTCTGGAATCTTACTGTCAGAATCACTTTGAACATCACGAGGAATTTCACTCAAGAAAGCGACACAAAGTGACTGATGCCACTGGACGACTGAAGGAGATGATCTGCCCTCTACATGACAGACTGTTAGAAATGTACTGTCGGAATGACCAGTGCTGTATATGCATGCTGTGTATGGTGGATGAACACAAAAACCATGAAACCGTATCACCTGCTGAAGAGAGGAATGAAAAACAGGTATGAAGTAAGAGCCGACAATGTTTTATTTCTGTAATCTTCATTATTCTTTTTCAAACTGTGACATTACGTTGACTGTAGGCTACATGAGAACATATAACAGATTCTGTGTCACATTTGCAGTGTAGATATAGCATGTGAGTGGATAAATAGATATAAGAAAAGGATAGAAACTAGAAATTAGAATTAAGACATTTTTTATTGCAAAACTTGTAGAAACATACAGAAACAGGGAGCGAGACATGAATATATTCCAACAAAGAGCAATCATAAAAATAAGAACAGAAACAAAGGTAACACTATATTTTTAGGTGTCATAATACAGAGTAATTACCTAATCACTTACTTAGTACTTAGTAGTAGCCATTGTACTTACATGAAACAAAATGTACTTACCATGTAACTAAGCTATTGAACAGCCTGTACTTACAGTTTGTAATTATGTAGATGTAATAGGCAGCTACTGTTACACATATGTCGCCGAGTCTGTTACACAGCTACTTGTACACTTAAGTATAATCTTGATACACTTTATTTTAAGTAGCTTATGCCTGTGTAGTATTATGTAATTGTAATGTAATTAGAAATGTATTACATGTATTTAAGCTGTGTACTGGTGGGTTAAATCAAACTAAGGTGCAGCTGGAGAAGGTGTACAGTATAGATACACATGAAGTACACTTAAGTACAATTTGATACACTAAGTAGCTTATGTCTGTGTACTTACATTTATAATTATGTTGTATAAAGTCTGCAACACATATGTAACAATCTTTTGGTTACGTAAGTAGCTGTGTAACAGACTCAGCCTGTTACATATGTGTAACAGTAGGTGCCTATTACATCTACATAATTAAAAACTGTAAGTACAGGCTGTTCCATAACTTAGTTACATGGTAAGTACATTTTGTTTCATGTAAGTACAACGGCTACTACTAAGTACTTAACTAGGTAATTACTCTGTATTATAGACACCTTAAAATAAAGTGTTACCGAAACAAATATTCTGGATTTGCGTGCGTCAAATTATGGTATTATCTATACATACAAGTACAAAAATAAAATTACATCCTTTTAGAAAAGTTGTCATAATACATCAAAAATTTGGCACTCTGTTATTTGTAAGTCTAAGAGATGAAACAAGAGAGTCCAATTCAACAAGAAAAAGGGGGAAAGATAAAGGTGATTTAAGCCATTTTTGTTTATGAATGAAGAATTTTACATTCAATATAAGAAAATTAACAACATATTCAGCAGATAATAGCTTTGGATTTTCATAATAAAAAATAACATCTTTGAGGACGAAGGTATGGGTCACATTTGTAAGGTTAGAAACATATGTGCTTAAGTCAACCCATAATTTGTTGGTAACACCACAATCAAAAAACAAATGGGCAGCTGTTTCCTCGACAAAACCACAAAAAGAGCAAGACTCATCAACATCAGAATATTTAGAAATAGACAAATTAACGGGATAAATTTTATGAAGGATTTTATAATGAATCTCCTTAACCTTATATGAGATATGCAAAATTTACTTGGCAAAAGCCAGGCCTTTCTCCAATTTATATTTGTTTATATTTGTAGAATTTCTCTCTTGGATGTAATCTTTCTCTTTGTCTGAAATATTTTGCGAATATGTCTGTTATTACATTTCCGATCTAAAATATCGATACCACCCAAACATAAAGCCCGATAAACACTGTTGCCTTTACTGAATTTAAGGTGACTTTTAATTAACTGGGTTAAGCCTACTGGGATGGCTCTCATCAAAGTACTATATTATTTTGGTGGGACTGGAAAATTATGGAGATTCATAAATTGTTCATATGTTAAAATTTTACCAAACTCATCAAACACAGATAGAATACAGTTCAATTTGTTATTAAACCATCTAAGGGAAAAAAGAAACTTATTTCTATCAGTTATATCAGCATTATTCCAAAGGAGAGCTTTGTGGGGGGAGAAACCATGGACAAAACACAATTTCCATGAAAGAAGACATTGCTGATGGAAGTTAGATAAGGAAATAGGTAACTTGCCATGCAAGAAATTACACTTTAGTAAGAAAGACAGGCCACCAAGCTGGTCAAATATGTTATTTGGAATAAAACACCACAGTGACATTGGATTCTTAAGGCATCTTCTCAACCAGTTTACTTTAAAGGTGTTTACAGTATCTGCGAAGTCCAAAAAATCAAGGCCTCCTTCACTTCTGGAATTAGCAAGCACTTCTCTTTTTAATTTGTAAGGTTTATTTTTCCAAATAAAATCCAAAAATATTTTATTAATTTCCTTTATAGCTTTATCGTTGACAAACAAAGAAAGAACAGAATATACAAAGTGAGAGAGCTCTTCAACTTTAGATAAAAGAACTCTACCATATAAAGAAAGATCTCTCTGAAGCCAGATGTTAAAGATCTGTTTCGTTTTTATCATTTTATCAGAAAAGTTGAAATGATGTCTACTGATTGAATTTTTAGAGATATGAATTCCTAAATATTTTATACTTTTTTTAACTAAGATACCACCTAAGAATATATCATCCATATCATGAATTGAGATAATTGTATAATTCGAAGTATTAAGTTTTAGACCTGAAGCACATGAAAATTATTCAACCAATTCCAGAGCAACTGATTTTTGTCCTCCAAAAACAGTGTAGTGTCATCTGCTAGCTGCGCCATTTTGATCTCCCTGTCAAATATTGAAATTCTTTTCAAATTTTCATCATGGTTAATTCTTAGACAGAGTAACTTTGTGGCTAAAAGAAATAAAAATGGGGAGATTGGACAGCCCTGTCTGACTCCACAATATATGTTAAACCTTTTAGAAGTTTCAAAGTTTACGATCACTGAGCTGTTAATACCTCTATAAAACATGGTTGCAGTCTCTATAAATGCTTTATCAAATCCAAATAATTCTAGAGTACAAAAAAGAAATTTGTGTTCTATGGAGTTGAAAGCTTTATGAAAGTCAAGAAAGAGTATGAGACCATCTGAATAAATTAGATCTGAATAATCCAGCAAGTCCAGTACTGAACTTATGTTGTTAGAAATGTGATGGCCTTTCATGAAACCAGATTGAGATTCTGAAATAATATTGTCTAAACCATAACTTAATCTATCTAAACCATAACTTAATCTAGCATATACAGAGGCTAATATTTTATAGTCTAATGTTAACAAAGTAATAGGTCGCCAATTATTGATTATTAAAGGATCCTTGTCTGGCTTAGGTATAAGAGAGATGACTCCCTGTTTCTGTCAGGACTATGGACCTGTCTGTGTGTGTTTCTCCCTCGTGTTAATTGTTAATTTGTTTCCAGTTGTGTCTCGTCTTCCTCCCCTGATTGTCCTGTCCTTAAAAGCCAGTCCATTCAGTTCATGTTGGTCGTCATTTGAACGTCTTCCATTGTGTTCCTGTATCTCTTACGTGTTTGGATTATTAAAGACTGTTATTGAAGTACTCCTCGTCTCCTCGCTCCTTGCTCCCCCGAGAAGTGTGACAGAAGGACCGACCGAAACCGTAACCTCCGTGTTTTAAATTCTGTTTTTGTTTTCCGTGTTTTCTTAGTGTTTTTTGTTTCCGTTGTGTTACCCTGATGGATCCCCTCGTCCGGCCCGAATTCCTCCTCCTCCTGCTGGAGCAGGAGGACCGATCTCTCGAGGACCATACAAGACTGTTTTTGTTACTAGCTAATGCCACCAGCTACCCGGACGACGCGGTCTGAGGATTCTATGATGCAAGCTTGAACACCGCGTGCAGAGCGCTGTTGTCTGAAGATGGTCCTCGAGAGGATTTCGCCGCCTTCGTGGAGTGGATTCTGGCGAGAAATGGATCGCCACTCATCATCAGCCCCGTGGATGATCTCGCCAGATCCACTCCTGACCCAGAGCCTAGCCCACCAACTCCCCGCGGTGTGGAGCACCAGCCCGAGCCCACCGATGATGGAGAGCCATTTCCCGCTGCGATCGACGGGCCAGCGTCAAGCCGAGCGACTGAGCAACGGATCGCCCCGGACGTTGAGCCCCACCCGTCAGACCAGGTGTGAGAGCCGGCGACAGTGTCCACCACGAGGGAGCCAGCCGTGGACGGTGTGAGCGCGGAGTGGAGCTCCTCCCCCTGCACCGTGGCTGAGGGTGAGCTGATTACACATCTGGGACTGCTGGACATGGAGGGGGATCTAATCGATTGGGAAGCGGATCTGGAGGTAAATGCCCACCCTCCCACCCGCTCCTGCCTCCTCCACCGCTGTCGTCTGGCAGCCCCTCTGCTCGCCCTCAGCCCACCATCAATGCGGTGCGAGCCCCACGGGACTGCCATCCTCCAGCGTCGTCGGGGCTGGAGTATCCCTCACCTCCTCCTCCAGCCTCTTCGGCCCGGACTTCGCCTCGGCCCGTGGACCCAGCGGCTCCACCTCGGCTCCTAGCTCCCTCGCCTCCACCGTCATCCATCTATCCACCTGCTCCACCGGGCTCCCTCATCCCTCCGGCTCCGCCTTGGTCGGGCGTCGACCCGCCATCGCCTCAGGACTCCGCTCCTACGGCTGCACCTCGTTGCTCCGTCCCACCGGCTCCGTTGGGCTCCTTCCTCCCGCCAGCTCCACCTTGGTCCTCAGTCGCTCCGGCTCCGCCGCAGATCTCCGGAGCTCCGTCTCCACCTCGGTCGCCAGAGCCCTCGACTCCACCCTGGCCCTCCGGATCCTCGGCATCCCCCTGGCTCGTCGGCTCTCCGTCTCCACCTCGGGCTCCTCCACCACTTGCTCCGCCACCGTTGGTCGGCCCCCTGGAGTCGGCGGCCATTCCTCCTCCATGTCTCCTCCCTCTGTCGGCTCCACCATGGGCCGACATCATGGCTGTGGTCTGGGTCCTGCTGGACTCCTCCTGCTCCGGATCCCCCCTGGCTCCTCCCTCCTTCGTCGCCTCCCTGGTCTCTGCCAGCCGGCCCCCTCCCGGGGGTTCGTCCTCCACCTGAGCCTCCTCCTTAGTTCCCGCCCGCCCCTCCCCTTTGGATGTTACTTCGGTGCGAGGACGCATCTTCCGGGAGGGGGCGTTATGTCAGGACTATGGACCTGTCTGTGTGTGTTTCTCCCTCGTGTTAATTGTTAATTTGTTTCCAGGTGTGTCTCGTCTCCCTCCCCTGATTGTCCTGTCCTTAAAAGCCAGTCCATTCAGTTCATGTTGGTCGGTCCTTAAATGTCATTTGAACGTCTTCTATTGTGTTCCTGTATCTCTTACGTGTTTGGATTATTAAAGACTGTTATTGAAGTACTCCTCGTCTCCTCGCTCTTTGCTCCCCCGAGAAGTGTGACAGTTTCATAGTAGCGGTCATATCTCCCTGACTGATGCATTTCTTATACATATGAAATAAAGGTATTTTAATAAACTCCCAAAAATGGAGATAAAATTCTACCGAAAGCCCATCGATCCCAGGGGATTTACCTTTTTTCATTTTATGTAGAGCTTACTTGATTTCATCAATTGATAAAGGAGAATCACAAATTTGGCTATACTCTAGAGTCTAGATCAATAACTTTAATACGGTATTTAATTAAATCAATACATTTTTCAGAAATATTATAGTTGAAATTAGAGGTATAAAGAGTGCTATAAAATTTAGCAACAAAGTCTGATATTACTTTTTGGTCTTTGGAAATGACTCCGTCAATATTAAATGCGGAAAGAGCTTTCCTCTGACCATTTCTTTTTTCCAGGGCAAAAAAAGAGCTAGAATTTCTTTCCCCCCCCCCCTCTAGCCATTTTGTATACGAGACCTTGTATATGCACCTTTAGCCAAATCTGGCTTCATCAAGCTCCAAATTTAGCCTTTTTATTTCTAAATTTTCCTCTTCTGTAATTTTACTTTTAGTTAGTAATGCATTAAGTTTATTAACCAACTCGGAATCAGTTGAATCATGTTTACTCTTTTTAATTTCTTTACTTCTTTTAACTGCTATATGTCTAGCTTTATATTTGAAGAACTCCCATGTTTTTTTATAATCTCCATTTAAGTCAGTGAATAATTCTTTGATAAGCTTGATGATACGATCATTAAATTTTTGCTCTTTTAACAAGGTATTATTAAGTTTCCAATAGCCACTAAATCTCGGATTATCATGGATGTCACTCATCTTTATACAAACTAATTTATGATCAGATAAGGGGGCAGTGGTGCACTGAAAAAAATGACTCATTGAATTT
The DNA here is from genome assembly GCA_039654775.1 of Spinibarbus caldwelli. Taxonomy (NCBI): domain Eukaryota; kingdom Metazoa; phylum Chordata; class Actinopteri; order Cypriniformes; family Cyprinidae; genus Spinibarbus; species Spinibarbus caldwelli. The sequence continues at coordinate 28,290,426 of CM077235.1, forward strand.
ACTAATTTTTTTTTAAGGTAAGTGGTTGCAATCAATTTATTTTAGCTACATTTAAATAAACAAATTTAGTTGACTAACTTTCAACTAAATTTATTTATTTAAATGTAGCTAAAATAAATTGATTGCAACCACTTACCTTAAAAAAATTTAGTAAATTCAATGAGTCATTTTTTTCAGTGTGTGAGAAATATCTTTTATGTGGTTGAGGATAGAAGAAGAGATTAAAAATAAATCAATCCTAGATCTAAGAGACAAAGTTTTATTTGACCAGATAAAATCGTTCGTATAAAGGTTAAAGAACTGCCATCCATCAGTCAGGGAGAGATCCATGCAAAGAGAAAAAAATAAATCATTATTCATTCCACCGTCAAGTCTAGGGGGGTATCTATCCAGACAATCATCCATACATTCATTGAAATCTCCTCCCAGAATAAAATAAGTATCAATATATTTTCTATTTACCTTCCTAAGTTTATCCACTAAATGAGAGAACATTACTCTGTTGGATGCACGAGAGTTGTGACCATATACACAGCAAGCTATGAAGGTGGCATTATGTTTGATTACAAGAGCTCAGAGCTCAGAGTTTCTAAAACAGTCCCTTTAAAACGGTGTAACATAATAGCAGTCCCAGCCGAGTGATTGCTGCTATGACTAAAGAAAACTGAGTTTCCCCATTGATTCCTCCAAAACCCAACATCCGATTCCCCTGAATGAATTTCTTGAAGAAAGATAAGATCAGCTGCACTTCTTTTACAAAATAAAAAGATAGCTTTGCTTTTCAAACTGTCTCGCAAACCTCGAACATTCAACGTTACAACAGACAAAGATTTGAACTTGTACTCCATAAGAAGAACCACCAAACAATTTAAACAAAAACAACAAAAGAATAGCTTTCTTTAGCTTTACCCTAAATGTAAAGGGAGAGTTGGTTAATAACCTAGTAGAGTATATTGGCTTCAAGGTGAAAAACAATTAAAGAAAAAAAAAGAGTCAAGATTAATATTAAGGATAACAACAATTAATGAGGATCAGACATAATAACTTCCATGTTACATACAACTTAAAAGAGTTTTTTATGCTGATAGTGTTGTTACCCGTTTTTACATCCCTCATGATCATGAGACGTCATTACGTCATTGAGTTTAACACTTGATCCACTGATAGCCTATATTATAGAGAACAGAAGAGTCATATAGATCAGTTATTTTTTTATAGAAAAAAGGAGTTAAATAAGTAAAGAATTCTCGATAACCTAAAGCAGTTTCAAACGGGGTAAAGGGGTTTTAAAGGGGTTTCAAACGGGTATGGGGGGATAAAATAATAGATTTCGAAATAAATCAAATTTAATTAAAATAAATACATTAAAATAAAACTGATCAAAGTAAAAACATTTAAAAATCAGGTTAAAATAAATAGTACAGTAGTAGAGTAGAAAAGACTTAAGAATAATTTCCAAATAACATTTTACACATATTTTTCTCACAGCATTTTTTTCACAGTATAAATTAGGTCTTATAAATACATAGCCTAGCAGTCTTTCAAACTTTAGGATGGAGGTCCACCATATGGGAATAATCCCATTCGCATAGTAAGCCTACCTAAAAGATAGAAAACCTTAAATCCAAACAAATACACTAATTTGACCAGCAGATCCCCTCAGCGATCGGTGTTTCGAGCTCTTCGAAACAGTGAATCATTTGCGAAGCTAATTGATTCTAAGTTTTAAAAGATTTAGTTTCTTCCGTGGTTTAGTTTGTGTGTGTTTGTAGCACAGTTAAAATTCAACAGTGCAGTATGATGTCGATATGGATGGATAAATAGACGTAAAAAAGTAGAATTAAAAGCAGAATTAAAACATCCCACAAGTTCATTACAGACAGTCAGATACAGTGGCAAACACATCTGTATTCTTGACATCTTGTCTAAATCATTTTGTTACATTCAGTTTCATATGTTAATAAGGTTTACTGTAATTTGTTTGTTCTACAGAAATTCTTGGAGGAGACACAGAGAACAAACCAGCAGAGAATCCAGGAGAAAGAGAGAGAACTTGAGGAGCTGAGAGAGGCTGTAGAGTCTCACAAGGTGAGTTTTGAGCAGAAGAACAACTGCTGGCTGCAGAAGAGCTGTTTGAGACTCAATTAGGACTCTCCTCAGTCAGTCAGTGAGGAGCCAGTGCTGGAGCTCTTTCAGTCCCACTGAAGCCCACTGTGGGGAACAGGCTGTGTGAGGCAGCAGTAAGAGCTGAGTGAATGGACTGATTCTAATGCTTCTCTCTCTGTGTGTCCTAACAGCGCTCTGGGCAGGCAGCAGTGGAGGATAGTGAGAGGATCTTTACTGAGCTGATCCGCTCCATTGAGAGAAGCCGCTCTGAGGTGACACAGCTGATCAGAGATCAGGAAAAGGCTGAAATGAGTCGAGCTGAAGAACAACTGGAGCAACTGAAAAAGGAAGTTGATGACCTGAAGAGGAGAGACGCTGAGCTTGAGAAGTTTTCACACAAAGGTCACATCCATTTCCTCCAGGTAACAGATTTGAAAAATAGATCATGTAAGATATTTAGCTCAGACACTGCAGTATTTTCAGGAATCTGTTTTTCAGAATTTCTGTTTTTCCTGTTGTTTGTCTTTGTGTCTGTGTAGAGTTTCCAGTCTCTCTCTGTCCCTTCTGGGTCCACAGACTCATCCAGCACCACTGTCAGTTCTCATCCTTCTTTTGATGATTTAAGAACTTTTGTCTCACAGTTAGAAGCGAAACTACAACATGTTTTAAAAAAAGAGGAAGAAAAACTATTAAGAAGAGGTAAAGTACTGAAACATTCATTGACTCTTAGAAAGAAATCAATATAATCAGTATATTATAAACACTCAAATCACACAACACATTGCTTTAAAATACATGTCATCCTTACAGTTGGATGGAAATTGAATATTTTTACATTGAAGTTGTCTGTTGGTTTTCTATAGTGAGACGCATCGAGATTCCCACCCCTGAATACGAGAGCAGGAATGAGTTTTTACAGCGTAAGTTGTTTTTGAAAACATGAGCACATACAAATCATCTTGTTTATTCATTTTGTTTTATTGAATACACTATAGGTAAAAATGATTGTCTTATTTGCTCATTTACTCTGTTAACACCAGGCCTAATCAAAAAAAGAATAAATATGAAAATCACTTTTACTTTCTATTACACAACAGTAAATTCTGGTCCTCAAATGAAATTGCCTGAGCAGCATTCAAAGAGTGCTGATACAGTGGGCCTGTATCACTCCACTGACATCTTTAGGCCAATTCACACTGCACCAACAGATGACAACAAACAGCAATAGACATGTTCGTCGGGTTTTGTCTGATCAGTATGTTACCCGTGTCAGCATCTGTAGTTATTGGTCAGCAGTTGTTTTCACAAATTGAACATGTTGAATTGCCGTTTGTTGGTCTTGAAACATCTAAGAAGTGACTTATTGTACTGTCAGCATTTATCTGTATTTGTCGGTGTGGTGTGAATTGGCCTTATGAGCAAATCATTGAATCGTTCAAAACACTGATTCTTTCAGAAAATAAAAACACCACTGCTGTGTTGCTGAGAAGCATAACCTAAGATTCTGCTGTAGCTTTGTTTTGAACGTCTGCATTTTACTTCTGTTTTCTGTATTAGTTACTGCATTTGGAACAGGAGCTAAAATACAAACTTGGAATATTGCGACTAAAATGTCAGTTATCCAATGCCAACGTTTGGTTACTGAACTGTTGTTTAACAATCACAGACGTCTTGGTATTCTGACCAGCAGCACAATGTTGTGTGATGTTTATTGGAACACTGATTCTCAAAAATAAAATATGATAAAATAAATAAATAACACTATTGTGTATTGTGTAATATAAAATACATTTTATGCATAGTAGACTTGCAAGCATTTAGATTTAAGAAAAATTTAACCGAATTAACCAAAACTTTACAGACAGTGCGATCTATTAAAAGTCTCCAAAAGAAATGAGAAAATTTAGGCAGTCCCACTTTATATTAGGTGGCCTTAACTACTATGTACTTACATCTGAAAATAAGTACAATGTACAATGTACAAAGTACAATGTGTTCATATTGTATTGCAAAACACTTTTGCTGCTATTGAGGTGGGATATGGGTAAGGTTAGGGACAGGTTTGGTGGTATAGGTAGGTTTAAGGGTGGGTTAAAGTGTAAGGGATCTGTCAACAGTGTAATTATGAGTGTAATTACAGAAATTAATAACAGATGAAATTACTAGCAGGTATTTTTTTTTTTTTAATTTAAGTACAATGTAAAAGCATGTATATACACAATAAGTGCATTGTATCAAATTATTAATTGAAATGTAAGTACATAGTAGTTAAGGCCACCTAATATAAAATGGGACCCTTTAGGCTAACCCAGTAACACTGCTTAAGGTATAAGAAATGAAAAAGTGAAATATTAAGTTTTTATTGTACTTCTGTCTTAGAAGTCTGTGTTATTCTTCTTCGCATTGATGTACAACCTCCATCACTTTTTCTTGATGAAAACATGAAAAACAAGCTAATTTGCTGTTTTTATGATTGTAATTCAGATTTACTTATTAAAATGTGTTTCGTTTTTAGATTACCAACAGTTCACTCTGGATTCAGATACAGCTCATCGGTACCTTGAGCTGTCATCGAGGAACAGAGTAGTTGCTAACACGAAAGACGGGAATGATTGTCATCATCCAGGCAGATTTGATTTCTATTATCAGGTGTTGTGTAAAGAGACTGCGTGCAGACGCTGTTACTGGGAGGTTAAGAGGAATGGTCAGGTTTATATATCATTGTCATATAAGAGCATCAGAAGGAAGGGACGGAGTCTAAAGTGTGATTTTGGGTCTAGTAATCAGTCTTGGAGTTTGTCCTGCTCTGGCTCCAGTTGTTCATTCTTGCATGGTGGCAAAAGCATTACATTACCTGAGGTCTCCAGCTCCTCTAGAATAGGAGTGTATGTGGATTACAGTGCAGGAACTCTGTCCTTCTACAGTATTTCTGACAAAATGACCCTCATTCACAGAGTCGACACCATATTCACTCAGCCTCTCTGTCCTGGGTTTTGGGTTCACTATGATTCACAAGTGGAACTGTGTAATCCAACACTATAAGAGATGACAGACCATATACGCAGTTTTTCCAGTATCGGGTTGAGCGGATCTGAACACAGTGAGGAACAGTTCCTGTTGCATTTCCACTTAAGCACAGTTCAGCATGCTATGATTACAAACTGGTCTAGATTTATGAGCATGGTGAGGTCTGTGCTGTTGGAATACCTGTAGTGATGTGATGATGTTTTTTTAGTAGTGACCTAGGTTGTTTTTATTCACCCCTTTTACCCCTTATACTGGCTAACTCATGAAAACTCATTAGAACTAATATGAAATTAGTAAAATGTTATGTCAATAAAAGTCAGCATTTGTTGCTAGACTTGGAACTTTTACCTTCTATCATCCTCCATGTCATGCTCATTCCAGTTCAACTATCAACTCTTGTAGCGATGTGGTAATGTACCCTATATATTCTAATACTGGTTTGTTATTGATTAGTTTATTTTAGAATAATAATCAGTTTTGTAATGTTTGAAAAGTGGGGGAAGAAAGAATTTAGAAGAATCATCATTGTCAGTAACAATATGAAAGTCATAATTATTCCATTGTCATGCAATATGACAATCTTTTTCTTGTGATTGAGAATTATTAATTCATTAAGTCATTATTAAGATCAATGAATCATAATTTTCATGTAGTTTATGCTTAGCTTTTATTTCTTGTAAATATGTACATACCAGCACATCATGGACACAGCTGTCATTTTCTGTGAATTTATTAAGAAAATAAGATATGTTTTACATATAAATGAAAACTACTTGAAAAAATGAAGGGAGAAAAGGCAAAACTCTGGACCAATAACCAGCCATTCTCCATTGAAGGGCAGTTACATGCTGATATATGAACACCCAGTCAGTGATTATGCTGATTTAAATCATATGATACTACTTACTACTAACAATTATCTCAGTTCATTTTACACTGTACATAAATGAAAGTAATAATTCACCATTCAGTAAGTGAGTTAAATTAGGGGATTCAGTTTTAGAATGATTCAAACTGAGAATATGGGAGTTCTTGAAATTTTTTCGTCAGTTCATTGAGTCAGCTAATACAAGTGGACAATGCTTTATACAATGGTTTGAGAGCCCTGCTGAAAATGCATGTGATTCCAGTCATAAAAGTGGCTTTTACTCTGATAGCAGATTTAAACATTTTAAACAGCTGTTATGGGAGCAGCTGGTATGGGAAACCAGTTGTCGAAACAAATTAATTATGACTGACTGTGAATAGGCCAAATGCACACTGCAAGGTGGTTCTTAGAAACAATGCACATGTAGCTTTTCCTTTGTGTGACTCCTGTGTATGCACTGGTTGAAAAAACTGGACTAAACTAATAAATCTCATTTTTTCTCCTTTGTTCACATGCAATGTTTATTTCCAATAAAATTGTCATTTAAGGGTTTGTTGATTAATGAAGCTGAATCATCACTATAGATTTTCCCTCACAGTAACATCACAATAGTATACGGTCATATTACACAGTAGTTTACATTTCCAACACATCTATAACATCAGTAACTCTCCATTAAAGTTACAAATAAAAGACACTGAGAGACAAAATTCTTCAATTAACCGTTTATTTCTATTAAATACAACACAGACAAATCCAGTTAGTGTTTCTGCTCTGACTAGCTGCAAATATAAATGTATAATCTATATTTATATCTAATTTAGATCATAACGAACTCTTTAAACAACACATTATCCTGTACATTTTATGTACAATTCCTATTCAGGTAAAACGGAGTATTTCATGTTGAAGGTATCGGAGTCTTAATGTGCTCACACCAGCTTTGTAATGTTGGTTTTCGTATGGTCTCCCTGCAGTATGTATACATAATGTATAATGCATCTCACTGCATTAGTTTTTGTAAAATAACCTGTTAAAATAAGTGCCTGAACACTGCAAAATTACACTTGGAACTGACTGAACGTTTTATTTTAAACTCTTCTCAGTGGTTGCAAAACACTTGCAAACAATGACAGAATATATAAAATATATTAAAACTAGTAAACAAACATCAAAAATGGTGTCCTGCATTCTGTGTGTATCTTTCAGGGTAGCGTGTCCTGCTGTGTGTGAGTCTGTATATGAGAGAGCGCGTGCAATTCAGGGTGGTGTTTCTTGGTGTGTATGCGGAGGTACTGTTTCCCTGCAAATCGCTTTCCACAGCGGGTGCATTCGTACGGTCTTTCTCCAGTGTGGACAGTCTGGTGAGCCGTGAGGTGTCCGGACTGCGTGAAGCGCTTCCCACACTGCTCACAGCGGTACGGCCGTTCTCCTGTGTGAATGCGCATGTGTGTGTCCAAACTCTGCGAGGTGGTGAAACTCTTCCCGCAGATCGAGCAGATAAAGTGTCGCTTGCCGGCTCCACCTGTCCGCAGAGCGCCCAACCGGCCATAGAGACCCAGTCCTGAGACGTTACCCAGTGCAACAAGCCTCTGTGCAGCAAACAATGGAGAATTATGGGATACGAGAGAGTCTGACCCGCCAACCCTCTGTGGAGAGGTCTGCAAGTGTGTGAGCGTGTTACGGACAGAGTGTGTGGCCCAATCGGAGACCGGATCCATATCAGCCTTCATGCACAAGTCTTCCTGAAACACTTGAGGGACTTGGGAAGAGCGGGTATCCGATGAGGTTTGTGCGAGGGAGAAGGAAGCATTATCTGAAGCAACCAAGTCAACGCTGGAGTGCTGGGACTCATCGGCGCCAGAGTGTGTGTCTGCAAATGTGAGTGTGTGAGAGTGTGTGTCATGGTCAGGGGAGTGTGAGAGTGTGTGAGATTCCTGTCCTGAGAGTTCGGCAACATCTGGTTTCGGAGAGTCGTGAGTTACTGCAGAAACACTTTCACCTTCATCCTCATCGTCGTCATCATCTGTTGAGAAACACACACAGTATGAACAATATTTAATCTTACTGTAAAAGTTGTAAAAAAAAAAATGCTAATATTAATAACTGAAAAGTTAAAGCAATAAATTGTATAAAAAATGTATATTATATTTTAAAAAGGCAATAAGCATACTTGCAGTATGCAAGGTAGTATGAATGCATATGTCATCTTTGGCTTGGTCAGTTGGGGCTTAAAGACAATTAATATTCAGAAAATGTTATCAAGCTAACTGTACTGAAATGATCAGATAAGAACACAAAAATCTGAACTGAACTGAATAATGACACTATTGTCTTTTGTAGAGCTGCTTTATAACAGAAATAGAAGTTGTTTCATAATTTATGAACTTTGCAACACTGACACTGTTGTTGAACTGAGCTGAATAATGACACTATTTTTTTTTTGTAGAGCTGCTTTATAGCTCTGTTTCATAATTAATGAACTGCATCCTTAACACTATTATTGAACTGAATTGAATCAACATGAAACTAAACTGAGAAGAAGAATGAGACTATAATTGTCTTCCGTAGAGCTGCTTTACAGCTGAAACTGAAGCTTTTGCAACACCAACACTGATGTTTAAACTAGATATAGTTAAAATTGAGGTCATTTCATAACTGATGACATTGGTGACACAAACTGTTATTTCCCTGTTTATTAATGTGATATAAGTGCTATATAAATAAATGACTTCAGTATGAATTACTTAAAAAGTCTAAATATTAATTTACATATAAAATATGCAAAGGCAAATACTAAAAAGGCAATATACATACTTAAAATCTGCACACGTATCTCATTTGGCTTGGTCAGCTGGGGCTTAAAAGACAATATTCAGAAAATAGTATCGATCAAACTGTGCTGACACTAACAGATGAGAACACACAAACCTGAACTGAACTGAGATGAACAATAAAACAAGCTCTTCTGTAGAGCTGCTTTATAGCAGAAACTGAGGTCGTTTTATAATTGATGAAGTCTGCAGTATCAACACTTTTATTGAACTGAACTGAATCAACACTCAACTGACTTGACCTGAATAATGACATTGTCTTCTAAAGAGCTGCTTTATAGCTGAAATTAAAGCTGTGTTAAAGTTATGTTTAAAGTATGAATCGTCTTATAATATATTCATTGTGTGAACCGTGACATTTGTTTACATTTTACTGAAGTTGTGAGCTTTGCCATTAAGTCTGGTGAAGCATTTTTAAAAATATTTCCTTGAATTACAACACAAGCGCATTATCATTATTATTTTTAATTAGTGAGCTTGAGTGGTAATGCATAACAGGAATGACCCGAGGCGCCTCACCTCCCGGCGGCGGCTGCTCGAGACCTTCCTCTTTGATCTGCATTTGGATCAATTCTCCTTCCTCACGAAACTCACGCATCTGGAATCCGAACAACATCTAATAATAATTGCTTTTGCACATATATTTTTTCACTTCCATTATAAAATTCTCAAAACAACTGGTCATCTAACCTCTGCCATTGCACCCCGGCTGGTGGACTCTCCGCCTGCGGGCGCTTTTCTGCCCGCTAGCGGCTCGCGAGTACTTCCATCACTCCGACCATCTCGCGCTACCGTTTTCTCGTCGCTGTACCCCCGCGCCGCAACGATAGACTCTATGAGCTGCAGTTTCCGTCGGAGCTCCTCGTTCTCTTTCTGGTGGCGTGAGATCTCGATGTGTAAAACTGCGTAGCCGTCGTCCACGAGCTCGCAGATTTCTGCCACCGCCGCGCGAGTCAGCGTCTCCATGATGGTCGCGAGCTGGGTGTGAAACGCCCGGTAATTCGCCATCCTTCGCGCTCCTCTGCGTTTGGGCCGCCTGTAGGTCCCGAGGAAAACCGTGTACGTTGTAGTACAAGTTTAGAGTACGGTGATTACTGCGTTCGTCGTCCGTGAAATACGACTGTCCTGTTGTTTTGATTTTCGGTCTGAAACGGCGTAAACGCTTAGACACTGTTGCTAGCGGAGGCTGATGTCGTTTCCGGCGGGGCTTCGCTCAGATGTTTTGTCAAAATAAAAGTCACGTTGACTATTTTTGTAACGTTCAAACTAAATGTCAATATAGTTATTAGCAATGAAACGTCTGATAATAGAATTCACAAGTAACTAGGACAATATATGTACATTATACAAAATTTTAATTCAATTACAGCAGTTCTGATATATACAGTAGCACTGCAGTCATACTCTTATGAGATTTGCTTAAATATATTAGAAATAAAAATACACATTTATCTCTAGTAGAGAATTTCACACATTGAATTTCAGGTTCAATTGGGTGGTTTATTTGACTACCACTGCAGACAACAGCTTCAGATCTTTTTTTTTTTCTAAAGTGATGAGTTCAAAATCATGATCCTATACGTTTCATTATCACTCTGCATGATATCAGACATTTCTAATGATGCAATTAACATACATTTCAATAACTAACTCTTTCCATGTATTATCTGTATCAAAAAGAACTATTAAAAGTACAGAATACAACAAATATTTATTAATCATGGCATAAGGACAGGTATGAGTACATAAGACAGATGTAAGTGAATAAGGCTGCATTTATCTGCGGCTGGTGCCACCAGATTTCCTCTTCCCAGCAAGGAGATGTTTAGGTTTGAGATCAAACACATGTCGATCAGATTCACCCTTCCTTCCCTGCCTGTTCATCTCCTTCTGTGAGCTCTTCATCATGGTCTTTACCTTCTTCAGCATCTGGGAGAAATGACACAGACAGTCCAATGAACACATTTCTCTATGGAAATCTTTGTAACACTTTACATTAAGGTTCCCTTTGTTCATTGACCAATAACTCTTTTACAAATGCATTATAAATCATGGATAAACAGTTATAACTGAATAATAACACCTGAATAAAAGGGTGATATAATGCAATACCTGCCAAATAGTAATAGTAACTGCTATTTTTAACTCACTTATAAAAGCTTAATAAATTGAGAAAACCACAAATACAACACCCTTCAGTCTGACTATAAGTGTCCATTTTTACTGCATCATGAAATAAATCAGGAACCTGGTTTTAAGTGAAATAAGTATGAATAAAAATGCAATAAGTATTTTTAACACGAGTTAAAAATGGCTCACTGTTTAGCAGGTTTTGTATTAAAGTCACCATGCAGTTATAACTGTCTATCAATTATTTATAATGCACTGTAAATGAGCTATTAGTCATTAATGTACTCTTTTATAAACCCTTTACAAAGGGAACCTTAATGTAAAGTGTTACCAAAATCTCTATAACCTGCTATATGACTGACTACTTTTCATAATTTCATTTCATATTTGTCTTGAAAACTAATTTATATTAATATCCATTATACTTAAAATACTATCTGTAATACTGATTTCAGTGTTTGATTTGTTAAAGAAGATTATGCTTCAGGTAATGTAGGCACTACCTTGGCATCTCTGACTCCTGATTGGTCCCTTGGTGGTCTCGAGGCGCTCTGACTGCGAGTGCGTGATGTTGGTGGTGCAGAGATTTCCCTCTTCCTCTTTCGGACCAGAGAGCGAGATCTCCGAGCATAGTGGCTCTGGAGGGACGTAAGGTGAACAAAAGCATGCTCAGATACGTACACAGAAATTGATCGCCATGACCAAATGGCATAACAAAAATTAAGTGTGTTACCAAGAGGGTTATTACTAACGGAAAAGCTTAAAGTATACAGGCTCTTACATCATCTTTATCGGTCATGTCCAAACCCAAATCAGCCATCTCCTTCTCCAGAGTCGCCCTCTCCACCTGCATCCACATATACCAATCAAATCAATCCATCTTTAACTAGCTAACTAAAAAAAAGCTGACAAAAAGTTATCTAACAGGATGCTGAACAACAAATATTCCATATCAGAAATTCTTGGTCACTTTATTTTAAGGTATCCGAGGTTTTAAGGTTTAAGTACTGAGTAACATTAATTAAAAACATGTCCTTACTACAGAGTTACTCTTAGGGTTAGTTATGTGCATACTTTACTGCATTTACTACATGTAAGTACATGTAATCTGTAACAAGAACACTAAAATAAAGTTAAATTTTTAATAAAAATATGGGGTTTTAAAGTGATTCATCTTAACAACTTCATACTTTACCTAAAATATGTAAGGAATATCTGATATAAAATCACTTCTTATTTAAACATGTACAAAAATAAGACTGCAGAACAGAAAGACTGACCTTCTTGGTTGTGCGGGGCATTCTGGGTCCCTGTGTGTCTTTCTCTTTGGATGCAAGAATCTTCAACTTCCGTTTCTCGCGAATCTGACTGGCGAGTTGCCTGATCTCCCGCATCTCTTCATCCTCACTCTCCTCCTCAGAGTGGTACTCTCCGGCCTTCTCACGCAGTTCCTCTTCCCGCTCCAAATCCTCCAGCCTCTGAGAATGAAAGAAAGGACAAAAATTCAGAACATGTCATCTGAAACAAGGATGTAACCAAACACTCAACACTGAGGGCACCAAAGGTCAATTTTGTCATCGAAAATCCACGAGCAACCACTACTCTGAATTTCAGGAGGCACTTGATATGTGGTTACTGTCCTTAAAAAAAAGAATATCTAAAGTGTTACAGTTTGACATTAAGACATTTGTTTCATACCTTCATGATCTCCGGGTCAATGTAGTCTGCAATATTGTGACCCTCCCAAACCTCAGGAATCTTATCCTGCTTTTCTTCTGGATTCATCAAGTCCCAGTATTCTGAACACACAAGACAACATTTTTAGAAGTGTCTGGAGTGTATATTTTTGTACATGCATGTGTTTGTGTTTATAACTTACTCTGTAGATCCAGTGTGTAATCGTCTCCCAGCTCGACCTCCAAGTCTCTCTCCAGTTTGCGTTTGGGAGCATTCGTCTCCATCGTCTTCCTACGGAGCAGAGCCCCCTCGGGAATAAACGGAGGCCTTTCCTGCACAAACCAGATCAAAATCTTTTACAAAACGCACTATATTTGCAGAAAGCATTTATAAAGGATGCTTATGACTAAGTGGAAACTGGTCTAAGAAGTGAAAGAGCATGTACCTTTTGATCTCTCTTGGTGGGCATTGCTAGATGAAGTCTGTTCAAAACATCATGGACCTTCTTGGTTTTCATCTTTGTGTCCACACGATGAGCCAACAGCCGGTCACATGCCTGTAAACAAACAATTATAAATCTAAACCACCAATCTACATCAGCCTACAATGCTGTCTTACTCTATAAATTGGTATATGAAATGAATGAGGCTCATTTCAGTTAGCATGTGTGAGAGACTGGTTGTGATCTTACCTCAGTCTTCACCTGCATCACTCCCTCTTCCGTCAGAGAGCTGGTCTCAATCACCATGATCCCCTCAGCAATGAGATCCGCAAAGATTTTCTAAACACACATAGAGCTCAGTTTCAGTGACACTGCAGAAAGTCTCAACTAGTTGCAGCTACACCATTCTTTCATACCATCATCCTCTAAACTGTTTGAGATTAAATCTAGCATATATCTTAAATGATGAAACAGTAACATTATGAAGAATTATGAAGAACATTATTGAAACAAAACTGGTGATTATAAAACTTCTGTTAAATTGAAATTTTAAATTAAATTTCCTAATCTGTATGCTGTTATTTTGTCTGTGGAACACAAAAGGTGCATCTTCACACCAAAAGTTAATAAAAGAACAAAAAAACACCATAAAAGTAAAATGTGTTTGAAAGAAGTCTCTTATGGTCACGAAGGCTGCATTTATTGGAGCAAAAACAGTAAAAAATCGTTTTAATGTATATTATTACAATTAAAAATAACTTCTGCTTTATTATATTTAAAAATATAATTTATTCCTGTGATGCAGGACTGAATTTTCAGCAGCCATTACCCCAGTCTTCAGTGTCATATGCTGCTTCATAAATCATTCTAATATGCTGATTTGCTGCTCAAGAAACATGTTGAAAATGGTTGTGCTGCTTAAGATTTTTGTGGAAACCGTGATGCATGTTTTTTAGGATTATCTAATAAATAGACAGACAGCATATATTTAAAATAAATATCTTTTGTGACATTATAAATGCCTTTGTCACTTTGGATCCATTTAATACATACCTATAAATAAAAGTATTAATTTCTAAATATGTACCTAATACTTAAAATTTCTGAAGTACTTAAAAGTTGCACAGTTCTTTGGAACATTTATTCACATACTGGAATTTCATAAAGCTATCGTAAGGGATTAGACATCTCCGAATATAATGCTTAAATCATATGGACCTACTTTTTCAACATTTTGAATAATTTAGAATCTCAGTTACCTGATTCTCCTCTGAGATTTCACTGATCTTCCTCACATCACACTTATTGGCCATCACAATCAGAGGCTGCATCACACAAATAATCATTACTCTCATCATTCAGCACAACAAAATTATATGTTGTTTTACTGGACATAATTTTACATCTTTATATGTGTGCGTACCTTGTTGGCAAACAGTGGCCGTATATTGTTGAAGAGCTCTAGTTGTTGTGAGAGCGTGTGTCCGCACTGCTCTGACACATCCATGACATAGAGGACAGCAGCACGCAGGTGAGCCAGAGCGGTGATGGCCTGCATTTCTATGGTATTCCTTTCTTCAAGAGGGTGATCCAGAATACCAGGTGTATCAACCACCTACAAACACACAGCCGTAACTATCAGGTAAGGAACATTTTTAATATATTCATATAATATTAAATCAGTGCAGTGAAACCATGCATTTTTTAACTCACCTGCCAGCGCAGGTATTTGTAATCCATATGACCCACAAACAAAGATTTGGTAGTGAAGGCATACGGCTGGACCTCAACATCAGCACGGGTCACCTGTACACACATGCCCCATTAAAACCTAATATTAAAAACAGTGCACATACTTGACATTTAACCTACACAAACAAACCTTGTTGATAAAGCTGGACTTGCCAACGTTGGGGTAACCACACAGCAGGAGGGTTCTGGTGTTTGGGTCAATAGTGGGTAAACGGGACAGATGCTGCCGCACTGCGATAAAATAAATATGCATTTATTATGTGCATCGGATGTAAAACAAAATAAAAATAAGCACCAACTTTTACATTTATGCTTTGATCAGTGAAGCCAAATATTACTCCAAAAGAATCAATAGTACAGAACTCAATCACAGTTTCAGAAAAAAAAAAAAAAATTAAGCATTACAGCTGTTTTCAACATTGATGATAATATGAAATGTTTCCTGAGTAGCAAATTAGTATTTTTATTAGTATTTATTATTAGTATTTTAATGATTTCTGAAGGATCATGTGATATTGAAGACTGCTGCTAAATTACAGCTTTTTCTTTACAAGAACAAATTACATTTTAAAATCCATTAAAGTTGTTTTCATTTGTGATATTTAATAACATTATTATTATTTCATGTTATTATTTTTTTAATCAAATAAATGCAGTCTGTGTGAACATAAGAGAATTTAATTTTTTTTTTCTTACAGACCCCAAAGGTTAGAACACAGTATATGCATTCAAATTCAATGATTCAGTATCTGTAAGAGACAATCTGGCCAAGGTCTGCGTTTCATTTTACCAGAAAACTGTCTGTTATTTTGGAAACGATCTGTGGATGTGTGTAAATGTTTGTACCTTGTTCTAAATACTCCAGACTCTGTTTCTGTCGCTTTAAGATGGTGCACATGCGACCCAGTGCGGCCCGTTTCAGCTGCTTGCAGCGATACAGCGAGTCTCCATATTTCATCAGCCGTACATAATCTTTAGCAACACTACAAATGCACAAACACACAGTTTTAGTCAGTTAAAAGAATTGCACATACACACAGATATGAAAAAAAAAAAAAAAAATCATCCAACATATTAAAATCAACCACCAAATGAATTCTAAAGAGCAATGTGCATGATGTTGATAAATTCAACAGACTCACTTGTCAATAAGGTTCTTGGCGATGTTGATCTGACCCAAAGCTAGTTTATAATGATCTTTATCATACAGCACATTCATCAGATCAGCATAGAAGGGGTGAATATCCTGAAACACACACACACAGGAAGTCATTTATCTACTAAACAAGGAATGATCAGGAAGAATCAACATGTATAACCTTTATCCCATGCGTATAGTTTGTGTGACACTTACGTCCAGTTTGGGAAAGTCGGTGAGGATCTGTGACAGTCGATCATGGTAGTTCTGCTGGGTGAATTTGACTTTGCGCATATAGAAATGTCTTATTCTGTGAATCTGATAGTGTTTGTGTATTACAGTGGGAGTTTTTCGCTGGGTTTTGGATAAAGTCAGATCTATGAAATCCTGTAGGGAGAAAATCAAACAAATTAATGGTTTATACATGCTTTATTATTGTTATTTATTTTTTATAATAAAAAAGCTTCAAGTTCCCATACTGAGACACACCAGAGCTCCCACACGTATTGACAAATGACTTCCCATGACTTTTCAGTGATTTTTCCAGCATTAATGACTACTTACAGATTTTATTTAATAATTTTGTAATAAACATAATATTAACTATTTTTTTTTATAAAGGCTGCACTTACATATCAATTTTAGACAGTGAAATGTAACTAGAAAAACGTATATTTTCTGAATTTCCACTATATCTGCATTTTCCAGAAACTGAAGGGAAATACTGTGAAATTTTCAGGTTTTTCACGTTCATAGGAATCCTGATACAATTATAAAATTAGTCAAACCAAGATCTTAACCACATTAATAAATTTCATCCCTCTAGAGGTTTTATCATCCAGATGTTTTAACCCCATCATCACTCGTTCATTTTATCATATGACGCCAGTAAAACCATATTGAATGTTGACAGTAAGTTAATAAACATAATTACAACACATGAACAGTTAAATGGCTCAAGACCGCTCACACGTGTGTAAAACACGAGCAACACACTGCCAATATCCGTTATTAACGCCAACCCCAACAATACTTTCCGTAACATTTAACCCCCCACATGTGAGTAAAAACACGCCGTGATTTTCTTACCTTAGCGGTGGGAACCACCATAATCTTTTTAAAGTTATACAGAGCCATGTTTGCGGCACACGCGACTCCTCTCCAGCGCACGCGGAAGGGCCGAAACACGTAGCGGACACACGTGACTAAGAGCAAAACACGTGGCACGGCGGTGACGAGTACACAGCGTCACCTACCGGAGGGAGGAGCCACTCAGATTGTTGTGAGATGTGTACGTTTGTATTAATATGTACATAATTGCTTAATAATAATAAAAAAGGAGCCACTCAGATCACTGGAACTGTACAACCAAGTCGCAAAATGATTAATACAAGCGCATTTTTTAAGCAAAACATTTCACACATAAAAAAAAGTTTGTTAATTAAACGATCAAACTTATCAAATATATAAAAACTACGAAAAAAAAAATCCAGATAAACATGGAATTAATGTTTCATGTGAATCCAGAGACCCACAGTCTGGACACGACACTAAACAAATACTAGGTTCAACTACATTAACTGCACGTTTAGCTCTACAGGGTGACTGTGGGTTCAGTGCCAAACATTCAAATCAAGTCATCTTTATTCAAAGGGCAATAATAATTTTGCAACCTTTGCTTTGTCTGCCTGCCTGAAACAGTCCAAAGCAACTAAAATGATATCAAATGACTGCACTTCTGTATTCAGCATGAACCTGTTAAAACAACAACAACATTCCAAATCACACAAAATCACAGCACACAATCAAAATCATTTTATTTAGACATTTTATTGACACGAAGCCTTTATTTGTACAAGTAAACCAAAACAGTTAATAAAGAATTTCTCCAGGTTTGCCTCTGAGCCAAACCTTCAAGTAACTTCAAATAAATAATTGTATCAACATGTCTTCTGTTTGCAAACAGAGCACAGTAACATAGGAAGGGTTGGGAAAAAGAGAGAGAGGCAAATGAAACACTGTTTCCTCAGCAGTAGTTCAGTACTCGTGTGTGTATTCTGCTCTGTTTCTATTGAAGTCCTGCAGTGATCAGCTGATTTCTGCACAGAGCTGGTGTTGACAGTCGTCACTTGCATTACCATCAACACCATTAATACTGGCTCAATTTCAGCACAAACAGAACACCATCTACAGGGAGGTGAGAGCATGTATGAGGAGTATACACGATGTGTGAGAACATGAGATGACGTGTCTCCTATATATGTGTTGTATTTGTGCACATGTTGTTTACTAAGATGACTGCTTACGATCAAGACCAACAGAAGGAAACATTTTGAATACTGATATGATGCACAAAAGTCAAAAGTTATGAAAAAAGACAGAAAACCTAACAGATGTGTGCACTGCACCAACTGTTACAAAAACACTGTCATTGTAGGACTAACAAGCTAAACATTTAATACAGCACACGATAAAACAGCTGAAAGATAAATGGAACAAGGGGAAGTCAAAACAGTGGGTGGAGTTTAAAGTATGGGAGGGGCCACTGATTGTGTGGAGTCAATCCTGTGGGAGGAGTCTACACTCTAGGAGTGGTCTATATAGTTGGTAGAGAGGTTGTTTTAAGGGAGTGGTTTGAAGTTTGGGAGGGGCTATTATGATTCAGGAGGAGTCAGTGAGGTGGGAGGAGTTCACACTCTGGTCAGGGGTAGAGAGGTTGTTTTAGGGGAGGAGTTTGTGGTTTGGGAGGGGCCACAGTTTGTATGGAGTCAATACTGTGGGAGGAGTCTACACTCTAGGCGTGGTCTATATAGTTGGTAGAGAGGTTGTTTTAGGAGAGAGGTTTTAAAGTGTGGGAGGGGCTATTATGATTCAGGAGGAGTCAGTGAGGTGGGAGGAGTTCACACTCTGGTCAGGGGTAGAGAGGTTGTTTTAGGGGAGGAGTTTGTGGTTTGGGAGGGGCCACAGTTTGTATGGAGTCAATACTGTGGGAGGAGTCTACACTCTAGGCGTGGTCTATATAGTTGGTAGAGAGGTTGTTTTAGGAGAGAGGTTTTAAAGTGTGGGAGGGGCTATTATGATTGAGGAGGAGTCAGTGTGGTGGGAGGAGTTCACACTCTGGGCATGGGTAGAGGTTGTTTTAGGGGAGGAGTTTGACGTTTGGGAGGGGCCACAGCTTGTGTGGAGTCAATATTGTGGGAGGAATGGTCAATATAGTTGGTAGAAAGGTTGTTTTAGGGGAGGGGATTTAAAGTGTGGGAGGGGCCAATGTGATGAAGGTGTGTTTGACTTGAAGCAGCACAGTCAAACACACCTGAGGTCAGTAATGTGGGAGGAGTTTACACTGGGTGTAGAAAAAATGGTTGGTATGGAGAATGTTTAGGGGTGGGGCTAATGTGATTCAGGAGGAGTTTACACTCTGGGTGGGGGCAGAGAGGTCGTTTTAGGGGAGGGGCTTGAAGTTTGGGTGTAGCTAATAGGCGTATTCGACTTGAAGTGGTGCCGCACAGAATGATCAGTGTATGACATCAAAGTACTGCAAGAGTGATTCAAAAGCATAAGGATCTGTCTGCTCTCTTATCGCTCTTACAGTACTTTGATGAGATTAGGCACTGATCATTCTGCGCAGCGCCGCTTCAAGTCAAACACGCCTAATGTGATTCTGGTGGAGTCAGTGCGGTGGGAGGAGTTTACACTCTGGGTGTGGCCAAAAGAGTTAGAAGGCAGGTTGTTTAAGGGAGGGGTTTAAAGTTTGGGAGGGGCCAACATGATGAAGGTGTGTTCGACTTGAAGCAGCACTTGTCGAACACACCCGTAGTCAGTACTGTGGGAGAAGTTTACAGTCTGGGTGTAAAAAAATGGTTGGTATGGAAGTTGTTTAGGGGAGGGGCAAATGTGATTCAGGAGGAGTAAGTGTGGTGGGAGGAGTTTACACTTTGGATGTGATTAGAGTGGTTGTTTTATGGGAGGGGATTGTAATTTGGGAGTAGCTAATGTGATTCAGGAGAAGCCAGTGCGATGGGAGGAGTTTGCATAGTGAAGTTTGCAGTCTCTTTCCCTTCACTGTTGGAAAAATGAAAGGATGAAACAATGAGGTAAACAAGTACATGTATCTGTCTGCTGTACAGGAGAAGCAAAAGAGTATGTGCACAACTAACACTAGGTAACTAGATGAGATGACTATATGCGCTCGAGCATGTTTGTATTTGTATGTGAAAATGAACAGAGGTATTCGTCCTGCTGAGGTATTGTGTCAAAAAAGTTTTATTACTAATCAGTGCTTCACAAAAATCCTGTGATAATGTGTCTTTGAAGTGTGTGTGTGTGTGTTTGTTTAAAAAAAAAGGCACCAGCAATGGCTATAAGCGGTGTGGTATGTTTCTATTTACATAATCGACCCTCATAATTGTATGATGTTTGCATGCATGTGTATGAGCGAGTATGTGTGTGACTATGTGCATGGCTCCAATCCTCACACCGCCACTTTTTCAAGTGACCGTATGGGTGGAGTTATTGCTTTCAGGCCATTGCCAGGGCAGCTGTTACCACGGCTAAGGGCGTGTCCAGTTGGCATTGCAGCGTGGGAGTGTTCTAGCGGGCGTGGCAGGAAGACAGGACAGGAGCGTGTGCGGGCGTGGCCTTTGTGACCTCCTGCATGACAGATGAGGTGGCTCACTGTGTCCAGCGGGGAAAGCGTGTGTGTGTGCGTGTGTGTGTGCATCTGCTCCTCGCGCCGCTTCAGTGAATACCAGGTGAGGAAGATGAACAGGAAGCCCAGGAACTTCAAGCTTGCCGCCAGCCCAAAGTAAACAAAGCGGAGGGAAGTAACATCGTACTCCCAGCAGGACCCATGGAAACCACAATCCTGCTGCCACAGCATACAGGTGGTGTCAATCACAGCTCCAAAATAGATAGGAGTGGGGATGTAGGCTGGAGAGACAGAAAGAGAGAATATATAAAAAAATTGTTTAAATGTTCACTAATTTAGCAACCAATTGATTAAAACATTGTAGTAATCAACAGTAGGGCTGGGAGGGAAAAAAATATTATCAGATATTTTAAACTTTTTAATAATATTTGTGTCTTGTTTTTATGTATACTACCATTCAAAGGTTTAGGCTCAGAATTTTTTTTTTTAAGATTTTCTTTTAAATGAAATCATTTTTTAAAGAAACTTTTATTCAGCAAGGACACACTGAACTGATCAAAAGTGTTAGTAATTACATTTATAATGTTACAAAAGATTTCCATTTCAAAGAGCTGCTGTTCTTTTTAACTTTCCATGCATCAAAAAAATCCTGAATAAATGTATTATGGTTTCCACAAAAATATTAAACAGAACAACTGTTTTCAACATTGATAATAATAATAATAATAATAATAATAATAATAATAATAATAATGTTTCTTGAGCCCCAAATCAGCATATTAGAATATTAGTTATTTTAAAATGTAATAATATTTAAAATATTACAGTTTTTACTGTATTTTTGTTTCATCAACATTTTTATACATGAAAAATGCGTGAAATGAGATTTCACTGAACACTTTTGAGTGAAGGTGCATATGAATCATTAAAGCAGTTTGAATTGATTCTCGGAACTGAAATGAACTTTCTTCAAACTCCAAAGCTGTTTTTACTAATGATGGTTAATTCAGAGATGCTATTATAAAATCTTCATCTTAATATTCTCCCAAGTCGTGAGCCAAGAAATGGTAGTCTACTGATATGGTCTTCAGGAAATGTAATTGCCAAATAAAAAGCACATTAAAATCAAGCTTAATTCTATATTAGCAGCAAAATAATCCTGAATCCATCCATGTATATTCAATAAAATCCATCCAATTTTACCAAGAGTCCTGAGAAGAACAAACTGCATTCCCAGAGCAAACGGCCTGTCCTCTTCCTCCACTGACCTGCTCAGGAAATAATTGGGATGAGCAAAACAAAGAGAGAAAAAGAGATTATCACTGAGTACGTGGAGAGAGGCAGACCTGAGCGTAACGATGATGACGGACGGCTGAGCGCAGGCGGTTATGAGAGTGACGATGAAGAGAAAGATGAGGAAGGTGACGAGCGTTCCACATGTGCGCTCACACTTTCCTGCCAGTGCGTAACCGTTCTCGTTCAGGTATGTCTTCACAATCACCACCTGCAGATCATGGTTTCCTCCCGATGGCGTGATCACCTGTCTGCTCTGAACGCATGCGCAGTCAGAATAGTTTCTGATCTGAGAGGGAGAAAAACACGTTACAATACACATGAAAAATGTCAACAACTTTATGGTGGTCATATTTTTAGGCATGAAAAATGTTGGTATCCTAAGCAAGCAGTTCTCAAAGTGGGGTCTGGGGTCCACGACTCATAGCCAGGGGGTCCGGAAATTATTTTATATGATTATTATGATGTGGAAAATGTGGACTGAATTACAGAATTCAGTCATAAAAATGGAATTTACTGTTTATTGTGTAATGTCATGGAATTTGACAAATTTGGATGAATAAAGTGGCACTTTGTTTGCCTAAAAATGAATTGTTAAATTTTAATTTGATAACATTTTAAAAGACATTATGCCGTCATTTGATTACCACCACTTTTGACAATAATCTTAAAAAAAATTAAATAAGAAATCCGGAAAAATTAAATCAGACGGAAGAAAAAAAAAAATCAAAATATTTCATATGCCCTAAGATTTAAAAAATGTTAACAAATTATTAAGTTGTATGAATTCAATTTATTAGACATGATTTTTGATTATTAAAATTAAATTAAACCTTTATCGAATCCAGAAAAATTAAAAATGGAAAACACTGAATTTGGGAACAATAAAATGGAATTTGAGAAAAAATAAAATAAATTTCATATGGCCCTAAAACTGTAATTTTTGTTAAACTCTTAATAAATTGTTGTTAAATTCTATAAGTTGTATGATTTCAATGAGACATGCTTTTTGATGACTACAGTTTAATTTAACCATTAAAACAAAGTCTGAAGATGAAAATGGAAAAAAACGGAATCCAAAAACTAAGAGTACAAATTGTAGCAAACATATGCTTAATCAGTGTAAACAGCTTTTATTTTAAAGAGAACATCCAATCAGTCGGACATTACAGCAAAATAAACCCCAAGATGGTTTATCAAGCCCTTGATTCACTGTTGATCTACATTTCAACTGACCACAGACTTCATTTTAAAAACCCTTGATGAAAAATGACTCACTCCTGAGGTTTGCTTGGCGATGTTGCTGCAGCCAGCCAGACATGGGTTAAAGTAGGTAATGCCATCAGATCCACAGACAGGCGCATACTCATGAATCCTGCAGCCACAGTTGACGTTACAGCTTCCTGTCAGGTTTCGGTGAGACAGAGTCAGCGTTGGCCTGCAAAAAAACAGATCGAACATCATTCGGTGCAGCTCATGTTTGCAGGTGATATTTATGTGCTTGTCTACAGGGTTTTACTCCATTACCCGGTGGTGTAAGGTATATTGATTCCACCAAGGTTGATGCTCTCGCACCCAACAATGAAGAGAGTGGAAAAGCAGAGCAGAGAAACTCCGCTGCAGATCATGGCCAGCTTTGCTGCTTCTCTTGCACCCAGCTTCAGTTTCTTAATAATGTACCCACCTAAAACAATACCGACACCTGCACTGGGTACGATGATCAGACCTGCACACACAAATGCATAGTTAATAAATACCCACATCGAGTACTGTGATCAGATCGACACATGTTTGTGTCAGTGTGAGTGTGTGTGTGTTGTACCTGTGTATATACTGGCATTAGATGCTGGAACACCAAATTGAGATTCAATAAACTTGGGAATGAAAGTGATGAAGGCTGTGACGATGGCACATTCCGCTGTATACGACAAACTCACAAATAAAAACGTCACATTGCTCAATATACGCACTGCTGCTTTTGGCAAATCTGGAGAGAGACAGAAACGGACAGAGAGAAAAATAAGACCGATTTAGAATTTGGATTTAAATGTGTCATCCAAAATGTGCTTATACTAAAAATAAGTGTTGTTATTGTAAAACTACTAAACTACAAACATAATTTCGAGATAAACAAAACCCCCCAGATATTCAGGGCCTCCAAATTAAAGGAATATTGTTTTAAAAGAAAGTATGAAAATAAATAGAAATATTTTTAGAAAAATAAAATAAAATAAAATAAAATATTATAAAACTACAATATCCAACTTGCTAGCCATTTCTAAAAAGCAAAACTCCTATCTGTGTGAAATATCTACCGTGACATACTTCTTCAAAGATGACCAAAAGAGTGCTGTGAGCAGTTCAAACTAGAGCCCGACCAATATATCGTTTTGCCGATTTTATCGGCCGATATGAGCCTGTCGCCGATATATCGGTATCGGCGAATGTGCCGCCGATATGCCACCGATATGAACATTTTTTACAGAACATAAAACACAGATAAAATGCTTGTATATGGTGTAATTACATAGTTTGTCCAGCAGAGCGCGCTCCATTGTTTGTTACTGGTGACCTGGATGAAACGCTTTAGAGCTTAAGTGTATGGAATACCATTGAAACGAGAGAGTGCTCCTCGAGCTGAAGGGATCCTCCGAATTTGGTGGAGATCCGCCACTGCATTCGTGAGATAATGACATCAGTCAAGACTTTAACTTCAGTAAAGAGGTCTTTTGTTCAGGCTGCAGCATTCAAGCATTGTCTTATTCGACCGTAAGTGCCCTGCGAAGTGGACTTCACATGATATTCCGCTGTGATTCCAGTTCCAAGGGAACGTACACGTTACATTCAAAGGGCATTAAAGTGTGCGGGATGTGAATTTAAATTGTATTTATTTACAGTGGTATATTATGTCACACTTCACACTTCTCTAGTAAGTTTGGTCTGTGTGTGAAGACAGTAGCGCAAATTCGTGAATGAATGTTCTGAAGTGAAATCAACTTCAACGGAATAAAGTTGAATGGAATTGAATTGAAATAAAGTTAAATAAACTTCACCTTTACTGTTCAGTGCACTGATGTCAGACTCATTTTGGATAATAAAGATTATTGTTAAATTGTTAAATGCCCTGCCTCCATTACATATCTTTGTCACGTCATTATAAGTGTTAGATCACCACATTTGAGTGATCATTGCAATAAATGTGTTATATATATATATATATATATATATTCTGTTTATGTATATACTACAGTATTCTATATATAGTACCAGTCAAAAGTTTGGACACAGGAATGGGAAAGTGTCCAAACTTTTGACTGGTACTGTACTATAATATACACAAAGAATATCGGCTGATATAGCGATATCGGCTTTTTTTAAAGGCCTAATATCGGTATCGGTCCCCAAAAAACCCATATCGGTCGGGCTCTAGTTCAAACCACTACAAATATGTTCAGATAACTTCCAGAGATGTGGGTTTTACAGATAACTAGCAAGATAAAAAAGGTTTTTGGTAACACTTTAGTATAGGGACCAATTCTCACTATTAACTAGTTGCTTATTAGCATGCCTATTATTAACAAATTGGCTGTTTATTAGTACTTATAAAGCACATATTCTGCATGACCATATTCTATATCCCTAATCCTACATAATACCTAAATTTAACAACTACCTTACAAACTATTAATAAGCAGCAACTTAGGAGCTTATTGAGGCAAAAGTCTAAGTTAATGGTTTGTTAATAGCGAGCCTTAAAATAAAGTGTGACTGGGTTTTTAGATCTGATCCGATCAAAATCAGATTTTAGATTTGATATTAGGTTTCACCTTTGATATTTTTGCCAAAACCCATGGAGGACGAGACAGCCTGACTCTTTTCCTTCATCATCTCATCATCGCTAGAGACATCACCTGCACTCTTTTTTACACATCTTTTACTTTTCTTGTGCCGCGGTGGAAGTTTTTTAGGGAAGGAAAACATGGGGAAGATCACCAACAACATTGCCACAGCACACAGGAGAAACCCACTCCACCTGAGAAACAGAGCCAGACAGAAAGAGGGTTACAGTGCTGTTAGGTTTACTGTATGTTAACTGATAAACAGCAAATGAGCGACAAGATTTTCCTCACCAGTTTCCTACAAACCGTGGGTCACTCTGGTCAATATTGACAATGGTACCGGGATCGACATAGAATCCGATCAGAATCCCACCCAGCAGATACCCAGCAGCTGGTCCAAGAGCTCCCATTACATACATTATAGCTAAACATGCACAAAACGAGAACAATGGAATTTCTTTAGCTGTCATATGCAGATTTTGCATGGCAGAAATCAGGTCACAGAATGTTTTTTTTAGAAAGTGGAAAAAAAAAACTTAACCATCAAGCTAAAAGGCACTGTTGTGGACAAAACCTAATCTCAATTGTGGCTTCCTGTCAAACACATTCATGTCATACTCAGACATGCACATATACACTCTTATTATTGACTGGTACAAACAGCTAATATTTGCAAGTTTGAGATTATCAGCATAGACTGTTACCATGCACACTTGGCTAATTAATACAATGATAGTTCCAAATGTTGATTTTTTTTTTTTTTTTTTTTTGTAGAATAAATTAATTCTGACCACATACACATTAAATGTTTTGGTATGAAACCCGAAGCAAATCTCCTAAAATATTGTTCTATGCATGTACGGAGTATAGAATTCACTCCTAAACTAGTAAAACTAAAACCCACATCTAATCAAATCAGATTAGCTAGGGTTGTTACTGCACAGACTCTGTCTCAGTGTTGTTATTGTTAACATATAACAAAAAGTATTAAAAATTGTTTTCATCAATTGGAATAAAGCTGAAGTAAAATAAAAAACAAATATTAGAAGAAACCCTAAAAAAAAAAAAAAAAAAAAAAAAAGTGTTAACAAAAATTAGGAATTGTAGAACCTCATTGAACAAGACCAAACAATTATAGAATCTCACATACCGAAGGCAAAACTGAGGAAATTCCCTTCTTGAACATGTGCGAGTCAGAAATTGACCAAGCCTACTGATGCCTCCCGGTCTAGAGGACCATCGTCTTAACATCTCATGAGACCCATAAAACAATGATAAATTTGAGGAGAACATCTGGCTGCCTTTAAAGAACAGAACCTTCAATGTTGTTCCTGACCGGTTTACCATAAATAAAGTCGAATAAACAACAGTACAAAGTACATTGTATCTGGAAACGCTCCATCACAGATTCTCCCTGAATCCCCTGACCGCTTAACCTGTAATTCAATGATTTTTATCAACAAAGAAGACCGTTTTACGATGGGACTCTGAGCGTTGAAGCTCTGCAGATGCACGCCCAAATTGACTTCTTGACCTCACGTTCCTCTCTTGCATTTCACCAGAATACGCGCTTTTTTCTCTCCTTTAGCAGAACAAAGACTTAAACTTGTATAAAGTGTTCCAAAAAG
The DNA here is from genome assembly GCA_039654775.1 of Spinibarbus caldwelli. NCBI lineage: Eukaryota > Metazoa > Chordata > Actinopteri > Cypriniformes > Cyprinidae > Spinibarbus > Spinibarbus caldwelli. Next base: position 28,317,808 of record CM077235.1, read on the forward strand.
ACAATCAGTACTTACTGCTGCTATTAAAGCAATATACAATATATATCCAATAGATATTAAGGTTGGATTTTATGTCAGTTATAAGCTTGCTGTGTATTGGAACCTATGGTATTTTCTTAACCTGTGAAGTATAACTTTTCCCTGTAAACAAATCACTAGTGTTTAGTTTCATATGCTTGGTGATTATTTAGAATGTAGGATGTTTTAATCGATGCCTTAAACCGTGTGATAGATAAAATTAGTATATGTACCTTGTGTATGCCAAATACCTGATATTTGATGTTGAACAAAAGCTGAGTTCATTTGCCAGAAGGTGGGGTGGATGAAAGTTAACTTTTAGAATCATAATGGATGAATACTTTTATAGAATGTGTTAGGATATTTTCTTCATGGGATTAAGACAACTAAGCAGAGGATTTATGCACGGAAAATGAGCCGTGCAGGGCAGGGCTCCGCCCCACAAGGACAATCTCATTGGAAGAAGCCTCTGGTGGGTGTACTGAAATCAGTCCGTTTAAAAGAGACACAAAACTTTGCTTGCTTGCTTGCTGACTTGCTTGAAACTCCGGCTTCGTCATTTGATCGCGCTGCGAAGCGCCCTCATACCATCTGGCGAGAATCCACACATGCCGTCAAACTTCTGACTGAAGAATCTTTTAAAACGTGAAGTCGTAAGAACTCTAAACAGACTTCAAGGCATCATCACGTCACCAAAGAAGCCAACCAATCATGAAAGGGGTTTTCCCCCAGTGATGCCATGGACGACGACATCAGCAGCCTCGGAGGTTCCCTTCGACCATGCGGAGACCCGCGAGGGAAACAACAGATCAGCTGTCAACTCAACTTAAAGCAAGTAAACAAACAAACAATCTCCATGTCTTTTTTAAACTGGGTTAAAGTAATCTTTAAAAAAATTAAAGATAGTAAAGTTCTCTGCTTGGGACTTTCTCAATTGAATTTACATAATTCTTGGAAAACGAGTATTATAACTTTAGGGAACTTCATTCAAATTCCTGTATATGTGTGTGTGTGTGTTTTGTTTTATTTAGTTTAGTTTAGTGTAGCATTGTATTAGTAGAATAGCAAATAAACTCTTGTTGCATTTATAAAGAATGGTCTGGTGCTGTGATTTTCAAGTTTGAAACTATTTGCCAAAGATCGAGTTACCTATGCTCAAAATTTTACCCAACCGATTCTGTATTATTATCGTGGCCATGGAATAAATAGAATTTCTGAGATATACTGACCTTAACGATTCGCTGGACGAGTTGTTAATAAAGTATAAATTATATGTTTTGATTAATATCAATTAATCAAATCAATATCGAATCTCTACGATTCGATTTCCTAACACTAAAATTCTAAATAAAAGCTTAAATGAAGAGCTAATTTTACATAATTTACATTTATTCATTTTACAGACGCTTTTATCCAAAGCGACAAATGAGGAATAAAACAAGCGATTCGTCATAAAATTCAAATAACAAGTGCTCGTAATACAAAGCCTAAATTAAATCTGTTCATCATTTAAAGTGATCGAGTCTCCTCAGAAAATGAACTGCTAAATTCATATGAATGAGTTTTATGATCTGTTTATGAACTTTCTGAAGTGACAAAGTGGTGGTTATGTAAGAAAAAACGTGGCCCCAAGCAACACACTTTACCTGATTTGACACAGACTGACCCAGCCATCCAACAACACACAGACAAAGCCTCACTTCGACTCACCCAGGTACAGGGACGCATTCTCCTTCTTCACACTGTCATCCAGGTAAGTTGGTCCAAGGGTGTATATGGGAGTCGATCCCATTCCCACGAGGATCTGAGCACAGATGAACAGCGCCACGTACAGGGCGTGCTCACTCTCCTCTCGGTCCCGCTGGCACCTGGATAGAGCAGGTCTCTCCTGGCCGCTGCCATTCCCGCTGGCACAGAGCCCCTCTCCTCCTATTGTGCTGTTCAGCTCCTCCAGCTGATATGGCGGAGAGATGAAGTGAGGTAGGGAGAAGAGGGCAGCACCCACAGCAATGAACACGCCCCCTACAGCCAACCAGCGCGGCCTCTGACCCCGCCCACCGAAGTAGCTGATGAAGACCACAACAAGGAGACTACCGATGTCAAAACAGCTGACCAGTAGACCAGACTCTGAGCTTCGCAGACTGTACCGCTTTTCTGGAAAACACAGGATTCATTTAGTAAAACATTCATAAATATACTCCTATAATGAAGTAGAATATGATCTGAGATTAGATATTATTTATAGAGAAGAGGATAAGACTGAGATGAGATTGAGAAAAGATTAAGATGAGATGAGGTTGAGAAATTATATATTGGAATGTGATGAGACAAAATGAGATGGCGACTGAGAAGAGATGTTGAGAGGAGGGGAGATTTAAATTAGAAATTTGAGATTGGGGTGAGATGAAAGTGGCTGAAATGGCATTGAGAGGAAAAGAGAAGTGGCTGGCATGAGATGAGACATGATCTGAGGAGAGGAGACTGAAAATTTGAAATCTTGAGAATAAAATAATATGAAAAATTGGAGATGATAGAAAAAACAAAATTTACCCTCAGATAAAGGTTGATATATTCACTGCAATTCATTGCAGTTCAGTGATATTTACAATATTTGGAGGAGACTCCAAGAAGTTGTTGAGCATTAGCTGATTATGTTTATGTATTAATTTAATTTTTACATTTTTCATAATCTATCTGTAAATGTTTGTATCTCAAGGGATATATTGCCCTTTTAGGGGTATACACCAATATATGTGTTTTACATATGGACTCTGTGGTCTATAGGTCTTTAGACTGTGGCCTGTTTTAGAAAATCGGTTCAGTAGTCAATACTCCTAAATTAAAAATTATATTCAGTCATTTAGTCATTAATCATTTAGTTAGCTATACTGAATTTAGTTTTAGGTCAACAATGCATGGATTTTTTTTTCAAGCATGTGTAAATAAACAAACACATACATATGTATCTATGAAATAAGATACTTAAAAGCAAATATGCAAACTTATGTATAAAAAATGTGGAAAATATGTGCAAAATATATGTAGTTTGCATGTGTTTTTTGTTTAGTATCGTATTTCATACATCAGGCTTTTATGGCTCATATATGCAATTCAGTGATGATTGAGAAATACACAAATAAACCTTCCTAAAAAAAAAAAAAAAAAAAAAAAAAAAAAAAATTAAAAATAAATGGATAATCAAGAAATCCCAGTACATATTCATCTTGAATTATTACTAAAAAAAAAAATTAAAAAAAAAATTTCTTACATTTACTTTTATAAAAACCTTTAAAGATTTCACAGCAACAAGACTTGATAAATAAGCATGAATTATCAATCAGAAGGCAGAATGCATTAAGTAAGTAGATTGTGTACAACAGGTCTATGAGCAAATTTTTTAATAATTTATAGACCCTTGAAATTTGCGTATCAAATATGATACAATAGGCTAATATATTAACATGCATTGCCAAACAAGCATTCTGTTTTCAATCAATTTATACCCCCAAAGAGGCGATGCATCCTGGGGAATTCAAACATCAAAATCAAAAATAAAAATCATGTTGTTTAAAAAAAAATCATGAATTTGTATTATTTGTGTCCTGATAAGACAGAAAATACAAATATATAATTTTCTGATGTTTCTTTATGGTCTTGCCCTTTTTAGGGTTAAAATGGGATGGAGAAATTTGAGATGGGACGAGAGGACCACGTGAGAAATGATGAGGGCAAAATTGGAAACTTTGATGAGATAGAGACTGGGATCATGGGATAAACTGAAAAGAGAGGATGTGAAGATGAGAAGAGACAACATGAGGCTCTGGATAAGAGATGTTATTGAGAGAAGGCATGAGATGAAACCGAAAAAATTAAAATTGGTATGACATGGAGATCTAGAGAAGGAAACATGAAAAGATGTGAAGAGATGAGACTGAAATGATATTCAGAGTAGATGATATCCAGGGTTGGGAAGTAATGGAATACATATAACCTAGTTACGCATTTAAAATACAAAATATGAGTAACTGTATTTCATTAGTTACATTCTAAATGGGTGGCAATCAAATTACAGTTACATCTGAAAAGTACTTTAGACTACCCAAGTGATTACTTTAAATTTTAATGTAATTTATTTTGTTTAAACATTAATGAAAACTGTAACAGGTAATTAATATAAACAGCAATTGGTGATTTTCTGTCGCATCCTAAGCTACAGTTCTGCTTATTAGTTTCATACCCCTTGCAGAATATGCAAAATTGTAATAATGATGTGAAAATTTTTCTTATTTCGTTTAAAGATTTTTTTTCATATAGTGCTGCCCTTCAGAAGCTAATACTTCCATATTTCCCAAAGGACAAAATAAGTACCGTTCATCTGATTCAAAAAGTTTACACACCCTAGCATTGTGTTGCCTACTTGAGCAGCAATAAATTCTTATATATATATATATATATAAAATCTTATTTATTTTAGAAGGTTGTGTGTCTGCATCTTTTTCCTTCAAGAAATGATTTAAAGCTGATGTTAAAGGGATAGTTCACCCAAAAATGAAAATTCACCCTCATGTCGTTCCAAACCCGTAAAACCTTCGTTCATCTTTGGAACACAAATTAAGATATTTTTGATGAAATCTAAACATCAGCAGCACCACACACATGCATCATGATACTTTCCATAATGGCGCTAGGGTGACGTGGAGGAGAAGAATTGTTGAATAAAGTCATTATTTTTGTTTTCTTTGCCCACAACAAGTTTTCTCATAGTTTTGTAAAATTGGTTGAACCACTGATGTTACATAGATTATTTTAACGATGTCCTTACCACGTTTCTGTGCCTTGACCGTGGTACTCTTGCTGTTTATGGAGAGCCAGAAGCTCTCGGATTTCATCAAAAATATCTTCATTTGTGTTCCGAAGATAAACAAAGGTCTTACAGGTTTGGAATGACATGAGGGTGAGTAATTAATGACTGAATTTTCATTTTTGGGTGAACTTTGTTTGGTGAATGTCATTTTTCTCTAGAGGACCTTTTGCATTACATACCTTATTAGTATTCCAAAGTATTTAGATTAAGTTGCAAAACTTGTGTAATCTAAGGAAATATGCTACAAATTTCTTTTTAATGCATGTATTTTGTAATCTATAGTAAAATACATTTTAAAAGTAACCTTCCCAACCCTGATGATGGCGAAATTAAGAAACATAGATGGATGGATGGAGGTGAGATAAGAAAACGAGACATGAGACTTTAAGTGAAAAGTTGAGATAGAAGAGAAGTTACCTATGGTGGTGATGACACTGCTGAGATAGCCGGACACCATCAGAGACTGAATAAAGGTGAGGTAACACATGCAGAACAGAAAGCATCGCGAGTCTGACAGGATCCCGTCCACATAGCGCCTCACCGGCACCCGCGGCAGCCGGAGCGTCAAGAGCGCAGCAGCGCCGCGGCCCTCCGCCTCACGACGCTCAGTCCTGACGGGGGAGCCGCGCCGGGGCGAGCTGTGCGGGGCAGAGAGCAGAGTCTGATCCGCGTCCTGCTGCGGAGCCTGACTGCCGCTGAGCACGGGGAGGCTCTTAGATTTCAAACCCTGAGTCGACTCCTCACACAAGTACGGGAACGGTTTCACGGGGCCCCCTCCCCCCGCCTCCCCACCGGCACCGGATGCCATCCTGACGGGCAGCGTGAGCTCAGCGCGTCGAGTACACAGACGCACACTGACACACGAGCATAACAGACTCTCAGACAAACCGGCAGCGGTTTATCCTTGACCACTTCCCCCGATGACGGTCCTCACCGGCGCTCAGACCCGTTTATACGCGCTGTAGAGACGCAGACATTCTGCGCTGGCTCATTTCAACAAAACAAAACCCCTTAACTGATACTTAAAAACAGATATGCTTTATTACAACTATATATAAACACCCTCTTTGTTTGTTTACAGCACCATTTTCATTTCACTTCGACACGTATTCACCAAAACAACACACCGAATTGACGGTCGACCTGCAACCGGGGGCTGACGCGCCTCTGCGCGGATACTGCAGCGGCGCAGCGCGCCCGCTCGGCCGCATCACACACGCGCATTCTGCCCCGTTATCTGCGCTAGATTAATAACGACGATTAATTCCATCGGCGCCGGTAAATCTGCACGCGGCTCCCACACACCATTAGATCTTCGCCGTGTGATCAAAATATCCTTGTCCTTGGGCGGAGGGGGTAGCACGGACGGTCCGTTATTCACGGTATCGCTGTAAGCTGTATCGCCTCCAAGCGCATTCGGTCTGTACCGCAGCGGGTGCAAGTAACTAAACGTTAACTTCCGGTTCACGATTCCGGTGTCAAAAAATAGGGCTGCACCACCCCAGTCTGTATTTTAACTACTTCATGCAGTGAGTGCAAATACGGTTTTCCTCAAAATCCAAGGCAAAGTTTTTTTTTTTTTTTTTTTAAAAAGATGTCAAATGAATTTAAAATTAAAGCTTATAATACACAATCATACCAAACGCTTTTAGGTTGGCTGGCTGAAACAATGACCTCTACTGACAATTAAAGAAACAAGGCAAGATTTTAGAAAACAACAAGCCGTCAAACTGATCATTTATTTAAATACAATTTATTTTTATATTTACACATTTCTGATTAACAGTGGTTTAGCAAAACATAATTAATGAAACGCTTCAGCCATCTCAAACTTGATTTGCACGGGTGTATAACATTTAAAATGATTAAATGTTACACATTAAAGATGCACTTGATTTTTTTCCCTCATTAAATAATTACAACTATAGAAAGTTTACATAATTAAATTGTACTTGTGAAAAATATGTTTAGAATCATTTACACTAATATGATATTCCAGTTATATCATTAGCCTCATAAAAGCTGCTTTATTTTCCATTTATTTACATGTTATTGTACACAGTCTCTCATGGAATAAATTAATTTTTGTTGACTGAAGCGCATACAATTGAAAAAGTTTGTTTTTATGTGATACTATGTTCATCAAATGTCAGTATATGTCCAAAACAACAATAAAATTTCACCAGAGGGCTGCAAAGGGTTGTTCCCTTTTACGTTTTCCATTTTGAATGGTTTTGTGTTGCATGATTTATTCTACTCTTTAAATGTGGTCATTTGTAAGGCACTTTGAAAAAAATGTGTCTGCTAAATAAATGTAAATAGCCTCAAATCCGAGCAGGGGGGTGTTCCAGAAAGCAGGTTATGCGACATACCCGGGTATGTTTAAGAGTAAGTAAGCAGATAACCTCAACTTTCAGTTCCAAAAATGGAGGTAACTTTCAGGGTATGCAAGTAGCCATAGCAGCTTGCTCTCTGAAGATAACCAGCTCCAGAGTAGGTTATGTTTCAGGGTTAGCTTACTTCAGAGCTATCAGCGCATAGCATGCGTGCTCTCCTGACGAGACTCCAGTGGGCGTGACAGATTCCACACAATATTATATATTATTACAATAAAGTTTTTTATATATATATATATATATATATATATATATATATATATATATATATATAGTTGTATGATATGTAATATATTATTCTAATATGGTTATTATATTTATTATAATAAATATAATATAAATATATTTATTGGCATATATAATAGTTATCTGTATAAATTATAAAACACTATTATGACAAGGTAATGTTTATTTTATTATATTATATATATGTTTATTATATTTTATCTCACACATCATGGATCTGCATTTTCTATAATGTATTTTTATAATAAGAATACATATCTTATATGACTAATTATATAATTAGCTTCAAACAAACAATATAATTCTTATTCTCAAGGATTAAAGATTAAATGAAAAAATTTTTTTTAAAAATGATTGCACAACCACAAGTTAGGTGGCGATATGCACTAAGTATGTAAATGACCTTTGAACAGAAGAAAGAAAGAAAGAAACAGTATGGCGCGCTTTTTCTTTGCGTCGGTTTCCATAGTGACTCGTCAATTCATTGCTCTGTTGAGAATGTCTTGCATGTTAACCAGGAACATACTCTGTGTTGAATGAACTTACCCCCGGACGCGATTTTGGAACCAGCAAACCTCGAGTAAGCAAGGTTTGGGTTAATCAACCGAGAGTTCAGGGTTTAGCAGATGGTAAGTTAACCTTGCTTTCTGGAACATCCCCTCCCCCTCCCCCCGGTTTTCACAGAAGGTCAACATTCGAAAAAAGTGACTAGTCCCAGTGTCCCATTACGTCCATCTCACTTCACTGAGAACTAGTCTCTGTGGGTGTTGAGTGTGCTCAGTAAAATACGGTCACAAATTGCTCTTCCACTTCTTTTCATTTGAGTGTTCAGCTGCAAGGAAACAAAAACAAACATTAACGCAAGCAGGCAATAGAGCACAGGTGCACATGCAGACACGTACAGACTCACACATACCCAGGCAGATCTTTCCTTCCTTGTGGAGTTTCTTTAAATGGTGCAGCAGGTTAAACTCTGCTGCTCTGTGCAGGTGTTCAGGGGTCTCCTGGCATACAGACAATATAAAAAAAGCACATGAAAATCATGTAATGTACACAGTTTAGAAAATTATACCTTCACATTTCTATAAATAATGCACTCTCATACTTCACACATTGTCTGATAAAGCAGTCACTGCTTAAACAGAACCAATAAATGTAAAGTTAACTTCATATACAGTGGGGAACAAGCATCTCAGACCTATGTTTTCATTACAATTTGCATTATCAGCATAACAAACTGAAGTAAATTTGAATTTATAAAATAAACATGACTTTCAGAATGCCATGTATAGTATTTGGATTGTCCCCCATCTGGACAAAGGAGTTCACAAAGTCACATTTTGCTTTTATGATCTAGAAGTAAATAAAATAATAATATTAATATTAATATTAATAATAATAATAATAATAATAATAATAATAATAATAATAATAACAATATATTTTTGGTCCCCACTTTATATCTGCTGTTTTCTTTTCTCTCCTTGTGGATTGCAGGTTTGACACTGCCAAAATGTTATTCAAATTTATTAAATACTAGAAATGTAAATGCTTTTGAGTTCAGTCTAATTAAAGAGTTAAGATCTTTCAGAAAAGAGCTGAACCTTGTACACCACTTTAACCAGCTCTCCGGAGGTGAACGAATTTCCGCTGTTCTGCTGCAGAACGTTTAGGATCTGCTGTTCTCTTGCGTTGCGGTGAGTTATATACTCATTGATCTTAGAACATGCATCTTGGACCACTGGACCGTGACCTGATACACAAATACACACAAACATTTCTTAGTGTCACTGAAAATTTGATGTAGAAAGCATTCTGAAAAGAAAGATCATCACACATGCACTCACCTGGATATATGAGGTCAGCCTTCATGCTGAGGAGCGTCTGCAGTGACTTCATGTAATCATGGAGGTCCTCAAACACGGCCGTTCCCTCTCCCAGAATACAGTCACCTGAAAACACAACTTGCTCCTCCTCCAGCAATAATGCCATGTGATCATCTGTGTGTCCGGGAGTAAACAGCACCCTATGTGCACATAAAATATGAAAACAAGCTTGTTCAAAAAAACAAAACAAAAAAAAAAAACAACTACTGTTTTTGCATTTAGAAACATAAGCACTAATTTGCATTTATATAAATACAGACTTTTAAGGCTCAGGATGTGTGTGAATAAAAATTCTATTTTATTCTACATGACCGTTTAAAAGTTTGGGATTTTTTAAAATAATACTTTTATTCTGCAAGGATGGATTAAATTGATCAGAAGTCACAGACTTTAATTATCACAAAAGATTACAATTTCAAGTAAATGCAGTTTTTTTCAAACCTTGTATTAATCAAAAAATCCTGAAAAAATGTAATAAGGTTTTTGCAAAAATATTAAGCAGCACAACAGTTTTCAACATTGATAATAATAAGAATTGTTTCTTGAGCTCCAAATCAGCATATTAGAAGGATTTCTGAATGATCATGTGTGGCATAAAATTCAGCTTTGCCATCACCATTTTTCTGTTTTAAAACATATTAAAAGAGAAAATAGTTATTTTAAATTGTAATATTTCACAATTTTACAAATTCAGATTACAAATTTACAAGACTTCCAAAAACATTTAAAAAATATTACTGACCCCAAACTTTTGAGCAGTAGTGACAGGGACGGATCTACCAGGGTGGCACGGGGTGGCAACTGCCACCCTAAGAAAAAGCTGTGCCACCCCAGAACGACCACATAATAAAATATAAATATAAGCAGTGTTTTATGTGCTACTTTTCAGCAGCGGCGTTAAGTGTAACGCAAAATAATGGCAAGAAAACACGTCTTACAAATAACTGTGCATGATGGTTGCACGCGCACGCAGCGCGCCCAGTATAGTCGGCTTCATTAACAAATGACTCTTATGAGCCGGTTCTTTGTGAGTCAAAAACACAAAGTGCGGCCCAAGTCACTAACAAATTGTTTTACATTTGTTTGTGAATCATAAAATTACTGATTCTCGGCTAACTCAGCGGTCTTCCAAGAAATCTTATCCCGTCCAGATATGTCTGAGATACATCCCATATTGTTGGTGATCCGATTCTCCGCCCACCCGCCCACTCCACTTTCATCATGGATATCAGCCTTTTTGCCATCCGACGAAACAATAACATAAGATCAAAGAAGATGCCGATCACGGACACTAATAGCAGAGTTAGGTAAGAATCGTATTGCAGTTTTCTCGATTGCTCACATAATATAAGTGATTTTAGTTGGCCCATTTTCCCAAACCATTAATTCAGTTCTCAAAACAAAGACACATTTCTCAAAACGTTTAACAATGAGTAAATATTATGTAGTAAAACTGATGACACATCAGAATCTCTGCATCCTAACAATGGAGAGAGAGAGAGCTGAACCAATCATCTACAAGGGTTTTGTAGCTACTTACGCATACAGTATAATTACAGTAGGCCTACACAGTACCACATTAGATGACGGAAATTTCGCTATTCTGTACGGTATAAACTGTAGCACATGTTGTACACCCTCAAACGTGTGATTGTCAACTTTTATTGTTGACCATTTTTGAGTGTAGGCTACTGCATTTTTGCAGAACTGAGAAATGACTGCCTAGAGATGTCTTGTGTCAGGACATCAAAACCCTGCTATAGTACTGTATACTGTAATGAAATTTGGCCAAATGTGCAGAGGATGCTGAATTTAATTTTATTTTTGTACTGTATACTGTTTTGTGGTGCATACCAAGTTCATATACAATTCTTTTGTATTTGAACTTTTCTAGTGCTTTTCATCTAGGCCTACTGCAAGATTACTTTACAGTAGTAAAATGAAAATTAATTTTTTTCCCCAAAAGTTCCTTGCTGTATTATACATCTGTATCTGTAATTTAATTTATGTTGTATACAGTAATAGACATTGGGCTGCAAAATAATCCATGAATCCCAATAAGAGTTTTTTTGTTACAGTGTTATTGATCTCACGAGCAGGAAAGTAGTCTGTGTATTTGAATTGTGTGGAAGCGTTTAAGAAAAACTGATTGACAAGTTTGTAAAACAACTTTATGCTGGTTTAAAAAAAAAAGCTTAAATAGCTTGGTCAGTTAGATGTTTGCTAAAGTGTTGCTAGGATATGCCGGCTGGTTGCTAGGCTCTTGATATGCAGTTGCTGGGGTATATGCTTGCTGGGTGATTACAGACATTCTCACCTCTGTTAACAGAAAATCAAACATTGTTTTCAAAACTCATCCAGTTTCAGTGCTTTGATATTATTGTAAGTTTTTATTGCTCAAACTTGCACTAAAACATGATTTAAGTAGCCTATGTAATAAGAACCGCTTGTCGTCTTTGGTGATACAAGAAGCATTTATAACCTGTTGAAGTTTTTTATATCATGTATTGACTTGGTGCCATGATGGATATTGAAATGTTATTTATTTTTCATTTTAAACAGTATAGATGATTACTTCACGGTAATGCAATTTCTGTGAACACAATTGTATATGTCAGGCCATAAATTCCCAAAAACTATGCATGGGTGCTTGCTTTGGTGTTGCCACCCTAAAAAATATTTTCTAGATCCGCCCCTGAGTAGTGTATAAATAAGAAAGAATATGTGTATGTGTATTTACCGTAATGTTGCCCCTTCAGTCTTTATCACATCACCATCACTGAGATACGAATATTTCTTCTTCTGGTCTCCAATCACTTCTTCCTGTGGAGGACACCGAGGGAGTTTACTGACCCTCAGCTCTGAATCTGCAACACATGTAGCTACATTAGCGAGGACTTCTCATAGACACAACGGTTTTCATAATAAAATAATGATATTTACAGATACATTATTAGGTAAAGCATGATTTGAGAGCCTTTAAAAAAAAGAGAGGAGCCTGTAAAATACCAATTTCACATATTTGGGGGACAAATGTCAAAACCTGTACACAACACCCATATTATTCACCTGTGTGAAAGTTTGTGAGTATATCCTGCACTCCTCCAGTGTGGTCGTGATGCCAGTGTGTGACTATAATGTGCTGTATGGACGTGTCGTGCTGCTTCAGAGCCTCGCGCAGATTGATAATATACTCCGGCACCGCGCGCTCGCCTGCATCAATCAACACTCGCCTGACACACAGACAACAAACATTCACACACTTCTTACGATCAATAAATAGGTTGTACGTGGCAAATAACTCACATATTTATCTTGTGCACTGGTTCATGTGTTCATGTTTAATGTACCTTCTGCCTGTCCCGACCAGGTAAGTGTTGGTGCCCTGCAGTGTCATGGGCCCCGGGTTACAGCCCAAAACACGCACCACTCTCGACGACAGCTGCTCGATAAGAGGAATCACCGCCGACATATTCACCAGGCCCCCACAGACACAGCACGAACTTTAAATGACCCCTGAAAACACTCCTGCCACAGAGAAGACTGACAGCATTTAATGCAGACACTTCCTGTTCAAAAGTCGCATTTCCAAAATAAAAGTCTCTGACGCTCAACGTGTGGATGTTTCTTTTGCTTTTATAATTTACATATTATAAGCACGTTAATGGCTTTATATTTAAATACTACAATGACATTATATAATCTTTGTGTTCTGCTAATTAAAATATACTGAGAGAGTATTTAGATCAGTGACAACAATCCATTTTATTAATTTCGCTCATTAATTTCTTCACATTAACATTAACTATATTTTTATTTTATTGCACAATTTCTTTATTTTTCCTTTCTTTTTTACTTTTTGTTGTTTTGTTTTTGTACTGTCAGTTTCTGTCTATGAGTGCTTAATATAATGATGTGCATGTTAAGGCAATGAATCAATAACGCAAAGAATATGTAGTCTACTCATTGTGAAATAAAGAAAATAAAGAGATGAGATATTTCATTTATTACATCTTTATCAGAAGTAATGAAGTAAGAAGAGAGAACATTGCTGTGTAAGATGCATGTGATGCAATATATAGAAAACCCTATAGAAATTATGAGATCAAAAAGCAATAAATATCTAATTAATACATTGATATAATCATGCAGTAACTTGCAGAAATATCTAAATATAGATTTGTCATGAACAGACAAAAACGGTTTTCTACAAAAAGGCAGTAGGCCTATATGTGGTTAAAGTGTGATCTCTAGAGTTACTGGAGCTAAAACTATAAATAAGGTCTTCTCTAACTGATGTTTCCAAAGATGGCTTAGCTGCACCAGCTTGAAACAACATAAGCTTCCACCCATGCAAAATTCAGAAATCATTTGTTGCATGATTATGTGTTTTGTTAAATTGTGTGTAAACACATGGCTGAGAATGAATGTGCATATGTGTGTTTAAACACTCAGGACAGTATGGATTTTGTGCTTTACTTCACAGACACATGAAACTTTATTATGGAGCTGCACAGGATCAAAACAGCATCAATTATTCAGTTGCAATACACACCGATAGTCTGTTAATGTTGAATTGAAATATGCACAGACTAAACTTAGTCATACAGATGAGCTTGTTAGTAATGATCAATCTTATCACTGGGATTTTAACAACGGTTACTCGTATAGTCAAAACAGACATGTTAGAGAGACAAATCGGCCTGTCACAAAGTCTCTTTTACAGTAATGAATCTTTGTAGACAGTGGAGGAACAGCCTGCTATAGGTTTACTTTTTGATGTATGAGGAGTTATTGGGGTCAGGCCACATTAATATCTGTATTAAGAGATGAATTGCATACCCACGTAGAGCATCAGAATATGCAGAACCTCATTCCCTTTGATGCCTTTTATTAAAATGAGTGAAGATTTATTGCTCTTGTGGATGTTTACTGATCTGAACTCCTCTTTATACTCATGAAACATCTTGATAACCGCATGGAGATCAGACACTGTATTTGTAATTTGCCAGAATCACACAATAACAATTGAGTCTTTATTTGTTTACATTTTCTATGCACAAGTTTGCTGTAAGTTCATAAAGCACAACTGCACAAGTCTTGCATGCATTTCTACTTGCTATCCACACTGTTTGTGTGCACAGATTAAATTTTAATACCAAATGAAAGTGGTAGTACTTTCCAAGAGATTTAGTCTTATAATAAAGGTTCAGGTCTAGTAAAACATCATGATTAAGTGAACGTTTCCTTGGCTTGGAAAGGCAATTCTCTCCTTGTGTTCTTGGTATAATCTCACATGCAAGATGTTACTGCTTTGTTCAGATAAACTGTAGTTGTCACAACCCATAGAACACAGTTCTAAATCTTAAATAACGAAGCACATACAGATTACTTTAATAAATTCAGGTCCAATTATCTATATATTTAGAACAGATCTGGCCAGTTTTCTGTGCGCGATGCAATAGAAATAGCAACGATGAGAGAGTAATTAAAATCTGAAACAATGACATGGAGAAAAATGAAATGAATGTGCTTTCATAATCACACAGAACTAAAACAATACACAATTCCTATTTACTACTGAATATAGTCCAATCATTTACAGACAAAATAGTTTCTATAGGACATATATCTTCTCAGAAATGGGATCAGAGTTTATATACAACTGAGAGGGAGGAAGAAAGGAAGTATCACTGTGGCAGGATTTTGAGAATAGCGTTCACCTCTTCAGCTACAGTCGTCAGTGCAAACTCAAACTGATCCTGCGAAAGACACAGACACAGTATGTGTCAGTATGAAAAGAGATTGTGTGTTTCAGTGTATTTGTGTGTATGTGCGTTTAAATACCTTGGTCTGAACCATGCCGGGTCTCTGGTCTCTCAGGTGTTCCAGTGTAGCAGCAATATCAATCTCTTTTGCACCTGTAAAGCAAAGAATTTTGTATCATGTTTCTATCAATATTTATACTGACTCTCCACAATGTGTAGTATTACTGAACTCCCACTGATATCTGATAATCAGCTTTCTTTGTCTTTACCTTTGGCCATTTTATTCAACACCATGTCAATCAAAATGTACGTCCCAGTCCGTCCAGCTCCGTCACTGATGGACAAAGTACAAGATTAATAAAAGTAGAAATACTTAAAAAGAAAAGACAAATTACAGACTTTTTTCAATGTCAGTGATTTAAACAAAAAATAATTATTAAATGTGAAAACTTACCCATCCTGAGGCCATCTAAGATATAGATGAATTTGTTTCCTCATTGGGAACAAATTTTGAGAAATTTAGCATTATATCGCTTGCACACCAATAGATCCTCGGCAGTGCATGGGTGCCGTCAGAATGAGAGTCCAAACAGCTGATAAAAACATCACAATAATCCAAAATAACAAAAATTCAGCTTTACGCTTCACAAGACATTAATTGATGGAGTCGTGTGGATTACTTGTGGATTGTTGTGATGTTTTTATCAGTTGTTTGGACTCTCATTCTGACGGCACCCATTCACTGTAGAGGATCCATTGGTGCTAATTTTCTCCAAATCTGTTCTGATTAAAAAACAAACTCATCTACATCTTGGATGGCCTGAGGGTGAGTACAATTTCAGCAAATTTTCATTTGTGGGTGAACTGTTTCTTTAATCCACATAGTCTTTTTTACCCCTTTAGTCAAAATGTAACAACTTTTTCTGCCTCTTGCGTGACTTTGCCTTCCCACTGACGTCATCATGACACCATGGGCAGTGAAAACAGCCAAACATGTTTTCTTCCAACCATCTGTCTTTTGGTAGCTGCGGCCACCACATGAAACTACTGTTGCAAACACGGCGATTTCAGCCACTGTACTCTTAAAACCTGTTTTCTATCCCATAAGAGCCCTGGTTGTGTGCCTGCTGATTTGAATTTTGGTACTTTGAAGAAGAAACATCTGAGAGTGTTGAGTTTTAAATTTAAATTGAAAATTTCTTTTTATTATTGTGCATTGTTATACCTTGCTTTTGTTCATTTCGTGAACATTTGTGTTGAATACATGCCTTATTTTACTGTATTTTACTTGAATGAAATATCTTATATATAGCTGACGACAGAGGCTGTTTTGTGGATTCTCTAACTGTAAGTAATATTACAGCATAAATGTCGAAAAATATATACATCACATTATGCAAGTGTGTGTTTGTACTTGCCTGCAGTGAACAATGACAGGGCAGGATCTTCCGCGGTAGCATTTGTTTACTTTCCTATTGGAAAGAAGACATACATACAATCATAAACACAGACACACACACACACACATACACACAGACATATGAAACCTGAAAACAGATTTCAGATGAAGTGCTGAATATCTATTATATAATAAATAAATACATTAATAAAAAATGAAATACACTACTGTTCAAACGTTTGGGATCAGTAAGAAGTTTTAATATTTTTAAGACTTTAAAATAAGTCTCTTATGCATTTATTTGATCAAAAATACATTAAAAAACTGTAACATTGTAAAATATTGTTATATTTTAAAGTAACTACTTCCTATTTTAATATATTTTAAAATTTATTTATTTGATGCTGAATTTTCAGCAGATAGTACTCCAGTATCACGTGATCCTTCAGAAATCATTCTGATATACTGATTTGGTGCTCAAGAAACATTTCTTATTATTATCAATGTCGAAAACAGTTATGCTGCTCAATATTTTTGTGGGAACTTTTACATTTTAAATTTTTTCAAGATTCTTTGATGAAAAGAAAGTTCAAAAGAACAGCATTTATTTGAAACAGATAGCTTACTGTCACTTTTGATCAATTTTTATGCGTTCTTGCTCAAATAAAAGTATTAATTTAAAAAAAAAAATAATCTTACTGAACTCAAACTTTTGAACAGTATTGTATTAAAAGAAGATTTTGACATCAAAGTGATTATAAAAACACTAACATTTGAGGATTTGGGGATTAAAGAAGATTAATTATGTAGGACAAATCTCATTGTTTGTTTTTCTGTAATGTTGAGGGCTTTCCATTATCTTCTACTGATTTAAAACAAAGCTAACAATATTTTCCATCCCCAACCCCTGAACCTAACCCTAATGCAAACTCTCTGCATTTTTTGATTTTCAATTGAACATTATTCATTATTCTATTAACTGATACATTTATTTACTAAATAATTCTATTTACTAAGCTGTTTGGTCAGCACAATATAGACAAAACCTGACCCACACAAACATACAGTCATATTAGCTTCAGACATGTTACTGGTTTGCGCTGCTGGTTTTACTCAGATGAATATTAACGGGGGTGGGCCAGCAACAAACTCAACAAATCTGATTGGAGAAAAACTGAATATACAAGAAAAACAGAGAGAGCAGAAATTGTAGGTAAGAGGAGAAGAAAAGGAGGAGATCATAGGTCAGATGTTAGCAAACAGAAAGGCTGAACAAAGATTTAGGGTGGAGAGAGATAGAGGGAGGGGCTGGAATCCCAGGGTGCACTTGGATGCAGAGTCGCAGTTGTCAATGATCACTTTTGTGACTATGCAACTGGAGCCAGTGAACTAGCTGCACGACCACAAAAATGACACTGGCAACCGCTCAGGAGCTGACACACACATACACACACGCTCGCACAACAAACAGGCAACATGTGCACATGCTCTCATAGGCGCACCTGCGGAAGTCAAGCAGGGTTTGGCTGGTTTCGGGCGTTTGGTCGTTCAGCCAGGTGTGATAGTGGAACTGCGTGACCGTACGGGTCTCGTTAGTCTGCATGTTCTTCAGGTAAAAACTCCGAACCAGGAAATCCTCACACCACACATGCTCAGAAACAAGATTAACCTACATATGAGAGAAAAAAGAGTTCATATATCAAACAGCATGACACAGCAGTGAAAATCTTTCTATATACAGAGAGGGCAGAATAAAAAATAAATGTTGTCACTGTTTTGTGTCTGCCGCATTGTAGTGTTCTGAATTTGCATTAAATTGCAGTTATTACTACGTGACACCTTAAAAGGAAAATCCACACAAAAATTATCTTCCTTTGTGTTCCACAGAAGAAAGAAATTCATACAGTTCTGAAAAAAACTTAAGTGCGAGTAAATGATGACAGAATTTTTTTTTTTTTTTTGGTGAATAATAACATTTTGTACTTTAAATTCTTAACAACTTGAAAATTTTTACATTTTTAAAAATATTAACCCTTTATAAGGAACACAGACTCATGGTGAAAACTGTATACATGGCAAAAAAAAAAAAATATCCCATGTTCATTTTACAACATGAAATGGCTTGACATGAACTGTAAACTTTAGTGAGCTTAAAAGTGGCTTTGCATTTAAGACATCCCTAAACCCTATAATTTAGCTCTTTCCCTCTATTATTGATGGAATAATGTTATTTACATGTTTTACTTACTGATTCTTTTAATATATTCTTTACTTGTATATTCATCCATTTGAGTCCCATGATTTTTTCTTTTTTTATGTGTAATTTGCCATATTTATGATCATTAGAAGGGCAAAGGAATAGCAGCGAATACATAAGCACATTTCTACAGACATTTTTAGCAAGTTAGGATCTGTGCTGACAAATTTATCATTTGCAGATATTTATAGTGTGTAAATTTAATCCACAATCCATCTCTGTTTATAGTGCCAGTATATTGAGATGGATTGTGGATTAACCATTTATAAAGGTCTTCAAATATTGCATTTGGTAGGGTCCGTGCTAACTGGAGATCAATAAAAATGTTTTCTGGCACCTGATTGGATCAAATTCAATCTCCTTTCATATGGTTTTGTACTCGCTGCCATTACTTTGCCCAGCTGATGTCATAAATAAGCTGCAAAAGTCACATGACTGATACAAATTTATGATAAATAATATATTGTTTTTTTTATTCAGTGTGGAGTTCAAAAGTAGTTAAAACTTAATGGAATTGCTGTACCATGTCCAAATATGACAGAAAACTCTTTGTCTAAGCTAATTCTTTTGTCAATATTCACTACCTAACACCAAAACAACAGAACAAAATTCCACAGTCATCCTCACTCTGGATATTTATGTGTATGGTACCTCATAAATGTGGTAGAGGTTGGAGCCTTCATCGGGCCAGTAGTGGTAGCACTGCTTCACACCATTCTCAGTGAGAGGAGTCAACATAACAATCACCACACACCCACTCTCCCAGACCATCTGCAAGAGAACACACTCAACATTATACACACTGCATGACCATCTGCACGAGAACATACACACTATACACAGACACATACTGTACACACTCCTCCTGACCATCTGCATGACACACACAGACTCTCCCAGAGATCACACACGAACACACTCTCTTATACGATCTACAAGACTGCACAAACTATTGATGTAAGCTTTCAAACAAATAACGCAGTTTACCTGCCAGAAGTCAGCCACGGTGGAGGGAAGCGGGCCCTGAGTGGCAATGTATGCAGGATTACGAGGGTCATGATCCATCTAAGAGAAGGAAAACAACACAATCAACCCCCTCTGCATTACATATACTCTGGTTGTAAGTGGTTTAAATAATACACGTGAGAATGAGCATTCAAAACACGAATGAACTGCGCCCACTAATAGCGCAATTTACTTGCATGCACTGTCTACATCATTATGGTACCCGATTCACTTATGCAAATCAGCTAATGCTGCAAACGTGGCCATAAAATCCGTACCGCACATAATTCGCACAGTGCGATTTTCAATAGGTTGATAGCCAACTTTTCTGTAAAATAACATTAACTGTGACAGCAAATAGTGCTCAGTAACCAGCCGTTAAGTGTATTCCTCAAGGGCATAGTGGTGATAAAGCAGGTCTCAGTTTTTTGCATTAACTGGTCCACAGACAGTTAATCAATGCCTTCTATCCAAAGTAATTTACTCTAAGTGTTTTCAACAGATGCAGTCACTCTGCAGCAAACTGAAGTTAAAGTTTCCTACACCTAATAGTAGTGTTTTCAGCATATGTGTACTGTGCAGTTTGAGCTATAGTTTGTTGTTTTTTTTGTCAAGTATTGTATGTAGTTTGGCCTCACGATTGGGCTGGCATTGATGTAGTCAGAGTTGCCTTGATTGTTCTCCACTTTCAAAGTTATTCTGCAATGATCGTCTAAAAAAAACAAACACAAATTTTATTTTCAATTCTGAAAAGCTCATTTACATCACAGAAATTCAATAATAGACTAATGGTAACAGAACATGAATAAACAAAGCACCTGAAAGTGGATATGTTTGTGTGTGTGACTCACAGGCTATCACTGTGCTTGTGCGGTTTTTCTTGACGTTGCCGTCTCTTTGGCCGATGGTGGTGGCATTGGGCTCGGCTTGGTACGCACAGAGAGCCTCCCACTCCGACTCCAAACGATTCTTATTTTTCAGGTGGTCCTCCATATATGCCTACATGTGTATAGAGAAACATACAGGATGTTTTGAGAGTCTTGTGCCATTATACAGTGGTAAAAGATCATTCAAAAGCCTCCAATGAAATGGAAACTTCATGCAAAAGTTTAGAGTGATTAAGAAATTAATAAATTTTATTCAGCAAGGACTCAGGATTAAATTAATCAAAAGTGACAGTGAAGACATTTATAACATTACAAAAGATTTCTATTTCAAATAAATGCTGTTGAAATTTGTTAATAAAAAATTCTAAGAAAAAAATACAGTTTCACAAAAAATTACAAATATTACAGTTATGGAAACTGAAATTACAATAATAAAAAACATAGTAAATAATTACAAAATAAAATGTTAAATGTGTAAACTACGTTGTAATACAATTTTTAACAACTTTAAGCTTTTGTTTGTGAGTGAAGACATGAGCTCTGCCTTGGCACCGGTTGTCATTGAATAAAGGCATCTGTGTTGCATTTCCAAGATTCGCATGTTTGTTCTTGCATGTACCAGTATCATGTGACCAGTAGAGATGTCCATGTTGGAGTGGGCAGGCTCTTCGCTCCAGGAGGAGGTGCTAGTGCGTGCAGAGGGGCTTGGCATTGGGCCATCACTCAGCTGAGATGACACACTATTTATACGAGAAGAATGAATAGGATCCGACTTCTCTACAGGAGGCTTTACTGCCATTCGCTGCCTACACAGTTCCTAGAGAGAGAGAGATGGAAATCTCATATCAATCAAAGAAACAGTCTCAAACAAACAGCCCTGCACACACACACACACACACACACACACACACACACTCACTCTTTGGTACCTGGTAGGTAGCAGTGGCGTCAGTGGTGGGGTCAGAACCAAGGTTGGTGAGCTTCTCTTTGAGTTTGTGATGAGAGCGGTGACGCAGACAGTAGACCACGCTGGACGCCAGCAACACTCCAGTTATACAGATGATGGAAATCACAGTCAGAATCAGAAACTTCAGAGACTCGGAGCGACTGTACTTAGTCGGAATCTCATTCAGTTTGCTGCTCTAGAAAGAAACAGAAAGACAAGTTGAAATACATTCTTTCATGTGAAAGAAATTTGAAAGTGCATTTATTTTCTGAAGTCTGTGATATATATCAAGAAGAGGATGCTACAGTTGTGGCTCAAATCAAAATTTGTTATCGGTTTTGTTCTTTATTCTTCAGACACTGGCAGAACCCTGTGGAGAACCTCCGGGCATCCTTCTGAAGGTGACTCAAATCATATTGTGAACTTGGGGAGCTTTATTTTATGTTTCAAGTGCCTCAAAACCTTATGTTACTAGGTAAACCATTTGACAATCTTCAGTTTTCTTGCTGGACTTATGGGCTCGATTTTGCAATATTTTTGAAGAAATTTTTGGGGTTCTTCATACAGTATATGGGTCCACCAGTGTGGTGATTTTAAGAAACCCTAAATAGTGCATCAAATTGTCATTTTCCATCAATTTGATTACCAGTAGTTTTTATACAGTATATTTAAAAAATTCTAATTACAGAATTGCATTTTATTCCGTTTGAATATTATCTTAACAATGAGAATATCAAATCCTTGTGGAAAGATGACAAGAAAAGTTGAAAGAATCTTACATCAGTGACTCCAGCCTCTACAATCTTGACTTTTGCTTCTTTCTCCAGTTCATCCTTACGATGGACTGATACAAGAGAAGAATCACAATCAGTGGAGATCAGAGTACTTATAAATCTGAACAGAGACATTCATGAAAGAGCTCATCTTGTATATCATGTGCATAGTTTAATCTTACTAAACTAACCTGCCACATTAGCCACATCTGCTGTAGTGATGTTCTGAGCGTTTGGACGGACCTGAAATGTCACAGCTGGACTAACAACACTATACAAATACACAAACACACAGCAAATTATTTTGAGGAATCATGTCAGTGTCCAAAAACATTAAATATACCCTATGTTAGTGTTTTAATCGTAAAAACATGAATATAATAAACTGCATTTTTTAATGATATTTTAATTAAAATATACAAAGTAAATAATTGTTCAAATATAAAACATATACACAGTTCATAAAACTACTACTAGGATTTAAATATGCCTTCCAATATGCCTTAACTATATATTTTACTCAACTTAATTTCTAAATTTACCATTATATTCCAAACCTACAGTGCAAGTTATTGTAATTTGAGAAATAATAAATGATGACTCACGAGAGCTCTGAGAAATCAGTCATTTGAATCTTTGCTTTACGAGCCACCAACTCCATCAGATACAAACCCTTATCAGTGGGAAGATTTCTGATCCAAAGAGAGAAAGAAAAATGTTTTTTAAAAGAGATCTTAAAAAGCTATTGATTCTAATGCAATCAGATAATAATAGTGAGTGAAATACTAAATTATAATTCAAGTTTGGGGTAAGATTTTTTTTAATCAAATGTTACTGTTAATACTGTACATTAATAATGTTTTCAAATAATATTTCAAATAAATTCTGTTCTTTTGAACTTTCTACTTTTCAAACAATCCTAAAAAAAGGTGTCATGGTTTCCACAAAAATATAAACTATTTTCAACACTGATAATGATAAGAAATGTTTTTTGAGCAGCAAATGAGCATATTAGAATGATTTCTGAAGGATCATGTGACACTGAAGAATGAAGTAATCACGCTGAAACACTTCGCTTTCCATCACAGGAATAAATTTCATTTTAAAATATATTAAAACAGGAAACAGTTATTTTAATATATATATATATATATATATATATATATATATATATACACACACACACACACACACACACACATTTTTTCATATTACTGTTTTTACTGTATTTTTTTTAAATAAATGTAGCCTTGGTGTGTGAATTTTTCCCAATGCTCATTAATGTCTATACTTTAAATTTTAGTTCTCATCTAATGCTTTAGCAATATTGTGTGTAGAAACTGGCCAATAAAAGACAGTGAATTTAACTGAGAGAGAAAGGGCGTAAACGTCCCATGTAAATATCTTACTCTGTGTCAGTAATAATGTATCCGTAGATGTCATTTTTAGCGTTGCTCTGGACATCCAGCTGAAGATCCTGTACTTTCATGTTCTTGCGGTGTGGTGTAGGGTTTTCCTTCAGGGCAGAGGAGGGCGCTATAGCTGCTGCCTGAACCCAGCCTTCTACCTCCTCCACTCTCTCTATGGCCTTTTTCTGCATCCCCACCTCCCGATGTGTCGTTCGGCTACGAACTGTCTCCACAGACACACCCCGCCCCTTATCAACAGGCTCTGGTTCTGAACTGGAGGTTTTATCCAGGTACTGCAGCAGCTTTCCTAAAAAGCCCTTATCCTGCTAAAACAGGAAATAAACACAGGTGGAATGCAAATCCATCCTTGAAGGAAATTCATTGCATAATATTTAAGTTATTTTAATTTATGCAACTGAAATGTAATTTATCTTTGAAAATCTGAAAAGTCTAAATCAAGCTGGTTTATGGAACATTAAACTAGCTTGAGTCTTGACTAAGATCATGATCTAGATCTGGGGTTTTCAAACTGGGGAGAAAAAATATATTATTTTGTGTACTTGCATAAAGTATATTTCTGACCTAATACAACCAACACTAGAACTACCTTGTTGTCCATAGTTCTCTTCGCCTCCACTACTGTCTGTCCCTCTGAAAGAGAAACATCATGATCGTTATAAATGCTTTTCTATATATGAGTGACTGGCTTTGTTTCAGAAGATGTTACCTGTCACAGGCGGGATGGTTTGGACTGTCTTTTGAGTGACAGATGGACTTTCCTCATCCTCTTCCCTCTGATTCTGAGCACTGTCTTCAGGAGCTTGATCCATTACATAACTCTCAGGATGCTGGTCCTCATATTGCATGTCTTCTGCCTCATCCTCAGGACTCTGCTGTGTCTCCAAGTCTCTGGGCGATTCTCCTTGACCTGCCTGCTTGTCCACCACCTGCAGAGCATCTGCGATAAGAACAGCAAGCTTATCCAGGTCTGCTGCCTTCAGACTCTTCACATCCACACTGTACCTTCCCACATTACGCAGAACTTTCCAGATAAAGGATTCTGTGAAAAAGTGAATATTATTTCACATTAAGATCTGGAGGTTATCTGATTATAGTTAAAATATAAGAATGCTTTTCTGAGGGTCAGTCTCCAAAGGATTTTTATTTTTTATTTTTATATTATTTGCTCCACATGCCAAAAAGATTTTAAAATGACTCACTGAATTATCAAGTGGCAACATCATGCAATACATGGCTGGCAGTGAACTGTTTACTTTGTGTCACTAGTGAAATTGCAACAACAACAACAAAAAAAAACAGTCTCTTCGCATTAAACTGGGATAGGAGTATTTTAAATTTTTCTATTAAATTCATTAAAAATTACATACTGAACCATTGAATTTTGGCCTGTTCCTCACACAAAGCTATCACTGGGCTTTTAATAGTCTAGTTTGGACTTCTTCTGTGTTACTCTTTGCTACTTTATTGTCCTTTATAGAGCTTGACAGACTCTAGGCTACCTTTGTAGTTTGGAAAAGACTAGCTTTAATATTCTGCCAATCATCTCCTTATGTTTTTCACAGAAAAAGAAAGTCATACAGGTTTCAGATAACACAAGTAATAGGTGAACAGTTGAACAGGTGCAAGAAGGAAGAGAAAATAACATCATACCATCCACGGGTGTAAGAGAGTCACTTGCGGAAGACTTTGTTGATCCATCTTTTAAGTAGATTCGGTCCGCTCTGGATCTGTCCCCCAGATCAGGCTGAGGGGGTTTGTTCTTGGAAAGATACTTCTGAAGAGCAGCTGTCAGCAGGTCTGCTCCCTCTTCCTTCTGGGGAACTTGTGCTGCGTCGCTCTGGTATCGGCTGAGGTCAGGGTAAGACTGTGACTGATGGGGCACCTCTGGAATGAACTCAGGAGGGGAGGAGTCAGTTTCAGGGCGTGGTTCTCCAGAGCGATAATATTGAAGCTCCGCCCCCTACACAGGATGAGCATACACATTTAAACCATTATCAGCTACTATAATAAGCTTTAAAAACCATATATACTGGTAAATCACACTTGCTGTGTTTATGCATTTAGCAAATTTAGTAAATTTTCCAATTCAGCCTGCCATGTTAACAATTTTGCATATAATTGGGGCTAAAGACAAGATTTCTTTTCACTTTTATTTGATAAACAATTCTACTACTGTGTTCGGTCACCACTTGATGCCCAATGTAAATCTCTGACCTAATGCAAAACCAAAACCATAGCCCCAGGACATACACACCTTACTCACCTTGTGTGATGTTTTTGGTAGCAGTCCCAGGTGCTGCAGGTATTTCAGGGTCTTCCTGACCTCAGCCTCGGATGATTTCATTCTCCTGTCTCCAGCAGCGGTCCCATAACCCTGCGGCCTGTCAGAATATCAAGACATAAGCCATGACTGTAGGAATCCTTTGGCAGGGGAATCACAGGTAATAATCAGAGATAACTTGCATTCTCTGTAAAGCTTCTTTGAAACTTGTGAAATAGACTATACTGTGTTGCTAAACCTCTTAACCAGAAGACAGTTTTTATCGAGAAGTTGCTCTTATATTAGTTATGTGTCATTTAAGTAACTTTTACTCAGATAAACTGATCTAACTGAACTGAGAATAGACTATAAAAAGCTATAAAATTAATGTGGTGAGTATAGTAGATAATTTGGTTTAGGATTCCAATGAAAAACTATTATATTAAAATCTCTCACTCTGAGTTTTGACTGGTATCACAGCAAATCTGAGCACAGTGTGTGAGCTTATTGATCTTCTACAACTCTGTTAGAGACAAAGTCTTTTTTGCAGGAGAAAAGTAGAAGACATGAGCAAAAGTCTCCATTTAATTTTTTTTTAAGATATTAATGTCACCATGAAATCAAAATGGACAATTCTTATTTTTATGGAATATTGCAGAGTTTATTAAAATGATTTATCTGTGCACATTTTTTTTTTTTTATCTATGTCTCTTCATAACCGTTAACCTTTAAAACATTTGGTCTCATTCACTTACCGTGCTTGAAATATGCCTACAAACATTTTCACAAGCAAATCATTATTCATAAATAACTTTCGGACTAAAATTTATTTGAAAACTTATGGAAAAATGTAGGAATTACTGAAACCACACATACACAAAATTTCCAAATGCTATGTATACATACATACATTTATTTATACAACAGTTTGTTCTGGTTCTCAAATCTTGACTGGCTGAGAGCCTTTTCCAGCAGTGCAATATTCCAGTATTATCAGCACTCTAACCATTTTACCATTTGTATATGTGTATGTGTGTGTGTACATATACATACATATATATATATATATATATATATATATATATATATATATATAAAAGAGTAAGAAAAAGAGCGTTGTAGTTTGAGCTGCAAGGTTTATCTGCATAAAAACACAGATAAGTTCATGTACAGCTGGCTAATAAGCTCTAATAAGCTCTGTATAAAAGGTTTTGAGGATGGTAGCATGCTTTAGGATCTTGCTATGTGTCTCTTAAGCAAGTAAGCATCTTTAAAGAGTGTTATATTTTTTCTGAGAGAGATGAAAAGCCATAAAGTTTCTTTTACTTGTGTGGAAAGCCCTTATATGGAGCTGATTTGGGTGTGGTTTATGCAAATTATTTTTCATTTGTGATGTTTCCTTCCTTTGAGTGTGCTAACTCACTGGTAAATGTTAGTGTTTTACCTGGGCTCTGGTGATGGAAGGGAAACCTTGCGTAGTTTTGAGAACTCATTTGATAAAATTTGTTGCGTGACGTCGTCTTCCCAAGACAACCCTGCAGAAACATAATGAAGGCAGAAGATTTTGAAATGTGAAATGAATTCATCACACACTCATCTTACATGAATTGTCACATACACACAAAGCCTTTGATTTGATCCTTGAATGCTGAGGAGCTCTAGGAGCAGCCTTTATAACCATGGTGACAGTGATGTGTGCGGTTGCTGTGGTGACATTAATGCACCTACCTCTGTGTGCCAGTTTCTGAAGCAGCGTGCGGAATCTCTGTACCGTTGCTGCTGTCACGTCATATGTGTAGACGTCTGTTAGTGGAGCAGCCTCACAGCGGCCGAACATGCCATCTACAGAGAAAATCAAATCAATAGCCACTTCAGAATGACAATTATGTGCACAAGAATACTTCATGCTGTGTGTGTGTGTGTGTATTTTTAGATCCATTAAGAGTCTCAGCTTATTAGAAACAGTCACTAGGGGCAACTGACCAGCTGGAGTCACCATCACCTGCCTGATAGTAAGGTCACACCGTGTGTGTGTGTACGCACAGAAAATTACATTTGCATCACATGAGGGGAAACATCTCTGTGTTATTATACGGTATGTAATTGGAGCACAGCGAATGATCCTATATGTTGTGACATTCAGAAAGTCAAATCATGCCAATTATAACAGAAGTTATTTCCATATAGAATTCTTATTATTGCAGCAGGAATAAAGTCTTTACTCCTAAGGGTTAGAGAAAGGGAAGAAAATAAAGGTAAAAACTAAATACTACTTGGTGCAAGAATCTTTGATTAAAATATTAAATTGAAAAATAAATTAAATAATTAACCATAAACCTGATGTGTGATTATGTGTGTGTGTGTGTGTGTGTGTGTGAATCAGCTATTTAAAAAAATGAGTCTAAACCATCATTTTATAATATTAGATTTACTGAGTCTTTTGTTTTTAACTCGTGTTACATACCGTGAAACTATGTTTGCATTGATGCCAGACTAATTCATCTGTTATGAACAATCTTTTCTGTTTGTTTTTCCTATACATTTCCAAATAATAAGAATCATTCAAATGAGACAAAGAACCTTTCATTTGTACAGTATTTAATTCACTAAATTATCTAATAATAGGACTTACACATATTTATTTAATGCATAATAATTGTTTATATTATGTTTATATTTAATAATATAATAATTTTTATAATTATACATTTATATTATTATATATGTTTATGGTATATTAGACAATTTTTATTAAATTTCAGGAAAAAGTGATTATACTGTGATTATATTAAAGTATAAAATTATTGGGTATTATTGGGTTTCATTATTCCTAGTTTATATTGGTCATTTTACATCTATTTGCTTTCATCTTCTCATTGTCAAAATTAAATAATGAACACAAATCCAGAATATATCTGTTTCTGTTTTTTTTTTTTTTTTTTTTTATAACTGAACAATAAGCAGTTGAAGAAAACCAGTGTTGTATATTCTGTCAGGCCACACATTCTGTGCTGTTCTGTACTCAGTAGAGTTGAATGAAATAAAAAATAACACACACTCACATCACATATGAGTAAGAAATAGGTTAAGTCTGATTGGCTGATATCGCCAGTCATCATGTGAATGATTTCATTCATATTACCCTCTCATTGACGGAGTGTGGGAACATATTATGCCAACAAAAAAGACTGACTTTCAACCTTTATGGAGGAGAGTTTGGAACGGTTGCTAAGCAACACAAAAATGATATTAAACACAGCATGTGTGGGGGTGTTTGTGTGTTTGATAGGGTGAGTGAGAGTCTGTATTTATTGTGACATAGCCAGAGTTAAAATGCATTGTATTCATAATGATGCTATACACAATCACACAGCTGCTGAATCCAGATGAAAGTAAAACCCGATTGCTTGATCAAACAGCATGATGCATGAGATCTACAGAGACTGCAGGTCCCGAATGCATGTGTGTGTGACTCACCATTAAGACAGACTTCATATTTCAGACACAGACCGTCCTCAAACAGGCAGCCTGAGAGAAAGAGAGAAACAGAATGATAACTCAAAATTATGAATAATCCTTCAAATTCAATGAGATTAGTGAAGTCTAGATCACAGCTATAATGATAATAACACAGAGAAACAATATTGTTGGAATCAGAATGACTAATGAAAACCATTAACAGCCAGTCAGAATTCATACAACTTTAAAGAGCTTGAGGATGTAAAGCAACACATGACATAAATGTAGCAGGTTATTATAAAAACAACATTATCTGTTGGGGTGAACAATAATATAGTTAAACTTTCTTGATGTAAACAGGCCTTAAAAAGGTTTTTTATACAAAAAAACATCTCAATAATGTCTCAAAAAGTGCTCCAATTTCCCCCAGGATACCAAAGTCTGAAATCAAGAGAAAGAGATCTTAGTATGAACTCAAACATTTCCCATCAAATTCATCCACAAACTATGCTGTCCATGTCAGTTTTATAGATCCCTTCTACTACGGTATATCAGAGGAGAAACATCTAGGAAAACTTTATACTTCAAAGAATTACATCTGAGATCTCCTGAGGGATAAAAAGCAATATCTGAGCAATCATATTTTCCTCTAGGCTGCACGGTATCTTTGTACCATAGGCACTGCTATGGTACAACATATCTTTGTAGGTGAGGTTTTACAATAGAGAGGGCAGAAATATGTTTAGCATTCCTTCACACAGCATATCAAATTGCTCAATATCCTCATCATAACAGCTGGGATTTCTTGTTTCTTAATCAAACCAGCTGAGACAGATGACATAACTCTGCTCATCTCATCTGCATAAAGACCAACAACAGAACAAGAACCAAAAACATCACATAAGTATGTTGCTGTTTTTTAAAATCTGTCATGATGATGATATAACTTTATTGTCAGAAAATGTCTGAAATTTTTCTTGTTCACTGATATAGTGATGTACTGTATTACAGGACTTAACTGCAGAGTGTTTGACATTCACACAAATCATTCATAGTAAATTCTGCTCACGCAAACCCTCTCACACTAAGTGTCTCAGCAGAAAATTTCTCAGGCTCTGAACGTCAGTGAGGGGTTTAGCAGTATCTGACCTCATCTACTAATGTGTGATTAACAAGCCGTGAATCCCTTCTTCTTGTTTTATTTAAGCCTGATTCTTCTTTGCTTCATCTAGTCTGGTTTTAACGTTAATTGTCATGATTGTGCAATACTTTGTTTAAAAGACTCACCAATTATAATTTACCCATTTCAAATAATCAACTGAAAGTTCTGCATGTTTAGTCTGATTCATAAAAAAGACATTTATCCATCATTTAGAATTAAACAGCCTGATGGACGTATTGCCTAATGATTTTAATTACTTAGTTAAAAAAAACTGATTTAATTGCCCAAATTATTCACATTTAAGTATATAAATATATAAAAAGCTCAACATTTTGAAGGTTAATGCATACACATGCCTCCACTTTCATAAGATGCATGATTGTATTTTGACGCATGCACACAAATAGAGCAGACAGGATGCACCCACACATGACACATATACACATAAATAACGTCATAATGCACGCTTGCCTTTTTATATTTCTATTAAAACCTCTCTGTTACTATGGAGAGTGGTTTGCATGCTCAGTTTTGGGGGAGGCAGTGTGAAGCTGCAGTCACAGTTCATCAGAATGATGGTGGACAGACTGTCTCCTCACTGACATCCTCTCAAATAAATCCACTGACACTCATCAACTCAAATTATGAGCCACAGAGGTAAGCTTCCTGTGTGAGCATGAGGCAATGTCTGAGGACTGAGTCCAGATGCTGGAGTTTAGTAGTATCCAGGTAGCTTGATGGCAGATGTGTTTCCATGAGTAATATGGATGGGCATATCATAAAGTCTGTTAACACTGAAACTGCATCAGTGTGTGTTATATGCTCTCTGCAACTTCCTGTAATTACTCTCTAACTTCCTTTTTTGACTGAGAATTATTTCCAAAAGGTACTGTAAAGTGCTTAATATTATTTCATAGAATAAAGATGTGCCCAAACGTGGATCACTTTGATAAAGCTTCTGTTTTACTTTAATACAAAATAGACCAAACAAAACAATATGGGGGAAAAAAACAAGCCATTGAAGCATATCTTCTTTTACAATTTATATTTTTGTTTTCACATTTTTTGTTTAATTTTTGCATTAAAAATAATAAGTAAATTTGATTAAAAATCATAAAAAAGTTTTTTTGTGTGTGTGTAATTATTTATTAACTATTATTTTTCAATTTAACACTTTTTTTTCAAATATAATGCAACATTTACCTTTACTTTACTTTTTGCCCACAATCAAGTAGGATTTTTGGCTCTTCGAAATAAAAAGTTTGGGCACCTCTGACATAGACAATAAAATAAAATTGCTAAAAATAAAACAATAAATATAGCATAAAGCATATAAAATGTCATCTGGAAACAAACACAAACAAACAAATAAATATGGAATAAATTGGAATTTCACTATTAAAATATATATTAATAGTATTAATATATATTATTTTGTGTGTTGATAGTTAGGTGTTAAATTTTCCCATACATTAGTTTTATATAATCAGTAAATTAGATTTATCTGCACCCACAATATCACTCTACATTTACATTACTTTTACATAATTTTAAATCCTTCTGCATTAACTGGCTGTCTTTGATCTGACAAACCTCAAGCATGGAGTAAATTAAGTTAAATTAGGATATGAAAACATTTAGTTTCATATTTTTTGGCTCACTAGTTGTAGTCACACCAGACATCTCAGTTTTATATATATATATATATATAAATTCACTTTTGAAAGTCTTGGAACTCCTTTTGTTTTATAGTCTGAATCCTGATCTTTGTCGGTTTATAATGTAAATCCATTCAGCGGTCTAGAGCAATCAAGTCAATATGATATTAACATGCTGCAACCTGTTGCCATGGTTACAGTTGCTAATGACTGACAGGATGACCTTTTTCTGGGCTGGGTTTATGAATCACACACAGACCCCGTATAAACTCTATTATTGTGGCTCATGCTGTGAGCAGCTGTAATCTGTGATGCTTCATTTCCTGAGCTGCTGCTGCTGCTGCAGTCAGAGGCCCTCCTGAACACACAAACCACTATCTGATGTTCAGACTAATAACATGATTAAACAATACAAATATGCATTGGTCAAGATAACAGGCCGAGTGTCCATCACCGTTTCTCAAGCTCCAGACCCAGTTATGTAATGACAGAAAGACCAGTGTATGAAGTCCTACAGCTTCACAGCCTGACTTAAAATCAATGAATGTAGAAAATGAAGCTATTTTAGAGAATAGAGCGACTGTTGGATCAGCCCGTGTTGTATTTTTGCGGAAATGAAGCTTAATTTTGATATTTCTGCTTTCTTTATTGGTTCAATCAGGAAGATCCGCTCATCCACGCGTCAGATTAAACACTTATTCTGCCCAGAAAACAGCTACAGAACAGAAACGACTCGGAGCGAGACACTGACTTCTTATCAGCGCGCTTTTAATACGGACTAATATTGACATGGCGCGAGCTTCATCTCGCCCTTTCCCTACGGAAACACACACACACAGACACACACACTATAAAACACTTACCGTATTTTCGGTCTGCCGCGGAGGAGAGACTGGCCCGAAGCGCGAGGATGGTGAGAAACAGATGAAACGATGCCATCCTTCCGATCAGGCGTCCATCATCTCCTCTGCTCGTTATTAATCCATTCCAGCGGTGGATTTCCTTCTTTCCGCGAGGTCTGAGGTGATGGGGGATGGATGGAGACGGTATGGAGATACAGGCAGAAATGGGAGAGAGAGTGACAAAAGAGAGGAGGAGACGTCAAGCGTACGCAAAACCTGTCAGCGCGCGCCGCAGAATCAGCACTGAACAGCGACCCGCCTCTGACGTCACACAAACACACTAGAGGTGAGGCTCGAGACAAAATTACAGAAAAATCAGACCATTTTTAAAATGGCTAAATATGTTTTAAATTGATCTCATACAAGTCATACAGGGATATCATAGTTAACTAAAACCATAGAAAAAAAAAATAAAAAAAAAATAAAATAATTGTTAATTTGCCGAGGTAACATTTTTCATTTAGTTTAACCCCATATACTAAAATAACTACAATTAAAATAAAAATAACATAAAAAACTAGGCCTACATAGATATAATTACAAATGAGTTGATTTTTTAAAATTATTTTCCGTTTAACAAATACACATGCAAAAAATGGCTATGGCTATACGTTTTAATTTGATCTCATACAAGTTTTTGTATTTTTTTGACAGATAAGACGTATAATTTGCACAATTATATTTGCAAATTTAGTACACACTCTATCTATCTATCTATCTATCTATCTATCAGGGTTATTTATTTAACGAAAACTAAAACCATAGAAAAACATTCGTTATAAAATAAATAAAATAAAATAAAATAATTGTTAATTGTGGAGGTAACATTTTTCATTTAGTTTAACCCCACATACTAAAATAACTAAAACTAAAATAAAAATAACAAAAACTAGACCTATATATACATAATTACACATTACAAAAAAAATATTTTCCGTCTAATTGTGGGTAAATAACAAATACACATGCAAAAGAAAAAAAAAATTGGCTAAATATGTTTTAATATCTATCTGTCTATCTATCAGGGTTATTATAGTTAACTAAAACTAAAACCATAGAAAATAATATTCGTTAGGCCTATGTGAAATAAAATAACTGTTAACTTATATTTAACTAGTTGCTGAGGTTTCATTTAGTTTAACCACATATACTAAAATAAACTAAATTACAAAAATGTATAAAAACTATAGACATTTGAAAAAAAAATAAAATAAAAATGACAAAAGCACACAATTACTAAAATTAAGTAAATTCAAAATAAAAATAAAAAACAGAAACAGAAAATATAAAAATAAAAATTATAATTGATATTTTACATTAACTTAATAATTTAAGTTATTTCTGATCAACTATCAAAATAGTCAAAATGCCATGAATCATAATATCTGACTGCATTTTTATTTACAATATGACATCAACACAAATAATTATTCCTTCCCCCCATTCAAACTATTTACTGGTATAGAATAACTTGTTTATTGAAAAGAAAACAGTGGACATCATCAAATACAGAGACTTTACAATCCTATATCTGATGCCAAATATCCTCTAAGGTAAGTATACTGTTGGTCATAAGGCACAGGAAACATATATACATCTATAAGGCAAGCTCAGCACAGAGAATTGCTCTGACTGCATATGTTTGCTTTTTGTGATAAGTATTAATCATAATAATAAGCATAATAAAATCTGGCATAATATTCACAATAATTTATACAATAAAAACATTCTTGCTGACAGGAATAAAGTCAAAACAGTTTGAGGTTTGACCATCTGCATATCATAAGCTCAGCTCAGTGACACTGCAGCAAACGAAACCACAACCTTCACTTAATTTCATACTACACATGAAGACATTTTCTATAACTCTGAGATGCAGATGATTGAGGAAGGAGAGCTGGGATGCAGTGGGTGAGAGGTGACCAGGAGTGAACATGTGACCAAGTGCTACAGAAAGGCCAAACAAGATTCAGAGATATGGCAGCATTAGACATCCAGGGTTATGTGACACTGTAGCTGCCCATGCATGTTTAAGCACTGACAGCCAGTGCTGTGATGGTGGATACTGAACCACTTCAGAGAACACATAACACGTATATATGAACACTTGGGTGTGTAAAACATTTAGGTGCATATTTGGTTTAAATCACACACTCACACACACTTTATAATGAGCTTCTTTGGTAAATTTGTCTCCTAAAAGGAGCATCTGTAGGCATTAACAGAGATATAACACTTTCAAAGCAAGCATGAGTTCAGTGCTTGTTTAACATGAACTCTTAGGGTTAATATTTATTAACTTCTCCAAATACTATAACTCCTTTTTAGTATTTACAGTCTGAGTTATTACAATTATATATATTATATAATCTCTCCACCATTAATGTGTAAATGCCGGATGTTGTTAGAGTTTGCCACTCTTGGTTTAGAAGTCTTAATGGGTAAACAACTAATCAATCCAACAGATGTCGCTGAACCGTATCCCTTTTTAACTTTAAAAATCTCTAAACACTTTCACTCTTTCATTCACTCTTGCTAAGTCAGTGCACATAACATCAATAGCGCTTTTTTTTTTTTTCTTCTTTCACACTGTAAATCTGTTAAAAGTGATAAAATCTGAAGATCCAACGTACAAATTTTGCCCACAGGCTAAAACATATGGCTTAAATATGGCTGAGGTTTGGAGTCTTGCACAGAGATTTGTAGTTTTTTTTTTTTTTAATACAGTATGTGTAGGCAGATAAAGTTGGTTCCTTTGATTAAGGGGATTGTCGCCTCAGCCCATCCACTGAAAGCTCATACCTGCCAAACACACATAAACACACACATATTCACATAAAAATTGAAAAAACAAACAAACAAACAAACAAAAAAAAATCATGTTCTCACACACCTTTGTCTTTTTTTTAAACTGTGCCATTTTCATGAAAAACAGGCAAAAAATGTCTGGGTCATAATTTACTAAATTTATGTATTTACTTTGTATAAAGAAAATGTACCTTATAACTCTCATATCTTAAATGTAAACCAATATAGTAGTAGTATTTAACCTTCTGAAGCATGAATTATTACATCAGAAAGGAAATAATAATAAAAAAATTTCTTCAAAACAACAAAACTAGAATATAATTATTATTATAATCATAATTTTCTCCTCCAAAATGATGCATTTTGAGAGAGATATTTAAATAGTGCACACTGTGCATCAGGTTAAATTGTAAATAACCACTGTAAAGTACATCTTGTGCATATATTACAGTAATGGGAATATTCAGTATAATCAATATCATCGTATTCACATGATTTAAGGACTTAATCTTTGTAAATTATATAACATTTTTACCATTGCGTTGAGCTCTTTGATATATCCTCAGAGGTCAAGTCAACTAACACCTGGGAGAAACACACACACAATTTTTATATATGAATAATTTGTTCATGAGAGCCAAAAAAACAAACAAACTAGAAAATAATATTCTATAATTTACATTTAGAAAAATTAAATTGAATGTAAATGGCGAGCTCACTGTTATTTATCTTATGAACAGGGTTTAAGAAGTTTTTAATGCTATAAATGGTTTGAATACTGTTATTTCTGATATTATTTATGATGTGAGGGATATCACCTTTCCCAGCAGCCCTCTGTGTTTTGACAGAATTCCTCCTCCATTCTTCACGGCCACATCTAGTGTTCTTCTGTGCAACTCCACAAGTGACACACTGAATTCAAACCTATACAAACACATGTGCACACAACACACAAACACTTTTTACAAGTATTTTTATTAAATGCAAAATAAGACGACTTGATTTTTTTAAAAGGCGAGAGCAGACTGGAAGAGGAAGAAGGTGGGGGAAGAAAGAAACTGACGTTTGATCATAGACGGGATTCACTGTTTTCTTCATTGTGTTTGTTTTTCTGCGTCCAGAGCGTCGTTTATCAGGCAGCAAATACAAACGGACATATGGATCAGAACCATTTTCAGTAGAAGAGATCAGATTCCTGCAAACACAGAAATATGAACACTTCCATATTAAAAACATGTTTCAGAAGCACTGAAATACTTCAGACGAATCAAAAGTCATATGTATTTTACCTGCAGCTGTGTACCACGACAATTAGTTTGTTTCTTTGGGGACTGTGTCTGATGGTTAACTGAATTTCACCCAATGGAGCGAAACCAGGTGAGGCACCACTGTAAAAACAAATTTTTTTTAACTGTTGTGGAGTTGGAATCTCAACAAACCATGAATGGAACCAGACGGAAAGGTCAAAATATGTTAAAAATGTTCAAACATACTTCTGTAATTGTTGTATTGTCTTCTGGAGCTCCTGGGCGGTGCTGGGATTGGAGATGTCAGATGCTATACTGGGTGTCGGTTCTTTGCTGTTTAGGTGCAGCTGAGAGCCTGAAATGGCCAGGTTAGACGTGCTCCACCCCGATTTAGCCAGACGGGTAGGTGAATCCTCTAATGGCCTGCTGTTTATCAGGGGTTCCACTAGCGGGGAGGGTGTTGGGGTGGGTTGGGTTCTGGGTGCTGGGGTCGGCTGCTGGGATTTTGATGCTGGGGTGGGCTCTGAAACTTTGGGCAGCTGAGAAGAGGGGTTGGGGGTCGCGATGGAACTGGGGCGGCGGATCTGAACTGAGGACGGCTGATCTGATACTGCCAACTTATCCATAGAGAGAATCTAAAATACACATATAGACAGATATGCATTGGTTACTGATTTTTATGTGTTTTCAGCAAAAGTGACACTTCCTGCTGAGATGGACCCTTCATATAGGGCATGGTTCAGTTGTTTCTTTGCCAGTCATGTTTAACCTGCTCAATGAGGACATTAAGGCACTTTTTTCACTGAAGCTGAGGCAATATCGCGTTCATAATTGCAGACGAATCGCTTTTGATTTTGAATGCGATATTGCCTAGCTTGTCAGTGAACTACGGCTCTGTGTAGTAAATGCCACTCCATCTGAGAACAAGGTGATGGCGATTTACTGCTAATCACAGAACCGGCTTTACTGACGAGATGCGCATGATAATCGAATTCGATTAATTGCACAGCCCTAGGATTATGGGATCTAAAATATATGGCCATGCAAAATCAGGCATTAATATGTACTAATAAATATGCTAGTAATATGCATGGTTATAAGCAACTAGTTAAGAGTGAGAATTGGTCCCTAAAGTGTTACCGTTTATTTTTATTTAATTTCAGTTAGTGCCTCAACCACTGTTTTTAGTTTTGTTTCTATTAGTTTTCCATTACTTTCCATAAATTATTTAATTTCAGTTAACAAAAATGTGTGTGAGATTGTGTGTGTGTGTGTGTGTGTGTGTGTGTGTGTGTGTTACCCTAAGTGCAATCTTCATCTTAAGCGTAGAACCGGGTCCTGAGTTCTTGAGTGGGAATCGCTGACTGATAGTCATCTGATCCTCCTGCAGCAGCTTTGACAGAGGAAGAGAAACCGTCCCTAGGGAGCACTCGTGCTTCTCATCCTTTACCTGCACACACACAAAACATCAGATTGTGACTCATGAGACACACCACTGTGTTGTAAACACTGCAACTTCCAGACTATATATACACTTTTCATGAATAGGGTACAATTGATTTTATTAATACCTTGATTTCTATGATTTTGTTATTTTCCAGAAATATACATAAAAATTACATTTAAAAAAGAGAACAAACAAGTAGCAAAATGGATAGCAGGGCAACAAATCCAGTCTAAATACATCACTTAGTAGGGGATAGCTAGTATAAGACCAAAGATGGGTTTGTAATTATTGTTACACTTTCCTACAATATCCAGAACAGTATTTGCTCCCCCCTGCAGTGTTCAAATCTTTCACCTTTAAGGGACCAGCTCAAATTTTTAACCATTAAGCCACAACACCCCATGTGCATGTGAGTGCATGTTTGTGCTTTACCTCCACTTGAAGTTCTTGACACTTTGGATTGTGGATCAGGAATGTGAAGGCCTCCTCCCAAAGCGGCTCGTTGGTTTTATATCTTGTCTGAAAAGAGAATGTAAAACATTTAACCATTATATTTTCAACAACACAGAAAACACAAAGGCTCTGAATTGGAATTATTTTGCCATCTTAAAAATTGTGACTTAAGCAAACTTGCAGCGTCACCTTTTGCAGTGAAATATTGTTATACAATGACAGCTACATCAACTGTTAAGTGTAATGAATTTATATGCATTTATCTCTTTTCATGCAAAGCCATTTCAAAGAGCCTCACAATATTTTTCATGTTTAAATTTGCACCTATAAGAATAGTGCACATCTAAAATTAAAGGCAAATTAAATAAAGAGAAATCACTTGTGTGCGTCAGTGTGTTTACCTTGCTCTCAAAGGATTTGTGTCCCACGGTAAACTGGACGAATGGACAGGGCACACTGGTGACCTTTTTACCAGACTAAAGAGCATACAAATTGTTATTAACAACCCTTCCATATTAAACACATACAAATAACAATATGCACAAATAACATGATCAACCTTAAACACACGCTTACTAAAGCAAATAGCAAAAGGATTGAATCAAACAATAATAGTGTCATCTCAAACATGTAAGAATCTACAGTACATATTTGCACACTAATGACTTGAAATGATTCTTATATTTACTCCCGTCTAAATCTGCAATGACAATGAACCACACCTGGCATGCTATCCATTAACACAGACAGTTAAATAAGCTGAGCAGGCAACACTGTAAATAAATCTATGTGATCATTACATTATAAGTATAACCATAACATTTAAACATTTCATATAAGATTGTTTACCACTTTTTGTTCAAAGTCACATTCAAACTATTGATATGAACCACAGAGCTGTTTTCTATGGGGGTTATAAGCATACAAACATAGGTCCTATTTACTTAAATTGGAAAAGTCCAAAATCAAGATTATGTTTTAATAACATATTTTGAATTTGCACTATAATCTAATTAAATGGTACTGTAAATTCTGCTTCTTTAGTTCAAATCACAATATATTAGGCTGATCCAGTTAATGCACTTTCACATTTAAACAACGGAGCAATTTAAAATCAAGCAGCAAGATTTTTTTACTGAGCAATACTAAAATTCTAATTGTTAAAACTTG
Organism: Spinibarbus caldwelli; assembly: GCA_039654775.1. NCBI lineage: Eukaryota > Metazoa > Chordata > Actinopteri > Cypriniformes > Cyprinidae > Spinibarbus > Spinibarbus caldwelli. Next base: position 28,358,249 of record CM077235.1, read on the forward strand.
TTGAAATGACTGACCCTGACAATAGACAGCATGCCATGGATTTAGTCCAGTTGTGGTAGATATTCAAGTTGGAAATATTCCATTAGACAGAAATTTGAAAATATTCTAAAATATTTTATTTATTTCCTTAAATTAAAATTAAAAAATGAAGACATTTCCCCTTATGAATGTCATGCACTATTAATATCAGGACATAAAACCTAAAATCTTGTTGGATTCAAGCAAGGTCTTATATGTTAGATTTATGTGTGACTGTGTGTAAAATCTGCATTCATATATTGCTTGAATTAAATGCAATAATTTCAGAATTGGGAAAATGAGATGTGAAAGCTGGCTGAGATTTACATAAGAGAAATAGTCTCCGTTTCATTCAGACTCTGAATTCAGTGCGCCTCAGACAGTTAGATGCACACGCAGGTCTGCATGCGGTTAATCAAAGCACACAAACAGCATACTCTGTACCTGCTGCAGAAGGATCTTAAATCGACATAAACAACCTTGCCACTTTTTTCTACATCTGTCTATATATATATATATATATATGTGTGTAAATTGTGAGAAAACTGGTTGTGTTACCTTTATCGCTTTATTGACTGTACCCTTCTTCAGACCTGCACTGTTGAATTCTAAAGGATTGCGCTTATTTCCCCAAGCAGAAAAGGACGAGATTATTAGGAGGATGGCATGCAGAGTTAAATTCATAATTGCACAAAAACACGCAGACATTCTGGAGTACTCACTCAATCATGCACAACAGAATGAATGATTACGGATTAATGCATGGTTAATTTGATGAAAATGAGAAAAGATGAGGCCTCGTATTTTATCTGTATCATTGTTCAAATGATGAAAGAGCCCTAGCAGAACACATCAGCGTATTTTTATTCATTTGCGTTTGATTAGTGATGCTTGGAGACTGGGCACATGAGAGGACACAATTCAGGTGTCAAGGACAGTGATGAAGAAAGAATGAGAGAAAGAAACATGAAAGAGAAATATAGACAAGGCAATCCAATGAAAATCAGTCCAACCCACACTTCACTGCAAATAAACCCGAAACAAGTCCGATTGCAGAAACAAGTCACACCATGTCATGGGAACTGCAGGACACTACAAGACTCCTGAATTTACATTGATGAAAATGATAAAATGAGGCATGGGCTGGTACAGCAACAGTTATACAACAGTTACAGCTACAGTCATTCCAAATGTGCTGATATTTAATAAAATAGCACTGGAGGTTTTGGATCAGCACCCCGTTTGTTTGCTGCTCAGAGACATATGACAGTTGATTCTGTTTTTGTGTGGAACTTGTTGTGCAAAGCAAAAACAGACAAAGTATCTGTCCAATATTATGTCTGAAACAGTATGTTTAATCTGTAGGTATAAATAATGTATAAACTGTTGTATTAAACGTTGCTTGTGTGACATTGCTTAATAATGTATTTCATACAGTGAAGTGCAGAGTGAGACCTGTTTCATTCAACATGCTTCCAAAATTGACACTCTACTGCACCACTTACATCTCTATGTTACAATCCCGAATACATACACTACCGTTCAAAATGAAAGAGTCTGTAAGTTTTTTTTTGAAAGAACTTGCTTATGCTCACCGAAGCTGCATTTATTTGATTAAAAGTACAGTAAAAACAGAAATATTGTGAATTTTTAGCCGCCATTACTCCAGTATTCAGTGTCACCTGATCCTTCAGAAATAATTCTAATATGCTGATTTAGTGCTCAAGAAACATTTCTTATTACTGTTAATATTAAAACAGTTGTGCTACTTCACATTTCTGTGGAAAGACTGATCTGATGAACAGTTCAAAAGTAACTGAAGAAATTAATGCTGAACAGCATTTATTTGAAATAGAAATCTTTTGTAACATTATAAAAGTCTTTCATGTTACTTCTGATTAATTTAATGCATCTTTGCTATATTCAAATCTATATCTAATAAAAAAAACCTACTGACCACAAACTTTTGAAGAGTAGTTTATCTCAATCTTTCTCTTACACACAATTAATCAGCAAATATTTTGTCCATTTTGAGATTATCAATACTGACCAATAATGATTTTATCCTTCTGTCAAATACAGCTTCATCAAAAAAAGTCTGATTTCAAATAATGAAATCAGAAAAAAAATAGTATTCAGTAAACAACTTCAATTCCAGCTATTTTGTGCATGTCTCCTTTGTTATCACATAGTATTTTGTTCTGCATTTTTATAATAACTATTCATTAAAAAAAATAATTATATTATCATACATACACACCTCCATTATACTATAAGTGACCGGCCAACCTTGTTTCTAGATCTTGGTTTCGTCATTGGCCAATAAAAAAAACTTGATAAGCAATATACCCATAACCACATAACCTCATTTAGCTCTCTAAACAGGGCTGACAACTGTTGCTGTGTGAACATAGTCAAAATGTTTTCCCTGAACCGCCTTTGATGCTCTATATTCAAATGCCCTCTTTAAAGCAAAGTGCACCTTTACAGTGAAAAAACAACTGCACACACAAAAATGGCTGCATTAACACCTCTAACACAGACTATTTACATCTATGCAAAATGCAGGCAGGGCCTCTGTAAACACTAGCATGCTGACAGAATGAACCACGACATAAACAAATACAAACAAAACAGTCCTCAGAGTTTGAACAGCATTACAGGGAGATTTTACATACAAAAGGGAAGTTGAGATGTAACTATGAAACATTTGAAATAAACAAATGAAATAACCAGCTGTTAATGTACCGAATGCAGGTAAAATGCAAGCAGACCAATCTAATGAAACTGCCAGCAGAGTGACTCACAAACATTGTCCTGTAGAGGGCAGAAGTATTCTCACAGAACACCAACCCGGCAGAGCGGCGCTCTCTCAGACTCCCACTGCCCACGTGCCCCTCAAAAACACTCTTCACCCAGAGAGACAAGAAACCAGAGCGGGACAACAGAAAGAAACAGAGGATGAAAGGAGAAAAGGCAAGGCAAGTGTAGAAGTAGAAGTGATACCTGATGAAAAAGTGAAGGTGGAGCATAGAAAAATAAGGAAGGAAGAAAGAAAGAAAGCTAGTGTGGGTGTGTATGTGTGTGTGTGTGTTAATGCTCACTGGCAGATTTTTGGCTGAGTCCAGATGCACCAACAGTAATGCTGATGACAGTCCATCATTGGCCTGCCCTTTATCTGCTTTAATTCTGCTTAAAACCTGAAAAGCAACACATAAACATTAATCAGTGCCGGCTCTGTGGTGGGTGTGATCTACATTGTGAGGTTCTCCATAAAGAACTAAATAATGTCTTATTTTACACGCATTAATTACCACAGGAAATATTTTTGTATCTAGGGCTGCAACTAACGATTATTTTGATAATCGATTAGTTGGCCGATTATTTTTTCGATTAATCGATTAATCAGATAAAAAGCTAATTATTCTCTTTTTTTGGTGACAAAAACACTTTCACATTCTGCCCAATATTCTTCAAACAAACGTGCCAACTGAATGCTATGAAAACATACAGTGCTTAAAAATTTATTAGACCACCTGTCATAATAAAGAGAAAACACAAATATTTTAGGAATCTGTCAAAGAATTGTTTAAATCTAAAAATGTTATTGTCATTTACTGGGCAAATAACAAACTGAAACAACTAAATATTTATTCACATAATAAAAAGAAAATAGCCTCCTGCCTTTCATAACAGCATGCATTCTTGCTGGCATTGTTTAGCTACTTTTTGACTGTAATTGGGTATCTGAAAAAATCTTTCATAGATCTTTCTTTCTTTCATAGATAACAGAAATAATTATATTATAGCATTAGAAATAGGCTACTGTTACTAAAGGCCTTATGGATATTGGAGGACTAACTAATACAGATAGCTAAAAAATGATTTTAGTAAACACCAATACTGTTAGTTTAGAGCAGCAGTGGCACAAAGCTTACATTATTTGTTATAAACCTTAAATACATTTGTTTTAATAAATTTGTTAAGCACTGTATATAGGCCTATAGTTTAAATCGCTTAATCAAAAATTAAGATAATAATAAAGATAATAAAGACGAATAAAAACAAACTCAGTGTTAACCAAGTGATTTTTGATCACAGTCACGTTTACTGTAATATCTTTATCCTGTAAAAGGCGGCTATGAAGCATCTGATATTTATATTCAGACAACTATACGCGGTTATCCCTTTACAATTCCTACTCTCATAAAATACGTGCACTACATGTTGACTTTTAAACCTTAATTTAACATTCAACAACAGATATTTCAGCACAATGAATGTTTTTGCGCTCGCTTGAATTTGTGACATTTACAGATAAGGATATGATCGTAAACTGAACGTTTTTGCGCTGAGGACGCAAACGCATCTGTCAAAGTGCCTGACGGGGCAAGCCATTACACTAATGCATTAACTTAAAGCTTAAAATAAAGAATTCTCATGTTTTGTGCAGCTTGGATCACGTACTTCTCCCACAGCATCTTATTCTGTTTCCTCCACAATTTTTAGATGCATTTTGTCCCTAGAAATGCATCATTCAGTGCTGTAAAGTTAATATGACGCGACCGGCTGAAGTTGGACATGCACTGTGGACAGACCCGAATAATCGATAATGAGAATCGTTGTCGATGATTTTCATTAATCGATTTTATCGATTAGTTGTTGCAGCCCTAGTATTATCCCTTTTGTGCTATAAAAAAAATGGGGAATTTTAGAGTTTAAAAGCAGAAATGTGCAGTTTGTATTTTTGTTATAGTTCTCCTATACATACTCTAAGTTTAGGGTCAGTAAGATTTCTAATTTTATTTTTTTTAAAGAAATTAATATTTTTATTCAGCAAGGATGCATTAAATTGATCAACAGTGAGAGTAAAAGGCATTTATAATATATCAATAGATTTCTATTTCAAAGAAATACTGTTTTTTTAAACTTGCTATTCATCAAAGAACAAAAATATTAAGCAGCACAACTGCTGTTTTCAACACTGATATATCAAGAAATGTTTCTTGAGAACCAAATCAGCAAATCAGAATGATTTCTGAAGTATCATTTGACACTGAAGACTGGAGTAATGATGCTGAAAAGTCAACTTTGCCGTCACATGAATAAATTACATTTTATTTCGAAATATTTCCCTTTTTTTACTGTATTATTGGTTTTACTGTATTTTTGATCAAATAAATGCAGCCTTGGAGAGCATAAAAGACATCTTTCTTACTGACCCTAAGCTTTTAAAGGGTAGTGTACATTTGTTATTTGATCAGTAAAGTCTAAATTGTGAACAGAAGTCATATCATATCACTTTGAGGTGCATAAGTGGTGTGTTATGTTACCTCATCGAGTTTATCAGGTGTAGGCAGAAGAGAAAGCCATTCCATCTTCAGGTGAAGCTTTCCTGTAGCAATATCATCAAGTACAAACCACTACACACACCCAAAGAAACACACACACAGGTGAAACAGGGAGCGGAATTTATTAAATGAAAACATAAGTTTAATTTTAAAACTTTATATTTTATAATAATAACACTTTATTATAAAGGTATAAATCACTCAAACATGAACATTCTGCTGTCATTTACTCATCCTATGATATCACATGTCCCTTTCCCTTTCATTTTTTGGAAAAGAAGGGGCTGGACATTCTTCAAAAATCTACCATTCATGGTCCACCAAATCTTAAAGGTTTGTAACATCACATGTCTGAGTAAATGATGCCAAGTCAAAAGTGAACCAATAATTTAAGCATTTTTCTGTACAAGCTTTGAGCTCATACAAAAATAAAGCTGGACAGATGACCAAAATAAGACAAAAAGGCTTTTTTGTACCTCATCTACTTTCTGTTCCTTCTCTAGTTCATCTACATTGATGGTAAGGCTAAAGAATAGAGGAGAACAAACATCAAATGATTAAAAACACATCCACACACAGATCCTGACATTATTGCTTGTAATTATTCAATGATTGATTAGATCAATAACAGCCATTACCTTCCCAAAAAATCATCCTTATCAGTGTCTTCATCATAAAGCTCTATCTCCACATTCTGTCCTGGGTGATCGTACACAAAAGCCTAAAACACACATTAACACCTTGGGTTGGTAAATAAAAACACGTCAGAGGAGAGGACAAATTCAATCACAAATTAGTCACTTACCTCATAAACTTCGTTCCATCTAGGATTAACTGTCTCTTTGATGACTTTGGATCTGAAGAGCTGATTACCGAGGTTAATGACGCCATACGGGTCAGACTTTCCTTTTATCAGGCCACCCAGAAACTTGTCCTTCCCTACCAGGTCCAGTGCCTCCAGAAAGTGAATCCGCAGAATACCCTACAACAAAAACATACATATGATATAAATATTATGGTTGTATACATGTATACATGCGTATGTGAAGTGTATAAGTGTGTCACCTTTGGCATAGGGAAGCGGAGTCTGGAAATCTGTGCATCATTTACAAGCGGAACAGTGATTTTGTTTGGCAGCACAAGAAAACTGTATATGATATCCTGAATAATGCTGTCACACAGACCACTGTGAAAGACAGAGAAAGAGAGATTAGTGATGATGATGTTAAATATTATAACAAATCAGTCAAATGCATTAAATTCAATCCCATCAGTAATTTTTTCCCCCAAAAAATGTGATATTTTGAATAGCAAGACTACGAGTTCACAAGCTGTATAGACCACTTTTATTATAGTTTTTAGGTAAATTGAGCTTGAGAGCTGCAGTTGTACTCTGCTTACATTTCCACTGTATAGAAAACAGCAACTTGAATATTCTGCTAAGTAACTGTGTACAAAAAAAGCTTGTTTTTTTGGCTGAAAGTCTATTCTTGGTATTTATGCTAAGATATGAAACAAACACTTTTCAATGCCTTTTTTCTTCAACACACACCTTCAGGCCCTTTTTTGCTTGAACCATGTGAAATTAAACATTTGTGATAGTTCTCAAGGTGGCCAGGGCCCACTAGAGGGCCTCAGCAAACTTAAAAAAATAAAGTTTGTAATACTAAATGTTTTAATTCAACTGAAATGCTAAACATATACAATCAAGCTGTAAACTAATATAATATATATTTTTAAACATTTCCCCTTTTTTCCCCACAGTTCCTGAAATTTCTGAAACCACAAAATAAATTGTGGTTAATTAATTCATGAACACTCCCAGTTTCTGTGAACAAAACGCTGGAAAGCAAGTAGCTTTGTCTTAATTGCACCTGAAAATATCAGAGAAAACATACATTTATAGGTTTTTGAATATTGTTGAACTATGTGGGGCTTTCGAATAAAAAAAATGATGAAAACCACTGGGATAAGGGGAAGAATTAAAGCACTATAATGCTTCCTCTATCCTCCCGCAGCAGTTCTCCATTAGTACAGTTTTCATTTAAGTACTGCCATTTATAGTCTCTTCACCCACACTATGTTAATGACTGAATCTATAGCATTATTTTTCAATTAACTTGCGTTTCAGCTTGAACATGTAACACATCGGCATTAATTAATTTATTCTTCAGAGATCAAAGAATTCAGATTGATTTCAGCACAAATGCCTAACCAGAAAAGTGCATGAAATGTGACTCTTCTATGAAGGTGTGTGTGTGTATGTGAGTGTGAGAGAGAGAAAATATAACAAAGGACTAGATCTCTCCACGCCTAAACCACAACACCAGCTCCACCTATGATATGACTATAAAAGGAGAAAAAGAGAGAGAAATAGAGAGAGAGAGAGACTCCTTTGGGAAAACACATTAAACTCTACATTTGGACACACATACTGATGGTAGGAGATCACAGGGCGGGCTTTAAGATAAAACACACTATTAAGACCCCATCATTTCCCCACCATCACAAGTGGGTGTAAACGTGGATCCTCTGATGTGGTCTGACAGGAAGAGCAGCATTTCTGAGACTGGAGTGAGCGTGCATAATGTTTGTGTGAGAGACTGTTATCTGTGCCACCTCAAAATACAAAATAGGTCATGTGACAGCATGTGTGTGTTTCAAAGGCTGCCTTATCCCCTCTCCAGTTTTATGAAACTGGCATAATAATTTGATTTCATGATGTGTGACGGCTGAATCATGTATCACTCACTTTATTCCAGGGATGTCCAGCATATTTGTAAGACCCGTCCAATTTATATCCAGCAACTGAGAGAGAGAGACAGACACATGTAACAATGTTTAATACATAAAGGCTGTATATATATGTAAACGCTTGTGTTTGTTTCCTGTAAAATACATCCTTCATGTTTCACAGCAGCAACAAACCCACTGATTAAATAAAGTGCAACAGTAACTGCCCACTTTTTTAGCGGTCTTGGTTCTGGAAATATTTTTCTCTTCAATAGGAATTAAAAACAAAAACAAAAAAAGTTCAATAAATAGTTTCAAGGCATGAAACAAACCAATAATCTCTGAGATGAATCACAAACTTTGTTTTTAAGAAAAAGGTATTTGAAAATAGAAAAAAAAGACAAAGGTACAAGACTGTGTTTATATTTTATGAAGGATATAGAATGCTGTAAGCACTGCAAATAATGTAATCCAATAAAAAAAATGATTAACAAGAATATTGTTAAGTTTTTATTTTTTATTTTTTTGAAGAAAAAAATGAAAAATCGAAAGTCTTATGCTTATCAAGGCTACATATATTTAATAAAAAAATACAGGAAAACAGTAATATTGTAAAATAATATTACATTACTGTTTTTTATTCTAATATATTTTAAAATGTAATTTATTCCTGTGATGGCAAAGCTGAATTTTCAGCTACAGTCTTCAGTGTCATATGATCCTTCAGAAATCCTTCTAACATGCTGATTTTCTGCTCAAGAAATATTTCTTCTTATTTTTGTCTTATTAAGTTGAAAACAGTTGTGCTGCTTAATATTTTTTTTTGTGGAAACTGTGATAAAAAAAAAATTTCAGGAGTCTTCAACGAATAAAAAGTTCTTTAGATCAATATTTTGGATCAAGACATCCAGGTAACATGAACAGCTGAGAATGAGATGAATGAATGAGACAAGTGCAAGAGGAATAGATTTAGATCTTATTCGAACACAGTTTCTGCAGAGCAGGTCAGAGATTCTGTTCCGATTCTGAGGAAAACACTTAATAACAGGCTCATTCTCATCATCCTTTATATTGTATGATTGCCTAATGTAAGTAATGCCAGGTATGTAGCAAAAAATAAAAATAAATAAAAAATCAGACACAAAGACACAATGAAAGAATGTTTTTCTACATGTGACACAGTAGTGTGTGTGTGTGTATATGTGGTGGTTAACGTACAGGTTTCTTGAGGAAGAACAGAGACAGTGCACCAATCAGAGGCATGTCTCCTAGCAATGGCTCCATGATGACCCTCAGCACCCCATTAAGCTATAAATACAACAAAAAAGGTAAGACTATAATATTTTACATAATCAATCTTACAATTAATCACATATTTAAAACAATATTGGAAAGAGGACAGGAAGGAGGAAGTGAGAAATGTTGAGATTCAAATTTGCTTACAGGAGCAGTACTGCTCAATGTGTCGCAGCACATGTGGTAACTACTAGTCATTTTAATAAAAATAATTTTGACTTGCATATAATATATGTGCAGGTGACCCGAGTTTGAATCCTGCTTGGGTTATTTCCCGATACCACCACCTCTCATAATGTTTCCTGTAACATCTCCACTATCCTCTTCAGTTAAAGCCAAAAAGCTCATATAAATAATTTAAAAACTTCTGCTTGCTGATATGGGAAGGGACTAACATTATGTCTAATGCCTGACTATAAACTAACAAAGCAAAGAAGCTCTGTTATACAGTTCAAACTCATATCAAAGCTCACGTGTGGTCATTTTGATTGTTATCAGGGTAATGGGGACCAACTCAAATGTAAGCAACTTATGTAAGCAACACACAAACAGGCATTTGTCACACACTCTCTGTCTTACCTGTATGCTCTTGATTCCTGCACGGCAGTAGTATTTCTTAATATCCACATCAATTTCAGTGTTTCCGACAAAACTAGGCAAACACAACAACACACAAACAGACTTTCAATATCTCAAGTCCAATAATGAGTCTCGGTGGTAAAATTTATCCGTGTGTATTTTACCTGATCTGTAGGTCCATAATAATCTGTCGTTTATCTACATTCTCTGTATAAACTTTCACTCCATCCACCCTGAGAGGCTGCAGACAGGTGAAAAATTATTATATTTTGTGCTGTACTTTGGGGACAAATATCTCCAGAATGAGTTAAATATGACTAAAACGTCCTTTGTGGATGTCCTAAAAGGTAAAAAGAAGTTAACGTTTTACTTTTTTTAGTATTTTCAAATGCCAAAGATTTCCTTTTAGGGGTAGATTTAGGGTTAATAAATAGCTTTATATAATACAATAGCAGTCTTTGCTATGTCCTCAACGGTAAAAACAGATTTAAAAAAAAAAAAAAAAAAATTGCAGTGCTTTTATTTATTTATAATAAATAAACATTTTAGATAATTTTATGTAATTCACTATAATATTTTTTTATATAATTAATAAATTATATTTAAATTATTTGTAATTACTTATAACTAGATAAATTACATGTTTTATTTATTTATAAATGTAGTATTCTTTTAATGATTTTACGTGCATTTCATTTGAATGAAAAAAGTTTTCTTTTTGGGTCGGTTTAGGGTTTGAGTTAGTTAGGTCTATGGTATGCTCTCATTTAGATAGCTAGGTAAACATGTGCATGTACCTTGTCCCCCATGTCTATCTTGGAGAAGGTGAATGTACTAAGGTGCGCATTGGCTCCCTGCACTGCTGGTTCAATGGTCTCTCTGAAGATTTTATCTACAAACTGACAAATATATGGCCACATCTGATGTACAGTCTGTTTAAAAAAAAAGAAAAAGAGAGAGAGTTAATACTCTTGAGGAGACATTTCTGGGTTAGCACAGATTCAGATCTATTTTTATAAGACCACACCACCACACACACACATACCTTGTTGAGCCACTCCACTCTCTCCACATCTGGAAAATGAACCTGAAACACAAAACAGACTGAATTTTATTTTAATGGATATTTTAAACACATTCATTAGTCACAGCACATCACCAGCTGACAGTAACAGCTCTCAAAATAATTCAACAAATCAATATTTTCACACTTCATCACAATAACACATGTTGATTCTTTAAATGTAGAGCATGTGGTGAAATGTTGCATTGGGTCATGAGCTGATATAAATAGAGGAACTAAATTTCCACTTCTCTAACTCTTAAAATTAACTAGTTTTAGTCTCATTACTCATCATATCCATTACTCATTACATGACCACATTATAATGACATAATGTGGCTGTTTAACTAGAACATTTTGTTACCCTTCTGAAAACTAAAGGTTTTGCTAATAAAACAAGCTCTTTCAGTCTCTGTCTCTTCATCTCACTGAGAGCGAATGATGCAATAAAACTAACGCATTCTCATTATCAATAATAAATCTGTCAACACTACAACACTTCACACCCTTGTGAAGTAGGATTAGAAATCAGGAATCTTTTTTTAATAACAGGAAGCAAATGATTTTCATGAATGTCCAGTTAGTGGTTTTTGAGCATCTGAGTTCTTCCACAGATGCTGACACGACAACATAAACACAATAAACAGCTAGAGACACTAAACATACAAAACAACCAGTGCAGCCCAATTCACAAATGAATGACATTAATGAATCGGCTCTGTTAATGAATCGGTCATGAGTAATAGGTCTGAATCTGTCTAAAGAGTTACTCACTCACTGAATCAGTTGAAGTGATTCTTCACTGAACCAGTATACAGTATTTAAATTAAATATAATTATATCATACACAGGGACTTCTGGGAATGACCTAATGGAATTATTCTGATGAAGACTGATAAAGAATGGGATGTCTGAGTTAAAAGTAATGTTTATGTAAATTTATGGCAATTCAGTTTTTTCTTCCAAAAAACATGTCACATAATTTTACAGTTATAAATTATGCAATATTAAACCATTTACAATTTTTCACTGTACACAGTAGAAAACGATTTTTTAATTTGTAAATAAAATGATTATTGGAGTATATTTTCATTCTTTTTAATTAATTGTGCAAGTTGTTGTTTCTTTGTAATTAACTGTGAAATATAATTGGAAATTTGGCTTCTACACCAAATCTTTTCCTGTGTTTATGATAAATTAACTTACCATATCTCACAGTTAAGTTACAGTTAACAAGTTTTTACTGTAGTCTTGTTCTGTAAAAATTGCAAATGTTTTTTACAGTGTTGAAATGAGAACTGTTACTCATATTCACTCATAATTAAATCATATGAAAATGTTTAGATACTCATTTGTTTGTTTCTTTCTTACTGCCATGCAAGCTTGTATGGAAATTAAATGTGGAATTCAGGTTAAATTCTGTTTAAAAATAAATTCTGATTTGAACTGAATTGTTCTAGTTTTTGTCGCATCATGCTGCTCGCTCACAGTGTAGACAATGTCTCTCTCTTTGGCTACTCATCTAACTTTCCTCAACATGCAGTAGTGTAAACTGTGGTAAGAAGAAAGGACCTATATGGAAAGACGTGGCACAAAAGCATGTGAGCGAGAGATATGCCAGGAAAACCAAATGGAAAATCCCTGACTTGTCTCTGGCTCCATTTCTTTCTCATATTTTCCTGAGGGAGAAAGCCAGCCTGTGACTCAAAGCTGTGTTATTTCCTGATTATACGCGCACAGAGCAGACAGCAGCTAAAGTTAGCCTGCTAATTCCCATGGCCTGTCAGAGATGATCTGATTTGATATTCCAAACACTGCATCTGTACATGTCTTATCTCTGCCACAAACACACATATCTCTGGCCTTCAAAGAGCTTAGAAAGCATTGTTAGAGGTCAAAGTCTCATTCACAGACACATTGTGAATATATATTTAATGTTATTCTATATCTTTCTGCTTATTTCTATAACATCACACACTAGATTTGTACATTTGATTCCTTAATAAAGTAAAATGAGAATGTAAATGAGGCAGAAACTTCCATGCAGTAATTCCAGTTTAAACAGCGCAGTTCTGACACAACACAGGCAGCTAGTCTAAGCACGTAAAGCTGATTCATGAGGACGTTAACACGCTGACCAAATGCAGTAATGTGTGTGTGATTTATCCGCAGGGGCGTGAACATGTGCATCTGTGTATGATCTGATCTGTTAAGCAATGCCATTTCCTAGGCAAGCAAACAACTTTGTCATACAATCCTCCTGCCCAGTTGAGAAACAAACACACAGGCACGCTCATTCTGAGAGTGACTGTAGCAACCAGGAAGAACTTCATATAGATTTGACCTCATCTAACCTCTAAATGAATCAACCAGAGGTGTAGATTGTATTGTGAACTCGATGAAGGACTGACAGCTTGAGCTGCTTAATGATTTTGTGAGGTATCACAGGCACATCTGAGATGATTCAGCACGACTGATGAAGAACTGCTCTTAAAACAGGGATGCACTAATGTTAAAATTAAATAATTAGCAAATTATGATGTTCATGTTATGACCAAAAAAAGGCTGAAATTACCATTTTATACTATTTTGTCTAAAAAACAAACGAACAAAAACATGCAATAGAAATAAATCCATTAGTTGTAAATGCTAGTGAAAATCATAACATTTAATGTAATAATTATTAGTGTTATTAAAGTGTAGCCTATTAAGTGCTGCATGACTACAAAGGTAATCTAAATGTTAAAATATATGGAAATGAGCATGCACAATTAAATATCCAATATCAGAACATGTATATTTAAAATGGACTGATACCAACAAATTAGTAATACTGGCTGACAACTAATACTTTATCTCGTATCATGAAACTCATAAGACTTCTTTATGAAGCAGAATATCTAGACTTGAAATCAGTTTCAAACAATACGAGTTTGAGCAAATGATGGCAGATTTTTCCTTTCTGGGTGAACTAAACCCAAGACAAACAGCTCTATTTACTCCTTACATGATCAATAAGAGTGTGTTTGGGTTGATGAATGGCGAAGTAAACAAGCATCTCTGCTGAAAGAGAAGAGACAGACTGACACCCCACAGAAATTTACCGACAGTGATGACAGGATGACGAGATGAATGAGGCTGGCGATGGACAGATCTGCTGATATAAGTGAGTTGTTGTTTATACTGTCAAAGACAAATGACAAGACCGAGGAGAGAGACATACTGTCCTAAAGAACACGGTGCTTCCTGAAAGAACAAGAAGATGGCTATAAGTAGAAATCAATGCAGAAGAAGAGTGCTAAAAACCTTTACCCGTTAATAAAAAACTATTGGAGCTAAGCAAAGCAAGGAAAGAACAGGCCATATTCTCAGCACCTAACACAGAAGAAGAGACAGCAGAAGAACTATCTAAACAAACACACTCTCTTCAGGCCCTTGTGACGTTGATCAGACTTTAAAGCAAACATACAGTAATAAATCTATCAGACACACACACACACACACACAAAGTAAAGGTGTCTCTTGCATAAAAAACTGTTTTGCAACAGTCTGTTGGAGTCCTTTTTTTGTACTGTAATGCACTGCAGAAGTTCTGAGGTATTAATTTTATAAATATTATAAAAATTATAAATATGAAGTATCTGAAGCTTTGAAATACTACATTTTACATAAGTGTCTATTTATATTGTATATATAGTCTATCTATATTGGTTCTCAGAAGCAGCATCACCTTCCTTACGGATACTATGACTTGTTTGCAACAAGGATCTATTTTGACTAAATTTCAATACATTTGCAATAACTAATATACATTTTTTAGAAAGTTGGGATGATGGCATCGTTTGAGGAGAAAGAGGATCCCTGCTGGAGATGATCTTCCTAACCTGTTTTAGATATTGTTAGGACACATTTACTTTAAGTTTTTAACACACACACACACACACACACACACACACACACACACACACACATAGGCCTATGTAATATATTTTTCATATTTGATCATTTTTATGAAAAACATTTAGACATTAGGGGCTTGACATTTTGATTCTGAAGAATTTCAGCAGGAAGATTTGGCAATATTGCTCAGAAGTAGTGGCCAACCACATTATTTTAATAAATATTATAAAATAAATAAATAAATAAAATTACAGCATTTGTGTTATTTAATTCCTAAATTAATCTTAATTTAACAGTGTTATCATACATACATATTGGCTTTATTTTGCACATCGACGACTCTGCTCTCCAAGACACTGGCACTGACCACCAAAAAACCCTATATCTGTCGACCACTACTCAGAGGTGAATGCGTTACACAGAACGACTTGGACCAACCAAAAACTCTTTTGTGTACTCTTCATGGTCCAGCTAATAAAACTCAAACATACCTGGCTTTTCATTGCCATGTTTGATAATGATTCACTTGTTAGTTATTAACACATGCACAAACACAGACACAACAGGGCAGGAGCACTGCCTTTATAATATCTGCCCTCCAGGTAAAATGTCACTGTATCTGCTTGTTCAAACTATTGTTCAGAAACAGAACACGGTGCACCTCATCTGATTGACAGGTCACTATGGCAACATTTCCTCAAGCATGTGACTCACTGTGCTTTGGTGATGTCACAATAATAACGTCAAATGTCATAATGGCAGTTACGGTAGTAACACACCACACCCACTAAGGAGAGGCTCTTGCACCCTATGCAGCCATCATCTGACACAAATAAACAATATTTCAACCAGTTCCTGTTACAAATACACATGGGCAGACCACTTCACTCAAACACACAAACTGAAAACTGATGATTATTGCAAAGTTGAGTGTTTATATGAGTATGTGCAGTGAGTTTCATCTTTGATTAATACATTTTCATGCATGTTCACAATTATTGTTAACTGTATTTAAATTATGAAAAAATACTTGAAATAAATGCTAAAACAATTAATATAAAAAGCTTAAACTTATTTTATTTTATTAAAGCAACATTTTAATAAAAACTTAAAACAAAATTAATTTTAAATTAAAATTATAGAGAAAACAGAAAACAAAAATAAAATCAAATTCAAAATATTACCAAAACAGTATTGCAATGATACTAAAATAACACTGACTCACAATCAAACAGACCATGCAACCAATCCCAAATCAGACAATCAGTCAACCTGAGTTTCACGAATTACCTGTTCATGTTACTTAATATCAGCCTAAAACTGAAAGAAAGAACAATGACAGCCTGTCCTGGCCATGGCAAGACTGCGATTTACAGCTAATGGAGTGAACACTGGAGTTTTGTGTCCCTGAATGCTGCTTTCAGCACACAGGCCTGCTAATATGCCAGAACTATGATCTCAGGTTAGACAGCAAACTCATTTGTTTAAAGTAACAGAACACCAAAGTCTGTAGGCCAAAAGAAACAGACTTGACAACCTTACTTGTCCTTGTTTGTGCTTAGAGCTTTGAAGATTTCCCACAAGGATTTAAATAAATGAAAACTGACTCCGAATGCAGCCTCTGATTTAACATTTCACGTTCAGAATGCATTATCAGAGCCGCACCCACCATAGACCCCTCATCTACTATTTAAATTAGTTGTCGATCAATGCACATTCTTGAAAGCCTTACAAGTCCACCTGGAAAAAGATAGGCCTAAGTGCACAATATATAGTAGTCAACATTTGAAGTGGATCAAAAAAGATAATCAAAGTTGTTCTAAGACAAGAACGGGTATCGATGAAAGGTTTTGATACACTTCAAATGTTGACTACTGTATATTTATGTGCATTTCATGTGATCATAATCAATGTTCCTGACCTGTAAGCTAATAAATAGAAAGAGTTGTGCAAATACTTGTTAATATTATTATTTAAATATACTTTATTGTATCCAAATGAACTCTGTAGTGGTGCTGAAAAGATATATATATATATATATATATATATATATATATATATATATATATATATATATATATATATATATATACATACATACATACATACATACATACATACAGTATATACATGAAAAGTCAAATGTGGATATCACTTAGGCCATTATAAATAAAAATAATCTTTACTGGTCATACTAAAAGTGTGTTTATATATAATAAACATACAATTTATAATCATTTGTTAATTTATAATGGCTGAAAAGTTTTTTAATCACAAATACTTTGTGAAGAGAAAAGTGATTTTTATTGTATCATAAATATTTTATTTTTGATGTTATTACAATTATGCTAAGTTTTACTTTTACCAATAAAGATTATTTTTATTTATAATGGCCAATAAGTGATATCCACATTTGATTTTTAATGTATCATATATATTTTAATTTCACAATAATGTTATAATTTTTATTATTAGTGCACATTAATGTACTTATGCAAAGTAGTAGAAGAGAGTTAATAACAACAACAAAAAAAAAAATTAAATATGGGGGAAAAATATGGGGTTAAAAAATATGGGGTTAACTCCATAATGTCTCTTTATAATGAAGACCTATCAAATACTTCAGATAAAAATAAAGATTTTAGAAGACCTTAAGACTGATTCTGCTCAGATCAAAATGTTGGATTGGTGCAGTTCTGATACTTCGGTTTCAGTTTGTGGTCTTGGTTATATTTGTGACTCATTCAGGTATGTAAGTAATGTCAGTAGAAAATACACAAACTTGTGACAACGTCAGATTTTAACGACACACTCGCAGAGCAACGACACACCGGTTGAACAGGGCTGTGTTAGAGCTACAGGTCAAGGCTGGGGTCAAGGTTCTCTGTGTGAAACATTAACAGATTTGAGTAACTCACCCACGGCGGCAGCTCTGAGCTCTGTATGGTCTGACGCACCGCTCGCTCCTCTTGCTCCAGAAAAGCCAGCGCTCGGTTCACCGGAGCGAATCTGCTGCCCTGGTTCCGTCTGAGCCAGAACAGCGCGGCCAGGACGATGAGCACCCAGCTGAAACTGAACTCCAGATATCCCAGCATGTATATGGGGAAAATCAGCAGGAATGTCTTGGCGAACTTAATTCCCATCCGCGTGGCGTCTGTCACCGTAGACTGCGGCTCCTCGTCCGGAAACACCGGCTCGGGTGTTTTGACATCCGTGGGGCTCGGAGGAACAGAACCCGGTCCGTTCTGACTGACCGCTGCTGCGGGTTTGGGCTCCACTCCGTTCACTGACGCACTCATCTCCAAAGTACACAAACCCAAAACAAACGAGAAAACTAAAAACTAAACACCTGAAGAAACGAGAGCTTCTACAGAAACATCTCAAACGTTTAACAAATCTTTTTCAGAAAACAAAACGAGTCGCGTCACTCGGTTCCGGGCTCTTCCCAGGAGCGCAGATGATTGGATCAGCACTGCTCCCCACCCGACCTTGCCTTGTATGGAGCGGCCGTCGGCCCGTGATTTTCCGCCCTTCCCAGCGAACTTTAGCTCGAGTCTTCCAGCGGCTGTCGGTCTCTGAGAGCGCGCCACGTCTCGCTGTTCTAACCGTCTCTGCGCGAGCTGTGAGCGGCACCACCTCTCGCGTTCACCACATCCTGCAAGAACACACGCACTCTGACCAAACCCGCTGCTCAGGGTTACACAGGAAGACTCTCTCTGGCAGAATGAGGGTGGTGCAACCAGCGCGCAGAGAGGCGGTCTGCAAGCGCCACCGGGTGGATAAAATGTAACATGCAGAATCACTTCACACTGATTATTATATGCAGGGGTGCACATAAGTGGTCCGCAGGTCCGCATGCGCGAGCAAAATTAAAAATGCGCTGTATAAATAAGTTCTGATTTATACAGCGCATATACTTACTTGCCGGCAACCCGCCAAAAAAAAAGCTTGCTGATTTTAGGTTTGGAAATGATGAAAATTCAAATTAAAATAATAATAATAATAATAAAAATATTAGCATTTTATTTTTAAGTTTACTATGATAAATAAATAAAAATAAATAAATAAAGTGCAATAATATTATTATCACTATTATTAATTTATTTTTTATAGTTATATTTTATAGGTCAAAGTACATGCCGTGGCCCATGTGAGGACCAAACCAAATCTCCAGGTTCTCATATGAGAACCAGGCTGAAAAACTTATGTGCACCCCTGATTATATACACAAGTTTACGTTGAATCTATCTATCTATCTATCTATCTATCTATCTAGATAAATAAAAAATAAAAGACCAAAAACTTGCATCAGCCTTCTCTGATTAATATAAGCACCGAATCAATCAATGAATCCATCCATCCATCCATCCATCTAAAAATAAAATTCAAAAAGTCTAAAAACATGCATTAACCTACTCTGATTAATATAAGCGCCAAATCTATCTATCTATCTATCTATCTATCTATCTATCTAAAAATAAAATTCAAAAAGAGCTTGCATTAGCCTAATCTGATTAATATAGACACAAAATCTATCTATCTATCTATCTATCTATCTATCTATCTATCTATCTAAATAAAATAGATAGATAAATAAATAAATAAAAGACCAAAAACTTGCATCAGCCTTCTCTGATTAATATAAGCACCAAATCAATGAATCCATCCATCCATCCATCTATCTAAAAATAAAATTCAAAAAGTCTAAAAACATGCATTAACCTACTCTGATTAATATAAGCACCAAATCTATCTATCGATCTATCTATGTCTATCTATCTATCTATAAAAATAAAATTCAAAAAGACTAAAAACTTGCATTAGCCTAATCTGATTAATATAGACACAAAATCTATCTGTCTGTCTAATCAATCAATCTATCTATATAAAATAGATAGATAAATAAATAGACCAAAAACTTGCATCAGCCTTCTCTGATTAATATAAGCACCAAATCAATCAATGAATCAATGAATCCATCCATCCATCTAAAAATAAAAATCAAAAACTTGCATTAATACAGTATGTGCACCAATGTTTAACTTAAAAAACATACGGTAAATATCTATAATTGACATGCAACAGTAGCTCAGTTTGACTCATAATAAGACTAATCATAAAATTCTACAAAATATTAATACTTCAACTTTTTCCTTATATATGTATCCATTCAGCATACAATTACAGTAAAAATTCTGTGATTGGAAATTAGCTGGTGTTAATGCATTTTGTTCACTAGATGGCAGTGCATGTACATTGTGGTCCTTAAACAAATGTTTACAAGACAGATATGTATTCTCCATAAGAATAGTTCAAAATATTTTATTGACATATGAAAAGACATCATGACATAATCAAAGTGCTTTTGTATCTTACAGGTAATGGAAGCTTCAAAAATAAATAAAGATATAATAAACACACATTGTGCATATGTCCTCTTTCTGTCATTCTTTCCATCCCTCCCTCGCTCTCTGTCTCTCTAGATATAGACATAAAACAGGAGAGATCAGCTGATGCTGGGCAATGAATCTAGAATGCAAATTCTAGTTCACATAGCTCTATATTTATGCGTATCACAGTGCAGATATGATCTTATTCATATACATGTTAAAATGACCTACATGTTAGCCTAAACTATTAAATCACAAAAATATCGCAAAAGCTAGACAAAACAAAAATGAAACCATTTTCTGTACATAATTAACAATTATGAAAATGACAACATTAGTATCTTTAAAATGATAAACATGCTAAATAAGTCAGTTTGAGATATTCTAATACAACTTCAAAAATGTATATCAACAAAGACAACAGCAAAGACAAGCATAAAACAACAATATGCAAAGAATTGTACATAAAAGCACAAATATGACAGGTATATTTGTGACCACAGGTTTAAAAACACAAATAAATAACATGAATTTAACTGGCAACAGCAATATTTATCATATAAAATCCCCTGTTCTTTAATTAAATTTAGTGTGCAAGTTAAAAAAATAACCAACACTAGCAAAATATTGGGCGACACAATCAAAAACTGAAAAAGATATGCTACAGGAGTCTTGCAAGTCCCTCCGTGAATGATATGCGAGTGTGTGTTTGCTATTTTGAGGGTGGTTAATCTACAGTTAGCAGGCTGACAGAAGTGCTGACAGTGAGAAGGTGCTGGAAATCATGGTTGTTGTGCCTGAGCTCATGAGAATGAGCCTGTCTTTAAGAACATCAGTGTGCATGTTTCTACATGTTGTAAGCCACATATATAGGGTCGAGCTGGTCGGCAAGGAAGCCGTCTCGCAGGTGCATGCGTTGTTTCTCTCCGCGAGAGTTGATGGGAATTACGCCCGTGTCCACAACCACCACCACGCCAACAATCAAGTAGTGTTCCTCTAGAACCACATTAGTTACCATTGGAACCTGATCTAGAGCTTCCTGCTCGGAACCGTCCAACTCCACCACCACCACTAAGAGATTCGTCCAAGTGAACACCGCACTGAATGAGAGAGAGAAGTTGTTTGAACTTTACTGTATGGAAATATGTCAATGCAAAATAGCTGTGCAAGCTCCATTTCACACGTACTTGCTTTTGAGAAACGTTTGTGCAATGCAACTACGCTAGGCATTAGCATAAACTCTTGTTCTGCAGTCAGTTTTCTTTCTCAGGTCAACTACTGTATTGTCAGCAACATTATGAAGAGAAATTTGCTGAGCAAACAAGTTTATGGTTGGCTACCTGAATAATAACATATCTGGTTTAAGGGCACAGACATTTGAAGGAAACCACTGCTTCCTTGAATACTGAGGTTTGTTACTGCCAGTAATAATACATGTTTATGTTGAATGTGGCTCATTTAATTATTTTTATGATTTATCAAAGTGTTAAGTCTTTGGTTAATGCTATTTAATGTGCATCAGCTGTTTTTTTTTTTGTGCAGATCTCAGACTTATTATTCAGTTGTTTTGAATAACACTTAGCTTCGATTTAAACATCTAAGCTAATATAATATATATAACACATGTATAACATAATAAAGAGAAAATACTCACAATGATATGAAATACCTTTCATTTATGAAATATTTTATTCATTTAATAATTAAAAAAACAAGTGTTCCTACATTGTTGTGTAAAATATGAAATGTTTTTGGGTTGTATTTCCAGTAAAAATAAGTATATTTGATATATATATATATACACTACTGTTGAAAAGTTTGGGGTATGCGAGACTTTTTTAAAAGAAATTAATAGTTTAAAATCATGATATTTAAATGATTTCTTAAGGATCACAGAAATAAATCACATTTTAAGATATAAAACATTTATTTTAAATAGTAATAATATTTCAAAATACTACTGATTTTATTTTTTGGAATCAAATAAATGCAGCCTTGGTGAACATTTGAAAAAACATTAAAAAAAAATCTTACCAACCCCCAAATTTTGAACGTGGTGTATATACTTTTATTGTAATATAAATTCATTATATCTTTTGGGTCCGCGTACCTTCCTATAATTCGTTTTTTAATTTAATATTGAAATCTGAAAACTGAAAAAAAAAAAAAAAAAAAACCTGGAACATTTTTCGATTTTCATTTGTTCAAACAAAACGAAAAATCAAGAATTCGGCTTAATTTTTCATTTTTACGTTCAGGGACAGAAAACAAATACTTGAATATTCGATCTCTACATGTGGGCGGAGTGAAACGCCCCTCTCTGCTGACTGGTCAACCAAACATTAGCACATAATAACAGTCCTAAAAACATAATAGAATCTCCGCTTCTATGGATTCTTAACATGTTTATTTCTACAACAATTTATCTCTTTCTCTTCATCAAACAGCCAGATTTACGAATGGCTTGACAAACCGTACGAAGAAGAGCCTAGAATTCTGCAACCTAACGTTACCCGTGAAATATTATTTTATCTCATAAATATAAATTTACTTCGCACCTGCACTCACAACTACCTACATTTATAGATACATTTATAATTGCTATGTAAATGCACGTACAGCACGTAAATACATCTAAAAAATCATCTTCAGACGCAGGTTCTATATCACTGAATACTGATTTAATTGGTAACAGCCTATTGTCTTATTATTGTAATTTATTTGATGTCAGAATTTAACATTAGGCTAAATATGACATAAGAATATGTGAATATGTGGCTGTGCGTGTGTTTGTGAGCTCACCACTCTGTGATATTCCGGTGTGCCCTGATGATGGATGTTTCAATGTCAATGGGATGGTATTTCATACCTCTCAGCTCCATGACTTCATCTAACGCTCCCACCACATAAAGGGCATCGTGCCTTTCTGAACACACACAAGTGAAACAACTCAGGAAACAACTCCACTGCTCAAATATCTCTGTGACACAATGCACAATATACACTGAACACACACCTCCATTTGCATCAGTGAGGTCGGTCCTGCGCAGGAACCCCAGGTATCCGGTTCTGGCCCACAGAGTCTGAGTGTCTCCAAAGCTCAGCCTGGCTCCGAAATGATCCGAACGCACATTTTCCTCTCCGAATACAGTGAAGTACCCACTGGCATTCTGTGGACTATGGACCCAGATCTGCAGACATTTTAAAATAGAAACACAAGTGAGATGCTTGGTTATGAGAAGTTTTTTTTTTGATCTGATAGACAAGAGAGTGCTATTGGTCTAACCTCCCCTAAATGAGAGTCTCCGATTGGTCCCTTTGTCTCTGGATTAGCGATGATGACGCGTACACCAGGTAAAATCTGGGGGTGAAAAAAGAAAATAAATAAATAAATCAAGTTTCTGAATGTGGTTTACATTTAATTTAAGAAAACAAATAAAGAAACTTATACTTGTCTTACTAACCTTCCCAGATTCCATGAGAGGTAGACTGTGTGGAGATCCTCTTTCAACCAATCTCACCCTGCAAACACACACACAGACACACTTCAGAAATGGCAAACCCGAAATAACTCAAACAAAAATACATTCATATTTAGAAATTCATTATTTTGAAAATATTTAATATTTATATAAAATACTATTTATTTAATATTTAAAATTTTAATATTTAGTTTCCTTTTCTTTGACGATTAAGGGCCTTCTTTCACAGAAAGAAGAAAGAAGAAAAAAGTTTCAGGCACTAGTTTGTACCCTATTTGTAGACTCTTGATTGGTAGTGTATCTGTACTAATTCTAAGAATGGAAATAATGAAATACCTAGTGTGTGCATGTGCATGTGTGTGTGTGTGTCTTGCCTGTCATGTCTCAGTGCTCTCATGTCCACATAGACAGTCGTAGGATCAGGTCCTGATGTTCCCTGCACAAACATAAAAATCACCTTCTATAAATGGGAGTCAAATTTACTCAAATTTACTTTAAAACATAAAGCCTCATGCTCATCTGGCAGACAGTTGCTATCAAGACGACTTGCATTAACAGTGAACAAAGTGTACAAATGCATAGTGCATGGAGAGGATTCAACCAATCAGCAGAACAGGGAAGGTAGAGGAACTATAGTATAGTCTAGTGTGTGATATTGACAAAAAATATCCCAATGTTTTCTGGGATATGTCGATTATGATAATTAAGTGATATTTTGCTGAGTTTGTTTTTGTACTGGTACCTTAGCTGGTTTAGGCCTGTCATGTCAGCTGACTCTTGAATATTCTTATTTTTATACTCTGTGCAGTGGTAAGTTCACAGTAGTGACAGAAATTCATTAGGGGGCAATATTTGCCAATTTAATTTGATTTTCAGGTGCATTTTTACCTTAATAAGGGTAATTAGATGTATGCATCATGTTTTATGTCAAATTCTTGGAATTAATATATTAAATTAGAATAAAAAGACACTATAGGCTGTCACCAATCAAATGAAAGTAGCATCAACAAAGCACATCTTTGCACTGCAGACGCTATGAAATGAATGTTTCTAAAACAACATTTTGAATATTAAAATACGAAATAAGAATTTAAAAATAAAAAGATACTTAAAATATGAAACTAAATATTCAGGAAAAACAGCATGCTTGCTTGTGTGATATTGATTAACTATATCATACAGAAATACAAGACAAGACATTTTTGGGGAATTTGGGGCATTTTAATAGGCCACAGTGCACAGTAAAAATATGCACACTAAAAGCATGTTTTTGTTTGTTTTTATGTATTTCCATATAACGTCACTATGGTCAAAAACAGCTTATGCCAAACAGGTTAAACTGCGGGCATCCATCATCCAGAAGAAAGAAATCTGTTCCAGTGTTGCTGTGAGGTGTTGGTTTTGCATAATAATATGTAATGGCCATATATATTTGGATTTATGCAAAAATGAAAATAATGTAAATTGTGCTGGTGCTTACTTTTTAATAAACCACCTTGAAACTAATCAGAAATGTGAATGCAACATGACTCTTTTTTGCATCATTTATGACTGAATCTGGAGATATACATGCTTTCATTTCTCTCTCACACACACATATATCATATCAGCTGTGTGGACTACTGAGTCATTTGAGGTGAGGTTAACACTTTGCCGATTAGCTAGCTCATAAAAATGAGTAGTCATGCACACAGGATGATAATTAGTGAACTTACTCCCACATCTAAACATGGCTGTAGTAACTGAGATATGAAATGATGAGGATCAGTTAAAGTTCAGTCATACCTGCTCAGCAAGCTTCCCCAACCTATGAGGCTACACGAGGAGAGGAGAGGAAGATGTGATGTGTAAATGTTAAAAAAGTAAATTAAAAAACTGAAAAAGAAAACAAAATAATAATAATTAAAAAACTAAAATAGAAGTTTGAATGAGTTACATGACTAGTAAAAGGAAAAAAAAAAAAAAAACAACAACATTGGGGATGCAATTAGACCATGAAATCAGTTAAGGGTCACATTCTGACCTGTAGGCAGATGGCGAGATTGACCCTGCAGCCGAAGGCAGTGCTGACAGCACGCGGGTGCAGCCCCACATCCTTAAAAAGCTTACAGAAGGACTGCGTCAGAGCAACGCGAGGCCTCTCTTCCGCCACAACCACACACGAACGCACACGTGTCAGATCCATCCCACGAGCCTGAGAAAGTGACACAAAAATACAGGGGTGAAATAGGAAGCAGTTTATTTCAATTTACGAAAATGTTGTTTAACGAGATGCAGATTAAAATTCTGTGTGAATGTGTGTGCACCTACCTTTAGAGAGTCGGTGAGAGAGCTGAGAGATCTCGTGCAGAGCTCCATCACAGAGTATGAGCAGAACGTGTCTCGGACTTTAAACTGACTGACGGACTGCAGCCACAAAGCAGGATTCACCTCTAGATCCATTGGAGAGATCAGAACAGACTGCTGCCCTGCATACACGCTACACACACAAATAAACACATAAAAATGTCCTTAAAATTTGTGTTTGCATCTGTGTGTGCATCTCAGGTGAGTGCACAGGTTGTCCATACCTGCAGAGACACCACAAGACGAAGCCAAGGCCGCAGTACGGGTCGAGACACACGGCCACCTCACGAGAGGGATACAACTCACACTGCAGTTTAACAGAGCGACACAGGGCACTGGTTGCATTGTGAGACATCTTCAGAGAAAGAGAGAAAAACAGAAATGATTGTTTTTTAAATATTTTTTAAATGCAATTTTAATTTGAAAAGGTTATTAATGATAATAATAATAATAATCACATCTGTAGTCTATACATAAAAACATTAGTAACAAGTATGAGTCAAACCTTCACTCCAGCGAGCATTCCTGTAGTGGACACACTGAAGTCCAGATACGCCAATGAGTCTGGGTCACATGGCTTATACAGCAAGGGACAACGCCTCTTTGGCAAGTCATCTAATAAATACATACACACACACTTCTGATGAGCACCTGACAGTTGTAACTCTGAACGAAGATGTCATGTCCCTCATTAACTCACCTGTTTCCAGAATAGGAGGCCATGATTTAAAGTCCACAGCCACTGACGCATCTCTGGACTTCAGAAGTTTAGAGATTGCTTGGGTGGTCATAACACACACTGAACGACTCACCTGAACACACCAACATGTTTATTCATTAAAAATTGTAATGTTTTGAGAGCCATGTGTTGTCTCATTCTATAATGCATCACATTTACAATAATTGATAATTATTTAACCCTGTAAAGCCTGACATGGGACAGCTTATTGTTCCAAAAAAAAAAAAAAACACCCAACTTCATATGTGTTTTTGTTGAGAATCAACAAACAGGTTTATAATATAGGAGAATATGGAGCTCATACTTAGGGAGGAAAAAAAACCCTCACTTTTATTGAGAGGCCCAAACTGAGCAAAAATATGCTATTTGGTGCAGTTGATGATCTTTATATGGCCAAAAAATAAGATGGAATTCTGATTGCTTGTAATGTAAATCAATGACATCTTTATAATAGTATAGCAGACTACTTCCATAAAATGCACACAAAAATCAGTTGTTGCTCTGTAAATACCAATAATATATCTTAATAAGATGATATTTAAATGCTTAGTTTTATGATCAAAACTTTTTATTGTGGGGGGAAAAACCTATAACGCAATGCAATCCAGTAATGATTGAGAAATGTACAAATAAATGTTCCCCAAAAGCCTGATGTATCATATTTGATACTCACATTTTTACATAACTTTTCTAAAAAAAAAAGAAAAAAAGAAAAAAGAAAAAGTATGGATAATCAAGTAAATCTAAGCTGATTCAGTCCAGTGTTCATCTTGAAATACACTAACAATATAATGTTAATACCTACATTTACTTTATAAAAACAGTAAAGATTTCACTACAAAAAAAGACAAGTGTACATGACCTGAAGGAGGACATTTTTAGAAATATACTAAAAAGGCATTTTACTTGCTAAAAAAGTATACACCATCATTGCAGAAGATTGTGTTCAACAGGTTTTTCAGCAAAGTTTGGATCATGTTGATAATTTCAAGGATATAAATTTCTGTATTACATATGATTAACTAGAAGGTTTTAGTACTTCTCAAATAATTTAATTCATGTAACTGTAGGTGTGGCGGAGATGTTCTAAGGGTGTGTGTGTGTGTGTGTGTCCTCACCTCTAGGATCATTTTAACTGTAGGTAGTGTAGTGGAGATGTTCTGTGGGTGAGGTGGTCGTACAGTTATAGGAATACAGCCTGCATACAGACAGCCGTAAAAGGCGGCGATCAGATCTAAACCTGCAACACAAACAAACACAAACATGAAATCTGTGTGAAACAGATTTACATTTGTAAGGTGAAAAAAAGGTGGAATTCAGCGTACATTTACTCATTGTCATTCGTGATGTGTTTAATTGTAATGTGATATGTTTAACTGAATGTTTTATTTAGCAAATGTGATGTGATGAGATTTAATTGGAGTGGGCGGCTCTTGAATGTGAATTACAGAAGAGGACTGACTGCTGTAGCTGATCTGACTTAATGAAATGCTACAGTTAGCACCACAGGAAAAACAACAACAGATGGGATTTCTACCCTGAATCAGAGCTCAGCATATTGCTGGTGTGAAGTTTATTAACTAGTGCTCTGACAACAAAGATTGTGATCATTTATTTGCAGCTTAATTTGGCTGAAATGAAGGCAGAGATGTATTAATGCAGACTGCAGATTTATTGGTAAACTTGAGTGCCTTTGTCTTTAAATTATATTCATTTGGGAGCTTTTCTCAGCAAATATTGAAATGCAATTAATTGCAAATAATTTAATGAATTAATTTGCACATCATCAGAAGAGTGTGTGTGTGCTTACCTGGTGGATAAACTAATGCTACATGGTCTCCGTCTCGTAGCTGTGCTCTTTCATACAGCAAAGTGGCAATTTTCTCTGCTCTCTTGTGAAGCTGTAGACAGGTCAGAGAGCTTCCTATTGCCCCCTGAAAAATAGAAATACATTTACAAAAACACAGTGACATACCTGAATTCATAGAAATCGGAAATGCTCATTTTTGATAATTTTCTTAACACTCACTGCTGAAGGGAACTGATGAAAGTGATATATGTGTTACCCGTGAGTTAATGAGTGTGTAAAGTATGTGGTCAGGTGTTGTCTGAGCTCTCCACTGCAGCACCTCCGATAGAAACAGGAACTAGAATTCACACAAGAGAAAGAATTATCAGTCTGAGTGAAAAAGACACATACACACTTATACACAAGTTTTCCTTTAGAAGGTCAGCAGAATTTGTGTTTCACAGACATACTTTGTGATTTCATTCAAATTTTTGGAATAAATTTTACGATAAAAACTGCAATTGTGATTTAATTTTCCAGGTTTGTTGTGTTTTTTTTGTAGGGCTGCACAATTATTATTATTAAATAAAAATATTAAGCAAAATAAGAAATAATGATATTGCAAAAATGCATCATTTACTGTGAACTGAGCCACTCTAAGACACTGAAAACACTTAAGGCCAGATTTACTAACAACTTCCCTTTCAGATGCAAAATTTATGGGAGGAGAGTATTAAAATGAATCATGCAACACGATTTACTAACGTTTGCGTTCGTCCAGTTACTGGTATTTGCACCATTATTTAACAGCCAAAAAAGCATGTCTTTAAAGCAGGTGGTCATTTGCGCTGCTCTTGGTAGATTGGGCTGGTCATTATGGAAATGAACTGGCTGTGTCTGTGTTCTTTAGTGTGCGCATTGTCAGTAAATCACAATCACAATTTTCCCCTTTTTCTTTTATGGAATTGTGCTCTAACGCTAATTTGCCCTGTTTAGTAAATCTGGCCCTTAATCATAAGCTGCTTGTATATAAATGAACACAGTGCCCAGGTTCACTCCGAAACACGCAACACATATTATTCATTAAATTAAATTGCAGCCTTTCATATCACAATATCAATCTTGTTGTGATCAATCGTTCACTAAGAGATCCTAGTCTCTGAATTTACCTGCTCATTGTCCTCCATGTGACTCAGGTCTCGTCCGCTGGCCTGAGCCATTCGCTTTCCTGCAACAAGATTCCCCACCATCACAGAGGCAGGACCTACCTCTGCAACAAACACACACGATATTTACACATTATTTTTTATGTAACACATTCACATGCTCTATTACAAGGCGTACAAAGGCTTGTGTACCGGGTTGTTTCTGTCTGGGTTTGGGGAGGTTGGTGATGCAGGAGTGAGGACACATGAGGATGCTGCAGGGGTGTAGCGCCCCCTCCAGGAAAAGCTGTTTGGTCTCAGACAGGTGGATTCCACCCAGAGGGGTTTTGGGGAGGGTGTTGGCAGGAACCAATGCCAGACAGTACACTCCCACCTGATGAATCCCATCTATAGCCTAAACACACACACACAGGTTTGGACAGAGAACTCTTTATTGTTAATTCAATTCATTATTAATAACCTTAATCATATAATTAATACACTGAAAAGACCAGAGGTGTGACTTCAAAGCCTTCAGTAACTAAACACAGTTGAAGCCAAACTTGGAGTTTCAGTTCAAATAAATGTATTTATAAACAAAAATGTACACTAAAAGGTACTGTACTAAAGGTTTAGGTAAGATTTTTTTAATATATTTTTGAAGGTAGCCTATCTTATGTTAACCAAGGCTGCATTTTTTTTTTTTATCAAAAATACAGTGAAAACAGTAATATCGTGAACCATCATTACCATTTAAAATACCTGTTTTCTATTTGTATACATTTTAAAATTTTAATGTAATTTAATGTTAAAATGTAATTTATTCCTGTGATGGCAAGGCACAGGTCATATGATCCTTCAGAAATGATTCTAATATGCATATTTGGTGCTCAAGAAACATTTTTTTATTATAATCAATGTCGAAAAGAGCTCTGCTGCTTAATATTTTTTGGAAACCGTGAAAACTTAATGCTTCAAAAGTTCAAAAGAACAGCATTGATTTTTTTACTTTCACGTTTGAGCAATTCAATGTATCCTTCATGAATAAAAGTGTGAATTTCTTAAGAAAAAATTTAACTGACCCTAAAACATTTGAACAGAAGTGGACATTTAAACACTAAAAGATGTATTTTTTATTATAACAAAACTAGAATGCATGAATGCTAATTGATAAAAATGACTTTTTAAATGTCTCATTTCATTCAGATGTTCACCGTTACAGTTATAGAATACAAAAACCCTCTAATTTTAAACTTATAATTTCTATCATTTTATTTTGTAAAAAGAATTATAATATATCCAGACAAGGCACAACGCGATATAGCAATAAATCAGCCAAGAAATTTCTTTCATTTAAATACTTGAGATTTTATCCTTATGAGTAACGCCACAACAGGTGACATACAATAAGACCTATTGCCGCTCACTTGGTTTCTACATTTGTCATTTACAAGTCGTGGTGTGTGTCCATGCCCACAGTGAAATCTCATTGGTGCAAAATCCTCACCTACATAACTATACATTAAATATTAAATACGATCTGCTTGGCTGTGACTTTGTTCCTTAGTGCAGCACTTTTGCTTTCAGCAAGAACCGAAAAATGCGAACTTTGAGCCTGGTTGTTGTGTGTGTGTGTGTGTGTGTGTGTGTGTGTGTGTGTGTACCTGCAATACTCTGCTCATCCACTGGTAACTCTCTTCTTCAGTTGAATCTGGTCTCTGTTCTGCTACCAGCACAATCCTCTCATCATACAACACATTCACTGAGAACACCACCGTCCTACACAGAATGTGCACAGAGATTACTCAGATGGATTTAAAACAAGATTCTTTCTTAAGTAGTACTGGTTGGTTATTATTCTGGTCTTACTTTTAATACATACCTTCCTCTATAGATGAACTTCATGGGCTCCACAGCAAGAGCCGTAGCGATGATGTCATCAGCGTTGTGTTTCCGACCCCCGACCTGCATCAATCCTTCCAGTGTACCAGAGATGTAGATCATCCCGCTCGGACCCACAAACCCCAGCAGACCTGACCTCACAAATACACAATCGCTGACCAATCCACCATCACACGCCACTGGACACACCTGTACCAGAGACACAAACTATTTTACTGATAAGACACACACACACACACACTAAATAACAGGATACACACACTATCTTCTTAAAATGTACCAACATTTAATCATAAAATTGTTAACAGCTTGAACCAGCTAATTACTACAAATGACCAGCTTGGACCAGAAACAACTTGCATAAAATCTGAATACAAATAGTACAAATGCACTAAAGTGTTTTTTTTTTTTTTAATTTACTACAGTAAAATAAAGATCTTTTACACTGCTGTTCAAAAGTTTAGGGGTTGGTAAGATTTTTTAATGTCTCTTGCTTACCATGACAGCAAAATTTATTTGCAAAAATAAACAAATATATTTTTGCATTTAGAATATGTATAATACAGTAAAAACAGTAAAAACAAAATTTATTTGCAAAAATAAATGAATATATTTTTGTATTTAGAATATGTATAATACAGTAATAACAGTAATATTGGGAAGTATTATTACACTTTTTATTTTTTTTTCCTATTTTAATAGATTTTAATATATTTTAAAGTATATTTAAGAATACTAAATGTATTTTAACATTTCTCAAGAAAACTGGTGCTCAAGAAACATTTCTTATTATTTTGAATGTTGAAAACAGTTGTGCTGCTTAATATTTATGTGGTAACCATGATACATTTTTTCAGGATTCTTTGAGGAATAGAAACTTCAAAAGAAAAGTGTTTATTTTAAACAGAACTCTTTTGTAACATTGTAAAAGGCTTTACTGTCACTTTTGATGATTTTAATGTCCTTGTTGAACAAAAGCATTAATTTAAAAAAAACAAACAAACTTTTAAACAGCAGTGAATCTTAACAATGAAACTTGGTGTATATAGTCTAATGTATTTTCACACCTCAAATGTGTTCTTGCTCATTCCTGTAAGCCCATAATATGATGTTCCTGTGGCAACAGACGACACGCAGATCTCTCCAATCTCATCGGTTTTACACAGTTGAGGAACACCCTCCAGTTTAACAACGCACACCATTGCTGAGAAAGAAGGAGAAAAGTCAGTTTTACGAGAACCATAAAGTCATTTGATGAGGTCTGTGGTCACATGAGGAAAACAGCGCTGAACTGCTCTAGGCTGGTTTACGAGGTAGATGTTGGACCTGAATCAAAATGCTGTGAGGATGTTCATTCGTTCATGTTCTCGTAATCTATGTACCTCCTGGCATGGCCGTGCCCACATCCTGTAGGGTGAGGACAGACAGCTTCTCTCCTGTGTCCACTCTGATGACCCCGTGACTCAGATTTGTCATACTTACGACCCCCCGGCCTGCTGGCTTAGAGCTGCCCTCCTGAGGCCTGACAGAAAACACATGCATACAAATAAATGAAAGAGTAAACATGTCCATATGTGTTGCCAGAATATTATGTTACCATAGACACAATATTTTCCAGATTTCATAAACAATTTGGAATCGTGTGGTTTGGGTTTCTGGAGCTGCAAAAGCTCTGACAATGAGGTTTGATTGGCTGGTGTGAATATTATTTGACATTCTCACAGTCCTAAATAAAAGCTTGTGCAAGTTATATCATTATTTAGTTTCTTCGACCAAATCCTTGCATCTGCACCCACAAAAATCCCATTGAATGTGTCATGAAAAGAACACAAAACATAAAACATAAAAGCATAAAACATGAGAAGCCTTGTGGTATTTTATTATGATTCGTTAAAAATTGGGGGTAGGTAAGATTTTTAAATATTTTTGAAAGAAGTCTCGTGCGCCACCGAGGCTGTATTTATTTGATTAAAAATACAGTAAAATTACTAATATTGTGAAATATTATTATAATTTAAAATAACTGTTTTATACTCGAATATATTTAAAAAATTTAATTTATTGCTGTGATGCAAAGCTGAATTTTCAGCAGTCATTACTTTAGTCTTCAGTATCACATGATCCTTCAGAAATCATTGTAAAATGCTGATTTTTGGTGCTCAAGAAACATTTCTTCTTATTATTAATGTTTTAACAGTTGTGCTGCTTAATATTTTTGTTGAAACTGTAATACATGTTTTTCAGGATTCTTCAACGGATAGAAAGTTCAAAAGAATACAATTTATGTGATACAGTAAACACATTTGTTACAAAACATTTCTGTCACGTTTGATCAATTTAAAGCACCCTTTCTAAATAAAACATTAAATAAATAATTGATATCACTTTCTCAAAACAGCAAGTTATATTCTGATTGGCTGGTTTTACACAATTTCTGCCTTTACAAATCACATTTCCAAATTTCTACTATAATGTATGCTTCTGAGAAAAAATTATCAACTAGATTTGCCAAAGTTTGTCTTGTAAGATATTCAATAGTTTTGTTTGAGAAATTTGAGATATCTACATTCACACTTCATATATTCCATTTTGCACTTTGAGTAGTATCTGCTTTCAGATGTACCAGACTACAAATGGCACAAATAAAAGTGAAGAGTGGTTTGTAACTTTACACGTCGGTCAGGCATCCTTTTTTGTTTATTTGGGCAATTCTTGGCAGTGTGAGCCAGACTTTATGGCGATATTGCAAAGTCTAGCATAATATCCGTCTGATAACACTATTTAAACTTAGACCACACACAAACACAATTAAATGTATTTTAATGATTGATTAAGAACCAAGGAGTTTTCACTACATGATGTTAAAATCTAACTCAGATGTATTTCTTAATAGTTTTGCGTGTGTCTTTGTGCATGAATGTGCGTAGGCCTGGTTATGTTGTTTGTAATGTGTGACCACAAAAGACAGAGCCTCCCATTTTAATGAGTTTAAACTGAAAACAGATTCCTGAGCACAAGAGTGACGTTTGCACAAGTGTGCCTCCTGGGCAAAGAGAGTGTGTGAGTGTATTAATACCTCCTCACAGCTACAGTTAGGGCCTCGGGGGAGCCAGCACACGGGCATATGACCTCTGACCTCAAGCCCATGCACTGAAACACATTCAGGAATGTGTCGCAGGAGGATATCGACCCTTGGAAAGAAAGACAGAGAATTTATGTACTTTAAATAGGGGCTTAATTCACAAAGCAACATACTCACAGGCTTTGATTCATCAGTAACACACACTCAAGGGGGTTTGATTCATCATTAACACACTCACAGGGGTTTGATCCATCAGCGATCAGCAGCATTCGCAATGAGCTCATGTTGGTGTCACTCTGGTCTTTGTAGGCCATCAGAGCCCAGTGTAGATCTCTACTCTTCACACACGCCACCTTAGCTGCACACACATGGGAAGAGACTGATTATTGAACAGAATGTGTAACATTATGTGTGTTCTTGTTTTACACAGCACACTGAGATTCTGATCAGAGTGATAGGTGATCTCTGAACATGTAGAAGATGGGTACACCATCCAAAAAGCCAGTAGACCAAAAGTCTGCACATCTGTCACATAGTAATGAACGTCTACTGTGTGTTTCTATGTGTCTGTACCTTTGTACTGACAGACTTTCTGGATCCAGGACAGAGGATTCACCTTCATAAGTGCATATGGAACACTGACCACATGTAACATATTCAACACACTCTACAGAGAGAGAAAAAGAAGAGAAATCACATTTTCAAAAAAGACAGGCTAAAAAAATATCTGATAAATGACAACATACAGTAAATGGAGTCATTTATCTTACCGTTTGAACACTGTGCCAAAGGCCGATGCCTTTCTTAAAATCCAACACATTCACCATAGTCTCAGCTGAAACACACACAAAAAAAAAAAACACTTAGAAATAAAGTCATACGGTTTTGGAACGACATGGCAGTATTTTCGTTTCTGCTAAATTATACCTTTAAGAATCTGAAGGGTGATATTTTGATATCTTACCCTCGCTGTATCCGCAGGTATGTGTAAGTGTTTGGCAGTGTGTGAGCATCGCCATTCTTGTCACAGTTATTCCCAACACACTCCCATCCTTACAGGTCTTATACTGTCAATCAACCACAAAATACAGCCACTTTCATTATAAATGCAGTGAGATCACTGTATTGCCAAAGAACTGCAATACAAGCTCCCTTGCATATTAAGCAGCCTTAAAAGCTGCCATATAAATACAAATTTAAATAAATTATATAAAAATATATTTTTATATATACGCTGGGTTAGCGATTTTTTAAAATGTTTTCTCACCAAGGCTGCATTTATGTAAACAAAAATACAGTAAAAACACTGATATTGTATAATATTTTTACTATTTAAAATAGCTGACTACTATTTTAATATATTTTAAAAACGCAATTTATTCCTGTGATAGCAAAGCTGAATTTTTAGTAGCCATTACTCCAGTTTTCAGTGTCACATGATTCTTCAGAAAACATTATAAAATGCTGATTTGGTGCTCATGAAGCATTTCTTATTATTATTAGTGATGTAAACAGTTTGATACATATGATAAATTTTTTTTTAAGAAAGAAAAGCATTTATTTGAAATAGAAATCTTTTGTACTATGTTAAATGTTTACTGTCACTTTTGATCAATTTAATGTGTCCTTGCTGAATAAAGGTATTCACTTATTTAAAAAATAAATAAAAACAAACTTCTGAACAGTAGTGAATTAAAAAAAAAAAAATTATATATATATATATATATATATATATAAATTAATAATAATAATAATTATTATTATTATTATTATTATTATTATTATTATTATTATATTAATTTATATATATATATATATATATATATATATATATATATATATATATATATATATATATATATATATTACCATTAATTAATATTAGAATTAAATAAATTATGATATATTTAAGAAAAAAATAAATGAATCACACAGTCTGTTACCTCTATGTATGCTGTGTCATTGTTAGCATCTTTAATGAGAGGAAACCACTCTCGTGGGGGTTTAGATAAATGTTTGGAGTCAGTCAGCACCCAAAGCAACTTTGGCCAGCCTGAACACACACACACAAACAACACAAATATATACAAACTGGATAAGAACACACATATATATGTTTAACACATAACAATGTTCCTCTATGAGGACTCATGTGCAGGTGGTTCTAACAAACATTCTGATGTCTCTGACCTTTAAACTGCATGACATCACCACTAGCACTCTTGGGAAGACCTTTATGACATGCATCACTTGTTAACGCCACGGCAACTCCGCAGCTACCCAACAGGAAACCAATTTGTTGACTCCCAGCATCCTTTGAGGGGAGAGAACAGGAGGGTACACCTCAGGCAAATGTGTTGTAAAATTGTTTGTAAAACTGTTATTTTGGTGAACTGTTTAATAATGATAGCCTTCTGAATATGTGCAGTCCTGCTTAAGCTGATGTACTACTGCTGGAATTTTTTTGCAGTAGAAATTACCTTCTTTGTAAGTGGCACTTCAATCGGGACAGGAACAACTTCAGCCAAAAGACAGCCATAAAATGCCACCATGAACGCTGCTGGGTCACTATTAGGGTAAACCAATGCTACCTACAGTAACACATACACAAAGTCTTCATTCATCATCGGTTTTTGAATATATGTCTGTATAGTGTGTATATTTTGATTTCTGTCTTTATAGTAGAGTTATGCACAACCGTTCAAAAGTTTGGGGTCAGTAAATGTTTTTAAATGATTCTGAAAGCAGTCTTTTATGCTCATCAAGGCTGTATTTATTAGATCAAAAATACAGTAATACTATGAAATATTATTACAATTTAAAAGAAATGTTTTCTATTTGAATACATTTTAAAGCTTAATTGTCACGTCACATGATTCTTGGAGCTCAAGAAACATTTCTTATTATTATCAATACTGAAAACAGTTGTGCCGCTTAATATTTTTGTGGAAACAATTTTTTAGGATTATTTGATGAATAAACAATGTCACTTTTTGATCAATTTAATGCATCATTGCTGAATAAAAGTATTAATTAAAAAAAAAAGAAGAAATAGAATAGAATAATAGTACTTAAATACAATTTATCCACTCTCTTACCCTGTCTCCAGGGTGAATGATTGGCTCTTGTTTGGATCCCAGTTTGTGGAGAAGGTTATAGGCCAACTTCAAACTCTTGGACCAGAGCTTTCCTACAAACACAGAAGCAAAGAGACATAAATATGCACCCTAAACAAAGACAAAAAAATTCAATTAATGGCTATGAATATATATGCATGTGTACCATATGTAAGTGTGTACGGCTGTTTGGCATTGCTGTGCGTAGTGGTCAGACAGGGAGCTTTGGGTGCAATGGCTCCCCAGCGCAGAAGGGCTGCTTCCAGGGAGGCGGGGCAGTTCTTGAGTCCGTTGAGCTCTTCTCCTTCTATGGGGGTTGACTCCACCCCCTCTGGGTGTGGCAGAGAAGGATCAGGCTGTTGCACTGCACATAGCAAACATCAAAAGAAGGTTAGCAATACATTTGCATGTTGATGAGACCCATGTTCTATATCATGAGGATTCATATTATGTGAATTTCAAGGAACAGTTTACACAACACAAGGGTGTGTAAATGATGACAGGATTTTGATTTTCGGTAGAACTATCCCTTTAAGCACTTCACCTCGATCTCCGCAAAAATAGCTAGATCAAATTAACTTGTTCTGTGCAGGGTGTAGAGCGTTTAATATGACAGTAATGAATTTCAAGACCTTTGACCTGTCAGTAAATGTGAAAGTGTAAGAAGTGTTTTTGCAGGGTATTATATTCATTAACTTTTACAGTAACAGTATATTTATCTTTGAAATCAAACAAGGAGACACAAAGAGAGGGGAAAACATTTTAACCTTCCAAAAGTTCTTCAAAATCCTCCACAAAGAATTCTCTCAGGGGTTTTCGCTTGGGTCGCTTCAGGGTGTTAACTAGCTGCTGGATCTTTGCTGATACACGGCTACTGACAGGAACACCTACACACACACACACACACACACATATAGTTATACTACAGATTCAAATTCCCACAGTGGTTAAAATGGTTTTTGTTTTGTCATTTTAAATTAACTGAAATCAATGCACACTGAATAGTTTCTAAACATAATAGATGGCAAACGTAATCAGTTCAGAATAAATACACATTAAAAACAGACCTCTGCACACACACTCACCATCTCCTGTCTCCATCAGCTCAGCATTGCCATATTTGGGCGGGGGCCTGGTTATCATGGCGACCTGTGGGCGCTGAATAGAGATGGGGGCGGGGTCTGGCATATAGCTGGTGATGTCAGGTGGGGCCGACAGACTGTCTGCAGTACACAAACCAACAGGTTAACTCATCAGTATAGTAACATTTACCCCAATAAATGTGACGATTCATTATCAGTTATTAGGAATGAGATGCAAAAGCGCATGCAGATATAATGAAATTGTATACATATCAAACAGTGCTGTGGAGGTAAACCTAAACTGGAAGCAAATGCCATTACTGACATTGATATATAATATGTTGATAAAATATACAAGTGGACCCAAATGCAAATGCACACACAGAAAATTTAACCCTTGTGTGCTTTCATCTTAAAGAGACCGTTCAAACAAAAACTAAAATTCTGACATCATTTACTCAAACCTTTTGTAATCCCAAACCTGTATGACTTTCTTTCTCCTGTGGAGCACAAATGAAGATATTCTGAAGACATTTGGGAACCAAACAACACTGGAGCCTATTGTACTTCTACTTCTATTGTATTGACAAAAACATGTTCCACACAAGAAGTAAGTCATGTAGTTTTGGAAAAACATGAGAGTGAGCGAATGATGACAGCATTTTCATTTTTGGGTGAACTATCCCTATTATGTCAGACAAGTCTTTAGCCCAAAGAAACATACCATACTGACCCTCAGAATCCAGAGATGACCAAGGACGATCTGATTGGTAGTCACTGGAGTGCCTGCCAACTATTCCATTCTCAGCAGAAACGCCCATTTCTCTTAAGCCCCACCTTTTCAGAGACAGGTGAGACATCGGACCAACTGAGGGGAAAGAGAGAAATTAGAAAGCTAACCTATAGCAGTCATATTAGCAGTAAATTGTCAAGTAAATAACTCTTTTTACTATGCTAGAAGCTGATTGGCTGGTTTGGGTTAAGCATAAAGAGCTCATTTGCTGGAATAAATTGAACATTAGAAGCTAATTGGCTGAAATTGGTTGGGCAAATAGAACTGATAGGCTGAAGTGAGTTGAGCACAAAGATCTGATTGGCTAAATTTAGTTGAGCATGAGAAGCCATTTGGCTGGAGTGAGAATCTTGATAAGCGAAGGAAATTTAAAAGAGACCCTAATCAGGTGCAAAAAAAGTCTTATTTCATATGAAGTAAGTTGTGAGTGAGAAGCTGACTGGCTGAAATCGGTTGGGAAAATAAAAATGATTGGCTGAATTGAGGTGGGCACGAGGAGCTGATTGGCTGAAATTGTTTAGGCAGACAGAACTGATTGGCCAAAGTGAGTGCAAGGATATGACTGGCTGAACTTGGTTAAGAATGAGAACGCGATTTGCTAAAATTAGATGATCTTGATAAGGGAGGTTTAAAAGAGGCCCAAAAAACTTATTTTATAAAGTGAATTAAGCATAAGAGGCTTGTTTTTCCTACACTTACAGTAATACTGAAAGAAAAATCTGAGTTTTTGACTAATCTAAAGACTAATTTTTAACATGACTGATCAGTATCTGTGTTTATTCCATGTGAATATTTGCACACGTTCTTACCGCCGTATGAGTGCATGTTGGTCTCTGCAAGCCGGGCTGCGTTGGCAGAGCTGTTGCTGTGCGACGATGATGACGATGATGTTGAAGGTGAGCCATGGAGAGCTCTGCTGATCCAGGAGTCCACGCTGACACCTCCCGCTCTCCCCAAAGACCCCTCAGCGTCAGAGCCAGAGGACGAGTCTGCAGAGACACAGAGAGAACAGTCATACACACACACAAGCTCTTACTCACTGGCACACAAACACACGCATATACACACACCTGGAGGTGTGTACGTGTCCATAGAGGTTTGACCGATGAGCGACTGCCGCTTGGATGGCAACAGCACAGCCATCTTTCTCTCACTGTGTCGCTCCAGCGCTGCCTGAACAGCTTCTGAGTGAACGTCTGAGAGAAAGAGACAGATTTTCTATACATAGGCTTCTTATGTTTATGGCTGTGTGTGTGGAATAAAGTTCAGTAGAGTTGCTCTTTTTCTAGCCTGTTCAGAGGTTTATTTAGAAAGTTTATTCAGTGGTTTGTTACATCTAAGCCCAATCACATGTTATGAAGATACAGGACAACCTTCTTAAATGTATTTATGACAACAGATGCAAAAAAGTCTTGAAATATATTGTTTCTTATTGATATTTTAAATTATAATTGCATATTTTTATTGTATATAGTTTTATTTTAATATTAGATTTATATATTTTAAAGCACATTTCAAGTTAAACAATAAAAATATAGTATTATATTAGCACAGAGTTTATGTAATAAAAATACATGTGCTTCAGTGACAGAAATTAATTT
Source organism: Spinibarbus caldwelli (assembly GCA_039654775.1). Lineage (NCBI taxonomy): Eukaryota > Metazoa > Chordata > Actinopteri > Cypriniformes > Cyprinidae > Spinibarbus > Spinibarbus caldwelli. The sequence continues at coordinate 28,399,656 of CM077235.1, forward strand.
TTCCATTAAGGAGCTATAGTTGTTCCCTTAAACTGACTTCAGGGGAATTTTTACCTTTTAAAGGGCAATTGTTTTCTAATCTTATTAAATGTATGCATTATCTTTTATGTTGAATTCTTACATTTAATCAGTAAATAAATATATTCAAAATCAATTTAATTTAATGAATTTGCAATTGAAACTGTATATGCAGATGCAAATGTTTTAACTATAAAATTTTGAATTCAGAAATATGAAATGTTGGGGAAAAAACACCAGTATGTGGTCGCAAGTATGTGGTCATTCATTCAACGGATTTGTTCAAATTATGGGTTGACCGATTATCGGCACCGATATTTAGTTTTTTTATGGTTATCGACATCGTCATTTTCAAAACCAATTTGCAGATAAAATAAAATAAAATAAAATAAAATAAAAAACTTTTTGTCAGAACCCTTGTTATTCTTCATTTTGACATTAATTTTCATTTTTACACCAGACTTAACCTTTTTTTTATTTTTACACCAGATATATCAGTTCAAAACATCACTTATTGGTCTACTTGATCTGTAATAATCGGTATCGGCATCAGCCCTGAAAAACACATATGGTCAACCCCTAGTTCAAATAACTGGTTCATTTAGGAAAGAAACAAGTGACTGTCTTTATGAGTGAGTAATTGGGTAATTGGATCATTCATTTCACTATTTCGTTTAAAAATATGGATTCATTCAATAACAAAACACTCGTGTTCTGCTATGGGGTTATTCATTGAACTGTTGCATAAAATATTTATCATATTTCAAATTGTGATGGCATTTGGAAAAAGAACAACTATCTTGCTCATGTAATGTTGCTTAACTATATCATGTTATAAACATAAAAAACGAATTCAATGACAGTGGTTTTCATAATCAAATTTAGAAATAAACAAAAAGTGAAAACAAAAATAATATCACTTTCTGAATATATGCTGGTGCTGCTGATCTGTTTGCTGGAATTATGTCAGAAACTACAAAGAGTTTGTATTATGTCTCCTGGATATCAGATTGTGTGTGTGTGTGTGTGTGTGTGTGTGTGTGGCCTTTATCTCACCTGAACGGTAACGTTCATCCCTTGTGCCAGTGGACCGTCGGCGTTGGTAACGGGAGGATGAGGAAGACGATGAAGATGGTGTGACAGGGATGCGGCGCTCCGCCCCTACGGCAAACACAGAGGGACAAATGTAATCTTAACACAATCAAAACTGTATGCTGCTTGGTAAAGTATGGTATGTGTGTTACCTGGTGTGTGAGGTAGGTAAACTTGTAAAAGTTTGGATCTTTTCTTCTCGTAGCCCTTCTGGGTGATATCACCTGAAAAAAAATAAAGTCAGGTTAACCAAACTAAACACCCAACATTGCTGCTTTCCATCAGGCACTGCAGTTCTGCATGAACCTAGAAGCAGTGGCCCCGCAACTAATGTATGAGTTAAGAGGGCGTTTAAAAGAAAATTTCACTGCCCTGCATCAGAATTCACAGAAGTGAATGAATTCTTATTTACATCGAAATAAAACTGAAATCACAATATAGCTTAGTGCGATTATGGTTTATCATCTGAAAATGAAGAAATTAAAACATAAATATTAATTTAGAAATTTTACAGATGTACTGTAAATAAAATTATAAAAAAATTATTATTATTATATTTAATTAAATATTTGATTTTCTATTACAGTGTAATATTACAAGCAATATTTTTAGTAATATTAGTAATTTTTTTTTATACTTTCATTAACAACAACAACATCAGACTTCACGGGGAGCAAGGAGTCACGAAAGCCAGGAGACGAGGAATTTCACAAAACAAGAGTTTTTAATCCAAAGGGGTAACACAGATTACCCACAAAAACTAACTGAAAGGACTAGGGCTTTTAAACTCAGGATAACGAGGGAACTAAGGAGACATACCTGGAAACCAATTAACAGTCAACAAGAGGAAAACACACACAGACAGGTCCATACTCCTGACAAACAACAATAATAATAATAATTTATTATTATTATTATTATTATTATTATTATTATTATTATTATTATTACTACTAATAAATCACAACCTTTTTGGGCCAAATTGTGCAGCATTCCAAACAAGCACACCAAACCTGGAGCTTTATTAATTAATTAAAAATAAATACATCGCAATTACTTTTTTCCCCTAAGTTATGCAACTTAGAAGATATATTTAGGTGACCAAGTGTAAATGAAAAGTCAGATAGCAATCTGATCAAAAACTGAATAACACTGCATTATAATGTAATATCAGAAAGTAACTGTCGCAAAAAAAAAAAAAAAAAAGGATTGTGTTTCTGTGTGTTCGAAACACACACACTCACACAGAGTATTACAGAGCAGAATTACTTATAGAAGCTACATGCTTCTCAAATTAATATTTTAATTTTTTCCCAAATCTTTTCCTAAATGATTTAGTGTTGAGCTAGTGTAGCTGACAGATTCTAGTAAACAAATACAAGTCTAAACATGCTGCATGCCTGCATCCCAAAATAATATCACAAATGATATCCATGGCAACATAGGAGTGGTGGCCCCCTCAGAGACCCGCAGGAAATGAAGACATAGAGGCCCTTTTCTCATGAGACTCCCTCTCCATTATGAACAACAGAGGGAGAGAAAAAATTAACTTTCAATACATTTCTACATTCAACATAAAAAGAAAATTTGATTGTACAGTACACACATGCAGACCTGTAGAGGAAAACTAGAAAACATCATGCCATAAACTGGGTTACTAGGTCAATCTGCACTGCTTTACATAACATACATGCACATTCAAAGACAAGATAACATGCATATCCCGAAACCTGAGAAACATACACACATAATCAAATCAAACCCAAGACAACATATGCATGTCCATTAGAGCTTACGTACACATACACAGACTGAACGCAAGCTCAGTGGCCACTTTATTAGATATGGCTTCTTGTCAAAGTAAACAGCCAAACATGTGGCTGAGAACCCCATTTAGAAAGCATGCAGATATCATCGCAATGCTTTAGTGGTTTTCAGACTATCGGATCATTAGAATTGGCACGTTATGGCATGTGATCATGTGCAAATGAGCGTGGGAGGATTGTTGATGCAAAGTTTCTCAGAAACAGTTGACCCTGTGGGATTTACATGCTTGGGTTCACAGAGAACGCTGTGTGAATTCAGCCAGATCTGTGAGAGAAAACACCTTGTTAAACAGAGCTCAAAGAAGCCGGTGTCCTGACAGATTTTCCTACCAGGGCTTACTGCGCATGCGCACATCAATATTGCATGCTTTTTCTCACGCTGAAGAACAATATTTAATGTATCTGCATTACCGTAAAGGTATGTTTAGGGTTGGGGTAGGTGTAGACATTAATAAAACCCAATCTAATAGGTAGATAAAAATAATTTATTGTTGGTTTCCAGTAGCTGTATTTATTCTAGCCACAACTGCGAATATAACACATAATTATTATATTTGCATTACTGTAAGGGTAGGTTTAGGGTTGTGGTAGGTGTAGACATTAATAAAACATAATTTGACGGGTAGCATTTTTCGTTGTCGAATTGTACTACCTACTGTTTTAATGGGAGGTAGCAAAATCTGACAAGGTAGCACAAATTGACAGAACACCGGCGGAATAGTTTTCTTTAAAAAATATTTTTTTAAATGCACTACACATTCTGACATCTCTTCGTACACTCTAGATTCAAAAAGAACTATTCATTCACAAATCCATATCACTGCTTCTCTCTTGAACTCGCATCAACACCACTCGGAAAGTCAGAGCACAAACTTTGTGCACAAACATCAGACTTGACATGGATTTTCATTTTGCCCCAAGGAACGCTCCCAGCATCTTGCTTAATCCAGGTTATATTCAACATCTAGGTTGTTTGGGAAGCTAGAGGGGGTTCCACTCAGCTGAAGGACCTCAGACAAGCTTGTAAAATCTGGTATAGACCCACAGTTAAATTTTCTGACCTGCTGTTCCATCAGAGAGTTCAGCTTGCTGGCCTGCAGCAGTGATCAAGACAAGAAAGAATTATAACATCAGTATAATAGTAACTTATGATTCTCTGAAACACACGCCACATTGTTCAGACCTTCACTGAAGGTGTGAGAGTCATCTGACCTGAAACTAAAGCTGATTATTGATGGTTGATGGTGCAGATTGTTTCCTTTTGTTGGTTTGTAGTTTAGACTTATATCACTCTAGTAATAACAGAAGAACTACAGAGAATAAAAGTACACATGAGCATTTTGTCTGGGTTGTGTAACAAAATGATTAATTTGAGTGTAACTGGAAAAGATGATTTAATCACTCTAAAAAAGGATTAGTAATACAACATGAAATTATGCATGACGACCCAAGTAGACTATCTGCAATCATATCATTGTGATAAAAACTATTACATTTATTATTATTTTAATTATTTAAAATCTGAATGAACCCCAAATCCATCCCTTTTAGGAATCCCTTAATTCATGTAAAAGCATGATATTTCTGTCAGACAGATGATGACCGCTATGAACTTCAGATGTTCTGCAGGTTTCCCATTTAGAGATGAAAGACTAGCAGGTGAACACTTAACAAACCAATCTAATGCCAACACCATCATAAACAGCATAATAAAAAAAAGCTGTATGTAGGTCACATCTTACACAAACACACACACTGCTCTAAGATAGCCTGCAGCTAGATGAACGCAAAGGCATGGAAATTAGGAGAGAACAGAATTCTTCAGAGACAGAGCATAACATTCCCTCTATAAAACAACAATATTTATGACTATATCAACTCTTATAAAATGCCCATTTATAATTCTAATAATAAAAGAGAAATGGCGGATATCTTTGAGGCAGTAAGCTGTATGCGTGTATACTGTATATGCGAGAGAGAGCGAGCGAGAGAGAGAGAGAGAGAGAGAGAGAGAGAGAGAGAGAGTGAATAAAAATAGCATCATGACAGCTTTTGGACAGCTGCAGTTGTGGAAAGAGTAACTTCCCATGACAACCCCCCAATAAACATACACACACATTAAGTATTAAAGGTTATGCATCTAGCTGTTCACTTAATAAACATTATGAGGCTAAATATTACAAATGCACACTCAGAGAATCCATTTACATATACAACACAAAATATTTATTGTTGGAAAGTGCCCAGTGGTCCATTGGAAAGAACAGTAAAAAAGAAATCCCTAGCATTTATACATTTTTTCCCCTTTTAGTTGTTTGAATACAGACTTGAATGTCCGAGAACCTTTAGTCTGAAACAGAGTTTCCTAAACTGGGGTTTTTAAGTCGATTTAATAATTATTAAAACATAAAATATTACACTTAATTAATAAATAAATAATGTAAAAAATGTAAAAACAATATTTTATTTGTTTACCTGCATATTATGTGACCATTAACTGACATCAGAGAACTGTGAACATGCAAATGTACTGTTCAATTATTGAAATATAAACTTAAAATCTCAGGGAGTACTTCAAGTAAATATTTTAAGTCAAAAGGGTTCGGCTGACAAAAAATAAAAAATAAAAAAAAGTTTGGAAAACCCTGGTCTGGACAATATAACAGAGAACCCAAAAAAATGCCTAAATGAGAAACATCTCTTCTGAAGATAAATGAAAAGCAGCTTTGCAGTCAAACAGACCTGCTTCACACTGAACAGTCCATCTGCTACACCGGCCATAGAAACTAGAGTACAAACTCTGTTTACTGACAGCTCAACATTCACAGAGTCTCTGCACACTATAACACACATTCAAGTTCATGGCCAAAGCCTTTCTTACCAAAATGACTTAGAGAGTTGAGAGCGCAATTACTGAATCATGCAGTGAAAAACATTCAAAACATCTACATCTCAGAAGAACGTTAAATTGCAAACACAAGCATTGTAACAGCACCAAACAAAGACAAGTCGAGCTAACAAATCTTGTTTTAGGCTTCAAACTGCCTTGGGCTGAACAACACAGAACGACTGTTTATAATACATGTAGAGAGTTGGTTATGAAAGCAGAAATGAGGGTGAAGGGCTTACTAATAGTTCACTCAAGGTGAATATGACTCCTGGAGATAGAGAATCTTGTCTTAACAGAATAATTTTGCCATTATTTACTCACCATCATGTAGTTCCAAACCTGTATTTTACTTCTGTAGATCAAAAGAGATTCGTTTTTGAAGAATATCCTGGCTGCTCTATTCAGTATAATGAAAGTGGATGGGACTGGTGCTGTTAAATGTCAAATTTAGAATAAAAGTACTATAATATAGCAGAATATAGCATGACTCATGAGTTATATTGAATATAAGTCTTCTAAAGCCATATGGTGGTTTTGTGTGATCAACAGATAGAAGTCATTATTCATTGTTATTGACATCAAAACATAATCATTCATGTATCTGAGTATTTCATATATTTTTATGTGAGTTGTGATGTTACATAAAGCCCCCCAGAATATTGCAAAATGTCAGCAGGAAACTTGCACAGACTTATATTCTCCTCTCATGCAGTTTCTACGAATGCAGCATTTTACCACTTCTCCTTCAGCTGCAGGAAGCATAGTCTCACATAGTCAGAAATGCGCACTTAAACACGCCGATAAAACACAAGTTGAGATGTTTACATGCAGGTGCAATTAGGGTAATGAGCAAAAAAACTACCTGTTTTGAAAAGCTTAAGTCGTAATTAATTTCTTCAATGATCCAGTCACAACAGTTAACTGCCTCCTGAAGGGTAAGATACCACTACTTTAATTTCAGCATTTCCATCACAGTGTAAAATTAGTATCATACAGCCTCAGAAGGCTTGGAATATAGAAAGCACTTTTTATGATGCTTCTATGGGGCTTTTGTGTCGTTTTTGAAGCTTGAAAGCTCCAATTGCAGGCACTGTCTTTGCAGTCAGAGCAATCTGTGTTCAACAGAAGAACGAAAGTCACACAGGTTTGAAACGACAAGAGGGTGAGTAAATGATGACAGAATGGTGTGGCTAAATATCACTTTAAAGGTGAAGTATGCACTTCACCTTTAAAGTGATATTTCGCCACCCCATTCTATCTCTCTCTGGGCCACTAGTGAGTTTATGAAAATCTGACCTACCTGCTCAGGGTGACCTACCAGAAGTTTAAACTGTCATGTTTACTAGTACAACATGGGCAGCACATTTCAGCAGATAGAAAAGTAAGGTTGTACAAACCCACAAGCCTCATTCTAAAACGACATATATAATGACACCAAGTGTAATTGCAAAAAATGATTTTCCTATCATCAATTGTTTGGTCAAACAGGTAGTCCTCCCTCAAACTTGTGCCATTGGTTGAGCTAATGCTGCTATACCAGACCTCTCAAACAAACAGTATAATGTTTTGATAGCACCGCAGTGTTTACACTCTTCACCAAGTAAACCCACAAATGGCTTACTCAAAGTTGTCTCAACATAATCATCTGAGAAAGCATTAACATCAAAAACTTCACCTTCAAAGGGATAATTCACTCAAAAATGAAAATTCTATCATCATTTACTCACCCTCATGTCATTCCAAACCTGTACAACTTTCTTCTGTGGAACACAAAAGAATGATCATGCTGCTCTTTTCAATTCAATGAGTGACTGGGGAACAGGGGCTGTCAAGCTCCAGAAATGACAAAAAAGCACCATAAATGCATCATAAAGGAAGTCCATATAACTTGTGTACTATTTTCCAAGTCTTCTGAAGCCATACGAGAAACAGCCCTTTATGAAAAGACAAGCTTGGAAATTCTGATAATGACATTCCCATTTGTGTTCCATGGAAGAAAAAAGACATTAGAGTGAGTAATGACAGAATTTTCTTTTTCGGGTGAACTATCACTTTAATAAACTGCCTTTATGTAATTGATGGCTCAGCTGGGTCACGGTGACCAGAAGTTTGTCTCACAACTGAAGGTGGAAGATGGTTTTAAAAAAACGCCTCTAAATTAAACCTAAAAATCTCTATCATTTAACATTAACGTACAATAACTTATGAAAGACAATATACACACAATAAACACAACTGATATACAGTATACGGACACAAAATCTGTTGAGATGCAGTGTCTACAGATAAATAATAAAGGCTACAAAAGGGGGAATCGCAGCAATGCCATAAAAGAACCATTTTGGTTCCCCAAAGAACCTTTCAGAGAACAGTTCTAAAACGAACCATTTTGTAGTGTTAAAAACGTTTGATCTAAATCTAAAGACCTTTTTCCATTATAAAGCACCTTTTTTTTTAATAGAAAGGATCCAAGGATGTTAAAGGCTCTTCATAGTACCATAAGATAGCAATAAAAAGAACCTTTATTTTTATGTGTATAACGTATATTTCCTTTACAGTACCAATACAATGAGTGCTACTGTAACACCTTTATGCCCTGCAGAATCCCACATGTGAACAGTAATAATTGTGCCAGTGCTGACACCTGTACACACAGGTAAAAATGTCATTCTAACACACCCATATTTACACACAGTCCTCCTGTTTGCAATCATTCCGACAAAGCGGATCACTGAGGAAATATTATTAGAATATACAGAACAAGAATTATTTTGTTGGATCCATAATAAACCAGAAACAGCAACATTACTAAAACAGTTTCTTTAAAAAGAAGTCATATTATCGCTTTAATAAAACTATGACAGCCACTTCTCAGTCATCAAAATCAGACCACATAAATACACGATTATATTCTGCATGAGTGCATTAGTGCAAGTATATGTAACTCTGATCAGATGAAGACCCTAATCCTCCAGAATGACTCTTCTCCCCCCATAAACCTTTGTCCGCAGAGCCAATCCGAATACAGCATGAGAGATTGTGAACCAATGAAACAATTGCCTGTGGCAAGAAAGCCAATCAGACGACAGCATGCGTGGAAACTAGGCCAGAAGCCAAAGCAACAGAACAGTGACAACAGATGCCCCAATCCATACACACAAATAGGATATTGTAATATATGACAAGCTTATGAATACATATGTCACATATGCTAATTTACTGAAGCACATCTGACGTATATGCACATGGAAATATTGTAATCTTAAGTATACAATAAAAAAAGCTCCAAAACGTAAGGCATACTGGGAAATATTTCCCCCTTAAATATCTTACCCCATTTCATTGGACCGGGTCAGGAGTCAATGGGAACATTCTGAACTCCTGAACTGTTTGTGTTTGAACACACATCATGATGGATTATTTAATATCTGACTGAAGTACACAAAATAACAGAGCGCTGTCTCATGCGCACAGGGACAGCGGCAGATGTGGCCTAATAAGGGGAATCATCCTTCTCTGGGTCTCTCTGTTAGGAGAAATGATGCAATCTACATGAAACATAAACCACAAAACACAGACACCCTTCTGCACTCACTGGCCATGTGGCACCACTGTCTTCAAGAACTGGTTTAAGTCTCCACTCATTACAGCAATGGTGCGACATTCATCCCAATCTATTTAAACTATTTTCCCATTCTTGTATAATTATTATACAAGCGGGGTTTTCCTTTTTTCTAAGCAGCTTAGAAATGAGAAACTACATGGGATATTTCTACTTCTAAAAATGTATTTCTCACATTGCAGGCATAAGAAATGCAATTATCTCTTCTTGACGCTGTCCAAAAACTGGGGCTGACTTCTGACCACTATGGAGGGGATTTCAGACTGGGGTCCACAGACCCCCAAGGGTGAAAAAGTGAAAAAATAATTAGAGAAAATATTTTAATACAAAATGCATTTTCACATAGTTTTGTGATAAACCTATTTCGGAATTCTCATCTATTCTTGCTTGCAATGTACAGGTGCATCTCAATAAATTAGAATGTCGTGGAAAAGTTCATTTATTTCAGTAATTCAACTCAAATTGTGAAACTCGTGTATTAAATAAATTCAGTGCACACAGACTGAAGTAGTTTAAGTCTTTGGTTCTTTTAATTGTGATGATTTTGGCTCACATTTAACAAAAACCCACCAATTCACTATCTCAACAAATTAGAATATGGTGACATGCCAATCAGCTAATCAACTCAAAACATCTGCAAAGGTTTCCTGAGCCTTCAAAATGGTCTCTCAGTTTGGTTCACTAGGCTACACAATCATGGGGAAGACTGCTGATCTGACAGTTGTCCAGAAGACAATCATTGACACCCTTCACAAGGAGGGTAAGCCACAAACATTCATTGCCAAAGAAGCTGGCTGTTCACAGAGTGCTGTATCCAAGCATGTTAACAGAAAGTTGAGTGGAAGGAAAAAGTGTGGAAGAAAAAGATGACCAACCGAGAGAACCGCAGCCTTATGAGGATTGTCAAGCAAAATCGATTCAAGAATTTGGGTGAACTTCACAAGGAATGGACTGAGGCTGGGGTCAAGACATCAAGAGCCTCCACACACAGACGTGTCAAGGAGTTTGGCTACAGTTGTCGTATTTCTCTTGTTAAGCCACTCCTGAACCACAGACAACGTCAGAGGCGTCTTACCTGGGCTAAGGAGAAGACGAACTGGACTGTTGCCCAGTGGTCCAAAGTCCTCTTTTCAGATGAGAGGAAGTTTTGTATTTCATTTGGAAACCAAGGTCCTAGAGTCTGGAGGAAGGGTGGAGAAGCTCATAGCCCAAGTTGCTTGAAGTCCAGTGTTAAGTTTCCACAGTCTGTGATGATTTGGGGTGCAATGTCATCTGCTGGTGTTGGTCCATTGTGTTTTTTGAAAACCAAAGTCACTGCACCCGTTTACCAAAAATGTTTGGAGCACTTCATGCTTCCTTCTGCTGACCAGCTTTTTAAAGATGCTGATTTCATTTTCCAGCAGGATTTGGCACCTGCCCACACTGCCAAAAGCGCCAAAAGTTGGTTAAATGACAATGGTGTTGGTGTGCTTGACTGGCCAGCAAACTCACCAGACCTGAACCCCATAGAGAATCTATGGGGTATTGTCAAGAGGAAAATGAGAAACAAGAGACCAAAAAATGCAGATGAGCTGAAGGCCACTGTCAAAGAAACCTGGGCTTCCATACCACCTCACCAGTGCCACAAACTGATCACCTCCATGCCACGCCGAATTGAGGCAGTAATTAAAGCAAAAGGAGCCCCTACCAAGTATTGAGTACATATACAGTAAATGAACATACTTTCCAGAAGGCCAACAATTCACTAAAAATGTTTTTTTTTTATTGGACTTATGAAGTATTCTAATTTGTTGAGATAGTGAATTGGTGGGTTTTTGTTAAATGTGAGCCAAAATCATCACAATTAAAAGAACCAAAGACTTAAACTACTTCAGTCTGTGTGCGTTGAATTTATTTAATACACGAGTTTCACAATTTGAGTTGAATTACTGAGATAAATGAACTTTTCCAAGACATTCTAATTTATTGAGATGCACCTGTGCTCAACAATAGTTTTAACAGTTTTTAGTTTGCTCACTTTGTATGAGCTTTTTTTGTAAAGCTGCTTTGGGAAGATATTTATTTTGCAAAGTTTTATACAAATAAATGTGAATTATCATTAAAGATGTTTCTCTTATGCATATACAGTTAACTTAATACAATAAAATATTTTGCAGATAATATTTCAATAATTTTGGCTTTAGTACAGTGAAACACAAAAGGAAATAATTTTAGTCTTCAATATCACGCTTAAAGTTTTTCACACACAGCTCTGTTTATACATAAAGATATAAAGCTTCATTAAATGTTCAATTTAAAACCTTTATAGTTTAGGAAGGGAGTCCCTCAAAAGGAGATCCCTATATTTGTGGGTCCTTGGAAAAGAAGTTTGAAAACTTCGAGACTGGTCAAAATTCATGGTGGTCATAAAACATTTTCACTGGCCCCACTGTAAATGCTGTTTTTACGACCATCATGAATTCTGATTATTTGCTTGCTTGCATATTTATTTATTTACTTGCTTGCTTGTACAGTTAATATTAATCCCAATATGTGTGAGCAGATAACTATCACAGGAGTATCTCATATCACATGGGTTCCTCATGTAATATCACAGAGTGAGAGAGATGCACTGGGTGTTTGTAACTTCATAACCAAGCGCATTACTTGCAAAATGCACAACAAAGGAAATGTCCCAAAGCTTTACACACACCAGCTTCACTTATAACTGATTTACGTGTCCTATAGGCTATATTCACAAAGGCGGTGGCCGTGTTATGAACAGCTCACTGGAATGGAGAATGGAAACGGAATATGAGAGGGAGAGAGAGAGAGAGACACTTTAAATTCCAAAAGACACATCTCCCTTTACACATCCCAACAGCAACGTGTCAAAAGTGTGTTAAAATACACATTTCTGTCCTCATCCAAGGTCACCGGAACCGCTCTGTCCGGTTCTGCAAACGTAAACACGCGCTCACTTAAATCTGATACATGTATCGAGCGCGCTGACCCGTTCATCTCCTTCTGTCGTTGACTTTCTCCCTCTCTGACCGGGCTAAACGGGCAACTACTCACCCTCCGACAGCTCCAGCTCGAGCTCCGCGAGCCGCGCGCGCACCTCCAACGGCAGCGGTAACGAATCACGGTCTGCCATTGCGACTCCAACACATCCGAGCCTCGGTGCCTCTCTGTGTCTCCCGAGCACACAGTGTCAAACGTGTATTTCACGGTGCAAAAATAGACCGCATGAGTGTGAGCGCGGATGGACAGCGAGCAGACGCGTTACTGGAGACCCGTCGTCATCGCCGGTCGCGTTTTTTCGGTTTTCGGTTTCGCTCGGCTTCCTTCTGATCCTAGATTGTAGCGGTGCACAGGAGCGAAGCTGCCCGTGTATCCACTGCGGTGCCACCGTGCCCGCTGCTGCCGTCTCGCTCACGTGACCTCGGTGCTCGTTCAAACGCAGTGGAGAGCGACAGTGCGCGCGCGCACCGGCTGTAACGGAAAGCAGCAGCTGTGTGAAGATACAACGACCTACAGTGCCATCAAACACACCCCGGGTGAATGAGGGGGGCACACCGGCTCTTTCTGCGTCACATTTTAAGGATAATCTAATATAAAGATTCTCACCCATTTTACCAGATAGCCTATTATATTGTAAGCAAGCGAATAAAATTCACGTCACATTCTTTCACTCTTTACAGTAATATTTTTTATTATCAAAAGAGAAAAGTAGGCTACTTAATCTATTTATGTTATACGTTTTATGTTAATGTTTTATATTCATAATTATTAGCTATTTGTTATGTCAGTGTAATATATAATAAAATTATACATTATTATATTCTATATTAGAATATAATATAATTACATTATATATATTATTATCATCATCACATCATTATTTTGTTCGACATTCTTTTACTAAAGAATTTTACTACATTTGAAGAACTATTAAAATGTTTAGAGTGGTTATGATGCTTCCTGCTGGTGAGCGGTGCTATGAAAGCAAAGCAATCAAATTAAAGAGAAAATAATTTATAGCATAACTTGAAAAAGATTGTTTAATTTAAGCATGGATATTGAAATTCATTATCATGTAATCTATACATTATCATTTACAGATCTGTTCAGTTGGCACTGATCTTGTGTCTTTGTCTCTCTGTTGTCACTTAATATTTGGAGTGAATTTTTTTCCTGAAATATCTCATCAGCTGAACAATTGAGATGTGTTAAACAACAGTGCAATTCACTGAAAGCACTGTACTTCTATCCCTCACAGCCTTATTTTTATTCCAGTCAAGAATGAAATATGGAGCTACCCGAACTAAGGTCTATAGGGCATGCTTACAGCAAAATCATAAAGTAAAAGAAATAACAGCTTTAACCTCTAAGTAAAGACAAATCCAAGCAGGAGTTGGATCTATATAGTTTTATTACCTGTGGTAAGCAAGTTACGCACATGTTCCATAAGACCTACCTAATACCCTTGAGAGAAACACACAACATAAAACCAATAGCCGAGAACCAGACAGTAATAACCACCTCAGAGAAAGCATAAAACACTGCGCACATATGCCTGTGGGACAGAAACACCACATCAGTTGATGAACCTTGAATCTGGCAACAGCACTGCATTTACACCAGTAAATATAACAAAGGCACCCATGGAGATCTGTGGAAAGCTAAAATTAAACCTTTGAAGGTCTGTTTGATGAAAAGTAGGAGATGACTCTTCACTTATACAGTATCTTGGTACAGTTTTAGTAACAGTAACAGGAAATTCAAAAATAAAGACAGTAAAATCACAACAGAACATGAGTTATAGATCAAATGCATAGATCAAAAATGACGCAAACACCTGAACGCAATGTTTTGACCAATCACAGCGACCTCATTTACATATTCCCACCTCGACAGTTTCACTGGGAAGAGTTTACATTGTTTTAAACAGAATAATGACATTAAATTGGAAAACATAGAAACAACATAGAAACATAGAAACGTCTTTTATATAAATATTGTTTTATTCGGTAAGTTTTTTTTTTTCTTTAACCACCACCGAAAAGTGTGTCTCGCTGTAGGGGTTACATAAGGATGCACACAGAGCACTCTCAATCGGAACGGTAGGAAGTTCACTGTAGAGGCTACAAACTGAGTGTTAAATCACTCATCCAATCACCTCGGGGAAGGTCTGAGACAAGAGCCAATCGCTGTCCTCACAGGACATCACCTGAACAGGTGAGCGAGCGCACAGGAAACATGGGTCAGAACGCGGTATTCACGCACAAGACGTTGGAACGCAGAATAGCGAACCATCTGATGCGATCCCCGTTGACTTGGAAACACTCGCGGCTGGCGCAATGAGTTCAATGTGTGAACTAGCACGAAATGCTAGAACCCAATTCAGACTACTCTCCTACCGCTCATTTTCTTTTATTTGGAGAATATAACATATAATACAGGTGCATCTTAATAAATTAGAATGTCGTGGAAAAGTTCATTTATTTCAGTAATTCAACTCAAATTGTCGAACTCGTGTATTAAATAAATTCAATGCACACAGACTGAAGTAGTTTAAGTCTTTGGTTCTATTAATTGTGATGATTTTGGCTCACATTTAACAAAAACCCACCAATTCACTATCTCAACAAATTAGAATACTTCATAAGACCAATAAAAAAAAATAAATAAAAATAAACATTTTTAGTGAATTGTTGGCCTTCTGGAAAGTATGTTCATTTACTGTATATGTACTCAATACTTGGTAGGGGCTCCTTTTGCTTTAATTACTGCCTCAATTCGGCGTGGCATGGAGGTGATCAGTTTGTGGCACTGCTGAGGTGGTATGGAAGTCCAGGTTTCTTTGACAGTGGCCTTCAGCTCTTCTGCATTTTTTGGTCTCTTGTTTTTCATTTTCCTCTTGACAATACCCCATAGATTCTCTATGGGGTTCAGATCTGGTGAGTTTGCTGGCCAGTCAAGCACACCAACACCATGGTCATTTAACCAACTTTTGGTGCTTTTGGCAGTGTGGGCAGGTGCCAAATCCTGCTGGAAAATGAAATTAGCATCTTTAAAAAGCTGGTCAGCAGTAGGAAGCATTAAGTGCTCCAAAATTTCTTGGTAAACAGGTGCAGTGACTTTGGTTTTCAAAAAACACAATGGACCAACACCAGCAGATGACATTGCACCCCAAATCATCACAGACTGTGGAAACTTAACACTGGACTTCAAGCAACTTGGGCTATGAGCTTCTCCACCCTTCCTCCAGACTCTAGGACCTTGGTTTCCAAATGAAATACAAAACTTGCTCTCATCTGAAAAGAGGACTTTGGACCACTGGGCAACCGTCCAGTTCTTCTTCTCCTTAGCCCACATAAGACACCTCTGACGTTGTATGTGGTTCAGGAGTGGCTTAACAAGAGGAATACGACAACTGTAGCCAAATTCTTTGACACGTCTGTGTGTGGTGGCTCTTGATGCCTTGACCCCAGCCTCAGTCCATTCCTTGTGAAGTTCACCCAAATTCTTGAATCGATTTTGCTTGACAATCCTCATAAGGCTGCGGTTCTCTCGGTTGGTTGTGCATCTTTTTCTTCCACACTGTTTCCTTCCACTCAACTTTCTGTTAACATGCTTGGATACAGCACTCTGTGAACAGCCAGCTTCTTTGGCAATGAATGTTTGTGGCTTAACCTCCTTGTGAAGGGTGTCAATGATTGTCTTCTGGACAACTGTCAGATCAGCAGTCTTCCCCATGATTGTGTAGCCTAGTGAACCAAACTAAGAGACCATTTTGAAGGCTCAGGAAACCTTTGCAGGTGTTTTGAGTTGATTAGCTGATTGGCATGTCACCATATTCTAATTTGTTGAGATAGTGAATTGGTGGGTTTTTGTTAAATGTGAGCCAAAATCATCACAATTAAAAGAACCAAAGACTTAAAATACTTCAGTCTGTGTGCATTGAATTTATTTAATACACGAGTTTCACAATTTGAGTTGAATTACTGAAATAAATGAACTTTTCCACGACATTCTAATTTATTGAGATGCACCTGTATATGCAGTGTTGGGAAGGTTACTTTGAAAACGTTACAGATTACAAGTTACCCTATTTAAAATGTTATAAGTAGTGTAACTATTTCAATTACTTTATTAAAGTAATGTAACTGATTACATTTGATTACTTTTTGATTACTTTTCTAAATTTGTAATGAATGTTTCCAGCTGTTAATTATTTTGAAACATTTAAACCAGACAGGGGTAACCTTACAGTAGTCCTCAACACTGATTACTGTCAGACTTTCAAAATCCTTCATCACTTGAATTAAGATTATAATAAAGTTTAATAGCTGTGATACTGTTTTTGAAATGAAATCTTATCTTTGCATAGCCATGACAAGAAACAGTTAATTTTAAAAAATAAAGCATATACATAAAACGAAAAGGAAATAAAACAGTTATTAAATAAACATGTGTCCTGTTCTGTGTCCTAAACTCTTGAAACATTGATGTCTCGTATTTTAGAGCAGTTAATGCAATTTGGGAAAGAAATCAATCAAATCTATATGTGTGTGAAAATATTCAGATATAACCCCCTTTGTTGGCTAATCGTTAACATTTTCATAATTAACTGTAATTTAATTACACATTTTTCTCAGTAACTGTAACAGATTAGTTACATTTATTTTGTAATTAAATTACATACAAGTCTGTTACATGTAACTAGTTACTCCCCAGCACTGAATATACATAATAAAATACATAGGCCTAATAAGATAAAATATAAGGTGAATATGAACTTGAATATGCCAAAGGAATAGAATTTGTACTGTTACTTATCTTTTTTTTTTTGTATAATTGTTGAATTATATTGTAATTCAGTTGCTAATAATAATAATAATAATAATAATAAAATGTTAATGTCTAAATGCCTTTAAATTGTCAACTCTGCCACAGCTCTAAAGGCAAATGCCAAAATATATTTTATAGGCTATATTTATTTAGCTTTAGTTGGCACTGATGGAAATTCCTTTATTGATAGAATACTAAATGTTTAAAAATTCACTTGAAATTGAAAAAGTACACGCTAAAAAATGCTGGGTTGTTTTAACCCAATTTTGGGTCAAATATGGACTAACCCAGCTGTTGGGTTAAATTTTTACATTAAATTTTTAACCCAAAAGTTGGGTTAGTCCATATTTGACCCAAAATTGGGTTAAAACAACCCAGCATTTTTTAGCTACCTGTATCACCCTTAAGATGCTTTCAGTGTCTTTCTACTTCTTTGTTTCATAGTAGTGGCTGTTATTTCATATTAGGGATAATATCAAATTACCACCGTTTTAGCTAGTGGGTAACTATGGTTACCATGGTAAATCTTGGAAAGGGCAATACGCGCAAAGAGCGCGTTGTTCCGGGGCGGGTGGCTCGCGGGTCCATCATACAACAGTTACCCAAACGACTTTCCGGTCAGAAGCAGCTTCGTCGCTCATCTTTACTCGATATCTCAACTCTCACATTTGATTTTTTTGTGAAGGTTGGCTGTGAGGTTATGCGCGTTTCGTGCCTTCACTGCTCGGTGTTCCAGCACCGCGCCCGGATGGAAATGTGTCTTCCGGGGAAAAGCTGCTTTCAGCCAACGAGACAGCGAGCACAACACGCCGCACAGCCTGGACGTCTGCAACTTTCAACAGAAGCGTGTGCCTTTCTAAGAACGCGTGCGGTTTGAGACGCAGATCTATGGCAAGACCTATGCGTCCCAGAGGGGAGAAGAGCCGTGGAAAATCTGACAGAGGCCCGTAAGAGCTCAAACCCCTAATTTTGCTATTTCATTCTGATCTTAGTGCCGTCATTCATGGATGTGCACGCAGAGGCGGGTCCGTTGCAGGTGCAGACGGTGGATGAGCCACCGGGAGGCGCCACCGTTACCGTCGCCGCCGCTGCAGAGTTTCAGGTCCAAACGGTGCTGGAGAGCGATGGCGAGCTCAGCGAGGATGAGCTGCAGACGGGCGCTGGAGCTCAGTCACCGGCAGCGGGTGATCCGATCACAGAGATCGAAAGCGAGGATGGTGCGCGGGGAGGGACGGACACACCGGCCGAGGACATCGTCGGGCAGAGCGCGGGGAAAACGGAAACGGTGCGCTCCAGCTGCAGCAACGAGAGCTGTATCCCGACTCCAGGCTGTCGGATCTGCTTTCAAGGAGCAGAGCAGGTGAAGTCGGGCCGTTCGTTCGTTCCGTCTGCGTTATTTATTGTCGGTCTGTGTATATATGCGTCACACCGACGTCTTTGGTTGTTGCCAGAATTGTGCGTCGTTCAGAATTGAAGTGAGCCTTTTAAATTCCAATTCAGCACCTGAACTGGAACTGAATTTGAATTGAGGTAAAACAGCAATCGAATTTGAATGTCATGAAGTTCATTTATTCATTTAGTAGATGCTTTTATCCGAGCGACTTGGGAGGAATCTTGGGAGGATGCTTGTGCACAAGCATCGAAAGAGTAAACTACAAAATAAATAAAAATCACAATAAAATGTACTTAACTGTTATTATATATTTTACATAATTTATTATATATTATATAATTCTAAATATATAGTCTTATATATTAAACAACTAAAAATGTAGGCTACCTATAGTAATTTGTATTTGGTTTATGTTTCATCTTATTTAATAAATTAACTTTTGTGGAGCAGGAATTCATTTCAGTACGCACTACTTGTGTTGAATTTAATTGAATTATAGTAAAGTTAAGTAAATTCTCTTTCTATCATTCCAATTCAGTTTCAACTTCCTGTTGGTCAATCAATTAATCAATCATATTTTTATATATTTTCAAACAAATCAATACAGTTCAGAGTGCTTTTGAGAGACAAAAGGTATAACTAAACAAGTAACAGGTGACTATAAAATAGAAAAAAATAATTAAAAATTGGATTTGAGTAATGATTAATATTGATTTTTTTTTTAAATTCAATGTTATGAGACATTACAAGAAAGCCAGGCTAAAAAGTTATTTTTAATTTAGATTTAAAAATATAAATATTTTCTGCACATCCAAAAAGTTGTTCCAGCAGCGTGGAGTATAATGGCTGAAAGCAGCATCACCAAATCTTTTATTTCTACTTGTGATTTGGTTAAAACAGAAGAACCAGAGGACCTGAGAGCCCTCCCAGGTTCATATACTGAAAGCGTTTTTTGAGATGGAGTCTGGTGCGAGGCCAGTAGTCCCAATGCAAGTGACTAATGCACTTTAGCCAGTTCCTGAATTCTGAATTTGTTTGTCCCATCCTGATGTTGGTCCTACGTCGGTAACAGTGGTCAAAGCAGTTCATAAATAAATCCAGCTGTGTTAGGACAGTCTGAGAAATATAAACCTCGTAACATTTATTTTTACATTTTACATCACACCCTTTACATTTATTATAGGCCTACATAATTAATGCAATTATTACAATATCGGAAACCTCAATGATTCTTAATGCTTTAAACAGACATTGTGGTGTGTGTGAGAGAGATGGTGAAATCCATTAGAATACCTGCTGCGCCATTCATGTCTAATGCTCTTCACTTCCTGCAGCTAATGTGCTTCCTCGAGGCGCCTTGTGTTTGTGTGTCTGTAAGTGTGTGTGAATGTGTTCCACTCTGTTTCAGACTCATTATAGTTCTAAATGAAGATGTTTCTGAAATTATTCATGAATGCACAGATGAATCATTTCCCGTCCACTCACAGAGATGAATCTCTGTTATTATGTGTATAGTGTTTCATTCACTCCGAATGTTCTCCTCATTTAGACGAAACAGCTCATCTTGTTCATGGTTCCACAAACTCAATGCTCAACTCATATGCAAAGGCACACAATAAAACAATCAAATAGCAGTGAATCATCAGCTGAATCTGTCTTTTATATAGCTGTGTTTTGATTGGCTGATTGACATGTTGGTGTGTTTGTTATTGGCTGCAGGGGGAGCTGCTGAGCCCATGCCGCTGTGCAGGTTCTGTCAGACATGCTCATCAGCAGTGCCTGCTCAAGTGGATCAGTGAGAAGGGCTCCTGGAGCTGTGAACTCTGCAACTATAGATTCAACATCCTGCCTATACATATCAAACCACCACTACAGGTAAACACACACACACGCTGGGCTTTATGATATATCGGTCAGGGCTTTGGACTAAGAAAATGACTCCAAAAATGAAGCATTTTTGGAGCCAACTACAGTTACAAATTACAGAATTGCTCAATTGTTATTCAGATGTGCTTTAGTTCCCATTTGAAGCTGTCACTCTAATGATTCAGATTGTATTCGTGCTGTATAAATGTTACTTGTAAGAATATTTATGGCTGTTTAAAAAAATAACATAATGAAAAAGTCTATGTACTTTGTACATCACACTAATGGTTCCTGATTCAGTGAGGAAGTCAGTAATGGCTCTGAACATTTCACTTATTAAAGTCCTGTTCACACCAAGAACGATAAAGATAACTATAATGATAACTATATTAGTGTCCATACCAATGGACTACAATGTTCTGTTTATTATAAGCTTGCACTGCAGTTTCGTCTGCTGCTTTATATGCTTAAGCTCTTTAAATTCGGGTGAACTGTTTCTGAATGTCTGTCAATGTTTTTATCATGCATCATCAAAAAAAAGTGATTCTAAAGTGATTCCGACAATATCGCTCCTAGGTTTCATTATAGTTGTGGTTTGGACTTTGCTATTTTGTTTTGACTAAAATTAAGCAGATAAGAATCATTTGTTTGCAAATTGAAAACCACAGCTTGTGCTTTGTTTGTTGTTTGTAATTGTCACCAATCGTGACTAGATTTTAAATAAATTTTATTTTATTGCATTTGTGATCATATTAAGGCTGGAATACACTAAACAATTTAATTTCCCCGATTTACAGTCTGGACAAATCAGTTTGCATATTTGTGTTAACAGATTTAATAGAAAATCACAATGTATGATTGGTACAGATTATTTTTATTATCAGACTATGATTCCATCCAGTCGAAGGATGTCAAACATGATATTTTGAGACAACATATTGTTTTCATTTGTCATGCGTCTTCTAGCAACAAGGCACGTTTCTGCCTGAATTTGTTGTTTAGAACAGCTTGAAAGTCTGTTGGCATGTGATCCTCAGTCTTTTAGTGTTTTTCCTCTTTGACCATTTACAAAGTGTGATGTTTTTTAGTCTCTTAATTTGAAGTCATGTAGTGTACTCCAGTTTTAATCTCAGTTTGGAGCTCGAATCTGTGACCGTGTTTGTATGTTTTGCCAGTGGCAGACTGTCACCATGACTCTGGTGGAGAAGGTTCAGGTCATTGCAGTGTTGCTGGGTGGCATCTTCCTGTTGGCCAGTGTATCGTGGCTGCTGTGGTCAGCACTGAGTCCGGAGGCATTATGGCAACGCAGTGACATCCTGTTCCAGATCTGTTACGGCATGTATGCAGTCATGGACCTCGTGTGTATCGGTGAGAATTTCTAAATTCTAAAACCACATTAGTCCTATACAACGCCATTTTCTCAAGCTAATATGCATATTTAGTGGGTTCATGCCAATTTAACAGTGGCTGACAAATCTAAAATACCCTGTAAAGTAGGGCTGGGTCGACAATATCAGTTAACTGATTTAAAACAGTCTTCATTTAAAAGAACTGATATCGATTCTTATATCCCAAGATCGACCTTTTGGTCTATGCTGTTTTCAGATGATGCATTAAAATAGCAATAAAACTTATTTGTAGCACCTCCTATCTAATAATCGCACTCAGCTTTGTGCTTTCTTACTTTTGATTTAATCAAAATCATCTTTCAAATTTAATCAATTATATAACGAAATCCAAACAATACGTCGTTTTGACGCTCTAATGTGATGTGACAGATCTCTGTAGCCGCCCCAGTTCAAGCCGATCGTTTCTTTCCTTTTATTTCATGAAGTAAACATGAAAGAACAGCAGAAGGTATGTTTAAGAAACAACATACAGAAATATATCACGTCTCATGAATTGCTTAATCAGTGTTTCAACCACGGAAAGATGTCAAGTAGCAGCTTGTAAACAATGTCACGTAATGTTATATTTCTCTCAGAAAAGCCATTTTATGTCCATAACTCGATCGTTAAGGGGAAAAAAACTCTAAAGAGCATTTGAAAAATATATGCACTATATTATTATATTCATTATATCTGTACTTAACCTGTTAATGATATTTAATGTTTGTTTTTATGACAGCCACTAGTTTAAATGTTTAATTTCATCAATGAAATTGGAATAAAGATTTCATTGATGAAACATAAATTTAATTATATCATTAAATATAAAAATTACTTTATGTGCAATTGCCTAATTAAATGTTTGTATTTAGTGGTGATTATTATATCCAAAAAATAAATAGCAATAAATGTAATAATTTAAACTGTTGTTAATTTTAACCTTGATTAATATTATAGTAATGTACCAACTAAAAGGGTTAGATAGTTCACAGCTTTAGTTCAGATTTTTTACCTTAAGAAAAATTGATATGTATTCTACCATATACATACAAAGGAATATGTCAGTATCAGTACGAATTTAAATTGTAATTGAGCTAGTTGAATCATGGAATCTATGTCAGTACCCAGCCCTACTAAAAGTGTGTTTACATGTGCTAATCATAGGTTTATGTTTCAGGTCTGATTGTTCATGAAGGTGGTGCTGTGTACAATGTGCTGATGCGCTGGCGGGCTGTTAATCTCTTCTGGGACGTCCAGAACTATGATAAAAGCCGAGACCTGGAGAACACGCACAGCCCGCACCGTAACCTGTGGCTGCCTCTCACACACACACATACAGTCTCGAACACACACTCACAAACCACCCGACTGGAGTCATCGCCTCGATGCCCTCTCCGCCTCTTCTCCATGTGCCTGAACGTGACCTCTGACCTCTCCCCGCAGGAGCAAGGCTCAGGCGAACTGGTTGTTAGAGTCACGTCAGTTTGACATCAAGTTAAACTCATTCAGGGACCAATCTAACATCCTTTGTGGGAGTGGCTAACCAGTGGGAGGAGCCTCAGTGTTGGGAGGAGCCTTACGTGAAAAGCACTTTAGAACACACGCAAACTGAATTGAATACAGAATTATGTTGTATTGTAAACTGAACAGGTGTTTCCAGCCTGAAGTTCTGGATCAAATTAAGGCTACAAAGCTCTCCGCACACACAGACTTATACAAAATTATAATGCACACAAAATGTATTACTGCTGTTAGACGAATGAATGTTTGTTTAAAACCAATTGTTTTTATGTTAAGGTTTTTAATAATTTCAGTACTGATAACTACAGTTTACCACTGCTGCTGTTCATTATGCTTCACCTGCCATAATGTACAGGTACCACAGTTACAGGCCTTTTCACATTACGCCGCATTTCTGACATACGCATACGATCATTACATTTTGCCCCCTAGTGGCAGCTGCATGGAACTTTCAAATTGGTTGTGAAGCAGCCATTATCCTCCGCTTATTTACCTTGGTAAAAAAATTAATTAATGAATGTATATCCATACAAAACAAATGAGTGCCGATAATGACAATGCTGCTGAAAACATTGATTTCACAAGTAGAAAATTTGCAAAGGTGTAGCAAAAGTCGAACAAACTTTTAAAAAATTAAATCCCAAAAAATGACATTTAGATTTACGCATCTAGCAGACACATTTATCCAAAGAGACTTACAATGGTGGAGCATAAGCAATTTGTCATAGAGCTAACGATATTCCTAAATTATGGCAGGTTTATTAGGCTAGATTAGAAAACAAGCTAAAGCAGAGGAGAAATGCTATGGAAGCCCATTTCTGCCACGGAATAAAAAATAAAAATAATTGCGACTTTTTGTCTCACAATTCAGAATTGCGATACAAACCCAGAATTCAAACTTTTTTTCTTGAAATTCCGAGTTTATAATACTCGAGTCTCACAATACTGACTTTCCCCTCAGAGTTCTGAGTTTAGGTCTCGCAATTCTGTTTTTTGTTTCCGCCACGGAAAAAAAAAAAAATTTAAAATGGTATTGCGATTTGCGACTTATGTCACAGTTCTGATTTTCAACTCTCAAATTGCAAGTTTACATCTCCCAATTCAGACTTTTCTTCTCAGAATTGCGAATTTATCACAATTCTCAGTTCATATCTCGCAATTCTTATTAAAAAATAGCAAATTGAGAGAAAAAACTCAGAATTGCAAGAAAAAAGTCGGAATTGTGAGTTGCAATTACTTTTTTGGGCTTCCATAAAATGCAAATACGACGAAGAAAAAAAAGATAATGACTGTTTTTATTTAAATATTTGGGGAAATGTCAGTAGTGTTTTGACAGGTGGCCTCATGAGCTCTAGATGCAAAAGTTCAAATATTTCAACACATCTGAAGCTCAAATTGGAAATGAAAATTCTGCACACAGTCAGAACGCCACACAGCTCCTGTACTACTCTCAATTAGAAATGAAAGGCTTCACAGATTAATGCAATGCCAGACAAAGCTGCAAATACACTGTTTTCACAAGGAGGCAGTGGAGAAACACAAAAGATTGCAAAAGTTGAACAAACATTTAGAAAATGTTAACTTTTGCTGCAATGCATACTGTTGTACGCATCCGTGTCAATTTATTCTATTCCCACCTGATTTTAAATGACCCTCAAAAAGATATTACACATTGTCATGTCAATGCTTAAGTGCCCTACATCTCATGTTGCGTGTATTACAGCAAAAAAAAAAAAAAAAAAAAAACTGACTTTGGACTATTAGTCTAGACTCATACAAAATTCATGAAGAAATGGAGTTGGTGGTTAGATAATGTGATGCTGATAAGCATTTTAACCATTGTGCCCTTAAGATACCAAACCCTGGCTGCGCGATTTCAGAAGCTTTCTAAGACTGATATACATGTAGTATAAAATGCTAGGAGTGAAATAATTACAAATATGTTTTAACATCGTAAGCACATTGAAAATCTTCCTAAGGAGCTCAAGTCTACTATGAAAATACAAATATATTCTGCAGATTTCATTCAAAATCATAACAGAAAATACTGAAAAGTGCACTGATTCCATCTGGGAACATTGCGTTTCTGTCCTTGAAACTTGACCAGCGTTCATGACTTGGTGCTAGCTGATTAGCATAGCCTACAAAAGATTTCATTCAGATGTCCTGGAGATGTAAAAAGTGTTCAATGAGAAGGTCTTCTGTCAGAGAAACCCGTTCTGCACTGCACAGAGCAAACATGGATGAACATTTTAATGAATGTGAGAGTCTTTGAATTTTGTTATATTTATTGCCTATAAACTAATGCACAGTAAAGAAACAAAATGAGAAAGATTTTCCTGTTGTTTTAGTGTTTTTATAGGCTTACAGTAGAAAAATAATAGGACCAGAGGGAGTAAATCCAATAGTATTATCACAATCCTGCAGTTCAACAGAAAAGGTTTATAAAATATACAGCTCCTCAGAAATATATAACATACATTATAAACATTGCACATATAAAACACATAAAGGGCACTCTGTGTGTGTTTGCATATGTGTGTATATTTCTGTGTGTGTTTTTAAAGGCACTGGATTTGAGTGCTGGTTATTTCGAACTGGACTTTCTGCCTGCAGAATTCCAAAGAAATGCAACTGGACTTGACTTAAAATGTTAACACAATGTAAAATATGGGGCTCAGTGAACAGACATATATGTGTGGCACAGTTTCAAGCACAACAACTCAATGTGTGTGTCTGTGGGAACATGATAGTGTCTGTTGTGAAAGTGTCTCATGATATTGTCTTTGGTTTTTTTGCACTCAGCATTGAAGGGTCACTTTTTTGTGAAATCGTTATTAAACTGTCCCGTTTGTTGACGCTTAACCTCAAAGGCACATTTATGAAAAGTGTTTGTCAGGAGCGAGAGATCACCAGTTGCTGCCGTGGCTGCTGATGGATTGACAAGTGCTGAAACGTTTCTTCACTATTAGACTGATGTAAGCCTTCATGAGCTTTGCAATGTCCATCACCTACAGAGACAAACACAAAGAAGAATCTAGTGTTATTTTAGTTTCATTAATATACTGTTAGAGTTTTTATTGATATTTTAAATGTTTTAATTTTTTTGTCATTTTGTGTTTTTGTCATTATTATTATTATTATTTTATATATTTTATATTATTATTTATTTTTATTTTATAGCTATTTTAAGTTAAAATAAATGTTTATTTCAGTCAATGTCTGTTTTATTTAACAATTTAAAAAAAATAATGTTTTTTTTAACAATGTTTTTTATGGTTTTAGTTAACAAAAATAATAATCCTGGAAGAAACATATGAACATTCAGGCCTTCATAATGACCAAAAACAAATCAATAAATAAAATAAAACAATGACTCTTTTTAATGTTTTCTGAAGTAACTGGGTTGCTAAGTGGCAATGTTGGACATTGACGAAGCATTATTATTCTATTACTGTTCATTTTTCAAATATTTGTATCATTTTTATTTTGGGAAACACTTTACTGCATATCAATACATTATATCTTATTTTTATTCCACTACATTTAAAAAATGCCATTCCATCACTCTGAGACATGATAGTGTTGTCTGATTCACGATGAATCATTCTTTTGAGCTGTTTTTCATTTTTCAATGAACCTGTTGAACTTATTCACAAACCACACAGAATGATTTCATGAATGGACTTATTCTAGCCGCAATTTCCAAGCTTAAACTCACTGATGAGTCTTGAGTTAACTCACAGAATAGGTTATTTCCAACTCAAATGATCCATAGGTCTGTGGAAGATTTGACTGATGAGGCAAAGTTATTATAAATCACGAATTTTAGAGTTATTTATTGTGGAAGCATGCAAGTAAATATGGAAAGTTTACCATGTTAGTGTTGAAGAGCAGCTCTCGTCCCTCCACGCTGATCTTGTAGATGTTTGGCTGTGGCGCACCGAAGGACAGAATGACCTCGTAGGGAAACACCTCCAGAGGCCACGCCTCCCCACGCTTGTACACACACACCCCCTTACGACTCACGCCCAACCACAGCTCTCCAGGATACACACCGTCTACACACTGATGAACAGAGAGAATTTATTCAGCAACCCTGCTGGCTGATGGACCATATGTGTGTGTGTGTGTGTATGTGTACACACTCACCTCCACATCAAAGAGGGTGGATCCATATCCCTGCCACTCCTTGATTAGACTCATGTATTTTTTCAGGGCTTGGTCCTGTTCCATCCCCTGCAGTTTACGCCATTTCTCCACCAAACAACTTCTCAGCCCAGCCTTCTCGTCTTGCAGCCACGCCTCTATGGCCACAGGCCCCTCCCCTTGGCGCTGTCGCCCCAGTGACCCTCGGAAGCTCCGCCTCAGTGTGCCTTCCAGAAAACTACTTCTCTTTCTTTCTGTGGATGGCGTGGCAGATGCAAAGCACCGTGCAGATTGCTGTACTCGAGCACGCAGGCGGTCCATAGGGAACACCTGCTCCAACTCAGGCAAGACACTCTGGGTACTGTAGTCTCCAAACAGATACTGGAGCCGAAGAGCAGCCAGAAATTGTAAAGTCTCTTCTGGAGCAGGATACTGACCCCTAATGACAGCTTCATGGGCCTGAGAGAGAGAGAAAGAGACATTTGTGAAACACTGACAGCAAAGAAATCACTCTAATGGTCTCTTAGATTCATTATTTAAAAATACATATATGCATACTTAAAAGAGCAGTTCACCCAAAAATGAAAATTCTGTCATTAACTCGCACTATTATTCCAAGCCTGTATGAGTTTCATTCTTCTGTTGAGCACAAAAGTTGCTCATCAGTTGACGGAAAAAAATACTATGGAAGTCAATGGCTACCGTCAACTGTTTGTTTACCAACTTTCTTCAAAATATCTTCTTTTGAGCTCAACAGAAGAAAGAGGCTCATACAGGTTTGGAACATTTTGAAGGTGAGAAATTGACAGAATTTTCATTTTTGGGTGAACTATCCCTTTAAGTGTGTATTTCTGTGTGACGAAGAGAATGCAGGGAACTCATGATACATTTTTTACAGTCATGACACATCATACTAAAAAATGTGGTGCTATAGATGTAAGATTCTGAAAACAGTGAGAAAACATTTGTTTGCATGTGCACACATCAAAAATAGACAATATAGTGACTTCTAAAGTAATGACTACACATTTTTTCAGCTGACACAATGTAATGTATATGTATATGTGATTAATTAAATGAATACAATTTTAACTGATTGATAGCACTATTTTATGTTTTGAGGTCAGATATTAAAGCAAAATCAAACCTGTTCAAACATGAACGCAAACTCCACACTGTCAGCAGGAACGCTCTCAGGCTCTGAGAAACAGAAGAGCTTGAAATAAAACTTACAGCCCTCGCCTTCCTGTCCTTTATTTGTCAACCTAAATGAGAGAAATAGTGAGAATTTCACAATGTTATCCCATATAATAAAAAATAAATAAATAAAACAAATAAAATGTGCTGTAAACAATTATTTTCTGTGTAATATGATGCATAAAATCTCTGTTGAGTATCTAACAGAAATCACACCAGCCTTAAACTGAGGAGCAACCTACTCTTTTATTAGCCAATCAGAAAGCACTCTCTGCCTCTCATGTTTTTAGAGGGCAAATTTTAAAATAATTTTATAGCACATTTAAATCGTTTTACATCAGATTAAGTGTTCTGTGGTACTACAGTTATGGTTTAACTGCATACATTTAGTATTTTATATTTTATCATTTCTCTTTCTATGTATGTATATAATTAGGGGATGGTAATTCGAGGTGAGACTCACTTTTCAAACTTAGCGAGGACGTCGGCCACCACAGTCCTGCTCTCTATGGCTCGGTCTGTAGTGTCATTATGTTCAAATAAAGCGAACATGTTCTTACAGTCCTCCATTGAGAGACCCTTCAACAGCTTCTCAACCACCTGGAGACCATTAGACACACACATGTACAGGTTAATGTGGTTCTGGAGCTCACATGTAATATGTGTGTGTGTTTATGTACCTCTCCTGCAGTTGTGTGTGAGTTAATGGTGATTTTGCAGGACCCGCCACCGTGGCAGTAAACTGTGGATGTCATTTCCTGTCTGCTCAGTATGGCACTCAGCTCCTCCTGTGAAGGAACGTATTCGCGTCCACGTACGTGCCGCAAGGCATCTTGGGAGAAGGCAGCATACCGTTCCATCTCGGTGCCTGGGTACAACTCTCGTGTCCTGATGAGAAGATCGGTCACAATCTAATCAGTTGTGACGTGGTTAAATATCTTTATCTCTCTCTCTTTGGTTATGTTCATAATGACATAATCAATCATGATTTGTCATAGGGAAGCATAATATATCCCAAAAATGTATTTAATCAGTGTATTTCCTAGACTTTTTTAAAATTTAAATGACCTTGTCATCTAAGGCTCATCTAAATTTTATCTTTAAAAACACTACTACTTTAATAATACTGTTGAATGTAATCTAAAATAATTATCCATTTTCATACAGTACATTATAACGTTGAGGTGTAAATTCACTTGTATCATGTAAAATATTTAATTTTTATTGTTTCATTTTTTTTTTGTTGATCCTACATTTTAAGGGCCTTTTTGCATAGTTATTTGATGAGACTGCCAAAAGGTATACACAAAAACAAAATCACAATATTTATTTCCAAGATAATTGGTTGCCATTCACTGAGTGAAACATGGAATGTAGTGAGGTCATGTTATGTACAATTGTTATGTACTGTTGTTTGAAATGTTCACCTCATCAGAAAATTTCTGCTATTTTACATACTATTTAAAAAAAATAGTATATATATATACTACATTCAAATGTTTGTGGTCAGTAAAAAGAAACTAAGATTTTGATGAAAAAATAATACAGTAAAAATATAATATTGTGAAATATTACAAATTAAAACAAGTTTTGTATTTTAATATATTTTAAAACGTAATTTATTCTTATTATTTTCTTATTTTAATTTTAATCAGAAGCCATTACTCCAGTCATCAGTGTCACATGATCCTTCAGAAATCATTCTAAAATGCTGATTTGGTGCTCAAGAACAATTATTATTATTATCATCATCAGTGTTTAGTTGTGCAGGACAGTTGTGCTGATTAATATTTTTGTGGAATCCATGATTTCTTTTTTTCAGGGTTCTTTGATGAATAGAAAGTTCAAAAGAACAGCATTTATTTGAAAAAGAAATCTTTTGTAACATCATAAATGTCTTTACTATCACTTTTGATCAATTTAATGCATTCTTGCTGAATAGAACTATTAAATATTAAATTATAAATGAACTATTAAATTTAAAAATTGTACTGACCTTAAATTTTTGAATGGTAGTGTACTGTGCAAAATGCAGTAAGCAAGAATTGATCTTATATTACATCATTTCTCTCTTTTAACTTTATGTCAGTGACAGAACAAAATACTCCAAATACACACACACAAAATTCTCACTGACCTTTTGAAGTGAAATTTCAGGTATTTGAGAATACTTCTGGAGGCAGGGCAAAATGTGCAGCACATGCAGGCTATGATTTGCCAGCCACAAATATGGGCAGGGCCAGAAGGCTTTGGGTGGTGTGTTGTCTGTTTGATGAGCTGGCAGAAGAGCTCATCTCTTAGGGGTCGTAGGTCATGAGCCGTCTGCAGGAGCACCTGAATCTGAGGGATGGGATTGTCCACTGTCTCTAGCTGATGAAGAACGCTGAAGAGCTTGAGGGCCTCAGCCTGTAGTGTGCCATAACTTCTCCCTTTGTCGGCTAAAAACATGCAGATACAGAGTGTTTGTGTAGGTTAGAGTGTATTTGAGAATATGTGAGTGTGTGTGTGTGTTTTACTCACAGCTTTGCTGTGCATCTCCATATGGTAAAGGCAGGAGAGCTGTATGTAGAGGGTGGTGTGTGTAACGCAGTATAGGGTTCCTCTTATAAATCTGCTCCACCACCTCTGAATTTAGACAGTTCTCCTGAAATCAAATGATTAAAACAGTATTTCAAGAAAATGATGTTACAAAAACATGAATGTATGTCCATATGTGTGCAGTTACCTTGATGTCCTGTATAAGTTGCTGAGTGGGTGTATCCATGAGCGGTTTGCTGTCAATGACAGTCTGTACAGCACTGGCCCATCGACTAGCCTCCGTCTGCAGCTTAGAGTACAGCCTATATGAATGCTTACGCCCAAACACACACACGTTCCAGTAGCCTAAACAAACAAATATAGGTTAGAGTCTGAGAAAAATTTAAAGGTTTGTTGGTATACTGTTATTTATGTGTGCGTATAAATGTGCTAACCAGTCTCTCTGAAGACTCTCTCATCAGGAATGATCACAGAGCAGAGGCTGTTGAGCACTAAAGAGCCCAGTTTCAGAGCATCTCTCTCTGAGCTTTTATAATAATCCACAGAATTGTGAGTCAGCACAAACCAGCACTTCTTCAGCTTAAGATTCCCACGACTGCTGCCCCGGATCTCTTTATACAGCCAACCTGGTGAGAGAAACAGACAGGAAGAGATCTGAGACATTTTTACATTTGAAATTGAAATTCAGTTTGTAGTTGAAGGCATTCTAACATGCAGTTTTACTCTTTATTTGTCCGAATACTAAAATTAACTGTCAATTATATAAAAAAAATTATAATAGTGAATTTTTTTTTAAATAACTTTAAAATTACATGAATTTGTATATTAAGCATTAAAAAAACATAAAATATTACATATAAAGTCAAATTCTTAAATAATGTCAATATAAACACAATCCAGCTATTATCTAACAAAACTGCAGTCTGTGAAGGTTTTCAATCATCCTGGTTTCACTGTGATTCTATGAGTGATGAATCATCCTCATACAGTGATAAGTAACTGCAGTATTACATGAATGAACTGAACGTTCAAATAATTTTCAGACAATCCATAAATAACAGAGCATGGCTTTTGGCTTGTTGAGTAGGTGGCATCTCACCCCTGATGATGAACTCTTGTCCCTGCACACGTGTGTCTCCTTTCGTGCGTTGGAGCAATGTAATCCAGTGATGCATTTCTTCTGCTGATTCAGCCATGCAATGTAGCACACGATGGGCTGTGATTATAACAAAGGCATTTGGCCTGGATAGAGAAAAAAAGCAGAAACATTTAAAATACTTTAATGTCTGTACATGATAATGCAACTCAATGTTCTCCACAGAAAAAAAGGTAATTGTGAGATTAAGTTTAAACATTTATATTCATTTAGCAGATGACTTTATCCAAAGCGACTAACAAATGAGGAGCATCACAAACAATTTTAATAGAGCCAACAATATTCATTATACACAAAGTATAGTACAAAAATTGGAAAAAAAAAAAAAATGGAAAAAATAGAATCAAACTATGAAATATAAATTCATAATTACAAAATGTTGCAATTGTTAAGATACAATGTTGCAATTTTAAGAAATTATATATATTACATATCATGTAAAAAAAAAGTGCAGTTCGCCAATCCACTAAAATGCTTTTTAAAGTTTATGTTTCAAAAACAACAAGCCAGGGAGAGAACAGAGTGTGCATATGTGTGTATGTGTACCTTTCTGGGTTGTCAGAGGCACATACAGAATCAATCATTCCGACATCCAATGTGCCCTATGAAAAACACAAACATCTTTTCTAAATATCTTATGAGTTCGCAAATTTGTCAGTGTATGGGTGTGTGTGTAACACTTACCACAGCATTCTGAGGATTTGCTTGTTCATCATGCATCTCTCGAATTTCCTGTTCTGTCGACATGTGCACCTGACTCAACACGCTGAACCAATGACTGCACACAACACAGAGATTAATTAAAAA
This sequence comes from Spinibarbus caldwelli, assembly GCA_039654775.1. Taxonomy (NCBI): domain Eukaryota; kingdom Metazoa; phylum Chordata; class Actinopteri; order Cypriniformes; family Cyprinidae; genus Spinibarbus; species Spinibarbus caldwelli. Next base: position 28,432,955 of record CM077235.1, read on the forward strand.
CCCTCAGTTTAACAGTTCTACACATTCATGAAATAACATCAAGGCTTGAAGCACAAAATCTAAAAATATATACAGTCATGGCCAAAAATATCGGGACCCTTGGTAAATATGATCAAAGAAGACTGAAAATAAACCTGCATTATTAATACTTTTGATCTTTTATTTAAAAAATTCACAAAAATCTAACCTTTCATTGGATAATAAGAATTTAAAATGGGGGGAAATATCATTATGAAATAAACGTTTTTCTCAAATACACGTTGGACACAATTATTGGCACCCCTAGAAATTCATATGAGTAAAATATCTCTGAAGTATATTCCCATTCATATTCACAATTTTGAGTACTCCAGGGTGATTATGAACATGAAACTATCCAGCATGGGTTCCTGTTTCACAGAAATATAAATAGGAGGGAAAACAAAGCCCAAATTCCCTTAATCATTCATCACAATGAGAAAAACCAAAGAATATATTTCTGATGTGCAGCAAAAGATAATTGAGCTTCAAAAATTAGTGAAGTGGATTTAAGAAAAGAGCTAGAGCAGTGAAAATTCCCATTTCCACCATCAGGGCAATAATTAAGAATTTCCAATCAACATAAAATGTTAGGAAACTGCCTGGAAGAGGACGTGTGTCTATATCGTCCTAATGCACGGTGAGAAGGAGAGTTTGAGTGGCTAAAGACTCTCCAAGGACCACAGCTGGAGAATTGCAGAAAATAGTTGAGTCTCGGGGTCAGAAAACCTTAAAAAAAAATTGTCAAACAGCACCTACATCACCACATGTTGTTTGGGAGGGTTTCAAGAAAAATTCTTCTAGCTCATCCAAAAACAAACTCCAATATATTCAGTTATCAGACACGACTGGAACTTAAAATGGGACTGGCTTCTATGGTCAGATGAAACTAAAAAATTAGCTTTTTAGCAGCAAACACTCAAGCTGGGTTTGGTGAACACAGGGATAAAACGTACCCCATGTGTACAATGAAATCTACTGCTGTATTTTTGATGTTGTGGGCCTATATTTCTGCTGGAGGTCCTGGACATCTTGTTTAGACACATGGCATCATGGATTCTATCAAATACCAACAGATAAAAAATCAATAAGTGACTGACTCTGTTAGAAATCTTATAATGGGCCATGTTTGGATCTTCCAACCGTACAATAATCCAAACACAAACCTCAAAAACAACACAAAAATGGGTCACTGAGCACAAAACCAAGCTTCTGCTATGGCCATTCCAGTCCTCTGACCTGAACCCTATAGAAAATGAGTGGGGTGAACTGAAGAGAAGAAGCACCAACATGGAGCTGGGAATCTAAAGGGTCTGGAGTGATTCTGGATGAAGGAATGGTCTCTGATCTCTTGTCAGGTGTTCTCTAACCTCATCAGGAGAAAATTTAGAGCTGTTAAACTGGCAAATGGAGGTTTCAAAAAGTATTGAATAAAAGGGTGCCGTTAATTGTGGCCAATGTGTATTAGAGAAAAACATTTATTTCATAATGATATTTCCCCCCATTTTAAATTCTTATTATCCAATGAAAGGTTAGATTTTTGTGAATTTTTTAAATAAAAGATCAAAAGGATTAACAATGCAGATTAATTTTCACAGCCTTCTTTGATCATATTTACCAAGGGTGCCGATATTTTTGGCCATGACTGTATATATGAAACAAACACTTACCTGGAATCTTCTGCAGTTTCTGCAACAAGGTGGTATGTTCTCCCTGGCATGACAATGTCAATTCCATTCTCCTTCCCTGTTACGTCAATAATCTCTCTAATACAACCACACAAAATGAAATAAATCAACATACATAGAATTAATTATGCTTTGTTGTCTTTTGCTGCTTTATGTACTGCTTCAAACCAAAAATTTCTGAAAAAAAGAAATCTTAGCGTGAATAGGTCTTTAGACAGCAGATTTAAAAGAAAATAATTTTATATACAGTATTTGTCTTTCTGATTGACAGGTTTAGCATGACTGTAGCACTCCAGTTCCAGTATCACATTGTTTTTGACCTGAAACCTTTGTGCACTTCCTGAGGTCTTACTTGGCTTCATGCATGTCCAGCATGCCTTTCATCCGCTCCTCTGTGTCGTTCTCGTAGTAAATGAGTTTGCTCTGTCGCAGGACAAACCAGCGGCGTCTCCAGTTGCGTCGAGAGAGTGTAGAGGAACCTCCACCCTTCTTCAACAGCCAGCCCTGTTTGAGTGCCTCCTGTCTGCTTCTGAACCACAGAAATGTTTCATCCTTCAGCACACACCAGCGACGCTTCCAGGAGTTCAACAGGCCACCTGCAACACACGTGATGATGACAAAGGTTATAGGTACGTCTAGACTTTCCATTAATGAAATGCTGCAACAGGTTCAGTGTAGACAAGGTGCTCAATTTTGGCATGGTAACAATTTAAGAGGAAATTTTAACTTTAATTTCTTAAAAAGTACATTTAAAAAAAGCAAAGATAGGCAATGCACCTATAGCTGAAATAATAAGTTTGCGCCTTTAAGTTAATTGCAAAAACATTTGGAGAAGAAGAAAAAGTTCTATGAATTTCAATACATTGCCAAGCAGGCTCTGAAATCAAACAAACATAATAAAGAAAGAGGTGTTGAGAGAGGGGTGGGCAAATATTTACCTTTAATATAAAGGAAACTGTGGAAGTAGGGGAGAGTGACACAGCTATAGACAGAATCCCGCCGGTAAGATGATTCATCGTCAGTGTCAAACCTATCAAAGTCATCTTCACTGTCCTCAAACTGAGGGAGAGAAATACAGAGATACACAATCAGCAATCACATGTAAAAACGCACAAAGGCATGCTTTTGATGTCATGATACGTCATTTATAACCCCTTTTAGTTCAGAAATGTGATGTAAACTACCATTCAATAGTTTGGGATCTGTAAGAATTTTTAATGATTTTGAACAAAATCTCTTGAAATCTCACCAAGGGTGCATTTATTTGATCAAAACAATAATATTGTGAAATATTTTTAAAAGAACCATTTAAAATTTAAAAGAACCATTTTCTATTTTAATGTATTTTAAAATGTAATTTATTTCTGTGATAGCAAAGCTGAATTTCAGCAGCCATTACTCTAGTCTTCAGTGTTTATTGTTAATGTACTCTCACATTAAGTCCTTGCAGAATAATTCCTTTTTAAATTAATTTCCAAAAAAAAAAACCCTTTTGAACAGCAGTGTTACAAGCGAAACAGGATATTCAGCATGTGAACTTTTCAATTTTATTAATGATGAATTTGATGAATTAAGGAATTTGCTTGAAAAAAATAGATGATTCATCAACATGCACAGAAAAATCATGCCCAATAAGACCAGGAACATGTATTAAGTACCAGCTGTCAAATATATTTGGGAATCCCTGCTCTACATGAACACTCAAATCTCTATATGAATCTGACTCGTACAGAATGTGTGTGGTATATGAATCAGCCATATAGAATGTGTGTGAAAAACTCACAGAAGATTGCGGCCCCTCTGAGCTGAAGCGATACGCCCCTGAGCTGACACTGGTGCTGGTTGCAAAGGAGCTGCGGTGGTCACGTGACCAGAGGTCATTGTGAGGCGGGAGGCTGGGAGGCCTCATGATGATGCCTCCTTCATCATAATCATCTGCATCATAATCTGAATCTTCATCGGGAGGGATTAGCTCCGCCTCCTCTTCCTGAACAGCGTGAGAGTAGGTGGAGCCACTGCTGGAGGGCGGAGCATGATAGGCTGAGGGTGTGATGATGGGCAGGGCAGGGGGCAGAGGCATACGGTCGTTTGCATAAGGATCCTCCTCTGAGGAATCATCGCTGGTGCGGATTCCGCTAGTACGCTGGCCGTCAGAGTGGCCATGCTCGCTGGGGTTAGGAGAGTCCTTAAACCCGTCTTCGTCCACTCCCAGGCCTTCATCCACCTCATCTTCCTCACCTCTGGCTACCTCCCACTGTGAGCCACCGGAACCTCCCAGCGAGCTTTCGATGTTACGCACACACTCATCGATCTCATCGAAGTTGAGCGAGGTGAGGAACTGCTGTGCAGCCTTGCAGGCCTCCTCTTCTAGCCTGCGCAGCTCCTGATCACGCAGCCACTGCAGGCGATGCAACGACTGCGTGGTTAGACTCTGCTCCTGAGCCTCTTTCTGTCTCCGCAGGCCTTCAATCTCACGCTCCAAACGCAAGATCTCCTCCACCTGTGATGCCTGGTTTGTCTCTCCCTCAAACACCTCATCAAACACCTGCTCCACCAGTGACTTCTCTGCTATAGAGAAGGGTACAGGGTTCTCAAGTGGGTCATTCTGAAGTGGGCTACTCTCTAGTATAATACTGTCTGGTGCGGCTCTCTCGGTTAGAGAATTTTGAATCTGCTCATTTTTATTTTTTTCCTCTAATCTTCGAGCTTCCTCTGCCTGTTGAACACAGAAAAAAGACTGCATTAGTCAACATTCTAAATAAACAGACTATCATTTGAACGAATGTTGCACTGAAACTAACAGTAATTAAAAGGAAAATTAACCATTAATCATTATAACCATTGCTGTCAATGGCAATATTTCATAATTAGAAATCTAAGACTTTTATCAAAAATATCAAAACAGTAACTTTTTAAAAATTGTTTCTCCACAGAGACAGACAGATAGACAGATAGATAGATAGATAGATAGATAGATAGATAGATAGATAGACGGACGGACGGACGGACGGACAGACAGAAAGACAGATAGACAGACAGAGACAAACTGAGAGACAGACAGACAAACTGAGAGACAGACAGACAGACTGAGAGACAGACAGACAGACTGAGAGACAGACAGACAAACTGAGAGACAGACAGACAGACTGAGAGACAGACAGATATTTCACTAACTGCTTGTGCTAGGAGCTCCAACTCCATGCGCTGTCTCTCCCTGGCAAAAAAAATAAAAAATCATAAGTAAATCAGAAACTTAGAAACAAACAGTACAGTATAAACATAAATGTAGGTATAATAATACAGGCAACTGAACTGCCTACCTCTCTAGTGCCTCCTGCTCTTCTCGTCGTCTCTTCTCTTCTTCTTCTTCCCTCTTCCTCTTTTCCTCTAGAAGGTGAATGTAGAGCCGTCGCGCCCTTTGCCCTCTGAGCCTCTTCTGTAGGGTGATGGTGGCCCAACGCATCATCTGGAAGCGCCGCCGCCAATACAGTGCGCGGTAATTTTTCTGAATGACAACAATGCACTGCAACAACCATCTGTACTGCCTCCTATAACCAGCAGAGGGCAGATAGAGTGAAACAGAGGGAGTACATGAGAGTTGGCACCAACTGGAAGTGAGTGTGTGAATATGCATCTGTACAGTAAGTGTGTTTACCGTGCTCTGTAGCCCAGTATATGAGCTTGAATAACTGAAGCTGCTTTGCGCACTTCTGTTTCTCTTTGTTTCTCTAACCGCAGCTCCAAACTTTCTTTCATGAACACCTAAAAGCAACCAATAAATAGAATATAATTTATAGTTTATGAATATAAAAGGAAGAATGTAATCATAAATCCTTACACTGGTCACCAGTTATGTATTATTTTAATCACCTTCTGCCTTTAACAGCTGATTTTTATAAGGTTCTACAATGTGATAAAATGACTACAAATATTCCAAGTAATGTTTCTCTAATAATTAAAAAAACAATTAGCAATACTGTGTGATTATCTGATGAAACTGTCAAAACTGTGTAAAAACCAAAAGTATTTCATGTCAGCCACCCAACAAAGCCACAGATGTCAAAGTGAATATCCAGAGAACATGATGTTGCTCACTTTGGTTTTTCCCAGCTGCCATTCAGCACTGCTGTTGTCATACAGCTGCAGCAGGAGGAGGCACCGCCCCTTTGGGTCATCTGACAAAGTCAAACCCCTCATCAACACATAGTACCTGACAAATAAAAAATAAAACAGTGATTAAACTGTCTTACAAAAGTTGTTTACAATAAGGCAGTCTAAACACAAGAGTTTACGTCAGTGAATCTATTGATTTCAATGGAGACAGAAAAATGTGAAGTGATGCAACATCATGTAACAAAAAATTGGGAAATGTTTTGTTGCACTTCTGCGGACCAGTAAGAATTTTAGATCCAGTTCTGCATAATATCAAACTGACCTGGCTTTATCCTTAAATGTCTTATTTTTAAATGCGAACATTGTGCTCGACCTTCTGTCCAATTATAAAGCTCTTATACACCATTTGATTATCATTCAATGAATTACTGCTACCATGAACAATAAAAAAATGCAGGAAAAGCATAAGTAATAGAACAATGTTAATTCTGGGTGTGAAATAGCTCTGTGAATAAGACACATTCTATTAAATGTCTCATTTGCAAAGAAAGAATGCTTATTGGATTGAAAAGAATGATAATGACTTCATTTAACTATGCCAAAAGTGATGTTGTAAAAACTTAACTTTAATAAAATTCTCTCTGTTTTCACTTACAAAAGGATGTCACAAACCAGAATGAAAAAGTTTCAGAACAAATCCATTTTTAGTAGGAATATGTGAGTTTATTGTGTTTGGGGGACAAACCTGGAACAGAAATCCTTGAACGTTCTCCGAACCGGAAACCCAGAACGTCTGATTTTAACTGTCTCCAACATCCCAGAATATCTCAGCTGGTTGAGGACTACTGACTGCTCAAACTGATCGGGCATCTGCAAAAGAAAGACAGAAACATTGTAGCAATTTAAATCACTACAACTTCTTCACTGTTCTATTTAAAATCTGAATTAGCTGAATTAATTCTGCTTTCAAATATAGATTGGTTGAGCTTTGAGTGGATTCATTCTTCAAACACACTAAGTGGGCCATCATCACCCCCTCTCCCCTGACCTTTGACCCTGTGTGGGGGTGAGGTCGGAAACGGGGCGCTGCGATCCTCGCTTCTAAATGTCATCTCTGTGGAAGGAGGAATGAACCAGAATGAAAGTGAGATGAGGAGATGAGCGCTGAATGAGCTCTATGAGAGCAAGGTCAATACCAACACACACACACAGTCACACTCACACAATCATTCATTATAGTCAGAGGCACATTAACATACTGATACATGCAGCACAAGTCACAGAAAGCAGACAGAATCAATATCAGAGCGCTTCGGGGGGGAGGGACAATCTCTCTTTAATCAGCTCCCAGAAAAACAAATACTACTAACATATAAAACTTATTAGAGGGACAGTTCACCTCAAATGACAATTAAGTCATCATTTGTCAATCATATGTTGTTCCAAACCTGATTCTCTTTCTTTTTTCTGTGAAACGCAAAAGCAGTTTTTCTGAAAAATGTGTGTTTTTCAGTGAAAGTCACATGGGTCCAATATTGTTTTGGACCCCACTGACTTTCACTGTATCGGCAAAAACAGTTCTTCAAAATGTCTTCTTTTATGATCCACAGAAGAAAGTAAGTCATATAGGTTTAGAATGACAAGAGGGTGAGCAAATTAGGACAGAAATGTCACTTTTGGGTGAACTATCCCTTTAAGAAGCAAACCATCAGAACAGTGCAAACAGTTTTCATAAATCTGCTCTTTAAAAAGCAAAACTTTGAGAAGTATCTTCATTATCCAACAGGTAAACAGATATATGACGACTCACATAATTGAAGACCATGTCAAAACAGTCAAATAGATATTCAAACATCTGGAAAAATTCTCAGCAACTGTCTAAACAACACTACATCAGTTCTGTTCTTCTACAGCAATAATGTAACCAGCTGAAAGTTTAGTTTTTATAATAAATGAACTCTTACTGTACAGTAAGTAAGTGTCCTTTCTCATCCTGTGACCGACAGCAGCTCTGAGCGAGTGTATGTCCACAATGAGCCAGCGATCAACTGGTCAGCTCACACACATACACACCCCCAACCTCTCGCTCTCATTCACACACTGCTGGTTGTCATGGAGATCAGACCCATGCTGGGCTAATTTGTGTTCAAATGGGGAGGGGGGTGTTGGAGCGAAATGCATTGTGGGTAGAAAAGGGGCAAAAGTCACCCCAGCTGTTTACATTCAAATAAAGTGGAGGAACAGCGGATAGAGAAACAGAGACATACAACTAAAATATAATAAACAGAAAGAGGCAGATACAAAGATGTCATATATAACTGTAAATGAGTTCATTAAATTAAAAAATATTGTATATTTACACTATATATTATTCTTTTATTTATTATTTTAAATAATAATTATGATCATTTACTTTTTACTGAAGAATGATTTTAAATAGAACTTAATATTAGATATATAGATATAAATAGAATACAGATAAATTGATAGATGCTGTATATGATAGATGTCATTTAAAAATGATTAATTTTAGTTTATAATTATTTATCTAAATTTTATTTACTATAATAACTCTTCAAATTTGTTTAAAGACAGAAAAAAGTGGAAAAATAGAAAATTCAAGTCAAAACTTATTTGACTTATTTGAAGACAAAAAATAAAAAAATGTTACGTTATCAAATGTATCTATTTGATTTCTCTTGTATTTTCTTATATGATTTTTAAATATTATTCTGTACTGTATATATGTATAATCAGAAAGTAAACAAACATGTCACATAAGTACCTTTGAATTAGTTAATTAGTTTTTAATTTAGTTTTTAACTTTTATAATTAACATTCTACATTATTAATTTGTTTGCTTTTTCTTCTGCTGTTTTTAAATTTCACTATACACTATTTACTCATGACTTCTGCACGAGGCTAAATTTGCATATTGATTTACTTCAGCATTGATGTGTTTAAAGCACGATCTGAAAGCATAAGTAGAATGGAACATAATTGATGTGTCCCATTAACACCTCAGCACTGACCTTAAACAAGTGAACAAAGAGGAACTACCATACACAAAACACACATGCAGTCTGACATCTGCTGTAGAGTTAATAGGCAGCCTGCTGAATAGCCTTGGGTCCAAAGCAATCTGAATAGAAAAGTGTGCAGAGCATGTGTCTGTGTCTCTCAAAGGAGTCTTATATCTTCACACCAAGTTTATGATGTGTAATCTCCTTCTGTCACTACTGAATGAAAACACAGAGAGATATACAACCATACACAGAATCGCCATCTGATAGTGTGCGTGTCTAATTGGTGTGTGTTTTAGATGTCCGCACTTGAACTCGGCCCATAAATGTGACCCAACCCGACAGGGCTTTCTCAAAAAAAAAAAAAAAAAAAAAAATCTATTAATTCCAAACCTGAATACAACATAAAGTGACACAAACACTGGTTCTCAGATCAATTAGTTCATATGCTTGAGTGTGTGACACATACCTTGCTATTATTGGGTTTAATGCAGCGTACAAAGAATGGATTAGAGGCACTAAGGGTGGACATCAGGGAGTGCAATGAATTCTGGGTAGACAGAAATAAATAATCTGTTACAAAATGTTAAAATGTTTTATGTCTAATACACTTAATCTACTAAATAATACTTTTAGTTAGATTATTGTAACTGAAAGGTGAACAGACAATCGTTCGATAGTTTGGGTTGCTTCTTTAGTGAAACAAACAGACATGTTACACTTTTTAAATCAAATTTTAGAAACTTCTAGAGTAAAAAAATCCGTCATATAGCTTACTACCTTCACTTTAATTTAAATTTAGCTATTGTTTACATACTCTAAAGCATTATGGGAGTTGTAGTTTCTTACCTTAAATTGAGAGCTAACAGTAGGTCTGCGATACTTTGAGCCGCACTTGATGGTGTCCTGTCCAGTCCAGGTGTTCACTCGCTCAAAAAGATCATACACAAAATCCAGCCTGAGAGAACAGGAGCGTGTGAACAAATGACTTCACAGAGAACAGTTACATAACAACATACATACACACACACACACCTGCTCTCCCTGAGTAAGTTGAGAATATCATCTCTGAAAGTGTCTCTGTTCTTCTCCAGGATTCCTTTGACATCATACACAACCTGGAGACAAAAAGCAGGATGTTAACCTGAGACATGACACCCATAACTCTGATGTTGAAGACATTTTTGCCTCATTCTCCAATATATACCATAACACATGATATATGCAATGCACAGACTACAATTTTTCTTTATTTTTGCAAATGAAACTTTGCCATACAAAAATACCTAAAAACTAATGCTTTTATGCAGATGCAATGTATGTTTGGAATATCCAAATTATGCACAATCGTGCATAATTGCATCTTTGTATTTTTTTTATGATCACCATCTTAGTTGTTGATAAAACTGACATTGTATGAAAAGTCTGTTTTATCATATATTTAATAGAACACCACTTATGCTAATAAATAATAATTCTTCTTGACCCTTTTATAAGCAACATCTGTACCTGTACCTATCATTAAACATGACCTATTACGAAATATATACACTGTACCTATTTTGAAAAATAAGATTGCATTTGATATATGAGCAAAATGTCACAGGTTTTTGAAAGATGCTTACAACTGCTAATTTATATAATAAAGTATATTTATTTAGTTTGAAGCAATCAAATCCGACTCAAAGAAATAAATACACCCCCCCCCAGTGTGCTGTACCTCTCCTGCATAGTGCTTGATTCCAAACTGATGAACTGCGACACGAGGCTTAATATAGAACTGATTCCTCTAACGAGATGAAGAGAGTTACAGATTAGTGATTATACAGCAGTTCCTATATTCAAGGTGATTTTATGCACAATATTCATATCTGTAGTGGATCAAAAGTTTGTTTGGGCTCTTCCTTAAACATTTGGTTACATTCTTGCTTACAGCTCTTGCTCATGCAAACCTAATGCCCTTCAGAAAAATGTTGATGTCAGTGTATGACGTACAGAATGCTGGCTATGGAGTTTCTCCAGCAATGTGTCATCAGTGCCTTTAGGAAAATGACTCTCCTCATTCACGAGAGCTAGCAAACCCAACTTCTGCAGAGAAAACACACGTGCAGACAGATCAGATCTACAACGTCTGAATGCAGACAGTGTTTTTGAATGGGTCTGTGGTTGTGTTTTTACCTTTTCTATGAGATCAAGGCACTCTCCATTGTCCATCCAGTTGACATCATCCCAGACCAGCCCTTCTCTATGAACACAAGAATAAAAAATGGCAGAGAATTAGATGTTTGCCATGTGCGTTAGTTTCATCTGAAGTGCATTTTGGTGTTGGTGATGTGTTGGATGTGTTCACATTTGTATTGACATACTTGTTGTACTCAAGTTGCTCTAGGGAGAAAATGTGCTTGTTGAAATACTCCTGTAGCTTCTCATTTGCATAATTAATGTTAAACTGCTCAAACCGGTTCACCTGAGAGGAAGAAAGAAAATCAAGCAGAAAGAATAAAATAACACTAGTCATGACCAGTGGGTTAAAACATGTCAGAAACTCATCATAATGACTCGCACCTCAAAGTTCTCAAACCCGAAGATGTCAAGGATGCCGATGGATCGGAAGTCTTCATTGCCATTGATACGGTTGTTCAATTTACGAATGATCCAAGTGAAGCACTGAGAGTAGAGAGCCATCGCCATAGAGTCCCGCGAGTCCACCGCCTGATACACACACAGGCATATTTGTGTTGTTATTCTGGCTACAAAGGGTATAGCTATTTATTATTATCTTAAATATATTTAATTAGGCTTTAAATTTGATTAATCTAGGGGAAAAAGGGTTACGTCCTTCCTTAAAACATATCTCATATGTTGATTTTCTCCCCTTCTGCTTTTAATCCATTTGTAGTAAAATCCTGGAAAAAGTACTTTCAATTTCAGTCTTCCACTAACTTGTTTTTTTATTTTGGGCCAAAGGCTCTTTATTTGTGTTTAATTATAGATTTTCTATAGAATACAGGAAACACATCTTGAGATGTGATGTTTGTGAGTCTTCATCCAGATGTTATCCTCTATCCATTCAGTGATAAAGAGGTGGAGTGAGGAAGGTGAAATGTTTATTAATGGAATGCAGTTACATGTGAAGTCCTCTAGAGGGAGGGAGAGTTTCTAGACATGTTTTTGGTGAGTACAGAAGTATTATGATAAAATATATGCAGTTTTCAGTAGGGTTGCAAAGGGGCAAGAAATTTCAGGTACATTTCTGGAAACTTTCCAAAAAATCCTGGCAAGTTGCCAAAAATTCTGGTAAGTTTCCAGAAATTTTCCAACTCTTTGCAACCCTGATTTTCAGGTGTGACTTGATTGTTCATACATGTTGAGTATTATCTCACTGTATGAGCTGCTTATCTCAATCTCATGCCATTTTTTTCTCAATCTCTCCATATTTTTCTTACACTTAAAAGTAATACACTGGCACTGAATTGAAAAGTGTCTGTAAATATTGTGAGGTTTGATGGGAAACAAACTTTGTTTGTAACACCACTGTTACCTGCTCTACAGTGAGAGGTGTGCTGATTTCTTCTCCTCTGAGGATCATGGATCTGTGGGTCAAAACTTCAGCCAACTGGGAACAATCCAACCCCAAAAGATCTGCAGCTTTACTCAGAGCTAAACAAACACATATTTTACATTTATATATTAATATAAATCTACTGCAATTATCATCAAATTATAGTAAACAACTGATAAATTCAACAATCAAGACAGAGCAGAGAGTGGAGGAGCGCTTACCTGATTTAGAGCAGACCTGTGCTCCACCTGCTGTTAAAAACTCAATGTTTCCCACATGCAGGATTCCTGAAAGGAGCCTCAACACCTCCTTGATGTTCTCTTCTCCAAACTGCATTGTCCTCAGAGCATTCTAAAACACAAAACACAGTCAACCGGCATTAAAGCACAAGAGAACAATCTATTTATATAATACTGGAGTATTAATAAACTTAAGACTGGAGTAATGGCTGCTGAAAACTCAGCTTTGACATCAGGAATAAATTACACTTTATAAATGTGTGCATATACAGTAGTGCAGTAGGTTACGGCTGTACAGCAGTGGGGTGTGTTCATGTACTTTAGAGTAGTCATACAGTGATGTTGTGACTGTCTTACCAGCACTTCCTGAAAAGTCTCTGTGTCATTAATGGCTTTGTCCTTCACACATCCTGACTGACCCAGATAATGAAAGCCCTCCGGAGGGGAAAGGGAGAACGACTCTGTGAGAAAATGAGTGAGAGCGATAAACACAGATCTTAAACAAACTGATACTGTGTCACAAACAGCGCTGATTCACTGTGATTCTATGACCTTCTGACCTCTCTGTCTCATTTGACATCAGCAGAAGCTGAACTCTGGCTTAGGTGACTAAACTGAAAAAGCCATGAATAACAACACATTTTTGCACATTATGTGGCTCATCATGAAGCCTGTAATCTCTCCTTTGTCACCTCTGTCATATTTCTTGCTGAAATGGATTTAAAAATAAATAGATTCTATATATTTTATATAGTATTGATAGTCTGCACACTGGAAGCAAGTCAAATATAAAAACAGAATCTCACACGGCAAAAAATTTCAATTGAACAATATTTATGGGATCATTTTCCCGTCAAAAGTACTGCGGTCACGGATGAAAAAAAATAATAAACATGAAACCAAAATTTAAAAAGGCAAGTAAAAATATATTGCACAAAATTTAAACATGAAAGCAGATTTTTTTTTTTTCAGAATAGCAAACAATGGTCACGGATTGAAAGATAGTAAGCGTAAATCAAAAATTTAAACATTTAAAATCATACTGCACAAAATATTAATGCAAAATTATCCAACTTGCACACAAAATCATGTTTTCCTTGGTTATATTTCTGTTTTTTGTGCTCTCAAACATTTTCTGCTCATATATTTATTTTTTGTATGCTTATGCTGTTTTTGCCTTCAGTCGTTTCCACGTTCTGCTCTTGCTTTCCCAAATGTTGCGGTTAGAGTTTCATGTGAATCAGGGCGGGCTCAAGCGTCATCATTGGTCTACTAGTTCTTGATTGACAACTCCTCCTCAGCCAATCAGTCGAAGAGGGGCGGTGATGTCACTCCAACTGCCGATGCTCAGTGTTCACTTGTACAGGTGAAAATGGATTACTGTCAGCTGGAGCAACGTCTTTCCATACAGGACACCGTTATATGTGTCCGTCTGTCACTGCTGTACGCCTACCTGGCGATCCGTTAACGTTAAATGAGTAAACTGATAAATTAATTATACATGAATGTAATAATTTTGCATTGACTCGGCTAGATTGGACTACTGATCAGTGAAAACGACAGTGTCACAGAGGAGACAGCCACAGAGGCCAGGTGGACTTGATATACACTATGAATTATTTGGATATTGTGTTTATTTACATATATAATTGCATAACATGGTTATATTAATGTCATACATATATAAAGTTTGAATATAGCAACAATATGAAAGTAAAATAGCCAGTAGGTGGCAGCAAGTTACAATCTAGACTAGAGTCATTAAATCATTCATTCAAACGGCTGATTCATTCATTGAGGAATAAAGTGAATCTTTTTATATCATTTTATTATATAATTTTATCAATACAAAAGGCTGCAGTGTGCTGCTTGTAGAGGACACTGTTCTACTGTGGCTTTGTTTGGACTCTTTGTCGAAATACAGCAAAATGAGAAAATAGGCTACGTATTTAACTTACTCAAATGTACTTCTTGTTATATTGATTTTATACTACAGTTCAATAAACATCTGCAATGGTGCTGAAAACAACACTCTTCCTCGTGTGATATTGCTTAACTGTAGCCTATGTCATTTTATAATCTCAGCATAACATAAAATGAGATATATCTTACACAACAACCAATCAATGACATACTGTACATGAAAGACAAAGCTGCAAATCTGAGGGGAAAAAATACATATAACAAAAATAAGAAAAAATATTGCAATCACGAATATAGGCTACAATGAACTAAACAATTGTGACTGGCATATATTACTCTTACTCATATTATCCTCTCCTAACAGTAATAACTATAATTGTGGGTGATCATGACCATATTTCTCATGGTGGAATACAGGACGAGTGGGCAATATGACCACGATATGAGAAATGTATATTATATATATATATATATATATATATATATATATATATATATATAGTGGTTTTATTAACACTAACAAATAACAAAAATTACAAGATAAATACGATACAGATATAAATTACATAAACTAATTTTTCAAATACAGTAGATTTATTTAACATGTATACATTTATGTAGCATCTTTTGTTGTTTGATTAGACGGGTATAGGCTGTCCCTTTAAAACCGAATGTATGGATGTAATATAGGCTGACAAATCCGATTTTCACCCACACCTTTTACGTTCACTTAAGCCATAACACTGTATTTACGTGAGATACTCAACACGATGGACATTTTGACTACTGTGTGTGTATTTGACAATTCAGGTGCAAGGAGAACTGAGAGAACTGGGATCGAGAGAGCACTTCTGTTGTGTCATTCATCCCGTCTTAACCTACTGCAAGTTAAACGATAACAAATTGTGATTGGATAGTAATTTTGTTATAACAGTGACTTTGAGAGACTGGTGAATATAATGGCTGCTGCCTTTCGAGATGTGATGGGTGAATAAATATAGGCGAACATAATGGAGACGGGTCGCTAGAATGGCTCATTTAACGTTAACGGATCACCAGGTAGCATACAGCAGTGACAGATGGATACATATAACGGTGTCCTGTATAGAAAGACGTTGCTCCAGCTGACAGTAATCCATTTTCAGCTGTACAAGTGAACGCTGAGCATCGGGAGCTAATGAGGCGCGTTGGAGTGACGTCACCGCCCCTCTTTGACTGATTGGCTGAGGAGGAGCTGTCAATCAAGAACTAGTGGACCAATGATGACGCTTGAGCCCGCCCTGATTTACATGAAACTCTAACCGCAACATTTGGGAAAGCAAGCGCAGAACGTGGAAACAAGAGCCAAAGGAAAAACTGAGAGCACAAAAAACAGAGAAATATAACCAAGGAAAACATGATTTTGTGTGCAAGTTGGATAATTTTGCATTAATATTTCAGTTTTGTGTAATATGATTTTAAATGTTTTTAAAGTTTTGATTTATGCTTATTATTTTTTAAAATGCGTTATTAAGTTTTTGATTTACGCTTATTATCTTTCGATCCGTGACCATTGTTTGCTATTCTGAAAAAAATCTGCTTTCATTTTTAAATTTTGTGCAATATATTTTTACTTGCCTTTTTAAATTTTGGTTTCATGCTTATTATTTTTTTATCCGTGACCGCAATACTTTTGACGGGAAAATTATACAAGGAAAAACTTTAGTGACTTTGTTTAGCCAGCAAAAATCAGTTTTGTGCATTTGATGTTGTTTTTGGTCTTGACAAAATCAAATATTGTTACTTGAGATAAAATAAACATTAACTGAAATATAATGAAATATAACCTCAAACTTATTTTATTTCAGCTAGCTGCCAATGCAGCTTTTCTTATTTTGATTTTGATTAACTTGATATACTAAAATAATTAAAACTTAAATAAAAATTACATTGAATTAAAACTAACTACTAAACTGACAAAAACAAAGCAAAATGAAAATGAAAACTAACAATATAAAAATTAAATGCAAAATATGAATAAAAACTATAATAGTGTCTCAGTGATACCAAAATACCACTGGTGTTAACAAAGCCTGCATTAACTTGTTCCCAGATATATCTGTTTTTGCAGATTAAAGAATATCTATAGCGCCCTCTTGATGATGTAATTCTTATAAGTCACTTTGATGGGTGACGGGTATTCAATTTCCAAAACAAGGGTTAAAAAGAGGTTTCAAACAGAAATCTGTGGACAATGTAGACAGCCCAGACTCACCCCTCTGTTCTGTGCTGGTTCCAGCCAGCAGAGCGTAGAATATGTGATAATTTCTTTCCCCGGGATTTTGACGCACAACTCGATTCTGAGAGAAACACAGACAATAAGAGTCCAACAAAGACATGATCAGTGACCCACATAAATGACACAAACACACACACACACACACACACACACACACACACACACACACACAAACACACAAACAATCATACATGCAAAAGTTTCATGAACATAAGAAACTCACCTTTTCTAAAAGGTCTGTATGTAGAAAATATAAAGTCAAGGCAAATGCAGGAAGAGGCACTATCACAGTACAGGTAATAAAAGAAAGCTACAGAGATGAACCTAACAGTTGACACATCCAAACAATGTACCAACAGAGGATACAGTCTGTGATTCTTCCTCCCTGGATGTTTCCATGCTGGCTGAAATGAAGCTGGATGAATTTCCCAAAGCGACTAGAGTTGTTATTATGAACTGTTTTAGCATTTCCAAATGCCTCCATTATTGGACTACAATGACAGAGAAACAGGTAAATTAATGTGAGTGAGCACACTGTGTATGTAGAATATTTTGTGCTATTTAATGTATGTACAAACCTGCTCTCCAGAATGGCCTCCTCTACATGAGATGATGCTCTCTTTGCAGTTGAGAGCGCCACACTTTGCTGACTCATTGCAGACAGAAAGCGCAGAATCATCTTCGTGCTCTCGGTTTTACCTGCTCCACTCTCCCCACTGATACACACACACACACACACACAGAGAGAGAGATGAATATTAGCTGAAAGGGTTGTAATGAGCTGATGTTGCCAACAGAGGGCAGTTACATTCTGGCTCTTCAAGTAGTCTTTCAAGATCCAAGAAGCTTTACTGGCACAATACATGTACACTACCATTCAAAAGTTTGGGGTCAGTAAGATTATTTTTATTCAACAAGGACACATTAAATTGATCAAAAGTGACATTAAAGACTTACATTGTTACATTTACTTACATTACTTCAAATAAATGCTGTCTTTTAATTTCTATTCATCAGAAAATGTATCACCATTTCCACAAAAATATTAAGCAGCACAATTGCTTTCGACATTGAAAATAATAAGAAATGTTTCTTAAGCACTAAATCAGCATATTAGAACAATTTATGAAGAATCATGTGGCACTAAAGGCTGATATGATGCTGAAAATTCAGCTTTGCATCACAGGAATAAATTACATTTTACAGTATATTAGAAAACAATTTTTAAAGTGTAATATTTCACAATATTATCATTTCAACTGTATTTTTGACCAAATAAACGCAGCCATACTGAGCATAAGAGACTTTTTTTTCTTTTTCTTTTTTTTTTAAAATCTAACTAATCCCAAACTTTTGAAAGCTAGTGCATTTATGACTTTCCACAAATTAGGACCAGCAACTCAACCTCATGTGGTCAAACTACTGTCAATTATGAGCTGTTTTATTTCTATGCATTTGATGAGGTTTGCAAAAATTTGTTTAAACACAGTTTAAAAACATGATTTGCATGATTTAATTTGCACTAAAGGCATTAAATAAACATTAAATTAAATTCATAAAAGCATTATACAAGGGCAAAAACTATGCTGTTAGACTGGCCAAAATAAAAATGTTAAGGGCAATACAGACATTTAAAGTATGTAAAACTAGATACCTTTTTAATGCTAGATTAATTTATATTTATATTATAGTTTATATCATATATCTAATAGTTTTAATAACAGAAAAAGAGATTTGTGCCTTAGAGAAATGTCATAGAACACGTACCAATAAGTAAAGGTATCACTGAAAAATTATGCTATTATTTCATCCATGTGCAAAGTTACTTTCAGCTTTGTGTTTGTGTCCTACCACTTGCCCCTTTCATAAGGCAAGGCTTGTTTGTGCTCGCTGTGGTTTCATCCTGCAGGTCTGGGAGTTTGTAGGTATTAAATTTCCATTGAAATTCTCTGTTGTGGTTTGGAAAAATGTCAAAAGAAAGTGTTCCTGTATTGTGTGTAGTTAGAGCACAAATTTTAAGAAGTACACCTCAGTTTCTACCTCGATTTCTGTGCAGTAAGAGAAAAGCCTGTCTTATTTTGGTAGCCCTATCAATGTCCACATGTTTGCTGAGTCTGTACATGCTCAGGGCTTTTCTTAGTCTAGGCTTGGCCATGGCGGTCAGGTATTCTGCCAATTTGTTTTCTCCATGTCAGCTCTCACTAAAGCCGATGAGAGATCTGCAGTGTGGAGAACAAACACAGCAGTCTGACACCTTTAACCTCTGCATCCTTGTGTAATGAGTTCTGTCAGACAGCCATGAGTTTGACCTCACACCTTAGCGAGAGGTCAGAGGTGAGGGTTAAGGTCATGGCAGAAGACTTTATAGTCAGACTGTCTGAAAATTAAAAGAAATTGAGAACGCAAACAGGTAAAACTCTCAAAATGAGGCCTGCAGAAACCACTGGTTAGTCAAATGCACAATTACGTGCAATGCAATACAGAAACATACCTAATGAGCACACACTGGTTGTTGGAGCGCTTCCACAGTGATCTGTAGCACTCGTTAGCAATGGCATAGATGTGAGGAGGAATTTCGCCCAGGTGATGTCGACTGTATCGTTCTATGGCTGTGGCATCATACAGACCTGACAGACTCTGATAAGGGTTTACTGCTGCTAAAATAGAGCCAATGTATGTCTGCAAACAGATACAGGAATGGAGAGAGAGACAGAAGTGGAAAATAGAAACTCATTAAGTGAATAACCACAATTTTATAAACACCCTCTGCGTGTCTGAGCATGTGCACATGTGCTTGTGTGTTTTGGTGTTTCCTGCCCAACTTTTACACCACTGATGCAAATAGACTGGATTGGTTGTTGAGATGTTTTATTTGAATGACAAATAAGTGCAAATTGGCATCTAAACTGTCAAATGTTCTGGTGAGTTTAGGATTTGTGACATGTGTGTATTAGTAAATTTGCATACAAAATATTGCAGAAATATATTTTTAGCTCTAAAGGTGCTTAAAAGAAATAATTTTAAAAAATCAAAAAAATTTTAATTCTGTCATTATTTACTCACTCTCATGTCGTTTAAAATTGTTCTTCTCTAGAACAACAGAAGATGTTTAATTTTTTATTTTTTTTTGGAACATCACTCGCTGTTTCGTGTTAATAATGTCTCTACTGAATGCAATGTCTGTCAAAATCAAATTTTTCCCACAGAATACATAAAGGATGATAGTTTAAATGAACTTTGCATGTCTGGTTTGTGAGGTTTGTTCAGTCAAATCATCGAGATGCATTTGCACAGTAGTAATATTAATGTCGGACTGTAATTCAGCGAGAGACAGATGGAAACAGAGGTACAGTAGAGTAAGAAGTTTTAAAGCAGACATTAAGCTGTCAGCATGTGGTCCTCAGAAGGGGAAAGCCTTCTTATTGAGTCACAGGTGTTATCAGTTTACTCTGAATTGGCTGGCGGGATTCCCTTCTCTATTCTAGTACAGGAAAAATGAAGTCATTCTTGTTAAAAAAAAAAAAATAAATTTTTAAAACTAAGGTGCACTGTTGTCTCAGCATCTAGCTGACGGAATCTATGCTTGGAATGGAATATTATTATGCTGCTAACTACAAATATTGCACATTATATACGATCTACTGTATAAAAAGCATATGTAAAACTGTAAAAGATCAATGATTTTTTAAGAGTAGTTTAATTCAGTAAGTGCCATCCAGCTATAATTTTGTAAGTATGGTTATATCAGAATTTATGGAATATTGCAGTGGTTATTATAAATGATTTATTTGTGCACATCATGATTTTCTTTTCTTTTCTATAACTTTTCAAGTCCCGATCAAAATTTTTTCTTGTTCTAGAAACCATTTAGCTTGGATGTATGTCACAATAGGGGATAAAAGATTATCACAATTTTGGTTTCATGCTGACTTTAATAAAAAATTTTTTTAAATATAATTTAAATATTTAATGTAAAAATATTTTTTGGTCAAATTGACAGGTGTTTTTGCTCATTTGCAGCATTAGAAGAATTGAAAATCAGATCAAGTAAACTGCAACGTGGGATAGAATCATCATATACAATACATTCTGTGCACAGTATACATACTGAATAAAACTTTGTCAAAAATATGTATTACACCATTCCGAACATCCATTAAGTTCACTGTTTCTGGTCTGATTTGGGTGATCAGATCCCAAAAGCACAAAACAAACAGTGCTATTATACACTGACAGTGTGCTGTAATACTCCCGAAAATCATGATTGTAACCCTTCCCAAAATCTTAGCTGGCCAGAAAGTGATTAAGCTTTTCTGAATCATTAAAATTTTGGTGTCTGGGTGACTGTGAGTTTTTAAACTTTTAGCTTAAATGTGTGCTATATATATATATATATATATATATATATATATATATATATATATATATATATATATATATATATATATATATATATATATATATATATATAAACAGTGCTCATAAATGGCTATAAAGATATTATTCTCAAAAGAGTAGAGACTTGGGACCCGGAAACAGTATTTGTTATGGTGCGACTTATCAAGCAGATAGCAATGGACTTCCTGAACGAGGCTTAGACAATGCTTAATTTAGGAAAGCACACTACTCATGCTATTTCAGCCATATAAAGATACAGGAGAAATAGTAAGAGTAAGTTAGTATTGGATTCAGCCAATCAAAGTGTGACACACTGCCCCAGTAAAACCCCCAGATGCCCCTGCGAGGGTTTAATCTCCATAAGTGCTACCTCAGAAATACAATGAAGGTCTACAGCAGCAATGTCCTTCCCATAACCTCCCATGGGTGTGTCTGCAAATGTGTGTAACAGCACACTAAGGGGTTTAATTGGGGGTGAACGTCATCTGTATCGCTCTGTTGTCATTGGGCTCAGTCCAATGGTGCTACTAATATCTTCATAGTTAAGAATTCATAAAGCAATCTATAGTCACAGCAAATACTTTTTTAGAAAGCACATTTTATATGCTGTTCCACATGCACAAACAGAAGCAGACATGAGATTGCTGTCTAGAGAGACAGCTGAGAGTGACAGCTATGCATAGCGATGCATAATAAACTCAGACACATTACACACACACCCTCTCAATGTTAAACTGAGTGTGTAGAGTGAGAGTTGAAACATGATCTGGCCCAACTGAAGCAGAACTATTTCCTGCTACACGCTCACACTACAGCGAAAGAGAGAGGCTGAAAAAGAAATAGAGAGCGAGCAGTACTATGAAAAAGAGGTAAACCTCACATGCAAAAGACATTTTCTGGATCACCAGCCCCCTTGTGTGTGTGTCTGTGTGTTTGATGTGGGAAGCTGGCCTAGTATTTTCTGTCCAAATGTAAGGGGGAAAAAAAAAGCCCACAGCTGTTTATAATCAGAGAGAGAGAGAAACGTCTTTGTGTTTTAAATGCTGTGGAATCGGATCTCAGCTAGACACACACATTCCACAAGACGACCCACACACACACACCAGGCGCTTTTATTTTCATCACAACTTGTGTGTTTTTAATGGCATGGAGGATTACTGTTTATTTGTAATGAGTCTAATCACCTCAACCTTGGTAGAAAGTAAATAAACTCCTCTGTGATTTTATGCATTAATTTTTAATATACACATTTAAGTTGAAGAAGAAACAGGCGGACATTTCACAGACCACCAAAAACTAACCACACACACCACACACAAATAACACCCTAATTCATTCTGATTGCTCCCATATGTCACCAATTAGCCAATCAGTTTAGCGGATCTGTGGCGGCTGCTCTAATTAGCCAATGAATTCATTAGATTCACAAATGTGGATTTACAATTATGGTTTTATGTGATTTTCAATAAGAACATTTTAAAGATGAAGTGTGTCATTTGCGCACCACTAGTGGCATCAAACTGAAATTTCTGAACATTTACATGTACAATAAACCTACTTATCAAAAATACCAGAAAATGAAGAAAAATGTGTTCATATGTGATTTTGGTTTTTATCTGGTTTTGGCATCAAAACATAAACCAATAAAAACCACACACAAGCTGTCAAAATGAATGTGAAAATAGGGTTTTGTTTATGATGTTCACCTGATAAAAGTTTTATATAAAAAATAACATAAGTACAAACATGACTGTGTATTTTATAATATAAATAATAAAACACATGTCTGATTTTTAAGCTAGCCCTAACCCTAAAACACACCTTTTTGGCATTAGAGATTCACATTAAGGCATCATTTAGTCGTTTTAGCCCTTTTCTCAACCCATAATGTGTGGGAAAAGGTTTCAGTCATGTCGAAACAGGAGGCGTGTATTTTCTCATGATAAGTGAGTAACTCTGACGTTATTGTGATAACCATCGCATACCTGCAGACCACACCCACTATCATAGGTGACTGGTTATCTCACACTCAAACTGATCCAATCACATGGTATGTGATTACATGACAGACAGACAGACAGACAGAGAGAGAATGTGTGTAAGAGCGAGAGAGCGGCGAGTCAACTCCTGGAATGACTGCTGTATCATTTTATAATACTCAATGACAGAACAAAAAAGGCAATAAATTTATCTGTACATTGAGATATAAGGGTTTTTATATTTATTATTATCATTATTATTATTAGGTTGTGTGAAAAATGAAAAATACCAGTTAATGACTATACCTTATTTTCAACAGTGTCTGACAAATAAAATCTCTTTACAAACCAATGACAAGATATTAAAGGGATAGTTCACCCAAAAATAAAAATTAACATATAGTGTGTCATAAATTCATATTGTAAAATCAGTGTATTGAAAATGTTTGAAATATCAAGGAACAGTTCACTACAAAATGAAAATTCACACATTATTTACTCAATCTAATGTTGTATTAAACCCAAATAATTTTTTCTTCTTCTGTGGAACATAAAAGATACATTTTGGAAAATCCTGGCATTGCCACTATTTTGAAAATAATGAAAGTAAATGAGGGCTTGGGCTGTCAAGCGCTACAGTGACAAATAAGAACCATAAAAGTATTAAAATAGTCTCATGTGCTATAAAGTCTTATGAAGTCATACGATACCGCCGTGTGAGGAACAGACTGAAATTCAAGTCATTTTTCACTGAAAGTCCTGACATCCGTTCTAGCTCTTCTTGGCACATTCATGAGAGAACCAGTCATGTTCAATTTGTGAACAAATCATTCTTTTGAATCAGATGTTTTCAATGAATCATTGATCTAGTTCTGCAATATTTTATGGTACTTTTATGGAGCATTTGTGTCCTTTTTGAAGCATGACAGCCCCAGACCTTATTCACTTTCATTATATTGAAAAGAGCAACCAAGATATTCAATATTCAGGATATTTATTCATTTTTTGATCCAAAGAAGAAAGAAAGTAAAACAGGCTTGAAATGACAAAAGGGTGAGAAAATTAAGACAATTTTTTGGGTGAACTACCCCTTTAAATACAACTACAGAGCAGTGTAAACAGATGTTAACCTAACAGATGTTAAGTCCCCCTACATGCACACACAAACAGTCACTATGTATTAATTGGACTTGATACAAATACTTGAAAATAAAGACATGTTGGAGAAAGTGGTGATGTTGTTCAGAGAGTCAGCAGTAGCATGTTAACTCTGTTCCTCAGAGTCAGTCTGGAAATCTGGAACTGGACTAACTGCTTTTGGCACAGATCACATCCCGACAGTGCACACACACACACACCACACACA
Organism: Spinibarbus caldwelli; assembly: GCA_039654775.1. Classification (NCBI taxonomy): domain Eukaryota; kingdom Metazoa; phylum Chordata; class Actinopteri; order Cypriniformes; family Cyprinidae; genus Spinibarbus; species Spinibarbus caldwelli. The sequence continues at coordinate 28,457,542 of CM077235.1, forward strand.
CACACACACACCTAACACAGTTGAACCAGCCCCAAAGAACAACACAGTACACTGTTGTGAGGAAAGACTCAAAGAGGCAGTATAAAGAAAGCGCGAAAGGGAGAGAGAGACGTGTAATTAAGCAAATATATTTTACTTTGACACATTAAAGAACAGAAAGCCATCCAGCCACCTGCACAACAACCCTGTATCCCTGACAACTGCGTCTTTCACCACAGCTGAAACATTCACACACTCGTACACACACATTCATTTGTAAAAATGCATGCTTGATGAATAACAAACAATGCTATGTTGAGTGTGTGTGGGTGATTTTGCTGTGTGTTTGCTCACATATATGCTCTTCTGTGTGTAGCGGAGCTGCAGGTTGTGTAGAATGGCCCCATCGTGCAGGTCCTGTAGGGTTGCCATGTCCTCGACCCCATTGATACTGCTGCTGTGCATTGGGTAAACCCTCTGCCTGCTCACAGCGTTCTGTTTGTAGGTGTACACCTGAACAAAACACACATTTGCAACACATATTAACAGTATGTTCATCTTTTGTTCTCAGTATTTGTTTTCATTTGTGTAATGATCACAAGGGAAACAAAAAAGAGAACTATATATAAAGAAAGTAAAACAAAAATTCAAAACACTTATTATGTATTACCGCCCTAAAATCTGATTGGATGACCCACATTTAAAGGCATTGTAAAATAGCCGATATACAGCAATGCTACATCCATGATGGCACATCAACTGAATTCTATATTAATGCATATTCATGCAAAGTTGTTTAGCAGCATTTTTTTTGTACAAAGACCTTTAACTCTAAAACACTATAATTTTCTGTTATCCCAGGCAACCAATTTAATACATAGCTGTCCTATTTTCAAGAATCTCATATCTTCACTCTTCAAATTCCCTGCTGAAAAAAAAACAGCTTAAACCAGCCTGAAATGGTTTGGTGGTCTCAGCTGGTCACCTAGCCTGCTCAGGCTGGTCTGTTTGCTGGTTTTAGACTATTTTCAACAGGTTAGACCTGAAAGACCAGCTTGCTGATAAGCTAAACCAGCTGAGCACCAGTTTGTTCAGACTGTGAAATTATTTAAATAGGGCCCTATGAAATCTGTTTTATTTTTTCCCAAATTCCATTTTATTTATTTTTCCACATTCCATTTTTTCCATTATAATTTTTCTGGATTCCATTTTTTTTTTCATTTTAATTTTCCTACAATCTGTTTTCATGGTAAAATAATACAAATAAAATAATCAAAAAGCATGTCTAATTAAAGGTGGGGTAAGCGATTTCTGGTAGCCAATGCTGATATTTAAAATCACCAAAACAAACACGCCCCTACCCCAAAAGTGTCTCGCCCCTATTTTGATAGCTCCGCCCCACACATACGTACGGCAACTATTAGTTCTGTGAAACAAAGCAAAACCAATGTTACACCATGTCTACACCAGACGCGAGCGGCGTGACAAAATACTGTAGAAGTCATTATAATCAGTGATGCCATCTACACTGGATGCTGCGCGCCGCAACAAATCCCCGACAGAAAACTGCTGCCGCGTTCTATTTATTACGTGCTGACACAAATTTCAAATGATTTTCAACGGGCGCTTTATCGCGTCTGTTGTAGGACTTTAGCTGTTGCGGCGCATCCGGTGTAGACACGGTGTTACTCACCTATCGAGAAGAAACAAAGCAACCTCGGTGTCCGATCGCAGGCCTTCCGCTCCTTGAGTTCTCTCCAGCGCTGGAAAGCTGATCCGATATTTACACGGGTCCTACTTATTGCCTAATCGTTCTGCAGACATTTTCCTCTTTTGTTTTTTATCCGCCATCTCTATCTTTCTGTCGCTCGGCTCGGCTAATGTCCGTCCTGTGCACTGAACGCTCTCTCCTCCACATCACGAGTAGACACGCCCCTTACTGCTGATTGGCTACAAGTTTGTTTTGGTACTCGGGCCCGACTCAGTTTTCTAAAGCGTTTTTGAAAAATTACATACCCCACTTTTAACTAAAATTATTTTTAAGGCCCTATGAAATACATTTTATTTAAGATTTATTTTTTTTCTCTCTCTCTTTTTTCCCCCAGAAATACTGTGTTGTTAATTTAAATTTTTTTCTGGTAAATAAATCCTGGTAAATATTCCTTAAAAATGTTTTAATAATAATTTTATTAGTAGTAGTAGTACTATCATTACATTAAGTAATATATTTCTGTCACAGTTTCTTCAAGTTAAAGCAAAATTTTATTTTAACGGGTTGCTGTGAAGACCTTTAGTTTCTGTTTATATATGGTATGATGAAAGTTTTTCTCAAAAGAAACGGTAAAATGCTCATGAAGTGAGTCAGAGCAGTTCTAGAGATTATGTTCATATACTCATATTCTGAGACGGCAGAGGCTGAAAACACAGTGAGCATCATGTGTGCTTCAGTATGTGTGTAGTAAACGAAACTGCACGCATGCACCATTCACACAGAGACACGCAGAACATGCAGGATTCATATTTAAATAGTATTTTTGTGACTTAAAATTGACAGACACACGTCCATATCGCGTTTTGATGTGTTCTGACCTACATTCATTCATTCATTCATTCATTCCATTTTTATGACTGGATTAGACAATTCCATCTGCATTTTCTGCATTGCGGAAATTCTAGGGCCCTATTTAAATCAGTTATGACAGGCAAACCAAACTTGTTTAAGCATTTTTTAGCAGTATATTTGATATACATATATATTTAGCAGTGTATATAATATAATGTGCATTTATTTTATTTCTTTGGTCATTTATTTAGCTGACTGAACATTATCACAATAAAGTTATTGTTAATAATAAATGTGATTTTTTTAAGCACATGGTTATTAATGTTTTTTTTTATTAAAACAATACAACTAAAAGCACTGCTTAAAGAAAACACTGAAATGCACAGACTAAACAGAAGCTGTTTATTTCTTTAATGAACTATACGGATCCTGATCTCAGCTTGGAGGTAACGACGGTCCGCTGATTGTACTGTAGACCAGAAACAGAAGCCAGAGACACGAGCAAGTTGCGTGTGTTTGAATATACATTTGAGAAGATGAGAAACAGACTTAAGAAACATGCATTAAAACACAAACACAGATAGCGCTCAGTTGAGAAACAGGCTTAACTGAGTTTCTGGTCATCTCTGTGTACCTGGTGCCTGGCTCCATGACAACAACCAGCCTGTTGGTCTCTTCCAAACAGGCGGGTACACAGAGAAGTGTGTGTTTGTGTAAAATGAGAGCATGACACCTGTTCAGCAGTGTGTTTTGATCTGAGGCGCACAGAGCAGATGTTAAGCCACTGTTCTTGTGTAATGCATACACCGCCACCCCCACTTACCTGTCCATAGTCAGTGTTAAAGACCACCACTCCACCAGAGCACGAGTCCACAGTACTGGGGACATAATGATCCTCCACCCAGAGCCACACACGACAACTCTATCAAACACACAAATACTGGTTAGCAACATCCTGAACAATAGCAGAAACACCAACAACTGTTTGCTAAACCACACGTTGGATGTAATTGTGGATCATGAAATGAAATTATAAACTGTTAAAGGATCTGTTTGAGAACATCCTGTGGCACAGAAAAATCACTAACAATTAGAAGCAACAATAAAACACAAACAACTCTTGTGTGAAAACTATGTGGTATTTGTAATTCTAGCTCTTGACATCTTGGTATTTGTAATTCTAGATTGTAGTCTCACATGTGTCTCCTAGAGATTCAGAATATATCTTATCTCAATAAAGTCTCAAACTGTGCTCTTGTTTGCTTAGGTACCAAAGTTTGCAATCAAATTTCAGAGATTTCAGTATAAACTCAAATATTTCTCATCAATTCTTCCAAGACCAAATGATCCGAGCTATGTTATCTACATGAATTTTGCAGCCAGAATTTTTTTACTCTGTCTCACATTTTAGAACAACTGTCTATTTCTCCTAACAAAGACAAAGGCAAGAACTTCTTTAAGCCCATCTTTTTCTGCAAGGCTCTCCTCATTAGGTCAAAAAAAAGGTATAATTACCAATAACTGTACCTCATTAGAGCAATCCCCCCCCCCCCCCCAATAAGTGTACATGCTGATGGAAAAAACACATGGTGATCTGAACAGGCATGACTGGCTGTGAGGCCCCATTGAAGCAGACACAGTTGAACTTTAACCCCATTCCCTACTTACATGTACACACACACACACACACACACACATATACACTATATGCACTGCATCAAACAGTGCAGCGTTGTGTTCAGTCCATTGCCACACTGCATTATGGGTATTGTAGTTGTATATACTAGTTCAAATGTACTAAATGTAGAATTTACCACGCATTTTTCCCACACGGAAAACATCAGAGCGAGACTATAAATCAAATACAGCACGAACACAACAAAGAGATTATGTTTGACCACAGTACAAACAGCAACTTTTAACATGCATGTTTTAAATTCAGACTGTGGAATTTGAAAAGCCTTGTGAATCTGAAGAATTGCAGTAAACAGTAATTAGGATTTTTAAATCTTAACAATTCATTATTGATAACCGGTCATCCTCTCTCTCAACCACTTATTCATGCAGTGGCATAAACTCAACAGTCCTTTATAGCTTAGAAGAGCGGAAATAGACACACACACACACAAACACAGAACTGCTGAATGATCAGACTAAACTGCAACAGAACAGCTGTGCAGCTGGACACACACAGATGAACACTTTCTCCTAACCTCCTTTCTCCTAATATAATATGCAGAAACAACTCTAAGTAGCTAAACCATTCTTAGACTGGTTTCCCTGGAAAGGGTGTCAAAATATTACTGCTTGTTTGAGCAACACTGACTCAACTAATGGCAAGAGTTTTGGACAGGATTCCACAAAATGTGGAATTATTTCAATGCAACACTGAAAATAAAATAAGTATTTTTTCTCAATTGATTGATTAAAATAATCAACAGATTAAGCTGTAATTTAGTTTTAAGTGTAAAGATTATTCTAATAAAATAATTTAAAAACACAGTTTACTCTGACCTAAAAGACCAAAGTACCCACAAAAAAAACTTTGGTTTGGTAAGACAAAGACAAAAGTCTGTAGAGGAAATGGACAATTTTAAGTAATTTTCTCTCCGATTACTGTCACATGCACATCTTCATGGTTTCTAACAGCCTAAGCAAGCACACATGCAGACCTTCTGCTAACCTACCACTGGTTTGCTAATGTTAGTAGCAAACAGAGACAAACTGAGAAAGACAACAGAAAAATAGAGCAAGAAAAAAATGGGAGATGATTTTATCAATGGGACCATTATATTACACATTGTGTTCATATAAAAGGAATCTGAGATTTATAGATGACTGATTGTTTCTTGTAAGCAGCATGACACTGCTTGCAGTTGCAATGCAGATAATTTCTTGATAAATTCATTTTCAATGAAATGTTTTGAGTATTAACAGTCAGTGTTTACTGTCGAAAAAAAAATCCGCTCTGTACTAGATTTACTCTAGATTCAAATTACTTTAAAACCTCAAAACTCAGAGTCAGCCCCATCAAGTTAGCGCATCTCTAACCCACACAAACAGGAAGCTGTTTTCCTCCCTACACCAAGTTTATCTCAGGAATTCTGTACTTCTAATCCAATTCACCATCTCTGCAGTAAACCAGGATGCACAGTGATACCATTTCCCAACATTTGACTCAACTCGACAGACATGAAAACACATTTCTCCACACAATTGGTTAATGTGTGTTGCATCTCTCGAGATAACATTAAGAAATTAATGTTAAGAAACTTCTGAATTGTTCATTGTATTTTTCTTTTTAGCATGTGTGGATTTACTTGAAGGACAAAAAACCCCCTCTAGAAGTTTGCTAAATCTTACAAAACCTCACTTTGGGGACATCCAGGAATGCATCTGTGGTGGTTGAGGCATTGAACTTGAGTGTGTGTGTGTGTGTGTGTGTGTGTGTGTGTGTGTGTTTTCTTGACAGAAGCATATTTCGAGTTAAGCAGCTTTGACTGTGTCTCGTGTTTATCTGCAAACATTATAAGATTACAACCGCTCGACCAGTTTATGACCGCATCACACACATGCTCACACACTGCAGTTAAAAATACTTTTAAAAATCATATTTATTTCATAATTATCTCTCTCTAGTCAAAACTATTGCTTAGATGTTCACACTGATTTCCAAGTGTACCTTTTGAAATGACACAAATACCTTAATGTGTTTACAAGTACTTTAAAAGTTTGATTTCAGCAATAACATGACATGTAAATGCTTCAGTCCAACTGGAAACTTGCCAGTCCATTTTTTGCAAAGTTATACCAAAAGATAAATCCTTAAAATATTTCAATACTCATTGTGTTATCTGACTACACAAAAAAAGAATGAAAGCAAGTTTGGGGTCAGTAAGATTTTTTAATGTTTTTGAAAGACGTCTCTTATGCTCACCAAGGCTGCATTTATTTTTTTAATGATAAAAGTAAAATAATATCATGCACAATATCGTGAAATATTTTACAATTTAAAATAAATGTTTTCTATTTTAATATATTTTAAAATGTTATTTCTGTAATGGCAAAGCTGAATTTTCAAAAGCAATTACTCTTTAGTGTCACATGATCGTTCAGAAATCATTCTGATTTGCTGCTCAAGAAACATTTCTTATCATCAATGTTGAAAACAGTTGTGCTGCTTAATTTTTTTGTGCAGAGATTTTTTTTCAAGATTCTTTGATAAGTAGAAAGTCTTTATGGTCACTTTTGATCAATTTAATGTGTTCTTGCTGAATAAAAATATTACTTTCTTTCAAATAAATCTTTTTGACCCCAAACTTTTGAATGGTACTGTACGTGTCTGCCAGGTTTTCTGGCCAAAATTCACTTCCTGTGCTAAAACAGATGGCTCAAGAGAATCACAGATTTAAACTGGTAGCAAGAATCCAACTAAAACATGACATGCACACAATTGATGCACAAAGACTCCCAAATCAAACATCACTGACTCTAATTTTGTTTCATGTTCAGATGAAAGAAAAACCTCACTTTGAAGTTAAAAAGTGCACTGTGTGCATGCATGTCTGAGTGTGTCCTTGTATTGTGTATCTAAACTCTTAAAATAATATCAGTTTTGGAGGGCGGTCAGGCTGGGCGGAGTAAAGGATGAAACAGACCAGAGTTACTCTGTAATCTCACTGCTGCTTACTGAGCATGTTTAGAGCTTACCACACACACACACACACACACACACACACACACTTCTCCGTTGCTCTTTCTCTGTCCCCCTTTCTTTCTCTCATTTGGCTGCAGGAAGTGAGGGATCAGATATCGTTTGGGTCAACAGGAAGGCAGGCCAGTGATGAAGGGCATTCCTGCATACTTCAAACCCAAAGACCCAAACTTCACCTCCCTCACATGCTGGGCTTGGTGTTCAGAGTCAGTCCGCTCTCCTAAACTTATAACCAAACTTATTTCACCAAGCAACCCCCCTCAAACACACTCACATATACACTGCATTGCCGCCTGACCTACTTTTCCAAAGCACTCTCATTTTCTCTCTATGTCCTAGAGTGAAAAATGTGTGTTTATACTTCATGACGAGAGTGAACGAAGGAGAGAGAGCTGTATAAACTCACACAGAACAAAGACAAAGACCATCCTCGTGCATGTATGCGTGTGTATGTGGATGTACTTTGCACCTGGTCGCAGTTTAGAAGTCTCATAGATTGCAATTGTTATGAATCATAAAAGGAAGTCCTCTTGTTTTCTTCCTCTTTGTTTGGTAATTATAATGCTTTAGTCAAACAGGAACAAACAGACTAATTAAGCATTCAGGTTTTGCGTGCTAATGAACGTGACTCAAGATTAAAATGAATAGTTTGCCTAAAAAGAATATTCTGTTATCATGTACTCATCCTCATTCTAACTCGTATGACTATTTCTTCCATAGACCACAAAAGGGGACATTTTGGAGAATGACCTGGTTAATGCTTTCCACGCAATTAGAATAAATGGGGAACTGAAGTTTTCAAGATTCAAAATGTGTGACAGTCCATTTGACTTGTCGAGAAGATGTGCGTTATATTTCAAACCTTGAACCGAGATCTCCTTGAGTGGCTATTGGCTATTTCCAAAACAATAATTATTTTCAGTCAGATCTTTTCAGTCTGGTTCAAAAAAAGATTTAAATGATTCATTAACAAATCAGAGTGATTCAATTTTCGAGTTCAACTCACTGACTCAATACAGTCAAAACAGCTCACTGGAGAAGATTATCAGTAAAAAACGATTACATTTTTGTCTACTTCTCACCGAAAAGCTATTGTATGACTTAAGAAGACTTGGAATATCACACGAGTCATATGAAGCAGTTTAATTGGCACTTTTGCATTTTGCACTTTTTTAATCTTGAAAGTACCAATCCCCATTCATTCAGGACCGAAAATTCTAAAATTTGCTTTTTGTGTTTCAAGGAACAAAGACAGTCATAGAGGCTGGAAACAACAGGAGGGTGAGTAATCATTTCATTTTTGGGGAACTATTTCTAACATAAACATGGAAAAACTTTAAGAACAAATGGACAAATACAAAATCCACTAACGGATTTCTCTTTCAGTATTCCTCTTTATCAGCATAAGGGGTTTTCCTGTTCTGAGTTTCTTGTTAAAGGCAGCTTTGAATCACTGCGCTGTGTAATCATTAAGCTACTCACAAGATTTAATGTGTATATGTGTGTGTGTGTGTAACAAGAAGGATTACCTGACACCAAGCAGATAAAGAAACCCGAGGGGGTACATGACCGATATGTGTGAGGTTTACTTTTCCACACTTTGAGGACAAAATTTCAATTCAATTCAATTCAAGTTTATTTGTATAGCGCTTTTCACAATACAAATCGTTGCAAAGCAGCTTTACAGGAAATTAAGTTTCTACAATATATTTATATATTGTAGAAACTTAATATATTTAACTTATGGTGAAATTTGATAGTTCTGTATGTTTTCTGAAGGTTGGCATCATCTGATGTCCTCTGAGGGGTTGGCATCATCTCTTCTCAGGTGTTTGGTCATCTCAGATCATTTAAGGTTTGAATCCAAAATTGTCCTCAAGTTAGTTAAACGTGAAAAAAACTCATTTCGGGGATGTCAACGAACATCCTCAAAGAATAAAAAGATTAAAAAAATACATATAACAATATATATATATCATATTTTTATTTTTAATAATAAAAATATTATTTAAAACAGTAGAAGTCTGTGGTACTTCCTATGTAAATATGTGTAGAGTCTCATGGCTGTTGTACTCCAGATGCCAAACAAGCTCCACCCTTTTGTGTGTTTTATTATGGTGTTCAATTTGATTTCAGCAAACCAAAAGCTCTGTATGTCTGCTAAAATATTAACAATAATTTACCAGGAAAAAAGATGACAGAGTTATAATCTAATTCTTAGTGCATGAGACCTCACGATTGCACCCAAAACATCTCTGATCCTCTAAAGGACTTTTGTTTCAGGAAAAAATAATAACCTGGATTGTTTGTTTTCCCAGAATGACACTCCTCTGCACTAAAACACAACTGTCAAACAGTACGTGCAACTCTGATTGGCCAGTTCACAGGAAAATAAAGAGCTTTACCTTTGAATAAGCTCCGCCTATAGCAACTGCAGGGAGGCAATAGCCTCAGCGACGCTGCTGTGCAAACACGAGCATACACAAACACACCTAAAACAAAACAGACTTGCAGGCCTGCAAACATAACTGCAAACAGAAATGTGTGCATGTGCATTCATGCTAAGCCAAAAACACAAAAAGCTGGAGAAAATGGCAGATTTGTATGTGGACTCTCTCTCTGTGAGGTTAGACATGCAGAAGAGCAGTGTGTGAGACAGGAATCACACTGTCTGTTCCTCGCTAAGCAGGGCTCGCAAAATCGCTAGCCCGACGTCCCGGGGCTATTGCGTTTTCCAGTCGGGCTACCAAAATGTATCACTGCCCGACGGGCTACCTTAAATACAGGGCTCCCACGGGTCCTTAAAAACTCTCAATTTACTTGTATAAAATTTAAGGCCATAAAAAGTTTTAAATATGTTAAATGGTATAAGAAAAGTCTTAATTACAATTTCAAAAGGTCTTACAGTTGGGGACGGAGAGACAAGAACCGTGATACAGCTGGATTAAACTACAAAAGGCAATGATGTCATTGAATAAATATGAGCGTTGCACATTTCAAAGTCAAAACGCGGCGCAGATGTCTTTATGTGAATGTGTCTGTGAAGGGAACTGACTGTCCTCAGAAACATGTTGTTGGCATTTTCATTTCATCTTGCCTATAAAATGCCTGATAAAGCAGCGTATATGAGCACGGTGCTGCTTTGTGTGCAGCCGTTACTGGAGAAGTTAATGTGCCTTCTAAAAATCTAAACAATTAAGACAGTAATATTTATGTTTTAAATTAATATAATAATATGTTTGACTTGTCCCTTTTCATAAAAATGGTTTAAAAGCTGAAATGCCATTTTATAAGATTTTATTTTGTGTGAAAACTTGTATAAAATCATGTCATTTTATGGCTTAAAATGTTACCATAGACATTGTCCAACCCCGCTCATACAGTGTTCATTTTACTTGTGCAGCTCTTAAAAAGGTTCATAAATTGCCTTAAATTGATTTTTAAAAATTCTGCAGATACCCTGTAAATAGTGAAATAAAATTCTTTCATTGATATTTGTGTATTGAAAATGTTTTTGATTGACATCTAAACTTATCTGATTTTCTATATTTAAAAAATGGTCTTTTTTATTTGGGCTAGTTAAATTAATTTTCAAGCTACCAAAATCTGAAGAGTACCTGCCTGAAGGGCTACCAGGGATTTTTAAATTTTGCGAGGCATGCTGAGGTCAGTCATGTAGAAGAGTCGTGTGTAAGACAGGCATTCACGAGCTCAGCTCTTCCCCACATTCCGCACGCATGTTTCAGCTGAATCTGTTTCCGCACACACAGCTCTCTCTTTTTAAAGACTGCTCCTTTTGTCCAGAACCGATTCGCAGGCTAGATACGCAGCAGCCGGAGGATATTTGACACTATTGTGTAAAGTTGGTGCAGCTAGAGCCCACTGCTTTTTGTGCTTCCCTCTCTAACCATCTGAAACTCTAATATTAAATCCATGTTTCTGAGCCAGTACAGGTGAGTATGTTTTATTAAGATGATTTATTTCATTAGAGTCACGCCTTCACAGGTGAAAAGCGCAATCCTGAGGACTAATGATCCACCTCAAGCCAACATTAGAAACATTCACTTGTGACTCATGTGGCGCTGGTTCAAGGGAGCGGCTCGTGCTACTGATCATCATCTCAACTCATTTCACAATAAAGTCACAAGGGATGAATAATACTACTGTCTCATTTCCATCAGCATCAGTCCTGACAAACATTCCACAAAATTACCTTTTGGCAACACTCCATCCGAATCATGGATTCGTTTTATTTTATTTTCATATAATAAATTTCTATTCAAAAAATGTAATGAACATATTTAATATAACAAAAATAATATTATTGTTTTATTGAATGTTACAGCGAATAAAACTTTTACTAACTGTAAAAATATAAGTACTATTTAAAAAATTACAATTTAAAAGCTTAAAATTTAATTTTAAAATTAATTTAAAACATTTATTTTAAAATTTAAAAACTTAATGTTTATTTCTTCATGCAATTTATATCCCTTTTGTACAATTTAAAAATGTATGTTATTTTCAGTGATGGGTAAGTTACTCTAAAAACAACTAATTACTAGCTTCAGCAGTGTAATTAGATTACTGTACTAATTACTCTCGCTATAATGCATTGCAGTACTTATTACTAATTACTTTTTAAATCCCTTATCACCCTCAACCAGTTGAACAATACAAGAATAGACATGAAACTGTTCTTATTTCTTATAAAATAAACAATATAAAATTACACAAATTATTGGTAAACTGACAAAAGTATTTAAATGAAAATGTTTACATTAAAAACATAAATTTTAACATTAGATGTTACATTTTTATGTTAAATCCACTACTGTTTTATATAGAATTGTTCTACAGTCTATACAGTTTTTAATGCAATTACATTAGAAATACCTGTAAAGAAATTACAGAAGTAATCCGTTACTTTACTTTTTCAAGGGAAAAAGAATTAAATTACAGTAATTAATTACTTAGCAATGCATTACACCCAACACTGATTATTTTTTATTAATAATTAATCCTATATCTAATAAATGTCATATTTTTATAGAGTTGTCACTAATGAAACACCACTTATTAATTCAACAAGTGTACACTTCTAATAATAGCTAGAGGAGGAAACGAGGAGAAAGGTAAGGAAATGCATGTGAGCTCCGCTGGGAACGACCCAAACCGTTCAGAACCGGGCCAGTGAGAGAGATGTGCGGGACACACACACACACACACACACACACACACACTCAGCGTGCGCGCACAGTCCTGAACAATTAAGCAACTTAAGCGCATAAATATAGAAATACAGAGAAATATTAAAGAATACAGAAATAAACAGCCGATTTGGTATTGTATCTATCATATATTTTGTTCTCTGTAACAGAAACAGCAGAACATCCTTGTTTATACCAACATGAAAATAGTATTTTCATATCCAACTTACCTCGGTGAAAAAGTTATCCATTGTCCTTATAATTATGAATCTCTGAGGTCTTCATAGGAGTGAACAAGCCCAGCCATAAGTGTAACACAACAGAGTGAAGAAAAGTCCCCTCACTGCATCTCTAGACCACTGAAGCCAGTTTGTTTCTCTCTCTCGCAGAAACGCGAATTAGTTTCAGACTAAACCGATGTTGTTAACTATCCGATGTCCCGCTGTCAGTCACGAGAGCAGGACAAAGATGAATCTGTGACACCGGGACTCGCGAGACGCACAGTGACGGGATATAGAGACGCGGCGCGAGGTCACTTTGTATGCCGGTGTGACACGCGCCTCGGTAAACAGCGGGGCTTCGTCTACTGCCGAGTTTGCCGTGACTCCGCTGAGTCGGCTCGCGGTCTGCGGACTCCGCCCCCCGCGCGGTTTGAGTGGCGAAACTTCCGAGAGATCCGTAGCCTCGCGCGCTCCTCCTGCTGTTCCCGTGGTGAGGGCGAGCTGATAAACACGAGATTATTTGTGTTGAGTCACTATTTGTAACACCACAGTGAAACGGAAGGTTTAGATTTTAAATCTGATAAACGTACATGTAGTGATGGCGAAGTATCGCAAAAAGGTTCATTACTCGAAGCTTTTTAAAGCGGTTTATGCTGTGGCCATCTAGTGGTCATAAAAACAAATAAGACATTCCAAAGTGTAATGTTCTTTTACAGCCATCTGGTTCTACTACTGATTCTGTGTTTTATTATATTTTATATAAATAATGGTCATTGTCAAAGTCATTCATTTGTGTAGGTATACTGGCACTAAAATAAGTAAAATAAATAAAACATAAATTCATAAATTAAATCTATGATCTGTTTATTTTAACTCTGCCTCAGTCCTTAGACTGTTATTTCATGGCCAACGTTCATTTTTGAGCTCAATATATAAATTACGATTTAAAAAAAATAAAAGAACAATGCTAACACATTATAATGCCCCAAACATGACATAAAAATAGTAGGCTAAATCGTGTGCACGATTTACTATTTCGTTCCCTCGATTTGCTAAATCTTTTGACTTTGCATGTGGCCAAATATTAAGATTAAATCGATTTAAACCTCGTTGAATCACATGAAACATTACCAGGACGTTGGCGCCCTCTGTAGGTATTTGTTATAATATAGGCATATTACATTATGTTTTTTAACAGTGTTTGTTGTTCAATAAAACCATGTACTTGGTTTTGATAGTTTCTTTGAGCCAATTATTATTGCCTCGTTAGTTTATATATAAATATAGTCATATTAATGCCTGTTTTTCACTTAGTTCTATTTGTATTACTAAACAATATCAGATTACTCACTTGTCAGTAGATAAATTGTATAATAATTGATAAATAATCATAATAATTAATAATTGATAAATAATCAGTAGATTACTTGATTAGCAAAATTATCGTTAGTTAAGCGCCTAGATTAATCAAAACATTTCTAAATACAACTGCATTGTTTTACTTTTTGTGATTAAAAGACAAATATTTTGTCATTTGTAAATTTCTTAAAGTATTAAAACATTGTGTCATTAGTGAACCAAGTATCTGCATTTTGTGTCATCTCGTGAGCTGTGTGTATTGTCACACCCCTAGTGTCGATAAACAGTGATATAACTCATAATTTTCCAAGTCTATGATACAGCTTTCATTCTTCAGGTCAATCATATATTCATGAAAGAAAAAAAAAATCAGTTTGAATAAGGAAAGCAATAAGTTTGCCATAGTATTCTTTCAAATGTTAAAGTTGCCACAGTTATTGCATTCTTTGCATGTGATGCACTTTATTTGTACCATTTTGTTTTATTAGTTCATTTATTAGAATTTGTAAGATAATAATAACATTGTTTGATAAGTGAGATCTGATTTTAGTCCTTGAAAACCAAAAAAGTAGTGCTTGAAAAGTCCTTGAAAGTCCGGAAATTTCATTTTGCAGTAACTGTAGGAACCCTGTAGCATATTAATGTTTTTATTGTTGTTAATTGACCTGAACTGTAGTTTTCTGTAGTAAACTGTCTTTGTATATTTCCTATTTTATATTCATTTCCTAGTATTTAATTTACTATTATTTCTTTTCAACAAAACAATTTCAGAAATTTCATGTTTTAGATTGTATGTCATCTTGTACCCTGTCGATGACAAAGCTAACCAGCAAAAGTTGATTTCAAAAGCATCCTAAATGTTACATGTTTTTGCACCATATTGTAGTGAGTAACCTTTCTTGGTATTGCTGTTTCAAATAGCCCATCATAATCTGTAGTCTGAGCCTGACAAGGGCTAATGGCAATGGCAGATACGTTACTAGTTAGTTTCAAGGAAAATCATTTTCAAATAATGTTATTTTTTTCTTTTTTTTTTGCCAAATATAACCCTGTATATGTGTCCACTCTCGCAACCCCCCAACCCCTTGAAAAAAGTTCAGGCTCAGGATTTTTTATTTATTTATTTATTTATTTTTGCTTTAACCGCTGTTCCATTGTATGGACAAAATAATTTGTAAATTTAAAAATGTATGTTATTTGCAGAATAAAGAATGACTGACGTATGCCATCTATCTATCTATCTATCTATCTATCTATCTATCTATCTATCTATCTATCTATCGTCTCATAAACTGGTGTGGTGACTTTCTGTGTTAAACTGCCATCTAGTGTTTATTATATGACTAGCACATTCACACACGTGTCAGAACAAGGAAATGTATCAGTTTAAAGAAATCGATATTAAGCTCAAGTTGTTCAAGCTCAAGCTCAAGAAGTCTCTCTATCTGTGAGTGCACGTAGTACAATGGCAGGAACTAGTATTTCAGTGGCTCAGGATGAGTTCAGCTGTTCAATCTGTCTGGATCTACTGAAGGATCCAGTGACTATTCCCTGTGGACACAGTTACTGTATGAGCTGTATTACAGGCTGCTGGGATCAGGATGATCAGAAGGGAGTCTACAGGTGCCCTCAGTGCAGACAGACCTTCACTCCAAGACCTGTTTTAGGTAAAAACACCATGCTGGCTGCAGTGCTGGAGAAACTCAAGAAGACAAAACTACAAGCTGCTCGTCCTGATCAGTGTTATGCTGGATCTGGAGATGTGGAGTGTGACGTCTGTACTGGAAGAAAATATATAGCCATCAAGTCCTGTCTGGTGTGTCTTGAATCTTTCTGTCAGACTCATTTTGAACGTCATGAAGAATTTCACTCTGTCATACTGATGATCAGCACTGTATAATGTTATCTTTGTATGTTGGATGAACACAAAAACCATGACACTGTATCAGCTGCAGCAGAGAGGACTGAGAAACAGGTATTAACTCAGAAGTTATGCTGCATAATGTCTCCATAATCACATATCTCTATATAATCAAAGATCATTTTCAAAACAGTTCTTACTAGGATCTTATGAAGCTTTCATACTTGAGGCAATTTAATTATTTATAGCATGCCGTAAGATCAATCAGATTTCTCTTATTTGTTTTTCCTGCAGAGACAATTGGGTGAAATGCAGAGGAAATTCCAGCAGAGAATCCAGGAGAGACAGAAGGAGCTTGAGGAGCTGAGAGAGGCTGTAGAGTTCACAAGGTGAGTTTTGAGCAGAAGAACAACTGCTGTCTGCTGAAGAGCTGTTTGAGACTCAGTTAGGACTCTCCTCAGTCAGTCAGTGAGGAGTCAGTGCTGGAGCTCTTTCAGTCCCACTGAAGCCCACTGTGGGGAACAGGCTGTGTGAGGCAGCAGTAAGAGCTGAGTGAATGGACTGTTTCTAATGCTTCTCTCTCTGTGTGTCCTAACAGCGCTCTGCACAGGCAGCAGTGGAGGACAGTGAGAGGATCTTTACTGAGCTGATCCGCTCCATTGAGAGAAGCCGCTCTGAGGTGACACAGCTGATCAGAGCTCAGGAAAAGGCTGCAGTGAGTCGAGCTGAAGAACAACTGAAGCGACTGGAGCAGGAGATTGAAGATCTGAAGAGGAGAGACGTTGAGCTGGAGCAGCTTTCACACACAGACAATCACATCCATTTCCTCCAGGTAACAGAGATCTGATGAACAGGACAGTGGTCTTTAGGAAGGGAAGAGCATGTTGTACAGAGATTGGGTTTCTATCAAATGTTTCTGTGTCTTTAACTGGTGTTTCTTTTGTGTCTTTGTCTGTGTAGAGTTTCCAGTCTCTCTCTGTCTCTCCTGGATCTACAGACTCACCCAGCATCACTGTCAGTTCTCCTCTCTCTTTTGATGATGTTGAAAAATCTGTCTCATCTGAGAGAGAAACTGGAGCATTTCTGCAGAGAAGAGATAGAGAAGATATCTGGTAGAGGTAAGCTTTACATTTCCTGACGTATATAATATGATGTCATATAGAAAGATGGAAAACAGATATTAAAATTAATGTTTTATATTTAATTTCAAATTTACAATTATTTTGTAATATTTACAACAAAAACATCTGTTGGTTTACATAGTAAGAAACATTAAGATCATCACCTCTGAGCCTGAGACCCATGAGGACTTCCTCCAATGTAAGTCTCTATAATCATACATGTACATAAAGAAACTGACTTATTACATTTCATCAATCAGACTGAACTGTGAATTGAACTCCACACAACATTCTTGATTTACATGAGACACATTTATACTGTTAATATTCAAAGATTCAACACTAACACAATACCTGTTAATTTAATACAATTGACTACTCAAAATCAAGAATAATCACATAACTAGCTTAAATATTCATTAATTAATATGTGAAGCATTTTTATCTCAACTGCACAGTCTATGGTTGAGCTGTTAAAAAGTCTTTAAAACATTTCAACAAGACTAAAAAATAAAGTGACTTTTGAATTGACCTTTTTAGTTCTATTTGTTTTTAATTCTATAAACAGACAAACCAACATGATTATGTTAATAACAGTGAGGACATAGTTACAAAGCATTTTTCCTAAAATATCTACAGGAACATCACTGTTACTTTCCACATAACCTCAGTGTAATAAACAATTGTAGTTGTGTTTTGATGATTGAAAATCACATATTTCTTGACACGGATTATATGTTTTATCCTCATCAGATTCCTCATCAGACACTCTGTGATCTAAAAATATAGATGGCACAGAAATTCTGCAAATATTGTGAGAGATATTTTCAAGATATCATTGTCATGTTGTGGATTTTGCCCTTTTATTCTAGTGTTTACTCTAAACTTTAGCAACACAGTAGTAATCATTACTATTTCAATAAACTTCCCTTCACTGTGACATAAACACTACAAACTCTCATTCAAATGATCTCATTCAGGATGAAGAATATTAACAGCTTCAGATACTTCATAATACAACCCCAATTCCAGAAAAGAAAATGTTTTGTAAAATGCAATAAAATCAAGAATCTGTGGTTTGTTAACTGTCTTTAAACTTCATTTAATTGACAAAGGTGCAATTAAAAGATTTCCAATGTTTTCACTGACCAACTTAAATGTACTTTGTAAATATAAACAATTTTTAATTTTGATGGCTGCAACACACTCCACAAAAGTTGGGACAAATGCATAATAAACATGAAAAGGTTATAGAATATCCAAGTTAAACTGTTTTGAAACAGTCCACAATAAGCAGGTGACTTGGTAATAGGTCAGGGTATCAATAGGTCAGGTTTGGGTTTATATGGAGCATCCTGTCTTTGCCAGCAAAGTTGGATCATGGCTTACCACTTTGTGACAAATTTCATGAGAGAATTGTCAGACAAATCAAAAATCACATTTCTCAATGCAAAATTGCAAAGAATTTATGTCTTTCACCAACTACCATACATAATTTTGTATGGTACAAAATTAACCATCCAGATTTCAATCAGTGACAGGTGCAAAAGCAAACGTCTGTCATGCATGGGGGGGTGCATCAGTGCAAACGGCGGGTGACTTGCATATGTGTGAAGGTACCATTGGCGCGGAGGCATATATTTGAAATTGTACAGAGACATATACTGCCATCAAGATGACATCTTTCATGGGAAGTCCATGGTTATTAGATCAAGACAATGCCAGGTCTCATTCTGCATGTACTACAGCGTGGTTTCGTAGACACATGTGGATGTAGTCTCAGCCTCAGACGTCACGCCCACGGAACATTGGCTAAGCCGTCAGTCTGAAGGTCTGGCTACGCGAGACTAATGTGGATGTGACTGAATGGCCAGCAGATCTGTCTCGTATTGAAAATTTATGGCCCATCATGGAAAGGGGAATCAGACACAAATGACTATGAACTGTTGAGCAGCTGAAACAAAAGAATTGCTTGCAAAACTTTAAAAATTAACATCCTTAATTCCCAGATGATTAAAATGTGTAATTAAAAGGAAAGTTGATGTGACACGGTGTTAAACTTGCCTCTACCTCAACCTTTTGGGAGTGTATTGTAGCCATCAAATTTTTTTTATAGTTATTTAAAAAAAATAAATTAAGTTGGCCAGTGAAAACATTGGAATTTTTTTCTTTGTACACTTCTCAATTAAATAAAGGTTAAAGAGAATGAACAAATAACATATTCTTGATTTTATGGCATTTCACAAAAACTTTTTTGGAATTATGGTTGTAATAATATGCATTTTAATGCATAAAATGCATATTATTATATTGGTTTTTTTTCCCTAAACACTGTTGTATTTCATTTTTTAAAAAAATAGATTTTTTTAAATGTTTAAATAAAATATACAATTCATGTATGTGTTAATTATTTGCATGTAATTGATTACAGATTTGTTTTATTTTGTGTTTAAAATCATGTCATGAAGTGGGACATTTTTTACTATTTTTTTACTATACTATTCTGCACCTTTATCATGTTAATATTGTAAAAGATTAAATAAAAAATGACTTCTCAGCTTGAAATGCCCTTCCCATGTATGCAATTTTGTAATTTTACACATTTAATTACAGTATTTGAGCAAAACAATAATTAAGCACGTTACCTTTTCCATTATTATTAAGGTTTTTTTATTTATATATATATATATATTTATATATACATATATATATATATATATATATATATATATATATATATATATATATATATATATATATATATATATTTGTATAGATAACATTTTTATTTATTATTGCTTAATATATTTTACACCTCTGTACTCACCTCATATTTTCTGTGTGCGCGCTACATAATAAACCGATGTCGCCAGAGGGCGCGCAAAGACAATATATATATATATATATATATATATATATATATATATATATATATATATATATATATATATATATATATATATATATATATATATATATATTGAGCATTTTACTCACCCATTCGCACGAGCTTGAACGCGAACGGGTTATATCTCTATATTAGCTGATATAAGTTAAGAATGAAACATTTTGAATTTTTCACACATTGACCAGAATTAGGCTACAACTACCAGACAAAAAGTTCACTGCTTTGAAGATCTTCCTAAACCACTTATTAAAACAGAAGAACAAGTTGTTTTTGCATATTTTATTGAATTTTATTTTGATAAAGAGTAAAGTCTTACCCATTTTTTTGCGCGACTTGCTCACGGTGCGGCGCGCTGCCGTGTCTCGTCCTCAGTGGCTCGCAGCGCGTCGCGCGCCCCCGCCCCCCCAAACCGAATACGAGAGTGCGCGCGAGAAATGCAGCGCGAGACACACACCGAACAGCCCCGATAAACCCCGCCGAATCCACGCACACGGGAAAAAAGACACTGGGAAAAAAAACAGCAGACGCCTGAGAAAGGAGTGACAGGAAAGTCCACCGCCGACGGTAAGAGTCTTTCACTCTTGTAGTAGATTAAATAAACACTCTGCATCAGTTACACGAAGAATTTGTCTAGTTGGAGCATCTCTGTTAAATAAGAGCAGCTCCCATTTGGAGAGACAGAGCGCACGGTAGTGAACCGGGGCAAGATCGAAATCAAGTGCACTTTCAGCACGTCATTCAGAGGGGGAATGGAGTAATAATGTATCTGAGCTTATCTGATTTCTGAGATGCACATAAAGATTTCAATAATTCAGCCACGCAATTCAGGCGGATGAACTGAGTGGAGAGGGGCGTGTTCTGCTGTCTCTGCGCTTGCATGCCGTCGCTTTCGCGCTGTTTATTACTATTTTAATGCGCAAATTTGAATGAAAATTGTTCATAAAATGAATTAAGGAGTATTAGAATAAATCGTAATGGATAAGCTTGTTTTCTGAGGCGCAAATGTATAAGTTTATTACAGATTTCCAGAGTCATGTTTAGTATGGGGTAATAGTAATGGTTTTGGTTGTGTTTCCAAAGTAAATGCTGCTTTTTACTGTTTACACAGACGCGGATTTATGTCCACCATCCTCTTTTGTTAGAGCTGGCACACATTTTGCGGCGCTGTCTAACTGGTGCACACGCGTGCGCGCACACGCACCCACCCACACAAGCACGCACACATGCACAGATATTACGAAGCTTATAAATAATATACACACGATAAATCCTTATAATTAATTAATACTGTTTGTATTTTTTTTACCCGTTGTGATACTATACAGTGCCAAAGAGACAGTTTCTTAACTCTGTCACTTACTAATGTAAAGTGAACACGGTTTAGTATTTTCTCTCTATATCAACGCGCCTTTTATGATAGTATTTTTTTTTCTTACTTGCTTTATTATTTCAAGCTACAGCCGTAATTGCCTGATCCTTTGTCTCTGCAGAGCACATGCGCATTGCGCGTAGGGTGTGGATGGACAACTGATGCTTTTACCTTCTATATCTCTCACATTGTCTACTAATTATCTGTTTTTTTAACGCACAACTGTATTTATGATTTGAATATTATTTTCCGCAGCTATGTTCATCAATATTCCGTTTGTAGAGGAATCTATTTTACATTTCACGGCGATGCCGCAGACAATGAACCGAGTGACCGTGCGCTCGCCTCTCGTAAGGGAGGAAAAAAGCTAGCGCTCAGATCCCCGCACAATGAAATCACACCGTGCAAAACGTCTCCGCCCAAATGTCGTCTATGTTTTTTTCTTCTTCTGGATAAGAGTGGATATTATGGGACGGAGGTGAGTTTGAGAGAAGGAGCGGGCGGTGCGATGAGCGCGCTTGAATGAGTCACGCGTTTCAACCTGGAAACATCAAACCAAACTGAGAACTGAGCGCTGATTTGGCCTGAAAATTGAGGTATCCATTTGCCAAACTGTTGAATTTTAAATGTTTAAAACACTAGAAATAGTCAGGTGTTACCACAATAAAAATGTATAGTGAAAAAACAAATTGAAACATATTGGCTATTGATTATTGATCTTCCTTGAACAGGATTGATGACATAAAACATTGGAAACAGCATCTCTCACTCTCTCCCTCTCTGTGTGCAAGCTGGAGAGAGAGTGATAAATGAATATCTACATCAGGTCTCATTTATTTGTCCAGTGCATTTGTATAATGCAGAAGAGCCTGAAGGCAACTCATGCAGGAGCCACTCAGCCACCAAAAACATTATTAACCCTGCATGAGTGAGTGCCAACATTTACAGATCTGCACCTTTGGCTCTGAGTTGAATTAGCAGTAATCTTGATTAAATCTGTATTTTAGATTGTGAGATTCCCTGTATACTAGGTCACCCACAGAAACAAGAAGAGCAGTCAGGTGATTCATGTCAGTGCGAGACGACCAGTTTCAAGCCCAGATGGAGTTTTTTTGTGTTGTAATAGCAGAGGAGAGCAGGACTCAGGAGGAAGCAGTGAGAGTGAGAAAGACCTGCATTGTCTGTTGGGCAGTTCATGATTGCAGATTTTACAGTCTGAATCAGTGCAGATTCAGCCAAAGAAAAATTGATTTTTTATTTTATTTTTTTTTGCATTTATTTACAGGGCAATAGAAGGAAACAGACGTGATCAGCTAAAGAAAAAAAAAAGTAAAATGCATTATTATTATTATTAATAATAAATACAATAATTTATTTTATTATTTAAATATAGAAATTAAATCAATAAAGAAATATTACTATTAATAATAATACAATAATACTTTGTACTGTAAAATGAAAAAAAATAATTAATAATTAAAAAAATGTATTCATTAATAATAATAATAATAATAATAATTTTGACAACAGATTTTGTAATTGTTCCTGATTACAAATTTGGGAATATGAGAATGTTGTGTTTTTAAATGCACGTTTTAAGCAACCCAAACTTTCAGAGATGAAGTTCGTGTAAAGCAGCATTTACTGTGAACCGAGCCGCTCCGGGACTCTGAATCTTGAGATGCTCATGTGTAAATAAACACAGTGCAGTGTTTCACTCTGAAACACACAGTAGCCAATTATTGGCCAGCTTCACCATATACTTGCCAACACCATTTTTTACTCGTGTTTGGTGCTTGCCGAGTGTTTATTTTGGACTCTGGCTGAAATGAAGTAAATGTACTGGAAAACGCAGTAGTTTTTCCCCGGATTTGTGCAATTCATACTTCAGGTCAGAAAATACAGAAATAAGCCAAATATATATGTTGTGATGAAGTGCTCAAGTGTGCCACAAATCAGCAAAGGCCGTGCTCTAAAATCTAATACTGGTGCACCAGGTGGTTTTATCTGAATATTTAGATGATTGCGATCACAGTTTTCAGTGTTCATCAGAAGAAGAGCAGGATAGACATGAAAGCAAGAGAGAGACAGGAAGGAGGCAGTGAGACAGGATGGCATTGACAGAGACAGAGGCAGCTCAGCCAAGCAGAGCTTTGTGTGTGTGTTTGTTTGAGGAAGATCATTGAAAGGGACAGATAACTCAAGAACATCTGAGACGGTCCTAAATTAGAGATGCATTCAAAATCACCGTTATTTTTGGACTTGTCACTTAACTTTAAAAAAAAAAAAAAATCAAAGTCCACATCGTTGTTAACTACTTCAGATTAGTGGAGCATTCTTTTATTATTTGATGTTTTCCTCAGGCAGCTTTAGTTGTGCTGGCAGAACTTGATGAGTTTTAGTGTCAGTCACTAGTCAGGTTCTGTCCCATCATGCTTTGCGGTCGGTGTGCACTGTGTGGAAAGTGATTGGTGGCTTTATGTGGAGCGGTAGAACTGAGACTGGTGTAGTTTCACTTTTACATTTTTACAAAGCACATTTTAAGCTTTCTGAATAATTATTTGGCTTTTAAAATTATTTATGGCTACATACACACTGCAGCTAAATTTGATTGTCATTTCACCTTTTAGTGTTTAATCTTGTTCTGTACACACACAGTACAGTAATTTAAGGGAGTGACAACTGAACTGACTCTTGAAAAACGCAGGTAGTGACAACTCTACACAGTGTGTACAGAACCAAACAACTAGTTGTTAATGGTGTATTTAAATGTGTTTCAGAGTTGTGTCTCTCCTGTATGTGCGGTGCAAGAAATTACTCTGTCTCATTAGTGTTGCCAGATCTTTATAGAAAAAAAAACAACGACTAAGAACAAACCCATAATAAACTTAAAACCAAATGCGTTATCTTGGAAATAAGCCACATACCAAAATATAGTGACCTGCACCTGCTTATTTTATGAACTCTATAAACTGTACCACTGTATGAGTCGAGTCCAAAGATGCTTAATAATATGTGGACATGGCAACCCTTCAAGAGCACTGTGCAAAGCAGACTTCCAAACATAACACGATGGCTATGTCGACGGTGGTTTAGTTAAAATCTGTTGAATTAAAATTAAAATTTGTTGGAGATGCAATGCTTTTGCAGGTTGTTTGCTTCTTTTCATTTTTCTTTATACAGAAATTAGTTGTGAATTCTTGAGAATTAAAGGGACAGTTCACCCAAAAATGAAAATTCTCTGTGTGAAAATGTTTCTCTGGAATGCAAAAGAAGATTTTCCAAAATGTCTATATGTAAGAAAAAAATTATATATATTTATATATATATATATATATATATATATATATATATATATATTTATATATATATATATATATATATATATATATATATATATATATATATTTTTTTTTTTTTTTTAATATTTGTAATAATATTTTTATAATTTGTAATTTGTAATAATGAAAGTCTTTCATACAGTGAATTGTTTTGGACCCCACTGACTTTCATTGTTTGGATGAAACATTCTTCAAAATATCTTAATATTAATCCACAAGGATGCAGGGTAAATTCATGTGGTATTTCTATGATTATGTGTTAATTATCATCTGTTACCTGTGGGTAAGCAGCAGCTCAGATTCCTCGATTCTGATACTGTGTGTCATCATGGAATCTCTCTATGGGTTGCCATGACGATGACCTGAAGGAAGTGTAAGAATGAGCCAGAATGGCAGCTCTCCTATGGTTCCTACGGCAACAGCCAATCAAAGGCCAGACCCCCACTGACCCCACCTGTCTGTTACAGTCCCTTGGAGAGTGATACATACAAAAGACAGTGTTAGTGCTGGATGAGAGCATTGAACAGGATAAATCTGATAATGACCACAAGACATACATAAATGACATCAAATAATAATACATGTCAGCTGTCAGGGAGTGATAAATGTAGTCTGGTATCATCATATTTTTACAGTATAGAATCTTATGAAGATTCCTACAGACAGGAGTGAAGGCATATTTAAAAAACACTTGTGTTGTGTTCAGGACATTGACTGTATAATCAAGGCCTAATGAACAATGCAGTCGCCTCTTGTTTGGACAGCAAGTTTCCCACAAGAACGAAAACATTAAACACTGTGTGGATTTGTATGCCCCCCCCGATTATGTTTAGACTAAGCTTAAATCTCAGATATTTAAGACAATATCATTGGGCTTTTTTAACTTCATGAATTTTAAAGAGTCAGATATGAAATCTTAAGTTTATATGTTTAAAAAAACAGCAGATATATGTGCAATAAAATGTCTAGTAAAAATATGTGGGTGTTTCTTCAACTATGAGCAAATTTAAAGATTTCAACTTTTGCTTATAGAAAATTCTAGGAAATATTTGGAAATCGATATTATGAAAATCAATCATAATAATCAATAAAATATTATTACAATTTTTGAAACTATGACAGTCTAAATAAAGTCTGAAATTTATTGTATAGAAATTATGTTGATTATCCCTCAGTTGTGGTATCGTTTTGATCACAACCACCAATTTTGTCACTAATAGAATTAGCAAGGTTTTCAAAAGTTAGCATTCTTTTATTAAGATATTAAAGTTATATATTATTAGATATTATTAAGATTATTAAGTTATTAAGATATCAAAAATTAAGATATTTAAAATTAAGATATTTGAAGAAAGATCAACAAATATCAATTATGTACAGAATTTCAGTAATTTTCAGTTAAGCTCATTTAGTAAAATTATACAAAAGTATAAAAATATTATTTTAAAGTAGACAGTGCCATTCAAAAGTTTTGTAATGTTTTTTTTTTTAAAGAAGTTTCTTATGCTCATCAAGGCTGCATTTATTTGATCAAAAATACAGGAAAAAAACTATAATTTTGTGAAATATTACTGCAATTTAAAGTAAGTTTTCTATTTTAATATACTTTAAAATATAATTTATTCCTCTGAAGCAAAGCTGAATTTTCAGCATCATTACTCCAGTCTTCAGTGTCACATGACCCTTCAGAAATCATTCTAATATGCTGATTTATAATCAGAAACAGTTGTGCTGCTTAAAATATTTTGGGACCTGTGATACTTTTTTTCAGGATTCTTTGATAAATAAAAAGTTAAAAAGATCAGTGTTTATTCAAAATAGAAATTTTGTGTTACAATATACACTACTATTCAAAAGTTTGGGCTCAGTAAATTTGTCTCTCTTTTTTTAAGAAATTAATACTTTTATTCAGCAAGGATGTGTTAAATGGATAAAAAGTGATAGTAAAAATAGTAAAAATATTGTTAGAAAATATTTATATTTTAAATAACACTGATCATAAATCAGCATATTAGAATGATTTCTGAAGGATCATGTGACTGAAGACTGGAGTAATGGATGATGAAAATTCAGCACTGCGTCACAGAAATAAATTATATTTCAAAGTATATTAAAATAGGAAACCAATATTAGAAATTGCAATAATATTTCACAATATTACAGGTTTTTTTTTTCTGCATTTTTGATCAAATAAATTCAGCCTTGATGAGCATAAGAGACTCTATTAAAAAACATTAAAATTCTTACTGATCCCAAACTTTTGAACGGCAGTGTATATGTATACTTAAATGCATAAATACATGCAGTATTTACATAAATTAGCTGTAGAAAGACAAAGGAGTCTACCATTTTTATTCCAAAAATTTTCAAAATGTCATTTCCACAAAATCATGTTATCAAACACAACACAGAATTTGAGATGCAATGGAAATCACATTTGTTGGTTAAGAAAAAAAAAACAGATTTCTTCTGTAATGCACGTATGTTGACATTGTTATAGCTAACAAATTAGAAGTGGCAATAGTTAAAGAAACACCCATAAGTGTGCTGTACATTTATATATGTGTGCGTTCAAGTGTGAATGCTCACATCTCATTTTATCAAGCATCTGTCAGTTACGCGATTTATGGGTGTTTGTACTTGAAGGACATGACAGGATCAAATCTCCCACTATCCTGAAACGCACATAGACACTCAGGGTGAGGCTTAGGGATTGTGTGTGTGTGTGTGTGTGTTACTATCTCAGACTGGCTCCAATGAGGGTGTTTTTAGGAGCCATGACAGCCTTAAAAACACACACACACACACACACACACACACACACACACACACACACACACACACACACTCAAAGTCAAAGTGCATTTTACCATCAGTGAGCCGCTAAACAGTCATCAGAATAATGTGGAGTCTGTACACTACTGAAGAAAGAATCTCAAGGTCTTCTTGTGCGCGAGTGTGTTTTTGTCTGCCAGTGGTGTTTATGTTCCCTCGCCGTTGTTTTCATTACAGCAATTTCCATCCTGAGAGATGGCTGTGTGTGTGTGTGTGTGTAGGATGAAGGATTTTACCAGGTCAAAGTTTTCACAGTTCTCAAGACACTGTCCAAATGAGTTAGTAAACTACCTCAGCGCTTCCAAATACTCTTGCTGAAACACACTCAGGGATTTTGCAGTAAACCAATGTCTTCTCTGCTCTTTTTCTCTCTCTCTGTCTGTCCATTTGAACTCTGTTTATCTTAGTACTGGTTGTGAGACTGTTTTATTGCATTAGTGTTCATTTAAAATCTCCCCTCGCTCTACTGTTTATGTTCCTGAAGTAGATGTTTCTCAGTCAAGTTAAATGGACTGAGATACACACACACACACACACAAGGTCCTGATACTTTCTTCACATTCAACAAAATAACCCTAAAATAACAACCTTGTAAAACAATACAATATGAATAGTCAAGGCACATTCTTGTCATACTAGGTTTATCTTATATTTTTAGACTCAATAAACTGGAAGTTCACCAGTTATTCCAGTAACTGGTGTTTTGAACAGATGTTTGTCTGTTGTTGCTTGTAAAGCACTTTGAGCTTGGTTAAAGCATTATAAATTAAAAAATAAAAAATAAATTACTGACCACAAACTTTTGAATGGATATTTACTAGTAAAATGAGTAAATCACGTTTTTCTAGGATCATTACAGAGCACTTTATTCACGAAACTCAGCGCTATTTGCCTGGCGCAATTAGCGTCACTATTAATTGTAATTTTTATAGGTGATTTTTGTGTACATTTTCTGCTGATAATGGCACCAGTACTTTATCAAGTGATGGAGAAGAGCTCTTTAACAAGGCACTCAGATGCCTTGCACACTTTAAAAGAGCCAAATAAAGTGCTTGGATAAAGTATGGGAGATTGTAGTAGTCTGCCTTATCCTCCACAACCTAGCATTTAGAAGTGGCCTGTAAGATGGGGATTTACAGCCTGCAAATTATGTTCATCACCAATTTTGTGGGCAATTTCAGAGTTACCTAATTTGCACAGTTCCTTTAGTGAATTATGCACTGAAAGAATGCAAATAAACTGCTTTTAGCACACGCAGTACATGTTTCACGTTCTGATTTTAGTTCCGTAGTATGCAGTTAATGGTTCTGTGATAATTAATAAGAGTCTAAACCATGTTCACTGATCAGGAAGAATCAGGAAGGAAGTAGTGCTCACTGGACACACACAGTTATGGCTAAAAAAGAATTTTTTTTTTTTTTGGTGTGGGAAGTTTAGAAATTAAACAAAAGAATAATTACCCGGAGTGACTCTTTCTGTCAGCAGTCACACTGTCTGTCATCCTGAAACCATATCTACCATTTGGCCCTTAACTCATGATCTGTGTTAACAAGAATAATCAATAAAACAAACACAATCACAATAATCATCATATGACTCATTACTGCATATTTACTCTTCACATCATCTTGATCCATCAAACGAAAAACAGGAGCTTCTGGTTTCTCTGTCTGCTCAGTGTTCTGGAGTTATTCATTAGCCTGAGCTGCTGTTTACGTAGAGGCCTGAGCCCTGGCCAACAATGTGCTAGTGTGAGTGTTTTGTTTGAGTATGTCTCTAGGGTTATGAGCTTGTGTGTGTGTGTGTGTGTGTGTGTGTGTAAATGTATATTTGAGCTTGGAGGACAGATCTAAAGTTATTAGAGTGTGTGTGTTATAAACTTTGACCTGTCACATTCTCCTCTCCCTCCACTCAAGTCCAGTCCTCACTGAAACATCTCAGAGATGTAGCTCCACACTGCCTCCTGTTGACCTGGAGGTTAAACAACAGTGTCTGTATTCAACATACAAGCACACACATGCACATAAGAGTGCATTTGGGAGAGACAGAAGAATATAAACCATGAGGGAATGAGGATATGTATTATCAAATTATCTTTTACTCATTCGTGTTTATTTTATCCTATGTTCACATATATTTAGGATCCGTAATATTTAGATTACAAACAGGTGTTCAGCCAATTCACAACACAAGCCAATAAAATGATTCAAATACTGACTGAGAGGCTTCTAATACCAATATAGTGGAATAAACGTAGTATGTGAGTGAATATGTAATATCTTAATAAGATAAAATACATGTTTTTGTCCATATCTTATGTAGTTTTTTGTATTTGAATATGAAACACTATGAATGTGTTTGCTCCCAGAATGCATTGCTGCTGTTACAGCACAGTGATTGGGTCAGATTTTCTGCTCTAGTTCTCAACCTCCCTCCTCTGCCTCGAGCCCTGTGTGTGTGTGTGTGTGTGTGTGTGTGTTGGAGTTTTAGAGTTACATAAGCAATTTGGGATTCAAAGCTACACACGTTTATATGGCAATACAGATTGATTTCTGATACAAATTAATTTTTGAAGGACTCTGAAGACTGAAGTAATGTCCGCCAAAAATTCGGTTTTGCATCACAGGAATAATTTACTTTTTAAAATATATCCAAACACAAAACAGTTAATTTAAATTGAAATAATATTTCACAATTGGACTGTTTTATTACTGTATTTTTAATCAAATAAATGCAGCCTTGGTGAGCATGAGAGATGTATGCATTAAAAAAAAATTACCCAAATGTTTGAATAGTAGAGTATATCAAATGTATAAGTGACTAAGAGTTAATAAATGATTATTTTATCAAGATTTTTTTAATTATATGTTCTCAATGCTCATTGTTCTTCAAACTGTGCAAATTTGATATTTACACATTGTGTGCAAATATGTTTAAAATACAGTGCACAGCATAAATGAGTACACCCCCTCTGAATAAATATAAAAGATGTATTTTCTTAATGATCACTAATATAATTCATGGAAAGATGGCAAAATTGAAATGTATTAAACATATACTGAATAAAAACAACAAAATATTTGCCAATATTTTCTGTAAGATAAGTAAATCAGCCAATTTTGTTTAAATGAAGGATTGCAGAAATGAGTACACCCTAGATTTAATTCAGCAAATGTATAATATTTTAGTACTTAGTATGTCCTCCAGAACTTTAAGTATACTGCTCTTACCCTTCTTGGCACTGAGTGTACAAGTTCATGATGAATTTTCACATCTGTCCTGTTTAACTCCTGGAGAACGACCTCCTTAAATGCTCTGGTCTTTAATGGGGAGTTTTGCTCAGTTCGTCTCTACAGAATCCCCCACAGCTGCTCAAAAGCATTAAGATTGAGTGAAATACATGTCCACTGAAGGATTTTCACCTTGGGAGAATGAATATCTTC
This sequence comes from Spinibarbus caldwelli, assembly GCA_039654775.1. NCBI lineage: Eukaryota > Metazoa > Chordata > Actinopteri > Cypriniformes > Cyprinidae > Spinibarbus > Spinibarbus caldwelli. The sequence continues at coordinate 28,488,466 of CM077235.1, forward strand.
ATTGTCATACTGAAAAAAATGTCCAGTAATGCAGGGAATGAGGGGAGGGTAGCATCTTCTGTTTCAAGTTTTTGTATTACATCACACAGTGGTGTGTGAATTCATGACAGCGTTGATAAAGCACAACTCCCTCACACCTTCAGCACTCATTCATCCCTATATAAGAGCTTTACTACCACTGAACGTCACTGTGGGTACCAAGCACTTCTCACTGTACTCCTCCTCTAGCAACACCAGAACATTTTGGATGCTTTTGGATCCGAAATGATTGACTTGGTCTCTTGAGACCAGAGTATGGATTCCCAGAAGTCTCTGTTTTGTAAATATGGGCCTTGGAAGAGGTTAAATGAGTTTATTTTGCTTTGGCTACAGTGGGTAATTCTAGTGGTGACAACAACCATGCATGTTACTTCTGCAGGCTGCGTCATACTCTGTGAGATAAAGTGTTACTTTTTTCATAGCTTTTGCCGGCTCTGAGACACTTGCGTGTTATTTCTCCTGCTCTTTTTCTAGCAAAAATTCACTCATCACTAAACGAAAACTTAAAGTGAAGACCTGATTATTTCAGGAGCCTTGTCACAAGTCCTTTGTTTTTGAATGTCGGTGCTACTTCTCCTATATTTTCACACTTAAAACAATAATTTGGTATTCCTCTTGTAACATTGTCTTCTTTTATGCTAAGAAATAAGTCACCTGGCAGTTCTCTCCCAAGTGGTTCCACTGCTGCCAGCATTAAGTCTGAGTATGATTCAGTGGGCTATATAACACTTTTAATTGTCAGGAAATTACTTGTCTTAAAAGTTTTGGTTCAATATACTTACCTGTTGATCAAAAATAGCCTTAAACCTATACACTTTTTTTTTTTTTTTTTTAAAGTTTTATTTAGTAACTTTCAGGAGGGTGTACTCATTTTTGCAACACAACATTTTATCACTTTGATAAGAAAATCTTATTCTGCTGAATAATTTTAACATTCTTCTTTGGTAATTGATCAAGCAGGCTTGTTGGAACATTATATCTCCAAAGAACCCTAACATGTCATCTAAGTAAAGAGTAATTGCTGAATTTGTTAAATTTTAGAGGGGGTGTACTCATTTATGCTGTGCACTGTATATAATATAAAGTGCATATATAAACAATACAATACAATACAATATGCAATAAAACAAACAAAAGAGTTTCTGAAAAAAATCAAAGAAAGTTTCTAAGCAAATATTATTTACTTTAGTATAAATAATTATTGAAATAAAAACTAAACACATTTTACTGAGAAGTCACTGTCTTTACACAGTATTTGCTCAATACTTGCTTTACATATAGGAACAAATTCACTGTGATTAATTTAAAATCTAAAGTTAATGACTAAAAATATTTCTTTGCTGCACACACAATAATGAAATCTGTTTTATCAATTAGATGTTGCAGCCCTAGTGACCAGTAAACACTCTCCACTGTGCAGCTCTGCCCTGGGCCCTATAGCCTCTACAGTGAAGCTCTTTCGTGGGGCCTAGCCTCCACAGTAGAGCCTTGTCACAGGGTCTAGCCAATACAGCTTCATCTGGAGATTTAATCTAACTGATGCATTGAGTGGCAATGTTCAGTCTTCCCTTCAGCTAAACTCTTTTTGCATTGCTCTGTACTGGAGAAGAGGCCAAATCTGCAGTGCATCCTTTAATTTCCAATTTGACAATAGGGCTTTTGAATACTACTTGTACACACTGCATAGACAGTTTACAAGCCACACCAGGATCGAATTTACTACCAATCAGAGGGTTTCACACAGTCAGTGAATTTCAAGCCTCCTGTACAGATGAGACAGCTCACAGACACGCACACACTGCAGCGTATTGTTTAACGCTGAAACAGCGTGCTGCTGTCTGCTTGACTCAGTGGAGACGGGACAGATAGTGTCTATTGTTCTCTTGCACACTGCAAGGAAAGATTTCCATGTTTCCATTGTCATATGTGTGTGTGTGAAACACTCAACTCACATGTTGGTTTCACATGATTACTGCTCTCCTTCTGTCTGGAGAATAACTGTATGTGTGTGTGCAAGTGTGTCATTACACAGATGGTTGTTGAGCTCAGGAACGCTAAAGCAGCCAACAGGGAGATTGGAGTGAGACAGAGAGAGAGAATGTGTTTCGCACAGCTCCTTATTCGGAATGAGTCACGTGAGCACCCGGTTGCCTTGGCAACTGCGGTTCTGAATTGCAGGTAGTATGGCTCAGAGATGCTGTCCTCTAAAACCCCCTCCATCTATCTAGATAACTATCAGCGCTGGAGTCTGATTACTGATTAATGATCTAGTTTTGATGCATGATATGATAGAACCTAGACAGGCTGTCTCAGAGATTTGAGTTTAGCCTGCTGAGCTTTTATTAGCTCTCTGTTTCAGGATTGAAGCGCATGTGCTAAAATAAACCCAGAGCAGAACATACGAAGTATATTCATCCTATTTTTTTGCTTTCTCTCATTATGACACCTTGCACAGACCTATTTGCAGACTGGGTTTTTTTAGTACCTGTTAAAAGCAGGAATTACATTTTTCTTCCCGGTATGTCATTCTGATTATGCAAGACATGTGGTGTTTGACATGCTACACTTGAATTTCCACAAATAATCCCAGAGTTAAATTTTATTGCTCAGTGGTTGCTCTTTGCTCATGGCTCAGGAAGCAATAGAGGAACCTTTTTTAAATCTTTGTCTTTGATGTTTCTCTGCGGAATTTAAACCAGAAACAAATTAGATAGCTGTTGACACAGTATAGAATAATATAGAATAGCATAGTGTAACACACTACAGCATAAGATAGTATATTACAGTATTTTATGTAGTACAGTCAAACCAAAAATTATTCAGACACCAGATATAATTTTTGATATTTTTTTACTAGTTTGTGCAGGACACTATAGTTCATTTATGTAAGTGAGGATAGCAAATTAAAGTAAACTGTGACATATTATACCCAAAATTCTTCATACAGTGGACTACCAGTAAAACTGATAAAAATTTGGGACCAAAAATTTGATTTGACACTTTGACCTGACCCTGTTTTGTTACATACTTTCTATCAAAGTTATCTGACATTATCAAGACAAGTTTGTTCTGACACAGTTTAACTCTTGAGTTCTTGTCATATTTTATTACAATTTTCTAAACTATAGCAAATAAACTGTGATAATGTGAGAAATGTTGAAGGTGTCTGAATAAATTCTGGTTTGACTGTATAGTATAGTATAGTATATTATAGTATAGTTTAGCCCAGGGGTTTTGAAATGGGAGTCTGCAAAGGAATGCTAGATGGTCTGTAGAAAGGTTTAGAGAAACTAACTAACTAACTAACTAACTAACTAAATAAAACTTAGATTACACTAAATCAATCTAACAGTACAGTACTATAATAAGTATAACATCAATGTAATAGAATCTATTCCAAGTAACATTTTAGGCATATTTATTATGTATTTTTTTTTTCATAGTATAAATTGGGTCTTTATACAAGAAACTATATAGATGCCTTGTAAATTTTAGGGATGGTAATTGATCATATTTTGGGGTCTGTGGGATCCAAAAGATTGAAAACTTTTGGTATAGCTTTATATAGTTTAGTCTTGAATATTTCATGATAGCCAAGATCATTTGGAAGGAATTAGATGAAAAATTTTCTTATTGAGTTCTTGCAGACTGGTACATGTATATTGGCAAATATGAACACAGCCTAGAGGAGATGTGTGAGTTTTCTAGGGTCCATTTCTTAAAAACATTTAACCACACTGCTGTTTGAGAAAAATAGAGGTAGCCAAAATAAATCATTTATGATTTTAGAGTTAAAATGAAAGATGAAATGGACATTTCAAGAACTCATTCTGAGTCATTGCAGCCAGTGTTGATTGTCCTGTTTCTCTCTTTCACAGGTCAGAGGTAAAATGGGAGGGAAGCTGAGCAAAAAGAAGAAGGGATACAATGTGAACGACGAGAAGGCAAAAGAGAAGGATGCAAAGATGGAGGGAGCGTCGGCGGAGGAGGGTGAAGCTCCTAAGGAAAACAAGGAGGACGCTCCTGCCGCCACAGAGACAACCAATGACACGGCGGCGGCGGCCAAAGAAGCCACACCCACCGCCGACAGCAACTCCACCGCACCCAAGGAGGAGGAGAAAAGCGCAGCCCCTCCGAAGAAGGAGGAGCCTGCGGCGAACGCTAACGCTCCTAAAGCTTCTGACGCCAAGAGCAGCGAGGCTGCCAAAGCAGAACCTGCCAAGAGTCCAGATGCCCCTCCTGCCAAAGCGGAAGAAAAATCCGCCCCTTCTGCAGCTCCGGCCAATGAGAAAGAAGCTGCGAAAGAGCCCACTAAAGATCCTGCCCCTCCTGTAGCCACAGCGACGGAGAGCAAGCCCGACGCTGAGTCTAAAAAGACTGAGGCTCCGCCCGCAAAAGAATCCGCCCCCGCAGAGCCAATCACCACGGAGACCAGCCCCGCCCCCAACAAGGAGCAAGCAGTCGCTGTGCAGGATTAACAGAAGGAACAGTGAACGACAAGATTAATGACAAATGAAAAACCAGATCAAATCTAAATAATTAAAACTAGCCCGCCCATTTTAAATTATATCAGTAATTATAATATGAATAATGATAATAGTAACAATAACAATAATGATTTTAACAGGCTGGACTTTTATCATTGTGTTGGTGATGGACATGATCATGGTGAATAAGACTGGCAGTTATGATGATATTATCTTTAATATCCAATTGAACTTTGATACAAACCACCAGCCCCCAACTCTCTTTCTCTTTATCTCTTCTCACCTTTCTTTCTACCTCCATTCAATGAGGGGTGGAATAAAAACATGGAATCTATTCATTGCCACCCTCCGAATCTCACTTCCCTCCATTTGAGTGTGATGTGATGGCAGTGGGTGGGGTTAATATATATATGTGTGTGTGTGTGTGTATGTGTGTATGTGTGTATGCGTGAGTGACAGTAGTAGTAATAGTAGTAGTCCAACCTCCCTGATACATATTTCCTGTTTGCTGCTTTCTAGTTAGTGATTGGCATTGTGTCTTTGCTTATCCCGACTTTCCTACTTTCTTTGTTTCTCTCTCTCTTTTTCTCACATATCAGTGGAAACAAAATCAGTGTATAGCACAATGCATCAAACACACACACACACACACGCACAGTTTTGAATGTTAACAGTATTAGTGTTTTTTAAAGAAACAGTTCACCCAAAAATTATGATCTAAACCTGTATGACTTTTTGTCTTTGCAGAATGCAAAAAGAAAGAAATTTAGTTGAACGAGCTGCTCATTTCCGTGCACGAAAATGAATGTGGACTGCATCTATCAAGCTAGATTTGGAGTAAAAAGCGATTTAAATTTCAAAGAAGACTTGGAATATAGTGCACAAGCCGTATGGACTACTTTTGTGAAGCTTTTATGGTGCTATTTTGTCCTTTTTTGGAGCTTGACAGCCTTTGGTCCCCATCCACTTTTACTGTATAGAAAAGAGCAGCGTGAACATTCTTCAAAACGTTTCCTTTTGTGTTACACGTAAGAAAGTAAGTCACACAGGTTTGACGTGAAGATAAATTATTTTAATTTTAAGGTGAACTATTCCTTTAATTGGATGTTTGAAGGTTTATTTAAAGTGTGTACATGTGTGGAGGAATCCAGGGGTATGAAGTGTGAGTGTATGGAGTTATGCATGATATGAGCATGCATTTTCTGCATGTGTGTGTGTGTGTGTGTGTGTTAACGGAGTTCTGGTCTTTCTATACTTTGAAAGCAGCAGATGTCATGATGTCAGAGAGACAGAGAGAGAGAGCCCAGACCTCCAAACTCACCAAACAGGACACACTTCACACACACCGATCTCTCAGTATGCTGACAGAACAATGTGAGTGTTGTGTATCTGTATGTGTGAGGCTGTGTGTGTGTTTTGCATGTTAGTGGTTGGCCCTATTGTTGTGTATTTTTGGTTGCTGTGGAGGTAATGATGCTACAGGTGATATTTCATTTGAATTAACACACGCTCTCTCTCTCTCTTTCTCTTTCTCTCTGTTTCTTTCTCTATCATTCCTTTTCTTTCCAAAATTCCCTGGTAAAATAAAAAATAAAAATAAAATGAAAGAACTGAGATATATGTACTTGTATACATGGAGCAACATTAATAAAATGAAAGAAACAGATTGAAAATCAGCTTACATGTCTTGATTTTTGTATTTTCATAAAGTCACAGCTTCACTGTTTCTCCCCAACACATCTGAATATATTTTTAATGTTCATGACAGTTCAAACAAATCAAAACTTCAAAGCATATATCTTGACACACACAAAAAAGTTGAGTCTAATTTTACCTGCAACAAATCCAAACTGTTATGTAAAGCCTGTAATACACTACACGATTTTTGCCCCGATTTTCCCCTGATTCTATAGTCTGAACAAGTTGACACTAGTTGAGGAAAGTCAGAGCGAGTCTGCAGATTTGAGTTGACAGATTCCACAGAACATCGCGTAGTGTATGATAGTCACAGACTCCAATTTTTTAGCTTCAGACTTTGATTTCATCCAGTCGGAGGATATTAAACATGTTTGATATTTTCAGCAGATTTTAGAACACTGTTTTAGTCACAATATTGTTTTCATTTGTCATGCGTCTCCTAGCAACAAAGCGCACGTTTCTGCTTGAGTTTCTGCTTGAGTTTGTTGTGATCGGAACAACTTTAAAGTCTGGTAGTGTATGATCCTCGGTCATGTAGTGTATGATGCCCAGTTTTCATAAGGGAACGAGCGTTATGCATGGGGAAAACTCCTGTTTTACTCTGTACTGAAGCCTGATTTGTTCACGTTTGTGTAGCTGCACAAAACAATGGCGCTTTAGCCCGCCAGAAACGGTGGAACCGACCACTATATAAGTCGGCTCGCAGCACCATACATCAGATCATTCGACTGAAGCGACAGTCATCAATTCGCGCAGCTTATAGTGCGGCAAGTGACATAACGCTCGTTCCCTTATCTCCGGGAACCGAGGTTACATCAGTAACCGGAGTGTTCCCCTTCAAACGTCCACTTCACGTTATGTATGGGGAACGTATCCAATCACGCCGTACTATGAGCAGACACAGGACATCCTGCTCTGCGAGCCCAGTCTCGAGGCAGTAAAAGGACCCCTTAAAACTTGAGCAAGTTTCGCCCCAAGCTATAGCTGAGAGCTTTTTATGACCACTTCACCCAAGGGGGATAGTGGGACATTTAAACAGATAGAACTCGCGCCTGCAAGGCAGGGATGTCTAAGTTATAAAATCTGGCAAATGTGGACGGCCACAACCAGCCGGCGGCTGCACAGATCTCACTGATAGATATTCCACTGGACCACGCCCAGGAGGAGGCCATTCCCCTTGTGGAGTGGGCCCTCACACCAATGGGGCATTCAAAACCTTCTGATGCATAAGCCAAGGCTATCGTATCAACGATCCAGCGAGAGAGTCTCTGCTTTGTAGCCGGCAGTCCCTTCTGGCGGCCTCCAAAGCAAACAAACAGCTGCTCAGACTGCCTAAACAGCCTAGAGCGTTCCAGGTACACTCTCAGAGCCCTGACAGGGCAGAGCGTGTTTGGTCCCTGCTCGCCGTCTGCAACGGGGAGTGCCAATAGGGAGATCACTTGAGCTCTAAAAGGAGTTGAGAGCACCTTAGGAACATAGCTGTGCCTTGGTTTCAGAATGACCTTACAGTCATTAGGTCCGAACTCAAGACATGAGGCACTGACTGACAGCGCTTGCAAGTCGCCTACTCGCTTAACCGACGCCAGAGCAAGGAGAAGGGCCGTTTTAAGCGATAAGGGCCGCAGGTCGGCTGAGCTGAGCGGCTCAAAAGGGGGGCCTCTCAAGGCCCACAGGACTAACGACAAGTCCCAGGATGGCACAGTCTGAGGGCGAGGAGGATTCAGCCTCCTTGCGGCCTTCAGAAATTTAACGACCAAGTCGTTTTTGCCTATTGAATGGCCAGCCTCGGGAGAATGATTCGCCGCGTTGGCTGCCACGTATACTTTGAGCGTGGAGGGGGCATGCCCCTTATCCAGCAGCTCTTGTAGAAAAGTCAGCATGTAGGACACGTCACACGAAACCGGGTCCAATTGACATGCAGAGCACCAATGAAGGAAGACTGACCATTTTTGGCTGTAGAGCCATCTCGTGGACGGCGCTCTCGCCTCTAAAATGGTACTGCTTACTCTCGCTGGGAGCCGAATAGACTCCCGTCGAGGCACCAGACATGAAGGCTCCACAGCTTCGGCCGGGGATGCCAAATCAAGCCCTTCGCCCGCGAGAGAAGGTCCCTCCTCAGTGGAATGGGCCACGGGGCTCAGTGGAATGGGCCAATGGGGGTCGACCTCTGCCCTCTCGAAGACTGTCCAGATCTCCTGAACCGTCTGAAGGTGTAGCATCCACTTGCCTGGGGATACATTGACTCTGGACAGCATGTCTGCACCAAGGTTCAATTTGCCTGGCACATGAACCGCCCTTAGCGAGAGGAGTTCTTTCTGTGCCCAGAAAAGGAGGCGACGAACCATCCTGTAAAGAGTGAGAGATCCGAGGCCGCCTTGGTGATTGATATAAGCCACCACAGTCATGCTGTCCGACCGGACCACAACGTGGTGACCCTTCACGGCTGGAAGGAAGGTTTTCAGGGCTAAGAAAACCGCCAACATCTCTAGGCAGGTGATGTGTAGGCACCGCTGCTGAACTGACCAGGAGCCAAGTGCCGGATTGCCCTCCAACAGCGCGCCCCAACCCGAGTTGGACGCGTCTGTTGTGATCACTTTCCTTCTGGAGGCCAGGCCTAACCTCACTCTTGTTTGGAACAGACGAAAGGTCTTTCAAGGGGCCACAGCCTTGATACAGCGGTGGTCTACCCTGACAGGAAACCGCCCCAGGCGCCAGGCGTGGGGCGGGATACGGGCTTTTAGCGAAAACTGAAGGGGCCGCATGTGAAGCAGGCCCAGAGGAATCACAGAGGCAGCGGCTGCCATAAGGCCGAGCAGCCTCTGAAAAACCCTCAGGGGGCGTGACGTCCCCGGTTTGAGGGAAGCCGCCAATCGCTGAATCATCAGGGATCGTTCCGGCGTAAGCCACGCCTGCATTTTGGCAGAGTCTAAAATCATCCCCAGAAAGACAGCTCGCTGTCTGGGTAACAACTGACTCTTGTGTGGGTTGATGATCAACCCGAGGTGTTCTAAGTGGCTGAGTAATAGCTCTCTGTGAGCTATTAGTTCCCGTTCTGATCTAGCTAGAACCAGTCGGTCGTCAAGGTAATTTAACACACGGATTCCCATCTGTCTCAGAGTGGAGAGAGCCACGTCTATGCACTTCGTAAAAGTGCGTGGGGCCAGGGATAGTCCAAATGGAAGGACTGTATGCTGATAGGCCACTCCCTCGAATGCGAATCTCAAGAACGGTCTGATCGGGGATCGGGGGGCTATGTGGATGTGAAAGTACATGTCTTTTAGATCCACAGTCAAAAACCAGTCCTCGGGGCAAATGTGCGCGAGAATCTGTTTGATAGTCATCATCTTGAATGACCGGCGCATAAGCGAGTGGTTCAGATGTCTGAGATCCAAAATGGGTCTGAGCCCGCCGTCTTTATTTGGAACGAGGAAGTAGTGGCTGAAAAAGCCTGACTCGCTGTTCGCCGGGGGCACTACTTCTACAGCGCCTTTTGCAAGCAGCGTCAGCACCTCCTGCCGGAGAACAATAGCATCGTTGTCCGGAACAGAAGTTTGAACAATGCCTCTGAAGTGAGGTGGCCTGCGAGCGAACTGTAGCGAGTATCCTCGTTGAATTGTTTTTAAAACCCAACTCAACACTCCTGGAATGGCTGCCCAGGCCGAGAAATGGGAGGCGAGAGAATTTATTCTCTCAAACGCGAGCTCGCCTTGAGAAGACAGGGAGCTTGCGTTCATGTGAGAGTGTGCGAGTGTGCGAGAGTATGAAGAGGAAATTTGCTCTTAATTTATGTGGGTCCGCAATCACAGCAGTAAAACATTCGGGTACACGCTGCACCTGCAGGACGTGACCCGCTGGAAACAAAACTCCATCGCTCAAAGGAGCTCGGAGGGATGGAGAGTGAAAGCGAGCTGTTTTTCGGGGGGTTCCGGCCGAGGTGAGAACGGGTGCCCTCCTCTTCCTCTCTTGCACATCAGGACGGCTTCGGCGGCTTGGGGTCCAGCACAACTCATGGGCAGGGACCCTGGCGCTTCGGGAAAGGGAAGCGTTTGCACCCCAGGCTCTGTTCTTCTTTGGGGCTGAGGCTGCGCTGGTTTTGCAGGCTGTGCAGCGGGATTCTTCTGGCGTCCCGCAGCCGCAGGGCCAGGGGGGTTTAGGGAGGAAGTGACGCAGCGCCTGCGACGTCTTCTGAGCCTCCGAAAACCTTTCTGTGAATCCACGCACAGCAGAACCAAACAGCCCCTTCGGCGATACCGGTGAGTCGAGGAAGGCCATTTTCTCGGCATCCCTGATCTCAGTCAGATTTAGCCATAGATAAATGCTATCTATGCAGCATTAAACGATTAGCATAAATGCACTTAGCCGGCTAATTTTTGGAGGGCAGTTCACACGACACCATTTTCAACTAAAGAAAAAAAAGGTATGTGTGCAGTCATATAGTATTTCTTTATAAAGTGACATCGCCAACTACTGACTTGGCATGCATAATACAGTGTTTTTAGTTATTTTCGAGGATCTGTGTGAACGGGGATCGTTGTCGTCTGTACGCAAAAAATTAGAAGGAAAAATCTCTCAGTTTTTAGTACATTGTTGTCTAGTAAACATACCCCCAGTAATTTCAATAGGAATATACACGATTTGAAATTTCGCATGACTTCTCAAGATTTCCCCTTGGTTTGAAAATCATGTCTGAACTGTGCTTCATACATCGCTACACTAATGAATGACAACAGACAATGGACCTTTTTGTGTAGAAATTTCGCACTGAAGACCCAAAGCAACCATAGCAACAACTTGAGCGCTAACAAAGAGCTCGATTGACAGGAGATCTGACCAATCATAACGCCGAATCTGCCTTTTTGTCCGACAAACAAATCAGACAGGAGAGTAGATTAACGTTGGTGGACTTAAACTTGGAAAATGGTGTGTATTGACATCTGTTAATTCATGTTTATTCCGTGCTTTAAGTAAATATGAAAAGACTATCAGTTCACGTGCCACTCGAACTGTCACGACACATTAAAGAGCCACAAAATGGTATTTATTGTTTGTATTTCTTACAAAATGACAAAATTTTAAAGCTGAGAACTTATTTCATACCAGAGATCACCAAGACGGAGCAGGTTACTTCTGGTATGAAACAAATTCTAGGAAAATAACAGCTCTCTGAATAACCGATGAGCTCATCACTCTGACACACTTAATTTTGCCGGTAGACATAATCTTTAAGAAAATATTTTTCTTCATACAATATTGACGTGATATTTGTGTTTTATCAGTTTAATTGTAATGAATTCTCCTGATGGACACTCATGCCATTTGTTATTAGTTTATCCATACATTTTTTAGTTCGCTATATTATTAGTTTCTCCATACCCGTCATGGACGGTTTTGATTTTAAAAAAATAAATAAATAAACTGACAGTTTATTAGCCACATTTTTTTAGAGGATTTTATAATACTGAAGCTGAATATAAATTTGAGGTTATTTGTTTAAATATTTCAGGTCTTCTCTCCTTTTATTTCCCTTTATCTCTCTCTTTCTCTCTCTCTCTGTGTCTCTTGTCTCTGGGTTGACTGGGTTCATGTATGACTGCCTTTGGGCCTTAGTAACGGTCGCCAAGCCTCTGATCCCATAGCAACCGGTCACTTGGTTTTGTAAGGCAGAAGGAGAGGAGAGGACACACACACACACACACTTAACACACATATCAAACCAAATGTAACACTCCTACAGTCCTGACGGATGCACTGACTATGGCCTACACAGTTCTCTATCTGTTCCCTACAGTTTAAAGAATAATGAGTTCTGCAAATCCAAACCTAAATCTAAACCACAGCTCTGTTTCTAAGACCAGATTTAAGTTCCAGTGGGCAACTATCAGAGAAAACATAGACCGATCAGAACCGAGGAGCGATAACCGTGAAAGAAAGCTCACATTTTCATCACTTCCATACATAACATACATGAATGAAACGGGTGCCAACATCAACATTAACACCTAACTGTATATGGAGGTAACCATGGATACCGGTCTTGCCTAGCAACAAGCTCGAATGCATACGTTGTAAACTCCGCCTACCTGAAAGAACGCACATACCTGCACACTCGCACTCACATACCTGCACATGCTCTCACACTCAGTCTCTCATTTTTCACTATCCACCCACCTCTTGTTTACGCCCCCATGCTCCCCCCAGCCCGAATCAGCAGGGTCCCTGGAGGGAAAATTGCCGCCTGTCATTGGCTGACTGCATCTCCATGGTGATGCAGTTGCAGCTGTGCTCGTGCAAGCGGCAGAGAAACACAGTGTGTGTAAATCTCGTTCCAGCCTATAATGGTGTCAGATAAATTGAGATGAGAGTTCACTCCAGTCACCTGTGCAGGTGTGTTTAGTTACGCTAAAAATAGACCGCTGCATATATTATGGGCACTCTACAGCATGTCAGCTCAATTGTAGATTCAAGCTCAAACTGAAAGCTCCTGAGGGCTGCATCCCAAAGAAAATATGTTTCAGTTCATTTGCCCTTTCATAGCTCAGGAGGCTTAAAGAGTTAAAGGAAAATTACAGGTTAAGTTAAGCTCTTGTGGTGGTTTGTAATTACCACAAAAAAAAAAAAAAAAAGAAAAAAAGTGGGGCACTTACAATGAAGGTAAATAGGGCCAATCTGTGTCGAAATATGTAAACTATGTGTGTTAACCCCCTGGTGCTGCTTATGTGCCAGTCAAAAATGACTGATGTATTATTATTAAAATAAATATACCATATTTTAGTTAGATAATTTTTATCTATTTATTTTTCTTTGTATTTTTAGGGGTATTTATGGTACTAAATTATATTTGTTACAGTTATGATCCATTTATTACCTGTTAACTACTTTTTAAGCATAGACCTGATAATGAAATTTCCAAGTTAAACTGTCATAAATCTTGAATGCTTTGAAAGAGAAACTAAGAAAAGAGTAACAAAAGTTTATTTTGTAAAAAGCACAAAATACTATTTTTAAATTTTATATGAAATATATATTTTCCAAAACGCGTTTTACTCTAAAACTGCATAAAAATCTAAGCTGTAAATCCAAAGTTGTGCTCCAGATTTGAGGTTAATATCTCAAAAAATTAGCTTTCAGTAAGATTTTGTTTGGGTGCAGTACCAAACGTTTCCAAATTTGCTTTCTATTCACTTCCATTGTGGTAATTTTGACCGCAAACAGAACAAGTGTGATTATTTTTTTCAGGACCTTTTAAGATTTTTGAATCATGCCCGTGATTATTTTTCCCCAGTAAGTGCCAAAACCTTTACCAAGTTTCATACCATTCAAGTCAAGAATTATAATCAAAACTAATCACTTGCCAAATCAAAAAACAAACAAACAAACAAAGCAAATTCGACAACTAAGCTGCCTTGACAACATAATGCCATAAATCCTAAAAGGACTGCATAAATTATTCATAGTTTTACTATGCATCTCAAATAATACATGAATGACAAAAGCAACACATTTTTGCTTTAAAAGTCTCAAAAATGGGCCCTTTCATTGTAAGTGTTTGATTGTAACATTATAGTAATGTTGTTGATTGAGCTTAATGGCATAGTTCACCCAAAAATGAAAATTGTCATAATTTACTCACCCTCATGTTGTTCCAAACCTGTACGACTTACTTTCTTAAATGAAACACTACTCGAGTGCCTTGGATTTATGACTATTTTGATGATACAAAAGAATCCCGCATCGGAAGAGCACCGATTTATGGATTTTTACACCCCAGCAGCAGTTTTTTTGCATAATTTTGAATGTACAAAGTAAGATAATCTAAAGACTGCTGGTAACCATTTTGGTTACCATTGACTTCCATTGTAGAGAGAGCGAGAGAGAGAGAGAGAGAGAGAGAGAGAGAATGAGAGAGACAATGAGAGAGAGAGAGAAATAGAGAAAGAAACCTTTAACTTACAGGGGCCTGATTTAGAGTATTTTAATAGTTTAAAAATTGCTTGACAACTGTGAAGCTCCAACTGTCCAAAACTGTTCTGCTTTTCTTAAAGCTGGATGGCAGTTAAATTTAATGACATTTCTTAAAGGTTTAGCCCAAAATAAACAAATCAAAGATGACAGTTTGACACATCAGTGCCCAGAGAACTGCCTGATGTATACCTAATATAGGAGATGGCAGAAGATGGAAGTTGGCTTGTGTGTTCAAATTGGGCAGGTCAAGTTCACACATTCATAGGTTGCTATGGCCAGGGGTGTAGAAATGATTTCTAAAAATGTTGGGAACACATTTAGCCATGGATCTTTAGGCACAAAATCCTATCTTGCTTTTTTATGCACACAACAAGCACCAAAAAAGGACCAAATTACCAACGATCACCATAAAAATAGTAAAAATGTGCATTATATTTTAAATCATCGAAAGCCAAACATTAGCTTTGTGCGATGAGCAAATAATTAATATCAGTAAGGTGGAAGAATCCCAAAACTTCAATGGATTTGGAATCTCTTCTTATATTAAGAAAAATAAATCTTAATTATTTTTATTTTTATTGTTAACAAGATTGTACTTTATCATAATTCTTTATTATTTAAATTAATATTATGTATCATGTACATATTTTTTGTCTGTAGATTTTTCCTATTTTTTCTTTGAAAACTAATAAGTAGTTAAAAAAAAAAAGCTCAAATATCATTTAAGTTCTCACATACTCAAACTTAAAACCTTTTGTTTTATCTTTAAGGTGCTTTTGTCTGCAGTCTATAAAATTTCCAACCAAATTTCACATTTTGTGTAGAAAGAACAACATTTTACAATTTTGGAATGACATGACGTTTAGTAGATGATGACAGAATTTTGTTGTTGCTTTAATGACTCAGTGAAATTGATTTTCTGTCCTATGTTGGCTTATTTACTATTAAAATAAAAAGTGTTTGAAGGACGTATTTAAGAGTTTGTCCCTTTTTTTAGCCAGTAACCATTAGTAATATCACAGTCATAATTTGCTACTTGCTTGCAAGTGACCTTAAAATATAATGTTCATCTCCTGAAAAACCAGCAGGACAGTTATGATGAACACCTCACCTACATTAAACATATCCTGTTTTCAGCCCATTCTAACAGTATTTAAATATTCATAAGGTTTCATGAATAATGCAGTACCTGAGTGGTGATCCAGGCTGCTGAGAGGCTGATGGGACTCCTCCCTCCTCCTATCACAGAAAACATGATAATTGATTCTGAATTTGTGATTAAGAATGTCATATAGAATGATCAATATGGACTGCCATCTGCTGGAATACACACACACATCCACAACAGCTGCACACTGGTGGGGGAGGGGCTCTCACTGTTGTTGCCAAGCAACAGCAGATACACCATTCTCAGGATTGTGACTGTATGGGAGCAATGAGAGAGAGTTAAAAATGAAATGGGTACTTTTGTGTAAAATTGCCTTCAGAATTGTAGCTGTAGTTGTTAGGTAAACAAGTGAATGGTCAGTTGTGGTAACATATGCCATATAATGTGAAGAAAACATTGATGTTTCTGCATGTGTCTATACAGAAATTGGCTTTCAAAAATAAACGTTCCCTCAGAAATATTCACTGAATTATAAAAGTGTGACAACTAGCCCCAGTCACTTCCCTTATACATTTTAAATTCTCTTATAAATATTAAACTTAAAGGGATAGTTTACCCAAAAATTTAAATTCTGTCATTATTCACCCTCATGTCGCTCCAAACCAGTAAGACCTTCGTTCATCGTTGGAACACAAATTAAGATATTTTTGATGAAATCTGACAGCTTTCTGACCCTCCACAGACAGCGAGGGTACTACCACGGTCAAAGTACAGAAACGTAGTAAGGATATCGTTAAAACGGTCCATGTGGTTCAACCGTAATTTTATGAAGCTATTACAGCCTGGAACATAATGTTATGTTCCAGGCTGTGCAAGGGATGTGAAGTGCAGGGATGGGTTGATGTCTGTATTCAGAAAGGCACGGAAAGCAAATAACGTGTTCTAATAAAATAACGTGAGCCACTAAAGGGACATGTTTAGGTTGCTAGCAGTAGCCTGTTACATTACAGTACGTAAGATTTCACTTACCACATAAACAGAGTAAGGAGAGATGACTGAGGATGATGGCGAATGATTTACAGATCCTGAGCACCACTGACAATCATTTGATCTTGTAAAATGTGTGGTAAGTATTGCTGCTCCATAGTATAAACAGAGTTTGTGCGATCGCGAATCTCGAAAGTGAAAGTGAAACAAAAAAGCGATTGTGCATTCGAAAGCAGTTTCAATGCCCCGCATATTAATAGCAGCTCCCTGATGCCTGCATTTTATATACAGTATAATTACACAACGATATAACTGAGCGAGAAAGTACTGAAATATATATTTTCCTCCCTGTGTTTCCTTCCTGCTGTGAGCTACTGAAATTGGCTGCACTGTGAAATGGCCAATCAGAGCAGAGCTCAACATTGAGCCGCACTGTGAAACAGCCAATCAGAGCAG
Source organism: Spinibarbus caldwelli (assembly GCA_039654775.1). Lineage (NCBI taxonomy): Eukaryota > Metazoa > Chordata > Actinopteri > Cypriniformes > Cyprinidae > Spinibarbus > Spinibarbus caldwelli. Next base: position 28,505,203 of record CM077235.1, read on the forward strand.
AGCTCAACATTAATATTTATGACCCTTCCAAATAAGGTAAAAACAGACCATTTCATTGTAGAGACAAATCCTAGTGTTGTAAATGGACATTTACAAAGATTTTTTGCCCTTACCTAAGCCATATACCTTCTATGTAGATATCAGAGAACAATTTAAAATACTGTATCAATGCATTCTATGGCACCTTTAATGATTTCTTCTCTACCACGAAGTCTAGTCCCACGATGCATGCTGTGCCTTGTTTACCAGCAGAGGAATGCATGCGCATGGCGCCACTGTCCCGGGAGAGAAGAAATCATTGAATAAAGTAGTTATTTTGGTTTTCTTTGTGCATAAAAAGTGTCACATGGACTATTTTAACAATGTCCTTACTACGCTTCTGTGCATTGACTGTGGTAGTACCCTTGCAGAGTCAGAAAGCTCTCGGATTTCATCAAAAATATCTTAATTTGTGGTTCGAAGATGAACGAAGGTCTTACAGGTTTGGAACGACATGAGGGTGAATTAATGTAATTAATGACAGAATTTTAATTATTTTTGGGAGAACTATCCCTTTAAAATATCGCTGATAAAAAAAAAAAAAAAAAAAAAAAAAAAAAATTCTTGATGGACATGTTGTGTGTCTACTAACCGTGTGTGAGCATCCAGTGCTGAGGAAAAATCTGCAAACTGTTCACAGATGGCTTGTCAAGTAACAAACACATCATCATTCTACACACACACACACACACACACACACACACACACACACACACACACCCTACAGAGCCACAGCTGAGGTCGTATTTGTGCCAGTTTTCAGGCATTTTAACTCTTTGATCTTTGAACGAGAATTTTATCCCTCCTTCTATCTCTGTCTCTATTTCCCCATTCTCACATATACACTTTACCACTTTCAACATCAAACCTTTGCGCTGTTCACCATGGCAACTGCCTCCATTCAGTTTTATTCGTCAGTTAAAACAGCGCCAAGAATCACAACATCCCTGATTGGCTGTCAAGAGTGTGACAGGAGTGATGTGATTATTAGCCCCGCCCACCCGAGAGAAATACAGTCGGAAGAAGCATGTCCGACTGACAAGATGAGGAGATCTGTTTCCATGGAGACAACACCTACGTAAGGAGAGTGGGAAGAAAAAAAAAGGAGAGACAAAAAAAAAAAACCCAGCTGAAATATTACATCAATTCGGTAAATAATAAAATAAATTTTAATTGAGTATTTAATTAAAAATTTCTTTACTACTATTAACAATTTACTACTAAGAGAGAAATTGTACAACACATGCACACAAATTCACTAGCTGTATATTTCTTCAGTCATTTGATCGGTAGTGCAGGCACAACTAATATTGAATCAACATCGCCCTCTACAGGACACACCTGCACTGCCACCTTTGTGCGTATGTATACATTTTTTTAAAATAAATAAATATAAATTTAAAACTACATTTAAAAAAAAAAAAAAAAAAAAAAAAAAAATTAATGTAACTTAATTTAATTAACCTAAGGCTAGGTTGTGGGCAAGAAGCAGTGAAAAAAAATCTCCCGGCTTTGATTAACACTTCACATACCTTCATTGGAAAATCCTTGACAATCTTTGTTGTTCTCGATTGTTCGTATTGAGGCATAAGAATATTCTCTCAATGCAACTTCATTCTTTTTCTGAAAAAGCATTCTGTATCTGCAATAAGGTATATTCCAGGTGTTTACACTTGTTTTAGTGTATCTAAACATATGGAGCTAAACAAATGGCAAAACATTTGTAGAAGTGTAGACTGAGAATGGAATTTATAGCATACCTTAACTCGGCATCAGTTGCTTCATGCAAAATTGCAACTTTCCTAATATAGTCAAAACAAAAATAGTGCAGTCTGGAATATATTTATGAAATGTTCACGTCATGCTGGGTTTTTTGTGAATAGCAGGTTATGACCAAAAAAATAAATAAAATACATAAACCATTCTGACTTGACCGTGATGTCAAAAAATAACCAAAATGTCAGCAGCCTAAACATTTGAAGTTATTTAGATACCTATGTAATTAATGTGCTTTTTGCAGCTTATGTTCTTGATAGTAAACTGATAAACAACATACATGATTAATTATTCTGCTGTCAACAACAAAAAAAGCTGCAAATGGGATAATTTTGGTAATACGTGTTGAATAAAATCTGGGTCTAGGGTTGTTAATAATTCTGAGAAGGATTATTAAGTAATTCTGACATACACTCTTAAAAATAAAGGTTCTGTATTGGCATCGATGGTTCCATGAAGAACCTTTAACATCCATAGAACCTTTCAAATGCAGAAAAGTTCTTTATAGTTGAAAAAGGTTCTTTAGATTTTTAAAATGTTCTTCAAAATGGTTCACTTAAGATCTGTTCACTGAAAGGTTCTTTGGGGAACCAAAAACAGTTATTCTATGGCATCACTGCAAAAACACCCTTTTGGAGCCTTTGTATCATATTATCTTGAATGTTAACAATCAAACATACAGACCTTTATTTAAAGGAAGCCCATACCTTTATAAAAAAATTAAACCCCTTTATTGTTTCTCAAATACAAAAGAAATACAAAAAGAAACACAGACAGCAAGAGAGACACTCAGTCAGCGGCAGCAGTCTGAAGTACAGCTCAGTCTTTTGGTTAAGTACACAGTCCGTTTTCCCCGTCCTCTAGGCCAGCTCGCTCTTGTCCGTGACCTCGGCGTGGCTGGTGTCCGAGCCGCCCGGCGCCAGCAGAGTTCTGCGGTTGTAGTGGCCCTTCATGATGCCTGAGTTGTTGTTTTCATTGAGGATTTGTTTCTGTTTCTGCCGGTTGAGGGACTGGACCAGGCCGAGCACCACGGCGGCGAGTGAGTACTGGCCCGTGAGCTTCCTCGGCTGCAGGATGAGCGGGTTGGGCTGCACGCGGCCCAGCAGGAAGTGCGTGCGGATCTTGCCTTCCTGTTCGCTGATGCCCTTCACGTAGATCTCGCCTCGGTACTCGAAGGCAAAGCCGCGCTCGTTCAGGATGGCGTAGGTCTCCTCTGGGAGCTGGATCTTCCCGCTGACGCCCGTGCTATCCATGCGACTTGCCAGATTGACCGTCTTCCCCCAAATATCATACTGCGGCTTTTTAGCGCCGATCACTCCAGCCACCACAGAGCCGTGAGCCATACCTGAGGAGAGACAGAGAGCATAGCGTCAGCATCAGCACATCTACTTTTAAAAAGACTATATGGTCTAACCTGCATTTCAGCCTTCTAATAGATTGCTATTAAAAAAAAGAAAAAAAAAATCCACTTTATATTAGGTGGCCTTAACTACTATGGACTTACGTTTAAATTAATCATTTGATACAATGCACTTATTGTGTACATACATGTTTTTACATTGTACTTACATTTAAAAAAAAATGTATACAGGTGCATCTAAATAAATTAGAATGTCGTGGAAAAGTTCATGTTTTTCAGTAATTAAACTCAAATTGTGAAACTCGTGTATTAAATAAATTCAATGTACACAGACTGAAGTAGTTTAAGTCTTTGGTTCTTTTAATTGTGATGATTTTGGCTCACATTTAACAAAACCCACCAATTCATTATCTCAACAAATTAGAATATGGTGACATGCCAATCAGCTAATCAACTCAAAACACCTGCAAAGGTTTCCTGAGCCTTCAAAATGGTCTCTCAGTTTGGTTCACTAGGCTACACAATCATGGGGAAGACTGCTGATCTGACAGTTGTCCAGAAGACAACCATTGACACCCTTCACAAGGAGGGTAAGCCACAAACATTCATTGCCAAAGAAGCTGGCTGTTCACAGAGTGCTGTATCCAAGCATGTTAACAGAAAGTTGAGTGGAAGGAAAAAGTGTGAACTTCACAAGGAATGGACTGAGGCTGGACTGAGGCTGGGGTCAAGGCATCAAGAGCCACCACACACAGACGTGTCAAGGAATTTGGCTACAGTTGTCGTATTCCTCTTGTTAAGCCACTCCTGAACCACAGACAACATCAGAGTCGTCTTACCTGGGCTAAGGAGAAGAAGAACTGGACTGTTGCCCAGTGGTCCAAAGTCCTCTTTTCAGAGCAAGTTTTGTATTTCATTTGGAAACCAAGGTCCTAGAGTCTGGAGGAAGGGTGGAGAAGCTCATAGCCCAAGTTGCTTGAAGTCCAGTGTTAAGTTTCCACAGTCTGTGATGATTTGGGGTGCAATGTCATCTGCTGGTGTTGGTCCATTGTGTTTTTTGAAAACCAAAGTCATTCCACCTGTTTACCAAGAAATTTTGGAGCACTTCATGCTTCCTTCTGCTGACCAGCTTTTTAAAGATGCTGATTTCATTTTCCAGCAGGATTTGGCACCTGCCCACACTGCCAAAAGCACCAAAAGTTGGTTAAATGACCATGGTGTTGGTGTGCTTGACTGGCCAGCAAACTCATCAGACCTGAACCTCATAGAGAATCTATGGCATATTGTCAAGAGGAAAATGAGAAACGAGACCAAAAAATGCAGATGAGCTGAAGGCCACTGTCAAAGAAACCTGGGCTTCCATACCACCTCAGCAGTGCCACAAACTGATCACCTCCATGCCACGCCGAATTGAGGCAGTAATTAAAGCAAAAGGAGCCCCTACCAAGTATTGAGTACATATACAGTAAATGAACATACTTTCCAGAAGGCCAACAATTCACCAATTCACTTATGAAGTATTCTAATTTGTTGAGATAGTGAATTGGTGGGTTTTTGTTAAATGTGAGCCAAATTCATCACAATTAAAAGAACCAAAGACTTAAACTACTTCAGTCTGTGTGCACTGAATTCATTTAATACACGAGTTTCAGAATTTGAGTTGAATTACTGAAATGAACTTTTCCACGACATTCTAATTTATTGAGATGCACCTGTATATATATATATATATATATATATATATATATATATATATTTTTTTTTTTTTTTTTTTTTAATGTAATTTAATCTGTAATTACCTTTATAATTACACTTATAATTACATTTAGAAACCTACCCATACCACCAAACCTGTCCATAAGCTTACCCGTATCCCACCTCAATACCAGCAAAAGTGTTTTGCAATACAATATGAATGTACATTGTACTTATTTTTTGTACATAGTAGTTAAGGCCACCTAATATAAAGTGGGATCAAAAACCCTATTAATTTTCATCAGAAAAACACAGATTTTTGGTGATAATAAATAAATCTTTCAAGATAGACCTGAGGTTGTAAAGTAATAGTGTAGGGTTTCTTTAGAAGCCACAAATTCATAATTGTAATTAATTAATTTATTTGACAGTTTTATGCCATGACAGCCAATTTTTGGGGTAAGAACAGAGAAGAATCAGCTAAAAAATAGGTAAATAAGTTATTTAAATTTTTTTAGAAGACAATAAGGGTTACACAGGATAAATTATTTATTATATTTCTATTTTAATATATTTTAAAATTTAATTTATTCCCATGATGGAAAAGTTGAATTTTCAGCAGTCATTACTCCAGTCTTCAGTGTTACATGATCCTTCAGAAATCATTCTAATATGCTGATATGGTTCTCAGCAAACATTGCATCTTATCATTATTTGAAAATGGCTGTGCTGCTTATTATTTTTAAGACAGAAATTGTACTTTTTTTTCAGGATTCTGTGATGAACAGAGTTTAAAAGAACAGCATTTATTTGAAATAGAAATCTTTTGTAAAATTCTAAATATTTTTACTGTCACTTTAGACCAATTTAATGCATAATAAAATTATTAACTGCTGAATAAAAGTATTAATTTCTTACTGACCTCTTCCTCACACTTTTGAATGGCAGTCTACATAAGAATAAAAAAACTTAGAATTTACATTTTAGGTTTACATTTATACTAATACTAATAAAAAGTTCTCAGCAGGATTTTAAAATAAATAACATGGTGAAGAACTCAAATGACATAATTGAGTCTCCTTACAACCTCAAATATCTTTTGCAGTAATATTCTGTATGTAATGTTCTGAAATGCCTACAGAGAGAACAAACAGGGAAAAATACTTCCGGAATCAAGGCTGATCAAAAAGTGGGCAGTCACTGTTGCGCTCCATTCTCACTTTCAAAGGTTCTTCTAAATTATTTGTTTGAATCATTTGACTCTTACCGATTCTGAGCTGGAAGTTGTTAAACGAATGTTTGTTGATCTCCTGAATGCTTTCATTCAGAGCAATGGCGAAATCGGCCAGCGCGCACAGATGCCCCCATTTATCCTCACATTGCTATGGTAACACACACATATAGAAAGATTAGTGCACAAACTAACCCTTTTTATAGTTTTTAAACTACAAACACTTATAAGACATCAGATAATATCTGCTTTAGTATGCAGGTTTCTGTAGGCGTGTGTGTTTTCATACTTGTTTCTCAGGAGACAGTCCTGACACGGCCATATATGTGCTGCCGATGGTCTTTATCTTCTCGATGTCCTGAAATCGCTCCTCCCCCAGCAGCTGCAGAGAAACAATCTTTCAGATATGACAGCCTACATATGTAGCATTAAACATTCATCAGCAGCTTCTGAGCAGGTGTGATGGATCTGTGTCTTAGAGAGAATCATTAATATTAAAAGGATAGTTCAGGCCAAAATGACAATTCTGTCATTATTTACTTAGAAACCCTCACTTCATTACAAACCTGTACGATGTAATTTTTCAACTGTAATCGAATGAGTTTGGATCAACATGGGGGTGAGTTAATATTGACAGAATTGTCATTTATTGGTGGACTATGCCTTTAAATACGTGTGTGTTTGTGCTGGTAGAATTCTGACCTCATCAAAATCAGCGATGATCTCGTTGAGCAGCCGCAAACACTCCACACCCTGATTATTCATCTCAGTCTGCGAGTAAAAGTCAGCAAAGCCCGGGATGGAGGCGAACATCACTCCTACCGTATCATATGACTGCGAGTAGAGCTCCTACGGATAGAGATCACACGTTAGAAACCTCCTCGCTGGAATAAGGTCAGCTTCATAGTTTTCCATTTCACAAAAATGAGCTTCAAATAAAAACGTGAATACATATAGAAATGTGGGTTCATTGAACTTCAGAACAATAATACACTGTGTGTGGTATATGCAGCATGGGGTGACTTTTTAAAACTCTCCACTAGAGGGCAGTGTTGCTTTATAACTAACACACTTGATCCGACTCATAAAAGAAGGCAGAACAGATGAATCTGATAAGGCTGAGATCAGATATATAATGCCAATAAAACACATACACCATACACAAAACATGGTTTACATATATTTAATGTTATTAATCATAGTGTGCAATCAAGTATTTTTTAAAATATATTATATATATTATTTATTACATATTATTAATGTTATATTTAATTAATGAATATATATATATATATATATATATATATATATATATATATATATATATATATATATATATATATATATATATATATATATATATAATTACGCATTAAAAACAAGTAAGTGTCATAAGTTGCAATGGCTAACTGCAGGTTATTAAATAAATGATAAATAAGTATATAAATATATATATATATATATATATATATATATATATATATATATATATATATATATATATAAAAGATGTAAAAATTATTTCAAATTATTTCTGCCATTTAGTTTAACTTGAACTAAAATAACTACAAATAAAACTGAAATAAAAATTCATAAAAACTACATAAAAACTATATAGACATTTACAAAAACTATATAGACATATTTACAAAAACTAATAAAAATGACAAAAACAACCAAATTACTAAAATTTTAACTAAAATTAAAATCAAAATGGAAATATATATAAAAAAATGAATTCAAAATATTAAAAACTGTAATAGTTTCTCAATGAGTTGATATCTGGTATATAATGCCAATACAACAGATACAAAATACCAAAAATATGGTTTACATATATTATAAAATGTTATTAATTCTATTATTAAGCATGTTAATAAATTATTATATATTAACATTTTATATTTTATTAATGCTATTCTAACATAATATAATATAATATAATATAATATAATATAACTCCCCCTTACTATGTAAAGCACTTTGAGTGCCTAGAAAAGAACTACATAAATGTAACAAATTATTATTATTATTATTTTTTATACAGAATTAATGCAGCAAAAAAGTGTTGCAGTGGCAAAAATAAAAATAAAAATCTACATGTGTACGATAAATAAAAGACACAAGAACAGTTCCTGTGTGAATGTTATCTAAACAGCCCTTAAAAAAAAAATCATAGCTTATAGACATTATACACATGGTTATGCACAGACCTCACAGGTGCCACACAACATACACATCTACTACACCTTTCAAATCAGGTGTACAATTAATATTAAGTGTGACTATTTACATACTACATTTAAGGTCTAATGTGTGCAAACCACAAGGCCACTACTCTAACTACTTTACAGTTTAAAGAGGGAGCTATGGTCAATAGCATGATCAATACTAGAGGAGGTTAAACTATCTCAATACACCCCAAACATTCAGCACCGCACTGATACGCCCCACTGACACATGATGTCATCACTGCACACCAGAATGGCGGAGCAATCATACGTATAAAAAGTCAATGACTGCTGAAGATAAGTGTAGAAACCAGGTAATAATACACTTAATAAGTGTTAGTCACTGAACTAAATTACTGCAGTGCCCTTTAAGAGTGGCAGGTTTTGCGAGCAAGACAGTGTATGTGTGCGTGTATGAGGGAGAGGGATCATTTTCTCATCTTAATAATAGCAGAGAGTGACATAAATTATAGTTCACACATTCAAGTGCAGACACACACACACACACACTCACATTTAGCGTCAGCAGTTAAATCATGCCTCAATACTCCAATTGATTATAAATGAATGGGATAATTAAAGCAACTCAATACACTCTCTCTCTCTCTCTTGCTTAATGGATGCATTTTTTATCTGTGAGTTATACAGCTCCATTATTTAGCCTCCCTATTGTCTGATTGACTGACAGCGGAACATTCCAGAAATAAACAGAGGAGTCACGTCAGGACAAGAGAGCACATAAACACACAGCCAGCCTTTACAAAATACAAAATTAAAGAAAGGAAGGACTGAAGAAAGACAGACAGAAAGGAAAGAAAGAAAGAAAGAAAGAAAGAAAGAAAGAAAGAAAGAAAGAAAGAAAAAAACTAGCAAAAGAAAATATGACTGCTAGATGATAAACAATCTGTTGCTGTATGTAAAAATGTATTTTGACAAGCTCAGTGAAAAAAGAAATGCAAGTTCGTTGAAATTAAAAAAATTGATTTGACCCAATATAAACTACCATTCAAACAATTTTGATGAAAAGATATATTTTTTAAAAAAGGCTCTCAGCATACAGTTATTTTTAAATATAGTAATAATATAATAATATTATATATTATATATGCTATATGATATAATATTATATAACATTATATTAAATACAGCAAAAGCAGTAATATAGTGAAATATTATTACAATTGTAAAATATTTTTAAATGTACTTTATTCCTGTGATGGCAAAGCTGAAATTTTAGCATCATTAATATAGTTTTCAGTGTCACATGATTCTTCAGAAATCATTCTAATATGCTGATTTGCTGCTCAAGCAACATTTCTTATTATTATCACGGTTGTGCTGCTTCATATCATAAAATTAGATTTTTTTTAAATGAAAGTTACAGCATTTAAAGGGGTCATATGATGCGATTTCAAGTTTTCCTTTCTCTTTGGAGTGTTACAAGCTGTTTGTGCTTAGATAAGATCCCTGAAGTTGCAAAGACTAAAGTCTCAAAACCAAAGAGATATTCTTTATAAAAGTTAAGACTCGACCACGCCCCCCTAAAACGGCTCATTCAAACACGCCCCCACATGTCTACGTCACGGTGTGGGGAGATTTGAAAAACACCGCCCAAACATACATGCACAGAAAGAGGGCGGGACTTTTATTCTCGCTGTAGTATTGTTGCTGCCGCCAGCGCCATGTCCTGGAGACGCTGTTTCATTGTGAAAGCGAAACTACTTTGTTTGGGCTTCCAAAAGAGGACACAACTAGAAATCAGTGGTTAAGTTGTATTGACAACACTGTTCCAGAACAGTTCAACCCAAATGCATCGCATTTTATGGAGGACTATTTCCTGAACCTGGGAGTAGCTGCCAGCTGTGCTCAGAGGCTGTTTCTATAAAGTGGGGCGATTCCAACTTTGCAAGGACAGTCTGGCGCTTCTGACTCACAGCCTGTAAGTATGTTTTCATATTTAAAGAATTTGCCACTGATGATTCAAACGTGAGTTTTGAGTAGTGTAGAGTAGTGCTTGTTGTTTGTCGTTTCTCCGATCACAAATGCAGATATGGTAATGTTTAAAGATGTAAAAAGACAGTATAAGTCATTATAATCAGTAATTATGTCCCCATTGGATGCAACAAATGCCTCGTTTGTAATGGGTTTTATTGTTTTTGTGTCGTCGCGCCGGGACACGGCATCACAATACGGTAAGGGGCGTAATATTTCCGTCACACGCTTGAGGTATTCGGCCAATCACAACGCACTGGATAGCTGGCCAATCAGAGCACGCCTCGCTTCTCAGAACGAGCTTTGTAAAAATCGGCGCGTTTCAGAAAGGCGGGGCTTAGAGGAGCAAAAATAATGTACAGTATGTGGAAAATAATGTTTTTTGAACCTTAAACTGCATAAACATTGCATTACACCAAATACACAAAATAATGTTCTTTTTAGCTACGTCATATGACCCCTTTAAATAAAATAGAAATCTTTTGTAAAATGACCAATTTAATACATCCTTGCTGATTAAAAGTATTAATTTCTTAATTTGCCATTAACTTACCATCATACTAAAGTCACATTAAACTGAAATCAATAGGAAGTTTGTCTAACAACTACATAGAGTTGTTACCTATGCAGAACACTCCAGATCACTTATCACTTATGAGGTTTTGTGATAGTAAGGATGCTGTCTATTTAGGCAGCTCACTAGATTTTGGAACAGAGTTACAGACTTTACCTGTCCGTTTGGTATGGTCTTGTTTTGTCATGTATATTAACTATTCATTTGTATAACTTGCTTAATTACTATTGACGTCCTTAGTTAACTGTCATGCCAATAAAGCACAATAAAGAACAGAGAGAGAGTGAAAGTGGCAGTGATTCATCCTCTCCTCCTCACATGTTTTTGCTGTCTAAAGTGCTGCCATGCTTTTCCTGTCAGACTAAAGGAGTGAGACACCCAGATCCATTCTGTCTCTCTACCTCATTGTCTCTGTCTTTCTCCAGGAAGTGGCGTGCGACATGGCTGGGGAGAATGTTCCGGAGCATGTTCTCATTGTGTTCACGCAGCTCTCGCATCTCATTTATCTCTTCCTTCGCCTGTACACGCCATAGGAAGTCCAGACGAGCGGTATACTCCAGCTGAGAGACAGAAAGAATAAAGCTAGTCAGAACTAAAAAGCATCACAAGATACATTAAATTAACATAAACAAGCAAAAACACTGGACGCAGCCCTATACAGTTATTTTACAAAGCATTCATAAGGCTCACACGGTCCTTGGCAGAGAAGATCACCATATTCTATGGATGTACAGGTCAGAGAGAAGCTCAATATCTGCCCAGATACACAGATTTCATCTGATCGCACTTCAAGACTGAATGTTTGTCTGCCCCTGCTATTAAACTCAGAAAAGACAGACAGTGACTATTAATAACAAACTAAAATTATATAGCAAGAAATCTCTTATGCTCACCAAGGCTGCATTTATTTGATCAAAAAACAGTAATACTGTGAAATATTATTACAATTTAAAATAACTGTTTTCTACTTTAATATATTTTAAAATGTAATTTATTCCTGTGATGCAAAGCTGAATTTTCAGCAGCCATTAATTTAGTCTTAAGTGTCACATAAAGCTTCAGAAATCATATGCTGATTTGGTGCTTAAGAAACTTCTTAAAACTTGCTGAAAATATTTATTTGCAATCTGCAAATTCAAAGACTAAAGAAAAGAAGAAAAGGCTTTAAGATTCAAAGAGAGAGACACAAAATAGGTATATCTAATAACTGTCAGCAATACTAGGCAGATAAATTGTAAATACACACTGAGCAAACATAATCCAGTCACTGGAAAAAAAGGCACACAAAAATCCTAGCAACCAGAAGAGGAAAGCATCTGTAGGTAATCAACGATAGGAAAGATGCAGAGATTTGCACTTTCTTCTTAAATGCGGAAAATAACTCATTATCGGAAAAAAAAAGTACAATTATTTTACACTGATTCCTAATGTCCTTATAAATAAGTATTATTTAATTAAGTATTAAATCCCCACATCTTACTATTTATAATGCAATCCATTTGCAGCAATGACGTCATTTTTAAAGTTATAAGTGCTTTTGTTTATTTTTTTAGCTGTGATTTTGGCCCATTGCTCCATGCAGATTTGCTCCAGTTTGTTGAGGTTAATCAGATTTGTGCATCATTTTCAAACAGTGCTATATTCTCAGTTGAATTATATTATAGTCTTTAACTAACTACTTACTGGAGCGACACCTGTAAGTTAATTAAAAGTTAATTTGGCTTTGGGATCATCGTTCTGCTAAAATCATCAGGTTTTTGGCAGACTTCTCATCCATTCCTCCCACTGCTTTAAGCTGATGCCGAGCCCTTGAGCAAGATGCCACAACCACACTACCAAACTGTACGTAGAAAATGTTTTAGATTTAAACAGCACATAAAAAATTGAATTTCAGTCAGTTCAGTTGGCTCTGGTATAAAGATCCATCTCGGTTGATCCGATCAAGTGGTCAGCCGATACATTTGTGCTGTTTATATCTGGACAAGTGTCTCAAATGTGTCTCCTGTGACCACTAGTGTTTAGTTTCAATAGGAGAGTTTCTGATTTCATGAATACACACATCACTCACAATGTTTGTGTTATTGCATGTAGACAAAGTGCAAAAATCACTGTCTATGAGGCATCAGGACAGATTAGCGCTTACATTATAATTCACATGTGCTATTGACCACTTCTGGTACAGTATGTGGTTTCAGTGATTGGATCACAAAACATCAAAATCATCTGAACTGAATCTTAATTTCATGTGTAAATAGAATCAGAATTCAGGTGTGTTTTTGCTTGTTGGCTTTAAAGTCTCCGTCTTGATTGTGCACAGTGACATGTGGGACAGTCTGCATCTGGGTCATTTCTACTTCCTGGTAACTAAACCAGTAGAGCCTTGTGCCCTCTGCCCAATTTATGCATTTGCTCTATTCCATTTAACTTTCTTTGGAACACTCAGTCTACATTCACAGCTGTCTTTCAGCTTCACAAGATGAATCATGATTCCTCATCTGGGACTATCGCAGCAATATAAAACGCCACATTAAAATAATTAAGTGTCAGTGCTTTGAAATGTCACAGACAGTTTAATGAAGGTTTAAGACTTTCTCCTCCAACCTAAACTCCAACTTTACTCTCTTAAAAGGACAAAATATGCTACTGTTCAAAAGTTCGAGGTCAGTAAATTTTTTAAATGCTTTTAAAAGAAGTCTCTTATGCCTAAGGTTGGATTTATTTGATTAAAAAGTCTAATAATATGGTGAAATAGTTTTGACTATGTTTTTAATATTAATTAAAATAAATAAAATTCTAAATACATTTATTCCTGTGAATTTGCAGCAGCCATTAGGCTTTAGTGTCACATGATCCTTCAGAAATAATATTAACATGCTTATTTGGTGCTCAAGAAACATTTCTTATTAAGATTAATGTTGAAAAACATAAAATGTTGTGACACATTTAGGGAAAACTGTGATACATTTTGCTTTTAGAATTATCTGATGAATAAAACGTTAAAAAGAATAGCATTTATTTGAAATATAAAGTATTTACGGACACATTTTTGATCAATTTTCTGTCTTTGCCAAATAAAAATATGAATTTCTTTAAAAAATAATAATAATAATTTTTGTCCTTTTTGGAGCTTGACAACTACGTCTTACAACCATCTACCTCTACTGCATAAAAAAAACAAAAAACAGCCTAGACATTCTGAAAACTAAACATCTCCTTTTGTCCTCGAGCAACACAAGTAGATGATGACATCACTTTTGACATCACTGTTTTATTTCTTTCATACATTGTACTCAGTAAGTACCCTTAAATGCTTTGGCAGTGTCGTGACCCTTTGCAGTACGTCTTGACTCTAACAGGAAGTGAGCTGTGCTGCGTTTCTGATATCTCTGTTCAGCCTGGCTTCCATCAGCTCTCTTCCAGCCGAAGAGCTCCAACAAGGTCCCCTTAATTAAGCAGTAACACACGCTCATCTGCATACATTAATATCCAGCTTTAATTGAAACTGTTTCACAAAGGCGTCCAGATTGAAAAATTAATTTACTAACAGTCAGGGTGTGATGTAAGTGTTTATGCATGTGTATGAGTGTAAAATGCATGTGTGTGTGGATTTATTTGCGTATGCTCTCAGATTGAATATGGAGCGAAAACTGATTTTATGAGGAGTAATTATGCAAGTGGGGCAGACAGGGGTGTACTACTGTCCGACTGATTATTAAAAACACATCAACAAGACTAACCTCCATTAACCTCTAAAACACATGCACACACACATAGAGACGGACGCACACACTCAGACATTAGACAATTAAGGTATTGCAAATCAACCAAATTACTTTTGACAAAAGCACACTGTATGAAAAGAGTTTAATACAAATGAGTTTTAGAAGTTTTAGGTGTCTTGGGAGGCCTGGTTTTGAATCTCGCCACTGTCTGGAGTGGTTCGGGACTTTATCGCTATCAGAACAGTAATTTAAACAGTTGAAGTCTGGCTCGTGGAAGAGCAGCTGTTACAATAGTGGCTAAAATGAATGCATTGTTTTATCCATGATAAAATGATGTGCTAAGCTCTTCGGTGGTGACGAACTGGCTCTCACTCAGCAGATAATACAAAAGTTATATCCCTCATGCCTTATTCCCTTGAGCAATGCATGTACCTGCATTCACTGTTTAATCAAGGGGAACGTGCTGAATTTATACCATTTTATTGCCTTTCAGAGCTCAGTAGACTCACTGGAGTTCTCCATTTATAGAAAGTATCTACTTTGTCCTAGATTTTTCTCCTAAATGCTTTAGAAAGACTAAACAGACACACTAAAGGCTCTGTTTTTAATCTCAGTTCTGTCTACACTGCAAAAATAACTTCTTTGTATGTTTTTAATTATTCAGTTTTGTTAAAATATCTTAAGACCCTTAAAACAAGACACATTTTCTTGAGCCACAACGAATAATATATGAAGACTTGTTTTCAGAGAATGTATCTTTAATACAAGCATATTTTGTCTTTCTCCACTGATCATTTTTTTAAGGAGCCCCTACGGGGACAAAAATATGATATTAGAGGAAAAAATATATTTCAATGCTTTTGTGTTGGCTTACAAAACATTTGAATTCTCTTGCAAAAGTATTGCGTTGCCCCAAACTTTGTTTGATTACAAAAGTATTAAAATGTAATTTTTCCTCATATTAAAAAGTTTTGTGAGCAGCAAAAAACCACTGAAGTATAATTTTCCTATCATCTGTGTTTTTCCCCCATTACCATGTCCCATTAGGGGCTTCATTTATTTATTTATTTATTTATTTATTTATTTATTTTACTTGTTTTAAGTAAAAATAATTTATAAAAAAATTAATAAAACAACTAGTGAATTAAGACACACTTAAAGGGCACCTTTGTAATATAAGATGTAATATAAGTCTCAGGAGTCCCCAGAATGTGTCTGTGAAGTTTCAGCTCAAAATACCCCACAGATAATTTATTATATAATTTTGAAAATGCCTATTTTGAGTGTAAGCAGAAACAAGCTATTTTCATGCATGTCTCTTTAAATGCAAATGAGCTGCTGCTCCCGTCCCCTTTTCTGCACAGAAAGCGGCTGTTACATGGCATGTGAGTTCTCTTTCATGTCTTATTGCGCTTAAATTGTCAAATACTGCCAAATGTGTTAAAAACACACAAGTTACAATATAAAATGTGACATCATATTTTACGAATTCTACGAACGGCTTGTTCTGAGACACTGCTTATGATTTATGGCGATTAAAAAAAGGAGTGGGTGGATTTTAATCATTATAGGGTGGTTGTGTACACACACTGCCAACACACATTTATGTTCAAACAACACGTAAAAGTGAATTTTGCATAATCAAATGCAGGATAACAAGCACAAATGACTTATGTATTGTTGCATCAAGTAATTATCTTGTTTTATAGATTTTAAGAAATTGTAATGATTTAATTATTATTTAATTAATTAATTAATTATTAATTATTTTTCTTACGAATGTTTTTAAAATATTATGATTTTTTTTTGCAGTGTAGAAGCAATTAAACGATTACATAATTTTAAATAACTGTAAATATACATACAGCATACAGTAGGGTTTAAAGTCTGAGAGCACTAGTGAAACTTCTGAATTAATTGATTTTTGACTATTAAATTGATTTTTGATTCCTAGACTTTTGGTGTGTTCTCAGACCTTTGCACCCCACTGTATATGCAAATGAATGTCTCATAAAAACAACAGCATATGAAGAATAAACCCTCATAGACACTGATCTGCAGTGACAGAGTGCTTGTTCATTCATCCGACACACACACACACACACACACACACACACCAAGATGAGCATAAATAAGAAATTATCAAATCACTGTCCAAGAAACACACGGCAAGTCCCAATCCATAGGCCAACCAGTGCCAATGGCACCACCTGCATAAATGACATGCTGTTGCCATAGATACGAGGGGATGGGGGGGGTTAAGTACGGGCAAGCAGTTTATAGCTGGACACAACACATGGCACAAGCACAAAGCATTTCGGTCATATGTGAGACTCCATGTGCCTTAATCAGAGCGGCGCCGACACCACACAGACCTACACACACCCAACAGCGCTCATTTCTCTTTCTCTCTCGCTCATCACCACTCGGACCAGCTCTTTCCCCTGATCTACGGCATCAAAGACAACAATCAGTAGAGTGAACTTAAAAAGCTCTGCACACACAGTGCGTCAGAGAGAGCAAGGCTTTTATATATTGACTGTGAGACCTTATGAAGCAGCCAATAACTTGCAGCCGTTTCTTAGAAACGTGACATTATAAAATAGGCACTGAATGGCCCCTGATCCGCTGTCAGTTTAGCGTTTGTGTGCGTGTCTGTTACCTGTTGGCCGTGGTAGAACACAGCTAAAAGGAACATCGCCATGAGAAGCAGAGACGTTTCCTTGGTTCCCAGGAAGCTTTTGCTGTAATCAGAAAAACGGGACAGAAAGTCTTATGAGCTCTGCAGCACGTTTATTATGTCCACAGTGCAGATAGTTAAGAGAAACATCTGTCATAAATGTCATAAGGAGCCTTGATGATATAATTACGGTGTATACTGTTTGTCAAACACTTATGATATCTGTTATGAAAAAAAGATTTGTTTGTGTTTGATGAAAGTGGAATATAAAGTCTGTCGAAGGTAGTACCTTGTTCAGGATTTGGTTCTGCTTTAGAGGCTTAGTTCTTGTTTAGGGGTTATTATTTGGTAATCGGTTTTATCCAAAGCGATTTACAGAGTTCTTATTATAGGAGTAAATATGGAGCACAATGATGATAGCTAGGGAGGACGGATGAAAAAGGCACTGCAAAAATACTTGCAGTAGTACTTGGAACAAATTTGTTTTTTTGATGGTAAAACCAAATGGTAAATTGGTAAAAACTTTGAAGTGTCTATTCTGTAGTGCTGCTTAACCAGCAAAAGAAAATTTCTGACCAGTTACAAAAGAAAATCTCATAATTGATATATTATTACTATTGTACATTTATGCCTAAACATGAGATTATTATTTTATATCTCTATCTATCTATCTATCTATTAGGGATGCACCGAAATGAAAATTCTTGGCCGAAGCCGAACAAAATGAAACACTGGGCCGAAAGCCGAATACCGAACACGGTTTTTCGCATTTTTTTAACATTCTATCAGACATTATACCAACAAAGCACAATTTAACTTAAAAATTAATAAATTAGTAACATAATATTTTTTGGCCATTTTTGAGACCCCCTTCTTGATCATTCAAGAAGCCATTCATCAGGCATGTATTTTTTACTGTACAAATAAATGCAGCCTTGCTGAGCAGAAGAGACTTCTATTAAAATATTACAATATATTACAGATCCCAATTTGAACACTACTGGTGAATGTTATAATAAATGTATTAATACAGCTGTTGTAAATTAATTATTATTATCATTATTATTGTCTTACTTTTTTGTTTTATTTTACAGAACAACAGTAAATTTACAATACTAACATTTATGAAAGTTGATGGAGCTTTTATTTTGGCAGAAACCCTCAGGAAGACCTCAGTGCTTCTTTTTGCTGACAACAGCAGATTTATAAAAGAGGTTTGTTGCACGTATTACATTGTCACATGCCTTTAAAAAAAACTAAAAAAAAGTTACTGAGCAAATGACGAGTAACAGTGTTTCAGCGCAGATTTTCCTCGTGCTTTGGACTTTGAACCCTGGCGCCGCGAGCTCGTGCAGCGCTGTTTGAATACATGCAATTCGTGCGTGTATTTGAAAACATAACATTCTGCAGATCTATCTATCTATCTATCTATCTATCTATCTATCTATCTATCTATCTATCTATCTATCTATCTATCTATCTATCTATCTATCTGTCTGTCTGTCTGTCTGTCTATTTATACACTGTTCAAAAGTTTGGGGTAAAATAATGTTTTTTTATATAAATAATAAGTCTTTCATGCTCATGAAGGCTGCATTTATTTGATCAAAAATACAGTTAAATCAGTATTATTACAATTTAAAAGAACTGTTTTCTATTTTAAAATGTTTTTAAAACGTAATTTATTCCCGTGATGGCAAAGCTGATTTTTCAGCATCACTACTCCAGTCTTCAGTATTACATTCTTAATATGCTAATTTGGTGCTCAATAAACATTACATTATCAATGCTGAAAACAGTTGTGCTGCTTAATGTTTTTGTGGAAACCATTTTTTCAGAATCTTTTGACTAATAAAGTTCAAAAGAACAGCATTTATTTGAAATACATTGAAATAAATGCCTTTATGCCTCTAATGCAGCCTTGGTGAATTAAAAAAACAACAACAACAAAAAAACACACATATTGACCCCAAATGTTTTGCAGTGTATGTAGGCGGTAACAGAAGTGTATGTGCATGTCATTAAACAGCAAAATTGCAACCCTTTTAGGATTTAAACTTATAAACTTACAGCTGCCAATCTAAACTTTTGACCACCAGGCCACATCATCCACAATTACTTTCTGGTTTAGAGTTTGAGGTGTTCTTCTTATTAAGAGTTTGGCAGAAGACAGAAATTTATGACTGAGTGACGTCAATCATAAAACTTGCAGAAATCTATTAAAACGCCCGCAGACTGCCACTTCAAAAACAGCATGACATTTATTGCTCTTATAGTTGGTCCGCGTCATCTTACGAACTTGCTTGAGTCATCACAATTACGTCCATACTGTTAAAGTGTGATGTATAATTTCGCGCTTTATAATTTGTTCCTTAATGGCTCCTGAATGGCACAATGTGGGAGTTTGCGTACCTCTGATTAAGTGTAAGTGTGTCATAGCGGATGAACAGTGGTGTGTAGAAGGCCTCGGTCAGCACTGCGTAGATAGCGATCATGATCAGCAGGATGGCCAGCTTCAGGACCGAGTTAAGTCTGAGGAATACTGCACACGTAACCATCGCCAACACTCCAGTAAACACGAAATACTGTCAATAAACGGGCAGACAACCTTACCATTAACACCCCATCGCTTCATGTACAGTGAATGAATTGATTTTAAACAGTTTATACATTTGCAAGAATTCTATCAATCCTTTTAACAGACTGAAACTAGCAAGAAGCTGTGGGTCTGATTGTGTGGGAGGCAGTGGATGAAAAGACCTCTGGATAGAAGCAGATATCAGGGATTGAGGCAGATGCATTAAACGTCTGGTTCCTGAATGAGCCGGATTTATCGAAATCACACCAAAGCTACAATAAAAGAGAAAGAGAGTGCTAATGTTAGAGAATTGATTGCATTTGAGAATTCATCTGTATAAAGAGCAATTTAATTGCATTTCCAACTTTCTAGCTATAGGTTCATGTAACTGATAAATGGCTGATATAATATTCTACTGAAAGCAGTAACTGATAATATTCTATTAAAATAAATTAAAATATATTAAAAATTAAGATAAATTGTTTTAAATGTAATTTAGGCATCACAACATTATTATATACATTATGAAAAACTTGATTTTTATTAAAAAAATATTATTTAAAAAAATCAACATTAAATATCGACTAATAAAATGCATTTGAAAAATCGCTAATATCGGCCGATAACCGATATTGATATAAGTCAAACTCTGCTAAGGGGTAATAATGGAACAACAGTTTTAGGTGATTTTACACTATTATTTACAACAAGATCTGCATTTTCATGGGCTTAAATAAATGATTTTTGTTATAAGAGACAATAAAAATAACTTTGTGCATCAAAACCACTCCTAAAAAAAGAAAAAAGAAAAGTGAACTTGATTTTCAAAGTCAATGAATTTGCGACACCTAAATGTAACATTTTTGACAAGTCAAAGATGTCAGTTTCTGAGTAACAATTTATTTAAGCCATGAAATAAAATTAATTCTGTAAAATAGTATAATGAACTACACAAAAAGCATTTTGAATGTTTTATAATACCCAAAAAAAAGATGTTACATTTAATTACCCGTTTCCTGATTTTGAGCCATATATTGTGCAATCCTTTGTCACTAGATTCTAAAATTAAAATAAATTAATTTATACTCCACAGTGGGTCTATAATTCTTGAGTTGAAATTGGTTCAGCTCACAAATTAAAACTTTATATATCCATTATAACATTTGCAAGAGTATAATGATGAAATTAAAAATAAAATAAATGTTTGCTCACTATGTTGATCATGGCAGCCAGGAAGTTGATGAGGATGGAGAGGAAGATGACGACGTTCCGTGCAGCGTACGTTTCGTTCACCCAGCAACATGCTTTTCGCAAAACCAGCGGCAAACACTTATAGTCCTCCGCCGTTGTCACAACAACAATGCAACAGTGCAGCAAGATGAGGACGGAGAACTGTATCACCATAGTGACCATCCTACAAACATGAGCGATCGCATATTATATGATGCTCTCGTGGGAGTAATCGAATATTCGAGACTGGTGTGGATCAAATTTCATTGAAAAAGCCACATCGAACACTACTGGAAATATTAATCCATGACTTCTATATGGAGTATAAACCCAAACAGATCATGTGTCAACCTCAATGTCTATGGTGGTTATGGCCATCAGTATATGTACGTGGTTTACCTTGCAGAGGGAAGTAAGCTCTGTATTCCAGTGATGAAGAAGAGAACAATGAAGGCACACACTAGATTAGACTTAAACACCTCATCTCGCATCTGCGAATACTGTAGAGGAAGCACACACACACAGAAAAGTAAGGACAAAAATTTCTCTTCACATGACGACCACAATGACACCATGAAAGCAATGCTAACCACATAGGAAAGAGCAGGGTAGGCGCTCATACACACAACTCCTGTGCTCTCTGGGTTAGTGAGAGGGCGTGTGATGTCAGGGCTGGAGGCGGGGCAAACCAAAAAACTGCAGAGTGGCACATAGTCAAAGGCCAAGCAGGGGGCAAAGGTCAACTCAAACGAGCAGAAATGAGGTGAGGGACAAATAAACAGAATAAAAAGCGTTTTTAACTAAGATGAAAACATGCATGGAAGTGGATCATGAGTAACCCGAAGGCCCATCTGTGGGCAAATCCCGGTTGTTCAGAAAGAATAAACGTTCATTTGATGAACCAAGTTCATCAGTGATGGTGATTAAAACGAATCAATTTAGAGACCAATCCAATCGGCTGAATTCACCGGCTCATTATCCTAAGTGCTGAATTAAATTTACTCACTTTTTTCTTTGTTAGAACCTGCTGATCAGATCAGGAAACAACCTTGTCAGACTAATGGCCAGAGTGCTTCTCAAGTTAAAGGGTTAGTTCACCCCAAATGAAAATTCTGTCTTTAATTACTCACCCTCTAGTCGTTCCAAACCCATAAGACCTTCATTCATCTTCGGAACAGAAATTAAGATGTTTTTGAAATCTGAGAGCTCTCTGACCCTGCATAGACAGCAAGGGAACTACCATGTTCACTCTTGTGAATGGAGGCGGAGATTGACGTGCAAGAGAAGAATTGTTGTTATTTTTGTTTTCTTTGTGCACAAAAAGTATTCTCGTAGCTTCGTAAAATGAAGGTTGAACCACTGATGTCACATGGACTATTTTAACGATGTCCATACTACCTTTCTGGGCCTTGAACGTGGTAGTCCCCTTGCTGTCTATGCAGGGTCAGAAAGCTCTCGGATTTCACCAAAAATATCTTAATTTGTGTTCTGAAGATGAACGAAGGTCTTACGAGTTTGGAACGACATGAGGGTGAGTAATTAATGACAGAACTTTCATTTTTGGGTAAACTATCCCTTTAACAGCTCAAGAAGTGCAGAATGAAACATTCAGACCATGTCATAAAAACAATCTTTTTGGATCAGTTTTGGAGCTGTGGTCACTATATATGAACTGTCATTGAATAACTCGAAGACTCTTCAAAATGTAACATTTTTTGTTCCACAGAAGAAAGCCTGAGAGTGATCTTAAAAGTAAATTGCATTGTAGTGGTGTCAGAAGTGTCATCGCTCCTGCTAGAAAATCCAACTAAAACTGGTGGTAGATGGTTCCTGTCATCATACAGTGCAAATTGATCTAGATAGTTGGTCCATCTGGTTGACCATCTTAGACCAACAAGAAAGCAGCAACCATGCTCTAAAAACAGCTGGACCACCCTTAACTTGTTTTTTCGGATGGGATACAGTAATTGAGAACATTTTAAACCGCTGTGCATGTTCTAGAACGTATCGACTGCTATTGCTGGCACATAATGTCCTTTAGTTTACTCATGACAAAAACACTCTCTCGCCTCCTTCTCTTGTACGTCCAAAACAAAAATAAAGCAAAAAAGAGAGAGTGAGAGAGCAGAGAGGGAGGACAGGATGGCTGGAAGATGGGAGCAGGCTACCTTGTGCTCCAGCAGTGCTTCTCTAAAGGTGAGAGAGAAGGGGGAGATATGTTCTTGGCGGAGCTTGTCCCCGCTGCGCAGGGCGATGGCGCTCTGCATGCGAGCGTTAATTTCCTGTGAGCCGGCGCGCACATGCAGGGCTTGAGCCAGGTGGTTGGGGAGCAGGTTAATGGAGTGATGTGTGAGCGCAGCCAGAGTCTACAGAGGAAAAGCACATGCAGCGCCCATGAGTCTAAGAGAGTGTGTGTTCATGTATGTGTGTGTGTGTGTGTGTGTCTGTGTGTTGGTGTGTATCTGTTCATCCAAGAGCTCTGCACAACATGAATATATGAAAAATGAAACATTAGAAAATGATCGCACGAACACATGCACGTTTACTTAGCTAAATGAGGACACATGACAGACTTATAATGTTTTATATAAGGCTAATTATAATTAAACATATAGTAACCCAAACTCAATGCCTAAAAGAAAACGTTTGCTTTATTTAATTTATTTATGAATTGTTTTCCCACATACAGCATGCCCAGTGGAGGTTTTGTCAGATTTAGTTCACTTCTCATGACAATTTTGTCCCCAAATGACAGCTAAGTACACACACACATAACACTTGCACATAACATGATTATTTTTTGTACAGCGAATTCTCTGGACTGTAAGTAATAGGCTTTTCTAACTGCCTACAGCTCAGCCCATCTTTTAGAGTGGATCTAGAAAATCAACACACTATTGCAATGTCTAATAATTTCACTGCTTTAATGCCGGAAAGCCAGACCTTTTATATCAGATATTTTAAGTATCAAAATATGAGGCTGTTCCAGTTAGTTCTCTCTACTGGAAAATCCAGTTAAAACCAGGTTGATTGCTTTTTCATGGTTTCTATATGGTCTAGATGGTTGATCGATGGTGCTTGACCACCTTGGATAAGGAAAGAACCCTTTATCATTTGCTGAAAACTCCACATTTTGCCGATATGACCTATTTAAGCTATTTTTTTCAGCAACTTTTGTGTTATTCATGTTATTGTTTTATATTTCACCCAAAGTCAACCGACAGATAAACCCAATACCGAGACCAATTTAGCTTGGCTAATAAAATAAAAACTATTAAATAAAAAATAAAAAAATTGTCCCTTTTTTTTTTTTTTTTTTTTTTTTAACTATATCATGATATAAACGATCACACCATGACACAGGATTTTGTTCATGCAGCTCACCTCTAGTAATCGCTTGTACAGGCTCAATACAGGCTGACACACATGATTTCAATAGCTCAGAGGTTCATATGAGGATAGAGGTTAAACAAAGATATCACTAGCCTTAAACACACTGTACAACATCAGGACACAAATGAAAAATGACATGAACAGGACCTGGCTAAGTTCAGGCCACTCAAGTAAACCTGATGACTGTACAAGAAAAGGGAGGCAACCTTATATGACCTGCAAAATGTTACCTAAGTCTGGCTACACCATGGCTCTGTTCCAAATTCTAGTTTTTTTTATACTGTTTACATGAGACATCCTAAGTGGTCCTACATAGGCAGCAACGCCCATGCAAACAAACTCACACACCCATTCAAACAGCAGTGAGCCACACATAAAGTGAGACTTGACTAATGCAAGTGTCTAACTAGCTAATTCAGCCGACTAGTCTGTCAACTTTGTGTGAAAATGACAGTCTTCCAAACAAAAGAGGGCAAAATGCTAGCAAAACAGTATAATATTTGCAAGTTGCTACGCTAAATACTCAATACTTTAATAAGCATAAAAATATTGCACAATGTTTCTTATTGACAGAATTGAATAAAATGTGTATTTTTTTATAATCTACTGAACATGTCCCTTGAATGGTGGCTCTTGCTTATTCATAAAACCCAAGTGAAAGATTCTTAGTTCAAACCTGACAGAATCAACCTGTTTTAAAAGCATCATGCTGTCAAAAGTTATTACATGGAAGAATGGGAGAAGACCTCCATGTGTGTGGGTCACCAAACACATTTCTTTACAGCAAACCCAGGAACAACCATATACATCACATATGTGAACTGGAAGTAAAATGAAATCTTTTTTCTCTCTGTCACAGTGTAGGCATGTGTTGTATTGTATTTGAGCGCATTTAACAGCGGAAATGTCAGCACAGGGGTGGAGGTCAAATTGAAGGATGACTAGCAGAGGATATTGCATAAACAGGATCTGACACAGACGTTTGATTTTGTTTTGACTGCTGAAAGTATCTTTAAAGAGGACTATCATCCGTGCCGTGAGCTGGAGCTGTGGTCACTGTGAGCCGTGAGTCATCTAGAGAAACACTAGAATTACAAAACTCGCACACAGACTCACTCTCATACATACACAATGGACTATTCGCACACAAACATACATGTGTTTTACACAAATGTGTGTAATATACATACTGTATACAATATTTTTTTTACTGGATTATGGACTTTTCACTCATCAGATGTTAGTTCTACAACAGTGTTTGCTCATGTGTGTAATTGGAATTTTATTAACTGATGTGTGCAAATCTGCTGGGATTAGGCACTGTTAATCTACTGTTAGCACTGGGATTTTCAGTGAAAGAATTTTTTAAATACAGATGTGTGTGAGAGGTGTATGACTGCCATGAGTGCACTGAGAAAACATTCAATCAGTGTTTTTTTAACAAGTGAAAGGAATGAAACTTGACAATATCTAATTGCCTTGAAGACCTGAAGGGACTTTTGACTTTTGACAAGTTATTCTATATTCAATAAGAGTTATTCTCTCCAGCAAGTATAGAGAAGAGTTCTGCTTTGGACACAATATTAAACCGCTTAACACTGTTCTTTACACAAGGTCTTACAGTAATACCATTGTTTTCTTTTTATTTATTATTAAAAAAACCTCTAGTCATCAAATGAACTTTCTGTTCATCAAATAACCCTAATATTAAGATCAAGCAGCAAAACTGTTTTCAATATTGATAATATTAAGAAATATGTAGTAAGTACCAAATCAGCATATTAAAATGATTTCTGAAGGATCATGTGACACTGAAGACTGAAGTAATGGCTGATGAAAATTACTATTTGCCATCACAAGAATAAATTACGTTTTAAAATATATTAAAATAGAAAGGAGTAATTTTCCTATTGCAATAATATTTCACAATATTAGTGTTTCACTGTATTTTTTATCTCATAAATGCAGCCTTGGTGAGCATAAGAAACTTCCTTCAAAAACATTTTAAAAATCTTACTGAATGGTAGTTTATATTAGTAAAAACTGGGGCTTTCAATTTAATCCATTAATTTAATACAATTATGATTAATCATGCCCCCTCATGTGTCAAATTATACTTATTGAGGGAGTAAAGAGTGATTCACACTCATCAGCCTCGTGCACATTTCTCCTCCAACAACTATCAAAAATTGCTCCTGCACTACAATTCAGATGCACGCAAGGTACTTTTCAATCTGCCTGTGAACAGAATATATAAGATTTGTAATACCTCCTTCTTTCAAATCATGCTGAATATTACTTTTTTTCCTGACTAAGGTGTTTGCGTCAATGTTTTCCATTCTTGTTGAGGTATTAATCAGATTATGAAGTGAATGAAACCCAAAAAATCTGGGTGGAGTAGAAGAGATGGAAAAGCTTCTGGGTGGAGACGTCAGAGAATCAATTTGAGTTCTCCTCAATAATCCCAAAGGTGGAGAAATAAAGCTTTTGAGAGCTCTGATGCTTTTCAGAGCAGCAAAGCTTCCCGGAATTACTTATAGGTGTGGATGGAGTTTAAATGGCTTTTAATAATGTGGTCAGATGGCAGGATGTCATGTGTCAGGGCTCCAGACAAAAAAATCACCTAAGGAGCCACTGGCTCCTGTAAGAAACCAAACTTTTTTTTTTTAAGTGCGACAGAATAAATGTGTTCTCTTTCTTTCTTTCTTTCTTTCTTTCTTTCTTTCTTAGCACTTTTTCAGTCATACTGTCATTTGTTTATGTCTCTCCTCCTTTTACAGCATTAGCATTTCAATCCATCTTGTAGACGTCCTGAGAACTAAGGTTCACTTAAAGTGGGAACTAAACGTCTTTTCCAAGTTGAGCAACTATATACAGTCACAAAGAGTTCTTTATTACACAGAATCTGTGCCAATATCACGGACCATAACTATGTCAGCATCACTTGGCCACTGAGTGTAGTTTGGGCTCCTCCTCAATGCATCCTATAAATGTTGTCTTTTGTCCTGCACACATCCAATATGTTTTTCTTCATTAGTGACATGCAATTATATAGGAGGTGTTGAATTTTATCTTTAGCTCCTTGTATTCTTTCTTATCATGTAGACAACAGGTTAAGTAAAAATATGAATATAATTAGCAAAATGCTCCTCTTTATATTTATTTTTCTGGCTGACTGATGAGCTTGTGGACACCAAATGGTTATTCTGAGGTATTGTTACGTGGCATTATTTAAAAGCTTTACTCTTTGTCCGCAGTTTGAATGAGCGATTACATGAGACACTGCAGTAAGTTGTACTGTATATTATAATATACCTTTTGATGTCCATTCATGTTTATTTCATACTATAGTAGTAAAGAGAAAGATATGATGGGTTCACGTGCCACTTGAACTGAGGAGCTAAATTTTGTATAAGCAATCACACGTTTAATTAAAGAGCACCAAAGCTGTATTTATTGTTTGAATTTCGTTATGAATTTGGCAGAATTTTAAAGCTGTTTATTAAAAGGCAACAGAGCACAAAGCTTATTGCAATTATTGAACGGAAAGCGTGCTACGAATAATATGAAGTTCACGCATTAACAGAACACAGCATATAGACTAAAAGATCTTGATAACAAGAAGCCATATTAGTATCGATTATAAATGAGAATTTTTAATGATATTGTTAATGCCCACACAGCTGACAGCTTTACCTGTTGTCATTTGTTCAAGCTGTACTTGAAATAGACACTAGCTATGTTTCCATTTTCCATCACTGTTTTTATGCACATTTTGAAGTATCGAATCAGAAACGAGTGATGGAAACGGCAAATTTCAAAAAAAAAAAAAAAAAATCCCTTAATTCGCAAAAAAGCTTTTACGCTGACTTGAGGTTGTTTTTGACTTGTGCGAAAAAGGGTTAATGCAAATAATGGGAGACGGAAACGCATTTTGCGAATAAATTCGTCCACGCGCACCAAAAAAGTCATGTGACTTTGTGCTATGGGACAGCATGACGTGACTAACCAGTGGACCGATCTCACTGCACAGCATCTAAAATGTATGGTCATTCTTAAATGCCTGAGCAAAGTCTGTCGTCGAAGTATTTCTGTATAATTGCCTCCCAGGACACTCTTACATGATTGCGTTCCCAAACAGCAGCATCCACCGAAAGCAATGACCGCATTTATTGTGTTTCAACCGCTCGCTCTGAGGATCAAGTCATTTATTATATATGAAAATTATTATTGTCAGTGGCTTCTTCTACTTTTCTCAGTGATATTTAGTGCCAGTTTATCAGGAAGTGACGATTTTGTTCTCTTTGACTTGTTGGATGGAAACGGTGCTTATTCACAAATGTTTTATGCAATATTCCAATTTTGCGCATAAGTTAAATTTGCAACTTTGGATGGAAACCCGGCTACTGCTTATTTGCACTTCTCCATCATTTTTGATCTCTCTCATGCTGCCACAATTCTGATGCACATCGTCTCAGTTTGTTACTTCAACATAACAAAAGATGTGATCGCAAAACTAGCACGAAAAAAGGCATTACAATTCATAACCTGTAAATTTATATAGTCGGCAGTGGCGACCTCAGCAAAAATATCTCTCGCAAATGAATATTTTTGGTTGCAAATGCGAGGGTTTTAGGCACAGTCTGGAGCCCTGATGGGTCTGGGATACTATGATAAAAGAAGAGAGGTGCACTTCTCTTCTTCTGTAAAGTGTTTGGGTCTACCAACATGGAGGGGCTCCAATAAACAAACGCCTGGTTAGTAATATATTTCAGTACTATACAACTTTAAACCTAGAGAGGACAAAAATGACTTCCCAGTCTGTAATTCTCTCAAAATTTAGATCCATGTTTTGATCAAGATTTATTTATTGATTTTGGAACACAGGCATTGCAGAGGTTTTTTGACTGATCAATAGTAGATGCTTTCTCTACCAAATACAAAAGACAAGGCCTCT
Source organism: Spinibarbus caldwelli (assembly GCA_039654775.1). NCBI lineage: Eukaryota > Metazoa > Chordata > Actinopteri > Cypriniformes > Cyprinidae > Spinibarbus > Spinibarbus caldwelli. The sequence continues at coordinate 28,534,661 of CM077235.1, forward strand.
GTTAAACTCCAGAGGAAATACTCTCAGGCTGCAGTGTTTATATGCATGTGTGTGTGTATGTTTCTGAGTCCATGAAGTTTTGGATTACACACAAAAACACAAGGACTGAGACAACTAAATCCATTAACAGAACCACCCTTCGGCAGAACACACACTCAAACACCCACTAAAACACACATTCACTCACTCACTCACTCACACACACACACACACACACACATACTGGTTTTTGTGGTTTAGCAGGACTTTGATGGTCAAACCAGTTGGATGGTGGTTTAAGGGGACACACCTTTCCCAATGTCCTACAGAAATGAAACAACTATCATAAATTTTGTTTTACTCTGCAGAACACAAATATCACTTTGGAATTTCTTTACACACAATAGAACGGATAATATGACAATATGATATTTTGGTGGTAAACAAGGACAGCCACGCCCCTCCTAAAATGTTCCCGCCTCTTACATAATTGGGATTTATAGGTTCTTATCGATTTATGAAGACACTCGTTTTACAATACACAAAACATGTCAGTTCTCTGGATTACAGGGACCAATGTGTTTTACTGGTACATGACCATACACAACACACAAATATGTCAATATGCTGCATTATCAAGACTAAGGTGGTTAAAGAGTACCAGATCTTAAACACAATACACAACATAACATACAACATTACAGGGACCAATGTGTTTTAGAAGTACTTTAATAACTTAAAATTGTGACATAAAAACAAACAAAAAGTAAATAGTGTAATCTTTCTGTAAAAAAAGGGATGCCACACAAAAACAAAAAACAAAACATGAAATCCACCAACTTAAAAAAAAACAATAAATCAAAAGGCATGCCACAAGTTGTAAGTACCTCACTAAATGGATAGTAAACATGAGATTAACTCTCGGAGGATGCAATAAATGCTGCAGATGTGTAGAGAGACCGATTTATCTTTAAGGGACAGGTCATCCAAAAATCAACAACAAGAGATTGAGGAATTGACAGAATTGTCATTTTTTGACAAACTAACAGTTGAACTTAAAAAGATTTCTACAGTGAGATATTAGTATGAACTGCTGCCATACCAGTTTGAAAATAACAACAACAATCAAAGTGCTAATTATAATAGAATACCATCAAAAGGGACACAGGATGTACTGTAACATCACTTACTTTGGGTTTTCCTTTTTAAACTAATTCCTCGATTCCTTACAAAATCGCGTATGTTCTGTGCACTGCGTCTCGCCAAAACAGGATCCTCAGCAGTCTTACACTGCTGGCATTCAGTCAATGTGGCCAGTTTTCCTTTAGTTATATGGCCCTTAAAATGTTTCATTACAGCTGTAATTTCAGCATTTGACCAGGCCACTTTCTGCCCTCTCCGTGGGTTTTCAGTTTCTGCCTCACTCTCATTCTCTGTACAGAAGAATACATACTTTAGTGAGTTCTAACACTATGAGTGTGAGCTCATGTACTTACATTGATGGTGGTATTGCAATTTAAACCTCTGGTACCTTTAGGAACTTCAGTGGTGCTCTCAATGGGCATCTTCTGAACACCTGCAAAAAAATCAGTCATATAATGATCAGGAAACTCAGAAGAAACAAAAAAATAAAAATAAATAAATAAAAAAATAAAATAAAATAAAATAATATAATATATATATATATATATATACACACACACACACAGACGTGAATCTCAATAAATTAGAATGTCGTGGAAAAGTTAATTTATTTCAGTAATTCAACTCAAATTGTGAAACTCGTGTATTAAATAAATTCAATGCACACAGACTGAATTAGTTTAAGTCTTTGGTTCTTTTAATTGTGATGATTTAGGCTCATTTAACAAAAACCCACCAATTCACTCTCAATAAATTAGAATACTTCACAAGACCAATAAAAAAAAATAAATTAAAAAAATAAATAAAAAAAATTTGTGAATTGTTGGCCTTCTGGAAAGTATGTTCATTTACTGTATATGTACTCAATACTTGGTAGGGGCTCCTTTTGCTTTAATTACTGCCTCAATTCGGCGTGGCATGGAGGTGATCAGTTTGTGGCACTGCTGAGGTGGTATGGAAGCCCAGGTTTCTTTGACAGTAGCCTTCAGCTCATCTGCATTGTTGGGTCTGATGTCTCATCTTCCTCTTGACAATACCCCATAGATTCTCTATGGGGTTCAGGTCTGGTGAGTTTGCTGGCCAATCAAGCACAGTAACACCATGGTCATTGAACCAGCTTTTGGTACCTTTGGCAGTGTGGGCAGGTGCCAAGTCCTGCTGGAAAATGAAATCAGCATCTCCATAAAGCTTGTCAGCAGAAGGAAGCATGAAGTGCTCTAAAATGTCCTGGTAGATGGCTGCGTTGACTGTGGACTTCAGAAAACACAGTGGACCAACACCAGCAGATGACATGGCAGCCCAAATCATCACTGACTGTGGAAACTAAACACTGGACTTCAAGCAACATGGATTCTGTGCCTCTCCACTCTTCCTCCAGACTCTGGGACCTTGATTTCCAAATGAAATGCAAAATTTACTTTCATCTGAAAAGAGGACTTTGGACCACTGAGCAACAGTCCAGTTCTTTTTCTCCTTAGCCCAGGTAAGATGCTTCTGACGTTGTCTCTAGTTCAGAAGTGGCTTGGTAGCCCTTTTCCTGAAGACGTCTGAGCGTGGTGACTCTTGATGCACTGACTCCAGCTTTAGTCCACTCCTTGTCAAGCTCTCACAAGTGTTTGAATCAGCTTTGCTTGACAGTATTCTCAAGCTTGCAGTCATCCCTGTTGCTTGTGCACCTTTTCCTACCCAAATTCTTCCTTCCAGTCAACTTTGCATTTAATATGCTTTGATACAGCACTCTGTAAACAGCCACACCTTTCAGTAACGACCCTCTGTGACTTACCCTCTTTGTGGAGGGCGTCAATGTTCGTCTTCTGGATCATTGCCAAGTCAGCAGTCGTCTCCATTATTGTGGTTTCAAAGAACAAGAGATACCCGGAATTTATACTGTAGGGATGGTCATTAATTGAAACTCAAATGTAAATAATCTAATATTTTGAAATACTGATTTTTGACTTTCATGAGCTGTAAGCTCTAATCATCAAAATTAAAACAAACAACCAAAAAAAAAAAAAAAAAAAAAAAAACTTTTGAAATGTTTTACTTTACATGCAATGAATCTAAAATATATGAAAGTTTCACTTTTTGAAATAACTTACAAGAAAAAAAATGAACTTTTTCACGACATTCTAATTTATTGAGATGCACCTGTATATATATATATATATATATATATATATATATATATATATATATTATATATATTCATTCATTCATTCATTCATTCATTCATTCAAAATGGCTTGGCCTGTTAAACATTTCTTTTTTTAAACAGTCATTTATCAGTTTTTGCCTTAAACATGATAGGTATCTGGCTATACCAATAGGTTGAGACTTATGGATGTGCCCAAATAGCGAATCCGTATTCGGAAAGGCACGGAAAACGAATAATGCGTTCTACGGAGCCACAAAAGGGACATGGTTAGCCGCTTACTAGCAGTTGCCTGTTACATTACAGTACATAAAATGTCACTTACCACATAAACAGAGAGAGGTAAGGAGAGATGACTGATAGGACAATGGTGAATGATTTATAGATCCTGAGCACCACTGACAAACATCTAATCTTGTGAAATGTGTGGTAAGTAGTGCCGCTCCGTAGCAGAGTACACTAAAAAAAAATTCTGGGTTATTTTTTTTAAGCCAAGTGATGGGTTCAGCCCGCTGGATCATTATATTGGGTTGTTTTTAACATTTTTACCCAGGTGCTGGGTTATTTTTTTAACCCAAATGCTGAGTTCAACTTGTTGGGTCATTTTATTGGGTTATTTAAAAAAAAATTTTTTTTACCCAGGCGCTGGGTAGTTTTCTTGTAACTAGTTGCTAAGTCATTTTAAATGCTGGGTTATTTTTTTTCTACCCAACCGTTGGGTTGAGCCTGTCTCCTATGCAACAACCCAGGCCAGCAGCTGCTGAGTTACTTTGGTTACAGTCAGAGAGCGTGGGCTTTTGAGTCTTCTACAGGAAAAAGCGATTCACAGCGCTGCCGATTTGGTGCACTTCCTCAAGAAATAAAGGTTTGTATACATTTTTATTTCATTTATAAAGTCTTTACTGTGCTGTAAATTTTTATTATTTTACGCAACGTAAGGATGAGATGTCAGTCAGCTGTGTCAGCAGCAGCAGCAATAGAAACGCCTATTGCCTTGCATAACATGAATGGATTTTATTCGTTATAATACGGAGTTTAATTTAATGCTATAATATGTTCTCTAATATCAGTACTCCCGCAAACAGCAGCTCTTCACCGGCTGAGATATGGGCGACACACCGGCGCAAGAATTAGCGCTATTTCGGTAAAAAGCGATTACAACGGACGGTTGAATAGACTTAAAATGCTACTTTTAAATGTTACATTTTTATGTCTAAAATGCGTGTTAAACAAGTTTAAATGTATGTAATGTTGTAAACTATGCTGTATTCACCCAAATAAATTCAATGTGTCTTGTATTTTGTGTGTTCTTTGTGTTCTTGCTTGATAATAAATGTCCATCTTTTGATTATTGCTGTTGCCTATAGTAATTCTGTATGTGATTTTTAATTTCCAGCCCATTATAAGCCAGCAATATAATAATTTTTAAACAATAGATGACTTAAATAAAACAACCTAGCATGGTGGGTAAAAACGTTTAACCCAACCAGCTGGGTCAAAATAACCCTGCATTTGTTCTGTCCAATATTTACCCAGCGCTGGGTTGCCAAATAACCCCAGTTGGGTTGTTTTTAACCCAGCATTTTTTAGAGTGTAGGCTGTGTGATAGCGAATCTCAAAAGTGAAAGTAAAAAGCAAACGCGCATTCATAAGTGATTTCAATGTCCTGCATATTAATAATGGCTCCCTGATGCCGCAATTTATATACAGGACAATTACCCAACATTATAATTGTGAGAGAAAGCACTGAAATATCTTTTGTGTGTATATCTCGAATATATCATATTTATTCCCTTTAGGGTTGCCATAGTACAAATCATTAGCTTTCTGAATACCGTATATATATATATATATATATATATATGGGATTTGGTCACATCCCTACAGATACCAATAGAATACTGGCGCATCCCTAATTTTAGTAATATTCTGTTAGGAATGCTGAACTAATAGAATATAATTTTTGACTCTGATTATATTGAAACAACAACTTAGTTGACATACCAGCATTACTGGATTCTCCTGCAGCTCCAGCAAGAGCGTCATCGTCAGAATCACTTTCTTCAGGATCACTGTCATCAGAATCCGTCATTCTGATCTCATCTTCAATGAAAAATGAAATTCAGAACATGAAAAACATCTACATCTGCATTCAGAAGTCAAATAACACAATTACACCCCATTTGTGAAACATGCCAAATGACACTACATCCTACAGTGAACACAAGACATATTTCAGAGATGAGTATCCTTAAACCTCCCTGTGAGTGTAAAAGACCCTCTGTGCAACCCACACTAAGATGGACGTACCTTCAATCTCAATGTCATCAAGCGATTTGCCTTGAAGATTAGGAAGGCAGCCCTTTTCCATGGCTAACAGTAGCTTTGATATTTTAGCAAGCTGAGTAGTGGCTTCTGGCAGCCTATAATAGTCGCGGTGGACGCGGATGTCATGCCCTAAGAAATCGGCGACCTGATCTAACTCATTGTTTTTCAGGTTTAGGATTTGTGAGAGAGTAGCCACGTGCTTGCGCAGGTGAGTTGATCTGAGAAATTCTGGATTCTGAGCTCCACATTCACTTGCATACACTCTGAGGGAGTCCTGGCCTCTGTAGTGACTCTGGCAGTTTGGCCGAGCAAACAAGAAAGCATTAGTGTCCAGCACTCCACACTCACTTCTCTTGCTGACCAGCAGCGTCAGGGCATCAACCATATCAGGCGGGAGAAGTACAGCAACCTTTCTTCCCCTCTTCCCCCTGATCTCAACGCGACTAAAATGGCTGCAGAGTTTCTGCTCAAACTTGCTCAGGCCCATGGCAACATCATCATGGAGAGAAGTGCCGTCCCTTTCATTGAAGCCCTTCAGCGACATTTTAGAGACCTCTCCCGCGCGTCTGCGGTTGAACACAATGATTCTGGCGAGTGTTGCTTTGGCCAGTTCTGCATAGCTTTGAGGAGAGGATTCTGTCTCTTTTAGTTTCTGAAAAGCCGTATGCGCAGTCTTCTCAAGGAACCGATGAAGGGACTGGACATCCTGAGTGAAGGGAAGTGTTGATGGCTTGTTAAATTTGGCCTCATTCAGTGTGACCAAAGCAGTGTGTGAGATCATCTCAGACCACTTTGAGGAGTAGAGCTTTTTAAAGGTCTCTGTTGACGCAATCAGTTCCTTGTCTTCAGACATCAGTGCTCGGCAGTGAATGATTTCGCTAATCTTATTCAACGAATGCCCCAGTTTTAGAGCAAGGCTTGGGCTTTGGTAGCAGTGACTCTCATCATCATAGCCGGACACAATCTGAACCGCTCGAATGAGTCTATGAAAATTGGCAGGCTTCACAGCTTCTTCAAGACTGTATACTGAAAACTCTCTACGCAAAGTCAACAACAATCTCGCAACTTCGCGGAGTTTTTGTCGAATGTACTCAAATTTGGTAGGGTCATGTCCATGTTTGTTAAAGAAAGACTGTGCAAGCTGAAGAATACTCAGGTCATTTTTGACAACAGCGGAAATGTCATCCTGCTTCATCACACCTAAGAGTTTCCAAACTCCTTGAGAAATGTGCTGACTGAATGAAGACTCTGCCATAGATGCCAGGCCCAAAACTCTCCTCCTCCCTTGGTTTTCACTGTCAGCTGCTGGTTTTGAGGAACATCGCCTCAAATGACGCCACAGATCTCTCCGTACAAACATCCCTTTGCAGTACATGCAATGCACAAACTGCTTTGAATCACACTTTCTTTTTGGTGCCCGTTTTATTTTAAGAGCCCCCTCTCCACACTGTAAAACATCTGTGTTATGCTGAAAGTTGCCCTTGTTCCTGAGCTTTTGCAGCATTGCTTTACGTTCTTTCGAGTGAACCGGGAGTGACAGAGCCTGCGCAACTTCAACTTCATCCTTATGAGTTTTCAAATGGCGCGCTAACTTGGACTGTGGTTTCCCGCAGATGTAACAATAATTCTTACTATTTGCTGAACAGGAGATTTTTGCTGACTGCACACACTGATCTTCTTCAGCCACGCTGCTTTCCCTCTCTTCCTCTCTCAACGTAGCTGTGCTTTTTGCATTCAAAAGCTTCTCACTACTGTCCTTTCTATTGTGTGATTGGGGTGATATAAGCACATCTGTTGACCTGCGTAACACTGAGCCTTGCTTTCTGGGAAGGTGATGTTCACCAGAACGGTCTGAATCACTGTCTGTCTCAACATCAGTCAACTGCTCCTCATGGCAAAGTAAGTCAGACTCATCATACACACTTGCTGCTTCCCTGGCCTTTAAGTCTCCTTTTCCTTTGCCCTTAGACACATTCAGGGCAGTTACATCTGATCTCTGAGGTTCACTAAACTTAGAGGATGCTGCTTCCTGTATATCTGAGAGGAGATTAGCTTGATCGTAACTTGCTGGTCTTGTTGTCAACTCATCTGAACTGTCTGACTGATTGTCTGACTCAGACTCTGGTATATATTCCTCATCTGACAGCTCATCTTCCTCTGAACTTACTTCCTATTGTCAAGATATTTATGATTAATTTACAGAACCGATAACTCATAAAAATAAGGAACAAAGTCATAGAATCAAATATTCTCTTACCCACGATGACTGGTTTCCATTCCATTCATGAAGCTTCGAATAGCAGGACTTGTGCCAAAAACTGGAGCACACTATGAGAGAAATGCCATGTGTCAGGACATGTTCAACTGCTAACATGGGATTCTATGCCTAAACATAGAATAAAGGTGAAAACAATATTACAGCCCTATTATTGTTAATGGTATTACATATCTGTGCATAAACAATCATCCGATATCTCCTACTGATCACACACTTCAACAGTTATACAAATTTGAGCTGAATTCATAACATAAATTAGTGATACTAAAATGAATTAAGACACATCATGCTGCATATAGAACAAGACACCATACTAACATTTGCATCTCAGGCCAATCCATTTGAGTGCTGCTACAGGTCCCACGCATTCAGCACATTTGTCCATGCTTGAGATTGTTGAAGTGACCACAACATGTTTGCAGACCTGTGAAGAAAAAACATCAGTGAATGTGAAATTACAGCAAAAAAGAAAGATCCTAAAACATGCATGTGAAACTACGTTACGAGCTACACTGTCTTTCAATAATCATTTAATGTATTTTTAGTGACAGTGAAGTTGTGGTCATTCAGTTAATAAGATCACTTACAATCATTAAAGAACATTTACATTACAGACCTTAAAATGTCTTAATAGATTACTACTAATCTTTATTTAGACCAGGGGTGCCCAAACTCAGTCCTGGAGGGCCAGTGTCCTGCAGAGTTTAGCTCCAACCCCAATTAGACACCTGAACCAGCCAATCAAGCTCTTTCTAGGCATACTAGAAACTTCCTGGCAGGTGTGTTGAGGCAAGTTGGAGCTAAACTCTGCACGACATCGGCCCTCCAGGACTGAGTTTGGGCACCCCTGATTTAGACATTGACTAATATTACTGGATATTACTGAAAACAGATCATTAATTAAATACTATTCCTAAGTATATCACAGCCCATGCAGAGATGGTCTTCAGAGCATTCACTGTTGCACTAATAACAGTTCACCCGAAACATGTGAATACCTCCTTAACTCCTTCAGCAGGGGCACAAAAGCTCTGCTCCTCATTTAACACATGCTCTTTGACAGGTGACATCTGAAAACAATGAAAAAAGCAAGGCTCATGTAGAGATGATTTCTTACAACATCAATCTAGCATTTTCTAAAATTATGCAATGCGCATTTTATTACCTTCTCAACACAGTCCTGATCCAATGGTAACTGGTCCTTCTTTGGAGCCACCTTAAATTAAGGAAATGGAAATAAAAAATAAATACTGCAGACAAAGGATTCAGGGATTGTCCAAATGTATAATGAATGACCTTTTCCAGTCTGATCACTGACAACATGAAATAATTTTTTTTATAAATAAATCAAATTCACAATACCTTCTCTACGTCTCTGACTTCTGACAGGGCCAGAGTGTGGACTTCAAGAGTGGATGGTTCAACCTCACTATGAACCTAGAAAATATTAAATTAGACATTTGTAACATTGATTGAGACAATAAATGTGTGCATGAAATACTGATTTAAAACTGATATAAAACTAAAAATGAAAATAATATAATTATAAAAACAAACAAAAATAAAATCACAATACCTTCTCTACGTCTCTGACTTCTGACAGGACCAGAGTGTGGACTTCAAGAGTGGATGGTTCAACCTCACTATGAGCCTAGAAAATATTAAATTAGACACTTGTAACATTGATTGAGGCAATAAATGTTTGCATGAAAAACTGATTTAAAACATAGAAAATTAAAAATGATAATAAAAAAAAACAATTATAAAAACAAACAAAAATAATTCACAATACCTTCTCCACGTCTCTGACTTCTGACTGGGACAGAGTGTGAGTGGAAGGTTCAACCTCACTAAGAGCCTAGAAAATATTAAATTAGACACTTGTAACATTGATTGAGGCAATAAATGTGTGCATGAAATACTGATTTAAAACATAGAAAATTAAAAATGATTAAAAAAAAAAAAATTATAAAAACAAACAAAAATAATTCACAATACCTTCTCTACGTCTCTGACTTCTGACTGGGACAGAGTGTGGACTTCAAGAGTGGATAGTTCAACCTCACTAAGAGCCTAGAAAATATTAAATTAGACATTTGTAACATTGAGAATAAATGTGTGCATGAAATACTGATTTAAAATATAGATATAAAATTATTTCATAATCTTGCTTATATATTTTATCAATGTAATATACAAGTAAGATTACAACATTTCAAATCAATTTCAATATATAAGTGTTACCCAAGATAATGTTCATTTTTTTTTTTTTTTTTTGCACTGCATTACATGCACGTTCATCCCAGTATGTCAGGTTGTGTGTATGTTAAAACCTGTGCTATGAGGAACCTGTTTCATGAGGACCACATAAGAACATGTTCTTGACTTGACTGAAGAGTCACGGTTTTGTTAGTTTGACAAAGGTCTGGTCTATTAGTATCCTTATTATTACCGGGACATTGGTAACTAGACAAATTTGGACAGCACCCTTAGTTCAAGCATTTCTGTGTATGAGAGAAACGGTGGTTATTTGAGACACAGCGTCTGCATTAGATGTACAGCATGTGGCCAAGGCTCACTTTTTACACCCACAATAATGCAGCAAACAATGTTCACATCTGTTTCTAAGAGACAATGTAATCTGTTCTACTCTTTAAGGACTAACACAATTATTACAAGAACTTTTTGGATACCTTCATAGCTGCTGTGCCTTGTTCAGAGTTCTTTAGACACTGACTCTTCTCAGTTATCATCTGAAAATAAGTTGCGAATAAATTAATATGCAATCTTGGAGAAAGTTATTTAAATTAAAAAAGCAAAAAAAATTAATATAATGTGACAGAAATATGATAAAACTGCACAATACTGCCTGAAAGTCAATTTCAAACAAGGCTTTTTAGCAACTTCTATTACAATATACATAATCTAAAGATAACAATTATAAGTTTTCAATATCATATATGGCCACAATGAGCTGTGAATGATCCGTGTTAAGCCTAATATTTCACAACCATGCAGCCCAATGTCATGGTAATAACTAGGGTCTTCAAATACCAGGCTTTTTTCAAACAAATGACACACTGAGATTCTTCAATCAAACATCAGGAACATGTTCTTATGATGGTCCTCATAAAACACGGTCCTCGTAATACAGGTGTAAACATACACACAGGAACATGTTCTTATGATGGTCTTCATAAAACACGGTCCTCGTAATACAGGTGTAAACATACACACAGGAACATGTTCTTACGATGGTCTTCATAAAACACGGCCCTCGTAATACAGGTGTAAACATACACACAGGAACATGTTCTTATGATGGTCCTCATAAAACACGGCCCTCGTAATACAGGTGTAAACATACACACAGGAACATGTTCTTATGATGGTCCTCATAAAACACGGTCCTCGTAATACAGGTGTAAACATACACACAGGAACATGTTCTTAGTAATACAGGTGTAAACATACACACAGGAACATGTTCTTATGATGGTCTTCATAAAACACGGTCCTCGTAATACAGGTCTAACCATACACACAGGAACATGTTCTTATGATGGTCCTCATAAAACACGGTCCTCGTAATACAGGTGTAAACATACACACAGGAACATGTTCTTATGATGGTCCTCATAAAACACGGTCCTCGTAATACAGGTGTAAACATACACACAGGAACATGTTCTTAGTAATACAGGTGTAAACATACACACAGGAACATGTTCTTATGATGGTCTTCATAAAACACGGTCCTCGTAATACAGGTCTAACCATACACACAGGAACATGTTCTTATGATGGTCCTCATAAAACACGGTCCTCGTAATACAGGTGTAAACATACACACAGGAACATGTTCTTATGATGGTCCTCATAAAACACGGTCCTCGTAATACAGGTGTAAACATACACACAGGAACATGTTCTTATGATGGTCCTCATAAAACACGGTCCTCGTAATACAGGTGTAAACATACACACAGGAACATGTTCTTAGTAATACATGTGTAACCATACACACAGGAACATGTTCTTATGATGGTCCTCATAAAACACGGTCCTCGTAATACAGGTGTAAACATACACACAGGAACATGTTCTTATGATGGTCCTCATAAAACACGGTCCTCGTAATACAGGTGTAAACATACACACAGGAACATGTTCTTACGATGGTCCTCATAAAACACGGTCCTCGTAATACAGGTGTAAACATACACACAGGAACATGTTCTTACGATGGTCCTCATAAAACACGGTCCTCGTAATACAGGTGTAAACATACACACAGGAACATGTTCTTATGATGGTCCTCATAAAACACGGTCCTCGTAATACAGGTGTAAACATACACACAATGTGACATACTGGAATGAACATGCATGTAATGTAATGCATAAGAAGTCACTAACATTAACTTGGGTTACAACTGACAAATAACACTTTTAGGCCTGGTTTCACAGACAGGGCTTAGACTCAGCCAGGAGCAGTCCATAGTTCAATTAGGACATTTAAGTAATTTTTATAAACGTGCCTTAGAAAAAAAAAAAAAACATTACTGGTGTGTATCTTGAGACAAAACAAAAGCACTAACATATTTTAAGATCAATCAGTGCAAGTTTCTTTCAATTGAAACAGCTTAGACTTACATTTTAGTCTGGGCTAGGCTTAAGCCTTGTCTGTGAAACCGGGGGTTAATCTTTACTATAATCCAATAAATCAGAATTGACAGTGTAGAGGTTTCAATACCGTGCATCGCCATGGCCACTCAGAATCACCGTAATCGTAGGTGATCTCTTCACCAGGACAGATGCTCCTTGTTGCAAATAAGCATAAGTGAGGTTTTCCAGCCACAGAGATAGTCTTCATCCTGCTGTTTGGGTTAATATGGTCGTCGTTTACAAGTCGCCCAAGAGAACCGTCATCTCGGGCTGCATCGACACTAAACAAATGACAGACAATATCAGCACTGAAAACTTAGGACCAGCAGAGATCATATTCTTTGTGATGATCACCAATCATTTAAGTCATCAAGCTTTGAGAACACATAACTGATCATTTTAGCAAAACCTGTACTCTTAACCACGGACATGTCCACTGCTACATTTTGAATCATGTAATTTAATTATCAATAAACGTGCATCAAACACTTGTACATACCAGAGGAGTTTTCCGTTGTAGCGAAACTCAAACATGAAAACTTTAAGTGCATCATGATATATCCTTTGCCTCCGCTCATATTCATCTTTGCTTATGAGGTCGCCTCTGTATTCCAGCAGGAAGTCTCCTTTATCAAACTCAGTACAGCTGAACACACCTCTCCCTAAACAACAATAGAGAGGTAAAACCATCACTGAGAACAACACATAATGAACCTGAGACAACTTTATTACACGAGTCACTCTAAAGGCATAGTTCAAGCAAAAAAAAAAAGAAAATTGTCATCATTTACTAACCATCAAATGTTTAGTAATATCTTCTTTTGTGCCCAACAGAAGAAAGAAACTTATAGAGGTTTGAGACAATTTGAGGGTGACTAAATGATGACAAAATCTTCACTTTTGAACTATACCTTTAACTTGGCTCAATCAAAATATTTAACTCACCTTTAAAATCACTGATGAATCTGCCATCAAGCCCATTTTTGTCTTTCTGTAGAAGTGAAAACTGTATGGCCTCCTCCATTGGCTTGAGCTTTCTCCTTCTCCTTTTCACTTCAGCCATCGTTTGATGTGTCTGCTTTAATAATAATAATAATAATAATAATAATAATAATAATAATAACAACAACAACTATTGGATTCTATTTGACAATATTAAGTTTGTTTCTTTCAGCTTAAAAAATAATTATGACAGTTCTACTGGGACAGAATATGATGTATACTGACCATATGCTGAATATACTATTTTGCCTGGTTATCTTTGTAAAAGTGCTTTGACAATCTGTATTCTATAAAGCACTATACAAATAAAGGTGTCTTTATTTATTTTGCACAGTAAGTTTTCATAAGTAATAAGTAATAATCTCCTTAAACCAAGCCGAACAGTAGTAATATTTAACAGAACTGGCATGTCAGGATACTGTACTGAGTGGAAGCCCCTCCCCTTCACAGACTGTAGTCATGACAACACATTATTATGATGGCTAGACTATGCTATTACAGTTACAGTTATACTGTAAACGAAAATAAGTTAAAACTGACAAGCACTGCTGATTCTCGTCCGAAGTAACTATTAATAGACTGACAATTATTGTAAATATGCTAGCGCCGTTAGCATCACGTGCTAGCTGCTTTCTAACTAACGAGCAAAGGCCGCAACGAGCCTACAAGACACTCACGAACAAGACAAACTGAGCCACAAACTCTCAGAGAAACGGTTTAACAGCAGCATAACTTACCTTTCGTATAATGGTTGTCTCAAACAGGCTCACAGCACAGGTGTCTTCGCTTCAGGTGCAGATTCCGTCAGGTCCAAACAGGAAGTTACAAAACGTCACGCTCACTCTGATTAGAGCACGTGTAAACGGTATTTATAATATTAATTATAATATTAATATGTATTTAAATAACCATCTATAAGCCTTGGTGTTAACTTTACGGTTAGGATTAACGTTACATTAATAGCATTACATTAATTTCTCCATATTAAACTGACTGATTACAGCTTTCAAGTCAGTTTCATACTTTATAATATGAAATTTAAGGAATACGTTTAATTGCAGGATCACTATGCACTAATATATTCATATACAATCGATTAATTATAGAAAATAATGTTTAAATAATTAAACTTCTCCGAAGCTACATAGCGTCATGATGTAGCCCCGCCCACCGGCGCCATCTTGTTTTCGCGATTAGCCAATCAGCGGCCTCCAAACTTACACAAGTGTAAAATATGCAGATTTTCGATGACGCAGGTGTAGTACCGGGTCCGGGCTGCAGGGGCGCACTCTCGAGCTCAGAGGATACACTGTGTATAGTAAAATTTCAGGGTTTTGTGGTGTGTAAGGACATGGCGCGAAACTTTGAGAGGGAGCTTCTGGGACATTGAGAAAGGCATATACACTGTCGGAATTATAAGGACATGGCCCCTGTCCTCATAAACCCAAATGTCCCTGTAATGCTGGTGCGTATTCAGGTCAAAAGTCCTCCTAAACCACAAAAACCAACACACACACACACACACACACACACACACACACACACTGTGGCTGCAATGCGTCACTGAGGACAAAGCCTGAACAGGGAGACGGAGAAGAGAGAGGGAGAGGATGTGAAATAAAGGAGAAGAAAAGGAAAGCAGATGAAAGAGGATAGAGAGAGAGGGAGGGATAAACGGAGCGTGAAGGAGAAAAAGAATCCTGTTACTGCCTTACAGACATTCCTGTTGTCATGGAGACCAGCCCTATAATCTTACATACACACATGAACATGTCAGCATACTTCTGTTTGAACACATCTAGAATAGCTCAGACATACACACACACATGCGTCTAATCAACGTGAAAGCTTGTGCTCTCAGCTGAGGTGTAATTGGCTGGTTGCCCTGCCAGTCATACAGTGAGAGCTCTTTGATGTGTTAAGATGACTGCATGACAAAGGCTACAAAAGCGCCGCATTAATCAAAGGCAACATTCCCTTATGTTAACCACGTCACCATAGCAACAGCCTGGCAACTCTGCCCACACCAAGAGAGAGTTCTGCATCATAATCAGCCGCACATGCCACGAAAACCTTCTAGAACATTGTTTTGAGCCATTCAGACCTGAGAACCCTTCAGAACACAGTGCCTGCCCTACAGCCTTGGAAAGCCACTAGAACACTATTCCCGCCCTACAGCCTTGAGAAGCCCTCCAAAGCCTTATCCCCGTCTTGCAAACTTGAGAATCCACAAGAATAGCGTCTTTACCCTACAGCCTTGTGAAGACTTTAAAACAGGGGTGTGAAACAGAGTTTCACTCCAGCCCTAATTAAACACACCTGATCAAGCTAATCGGGGTCTTTAGGAGTGCTAGAAACTTCCATGCAGGTGTGTTGGAGCTGGTTGGAGCTAAACTCTGCAGGACAGTGGACCTCTAAAAGAAGCTAAGTTTGACAACCCTGCTCTTAAACACTGTCCCTTCCGTATAACTTTGACAATCTTGTGGTGTCTTTACACCACAAGTTTGAAAAGCAGCTGGAATAATCCCTCTGCCTTACAGACTTGAGAACCCTCCAGAACCCTGTCCCCGCCTTAAAGTCTTTAGAATCAGTTAGAACCAGATTCCTGTCCTAAAGTATCGAAAGCACACAAAAATATTGTGCATAGTCTACAACTTTAAGAACCCTATAGAACAGTGATTTTCAAACCCTGGGTTGCGAGACTTAAAAAATGGGTCGCCAGGATGATTTAAGGAAAACATATATATGTGTGTGTAACAAAGTTCAAGATTAAGGAAAGAAGGAAGCGGCAAACCGGCAAACTTAACTTTAATAACTAACCAAACATAAACAACAAAACGAAAGTAAGCGGCAGCCGCCTTATGGCAGAATTCAATTCATATTTGTGATTGTGCGCTGTTTTTGCAGTGCTGAACATTGTAACCAATCACAGAAATATCTGTTGATTTCTGTATCCCAATGTCAATCAGAGGAGTTTCATTTAGTCAGAACCCACTCACCGCTTGTTCAGTCCTGAGTTCTGGAAGCTCGCGAATCCTCTCATAATATGCAAAGTGTAGAGGTGATGTAAATAAAAGATTAATCGTGCCATGTTGAGAGATTCATTGATTATAGCGGAATTTTCTGAGATCGCGATAAACAAGTGAGATAAATGAGTGACAGCTTTTCGGTGACTGAGAGAGCGCTCTTTGCACGCGTTCTTTATTCCATTCAGAATTTGAATAAAAGTTTTGTTTTTCATGCTGCTAAGAGGACCATTATGTGGCGTACTTGCTGTTTTGGGAGTGACATCAGCATATTCAGCAATGACTGACATAATGATAATCATAACTATGGACTGGACAAAATATGATATGTCAAAATAGATGTGCATGAAGGCAAAGCACCCTCATTAACTTCAGAAGCACAGACAGTGATTGGATTCTGGATCAGACCCATTCTTCCGGAGCTCTGTGGCACAGCTGTCCTTCTTTCTTTCTCATATATATATATATATATATATATATATATATATATATATACATACATACATACACACACATAGGTCACGTCAATTTAAAAAGAAAAAAATAGGGTCACTCTTAAAAAAGTTTGAAAACCACTGCTATAGAATACTGTCACTACCCTACAGCTTTGAGATCCCTTTAGAACACTATTTACCTTATAGTCTTATTGGAACATTGATCCCATTTACAGCCCTAAGAAACCACTTGAACACTTGGCCCTATGTCTCTACCTTGAGAACCCCTTGGAATATTGTCCTCATCTTGCAGTCTTGAGAATCCACTAGAATACTGTTCACTGGAACTCTGTTCCCATCCTATAGCCCCGAACCTACAAGAACACTATTCCTGCCCTTAATCCTTCAGAACTTACTGGAACTGTGTTTTCAGCCTTGAGAGTTTACACAAACATTGTCTTTACCCTATAACCTTGAGAACACTCAGAATCAGTTAGAAAATATTCCTTTTGAAACAAATTCGAGAACCACATTGGCAATGTGAACCCTCCAGAACTCTGTCCCCACCCTAAAGTCTCAAGAATCCACTAGAACACAGTCCCTGCCCTACAGTTTTGAGAACCCTCTAGTACTCTGTCTTTACACTATAGCCTTGAGAACCCACTACAACACTTTCCACACCCTATAGCCTTGAGAACCCCTTACACCATTGTTTTTGCCCTTCAATCTTGAGAATCCTTTAGACCATTGTCTTTACACCACACCCTTGAAAACCAGCCACTGCCCTTATCCTGAGACTTGAGAATGAATGTGTGTAGACACCGTCTAGTCCTACAGCTTTGAGAACTCTCTGGAACACTGTTCTTATGCTGAGGCCTCGAAGACACACTAGAACAACACCTTATTCTACCGTTTGAGAACACTCTAGAAAATTGACCCTATCTTACAAATTTTAGAAACTCTTAGAACACTATTTCTGTCCTGCAGCCCATAAAATATTCTAGAAAAATATCTTACAGCCATGAAGAACTTCTAGAATGCTGTCTAATAAGAATTCAATGCCCAACAGTTCTGAGAGTCCTCAAGTGTGCTGTTCTAGAAGGTTCTCAGGCTTTAGGAAGAAGGTTCTAGAACATAGGTCTTCAACCCTACTCCGGGGGACCCGCTGTCCTGCAGAGTTCAGCTCCAACCCTAATCAAACACACTTGAAGCACTTAATCAAGGTCTTCAGGGTCACTTGAAAAGTCACAGGCCAGGTATGCTGGGTTGAAGACCTATGTTCTGGAACCTGCTTCCTATAGCCTAAAAACCATCTATTTTTAACAGCCCTTTAGAACCCTTTGAAAATTGTCCTCAACCAACAGTCTAGACAGCCTTTTAGAACACTATCCTTCATCCTACAGTTCTGAGACCTTCTAGAGCACTATACCTGTCCAACAGCACTAAGCAACATAAGGCATGCTACAGAGATCTAAAGACTTCTGCTTGTACACTACTATTTTTCATTAAATTTTACATTAACATTGAGGCAGAAAAAGTGTTCTAAAGGATTCCCAATCCTGCATGGCAGAAACCCTGTTTTCAGAGCATATATTCACATTTTAACCTTAGGGAGCCACTGTAGCTGAGTAGTTGTCTAGATCTCTAACTTTATTGTGACTACTGATCTACTGGGTGTAGAACATCTAGGCCCGGTTTCACAGACAGGGCTTAGACTAAGCCAGGATTAGGAAATAGTTTAATTAGGACATTTGAGTAATTTTTATAAACATGACTTATTAAAAAACATTACTGGTGTGGATCTTGAGACAAAACAAAGGCACTGATATATTTAAAGATCAGTCAATGCAAGTTTCTTTCAGTTGAAACAGCTCAGACTTACATTTTAGTCTGGGACTAGGCTTAAGCCTTGCCTGTGAAACCAGGGGCTAAAATCTTAAATTAGAATCTTCATGTAAAGAAGAGCATTTAGTAAGAATGTAAGAAGCAGGGAAGAGGAATGACACAGTCTCCAGACATATTTAATTACATTTTGAACTTGAGTGCCATGTTTTTAGAATGCTGTGTAATGTGCAAGTTACTGTAAGAGATGCGAGACACAAATACAATAGTCAAAGATGTCCATCTAATGCATATTTACATAGAAAATCAATGGAAAAGCAGCACAGTGAAATGCAAAATTATTTTCTGTGAATGGCACTTTACATGTGGACTTACAAACCAGATTGCCGAATAGGTTATGAAGTAACTACACAACTATCCAGAACAAACCAACCATGCAGGAGTAATATGAAAGAAAACGAAGAGATGTGGAAATAAATCAGGAGCTCAGACTGAAATGAAAGACAGGTGCAGTGAACAGATACAGAACCTCAATTTAAGCTCCATTTGCCTGCTGTGTTTGAGGTTCAGAATCGCTGAGGTTGCATTAATGTGTGTTTTCGTAACTGTAATTGTTTGGTTGTTTGCTTGTGTGTGTATTGCACTCACATTCTGTTTGCCCACTATGTTATGGAAGGGAAGTTCAGGGCTCCATGTTCCCTCCGTGAAGGAAGTGTTAGAGGTTCTGTGATCTGATTGGTTGGTGGAATCTCTCATGATGTCCTCCGGGAGCGTGAGTAAGCTCTCCTCTGGCTGCTTGATCAGGAAGGTCTCGATGTTATGCCTGCGCAGGAAGTCATTACGGTCCTTACCGTGACCCTCCTCCACCTCATAATCGCCGTTCAGACAGTCTAGAGCCGCTTTAGAGATGTGGATCCTCCTGAGGGGGTCGAAATTAACTACAGATTCATCTCACACATCCAAAACAAAACACCTTTTTCAAAATGAGAATAAACAAAAACTCAATTAATTTCCTCCCACACAATTACACAAGAGGGGGAGGTGTCCATAAAATATCTCTTTTCCATCACAGTTGAGCATATTTGAGGGCTAATGGATAATCCCACTGTACTTCCTTTACTTTTTAATCACCAAAGAGAGCTTTTGTGTGCACATGTGTGTGTGTGTATCTTACCCAGGTATTCCCCCTGACTCCAGTTTGTTGGCTATGTCGACATCCCAAGACCAGACGTCAAACTGCCATTTCCGCAAACCAAGAACTCCGCATAGAACCGAGCCAGAGTGGATGCCAATCCGCATGTCTATGTCATGCTTTGTACGTGAGCGCACATACCTAAACATACAAACACAAAAAGGTTAGGATGGATAGCTAGCTAGCTGTGTTGCAGTTCTGTAATGGTGCCACCTAAACAACTGTTGAGCTAGAGAAGTCACACTGGGTTTATAGGCAAGTTGAAATACACATCATACTATTACTCCTGAACGGGGTAACAGGCAGAAGTAAGTGGCTGTTTATAAAAAGTGGAATCGAGGTCATACTGTCACTGCTGTGTGTGTGTGTGTGTGTCTTGAGTGGTAGTGTGAGTGCTGTGATATCTAACAGCACGCACACTAGTGCAGCACACACATACACACCTGCTGAACAAGAGCCTCTCATCTGCTATCTAGCCTCTATTAAGGGTCAACAGGACTGGTCTAGTGGCCTCTCTCTCTCTGTCATTCATTCACTCACTTTACCTTACTACAGACATACCATAAACTTCCAATGTTTTAAAATAATGCCAATAATACCTAATACAGACTGACTCTAATGCAACCTGTGAGGCAGATATTAATGTCTCATTTTTTGCATTGCTTTGCCCAATTTGGCAACATGTAGGAAAGAAGCACTGTTTTCATCACCAATTGATATGACTTTCTTCAGTGGAACACAAAAATGTTGTTGTTTGAATAGCTTGGGGAGTGGAGCTGTCAAGCTTCGAAAAGTTCCATAAATGTATCTTAAAAATAGTCCATATAACAAATGCACATTTGATAGCTTCTCCAGCCATACAACAGCTTTGTGTGCAGCAAACACATGAAAGTCTTTATTCACTGACAATCTTCTGTTCCAGTGGGCCAGTTACCACTAGGATTATTGAGTCATTGAGCTGAACTCGAGAAGATCAGCCTGATTCATGATTCGAATCATTTAGACAAGCTTTGTGAACTTGATCAACTGATTCTTAGACAAGATCTGACTCAAGAGAATGATTCAATTACACATTGGACATTATTACTACTCTCAGAACAGTTACAGTATGGTGAATGTCAAGATGAAAATCAGTAGCTGCGTTTCCATTACCCTTCAAATTGCACAAATTTAAATTGCGAATTGAAAATACGGCCAGTGGAAAATGTCAATTTCACAAAAACTCCAATATATCGCAAAAAAGTCTTTTCGGAAAAAGAATATTATTTCGCAAAACTGCATTGGAAACAGTTTTTCCGAATTTACAGGTCACCTGGCGTACGGAAAAATCACATCTTATGTATATTTAATGCTTGGTCACACGTCTGTGGCACATCACGGCTCCGACACGGCCGTATTAATCCTTTAATTAAAAATAATGGCTAGTGCGGTGGCTGCAATATATGTAAGCCTACCAACATCCGTCGCCTTGACTTATCGTGAGAGGAAAAAATTTAATTTTTGTTGCATAACATCGATTAATGGAAACGCGGTCATTTCGCAATATTTTTTATCAACATTTCTAAAATATCGCAAAAGTTTTGCACAAATCTGTAATGGAAACAGCTAGTGAATGGCTTAAATTTTGGTCTGTTCACCACAAAGAGTTATAGTATGGTTTCAGAAGATGTGAAATATAGTGCATGAGTCATATGAATCACTGTTAAGATGGTTTTCGACATTTTGGAGCTTGAATGGCCCCATTCTTTACTCACATTCAATAAATTAAATAGAATGGAAAATCTTCAGAAATGTGTTCCATGTAAAGAAGAAAGCTGTACAGGTTCGGAAAGCTATTAAACTGAGAAAACAATGTCAATTTAGTACTTAAATGTGTATCCTGAGAACTAGGATATTATATCCACATTAATTTTCTAGATATATACTCTGCTATGTCAACACTTGTTTCATTTGTGTCTATTTAAGCAATAAAATTTCTCAGCAGTCTGGTCAATAACCTGAGCAATAAAATCTTGCTCTTGGAACATTACATGCTTACTGAAACACTGAATCACTTATTTAGTGTTGGCTGGCAGTATAAAACATGAAATGTTCCATTACCTGATGGTTTTGATCATGCTGAGACCCATCTCAACACAGCAGTGGGCATGATCTGGTCGAGGCTCGGGAAGGCCAGAAACACAATAATAACAATCCCCTAGTATCTTGATCCTCAGGCAATGATGCTCCTGAGAAGAAAAGGAGAAGACATTTTTACATTTAATATGTCAAACTGTCAACAATATTTTTATTTAATACAACTGAATCAATCAAAATAAATCAAGTTATCCCAATAAAAGTAATTAAGGGTCAGATCGGGTAGAAATAGCTGCTTAAGATAACAATTGCAGAGTTTCACATTTTACAGTGTGTGAGAGGGCTATATGAGGGTTTGAGCATTTATAACCGTAATTGCTCTACAATTTCCACTGCAGTCTCTATCTGTTGTAGTTATCTCTCAGCCTGCCAGGTTTTTGTGTAGAGTTCAGAGAGGGTGGTAATTATAAGGCCGCCACTCACTCATTCGGTCTCTCTGAGATCCATTACTCATGCCTACTGCCGTATTAATGTCTTTTCACAGCTCAGTAAACGGCTGTATGGAAACAAAGAGTCGTTGCGCCTGTAACAGTCATTTGTCAATCGCTAAAAACACCACCTACAGCTCGATTAGCTCTGGACTGACTCATGATAGCATGTTTGAAGCACTAGTGCTAATCTGCAGGCTAAGTGCTGCAGGCTAAGTGAATGCCTTTTACATAATCAATACCAAACCGTGGGCCAATTTAATGGATATAAACACAGAAACTAGCATTAAATGCTAGTGTAACAACACACTTCATACTCAAAAAATTACCAATTAAATTAAACGTGAACCTGCTCTTAGTTGGATTGAGCCTTACAGAAAAAGTACTGTGGTAGTACATTGATGGTGTCAGATGGTAATACCATGGTATTTTTATATATACACACACAACTGTTCAAAAGTTTGTGGTCGGTAATATTTAATGTTTTTGAAAGAAAGTCTCTTATTTATTTGATCAAAATAGAGAAAAAAATAGTAGTATTCTAAAATATTATCACTAATAAAAAAATCTCTTTTTTGATCTATTTTAAAATGTCATTTATTCCTGTGATGGCAAAGCTTATAAGCAATCATTACTCAAATCTTCAGTGTCACGTGATTCTTCAGAAATCATTCTAATATTCTGATTTGATGTTCAAGAAACATTTCTGATTATTAAAAATGTTAAACAGTTGTGCTGCTTAATATTTTTTATAATACTTTTTTCCAGGATTCTCTGAACAGAAAATTCTAAAGAACAACATTTATTTGAAATAGAAATTCTAAGGCATTATAAATATCTTTACTGTCAATTTTGATCAATTTAATGCACACTTGCTAAATAAAAGTATTCATTTCTTTAAAAAAATATATATTTTTGAATGGTAGTGTACGATTAGTAGCAAATGATTACCATATTCATATTATTCACAGATTTCTGTAGGTCAAATGTTAGCGCTTGCTGCTAGCAAAATCAAGGTCATGGATTTGTTTCCAAGGGAACCAGACACACTGATAACATAATATAGTACTCCAACATACAGTACTTCAATGCATATCATGGCATATATCTAAAAAACATGGTATTTCCATGGCACAAGTCTAAAAAATATACCAACGTTTGTCAGATGCTTAGTGTTTCTTAATGGGTTAATGTACATTTCCCATTAGGCAATGTGAGGCTGTAGAAGAAAAAAAAAAAAGAGTCAGGAAGAAACAGACAGCAAGAGAGCGAGACAGATTTCTAGAAGATAATGCTACTGTAAGACAGGATCATCAGAGTTCAAAATGTTGTAAGGATGTGGCATGACGCAAGCAATCAAAACCATTACATCTGTAAATGTTGAACATGACAGCTCAACTGTACAGTTAACCAGTACAGCACTAACCATATACATGTGACATCTCTGAATAAACATGCCATTAGAAGAGAAAATGAATACTGCTCATCACGATAAACACTGCTGCAAAATTTAATACAACACCATGCCTGCTCGCATGAGTGCGACTGCAGATTCACACAAACACGCGCGAGGACACGAGGAAATTTAAATATGACATACTGCTACAACTACAAGCACACATATGCCACATTTGAATATCTGCATTATGCATCAGCAAGCCACTTCATGGTTGGTTAATCTCCAATGATTATTGTACTGACTCATGAATAAGATTATTGGAGAGTTGCAGCACGAGGATGGAGTTTAACATTCTTCATAATGCATTTATTTCCTCCTCCAGTCTGAGCAACAGAACAAAAAACACATTTGTTAAATCAATCTGCCTGTATAAATGTAAGTAATGTTGTTCTTTCTTCCAAGGGCAGCTATCAAGATTTGCACTAGCTGTTGACAGTTGTACCCTTGCGCTAACACATACAAACACTCATATATCAATGTCATTAATGTTGGGGACGCAGGCACAACATTTTTATTTATGTGACTTTTGCAACAAGCATTTACCACATCAGTGCACTGCAGGACATGAGGGAGGGTGAGCCGGCACATATTTCAACCTCCTCTGTACTCTAACTGAACTCAGCTTATCTGGTGCCACTATAAACGCTAAGCCAAGATACGCTGGCACTGCCCTTGGAGCACAAACATAACACTTCTCTTTGTTTCACACATCCTGCATCAAATATGTGCAAGGGAAGCAGGAGCGTAACTGCAATTTTCTGAGGCAAACAGCGCTGACTTATGTGAATAAAGCACTAAAATAAGCCTAATTTACATAGAAAGGTGTGCTGAATGACAATGACTTAAAGGGATAGTTTGCCAAAAATGAAAATTGTCATCATTTACTCACCCTCAAGTTGTTCCAAATCTGTATAGCTTTCTCAAGAAGACAGTCTGTTTGTTTTTTTGTTCATACAATACAAGTCAACTGGGGTTGTTTTGAACCCCCACTGACTTAAATTGTATGCACAAAAACAGTTCTTTAAAATATCTTCTTTTGTGTCCCACAGAAGAAAGAAAGTCATACAAATACAGTGCGATAAATAAGTGAAATATGGATTAGAGGAGGATAAGATACAAGTTTGTGAACAAGATCTGAGTTTTTGGGCTGAAATGCAAAGTGGATCAACTATTAAGTGAATTTGGTTTAGAGTATTTAATTTAATAATGGCCATTAATGAAAATGGTTATCTGGAGAGGGCCATTGATAATTATTATGAAATCTAATCAACTTAAGAAGAGGGACCGCATTTCCCTCCTAATGGTAGTTCATTTACACAGAACCCAAACCTCAAGGAGTTACTAAATGTTCAAATCATTGGTATTTAGTCTATAGAATAGAACAGAAAATGCTGTTTGATTTCCATTAAGCCCAACAAACATCTGTTTTTTTGAACAATGGTGAGTAGTTCACTCCATATTTATGCTTCAGACAAACCTATATTGCAAAAGACTGTCGATTAATTGATTTACAGTGCATTTTCACTGTATTTTCTCTGTACATTATAAGCTCTGAAATGAATATGTACTGCAAACATGAGATGTAACGCCTAAGTAGAAGAACTCCTCAACTTAAAAGTGCTAACTGATTTAAATGTCAAGGTAACCTTCTTACAGAACCATCAGCATTTCATGGCAACACTTGGATATCAAACAAACAATATTAAATATACATGAGCCAGAGGCTAATTGTGATATCCAAGATACAAACAGCATGACTTAAATCATTTTCAACTGCTATTTCAAGGACTATTACATGTTATACCTCAAATGACACTGTGATGTGGCTTGCAGATTGTCATGTATGCGTGTTAGGTCACTTACGTGTGCCAGTCGGTCAAAGCGTGCAAAGAGTTCGTTGAGCATTCGAACGAGTTCCTGAGCGGAGAGTGTGGTGGAAAGATTGGTGAAGCCCTTCACATCAGCAAAGAGAATACTGCACAAAACACATGCACATAGATAAGATGGAAAAATCATAGCATTTTCCCCAAACATTTTATAGCCAATTAGTTTTAATGTGAGATAAAAAGGCAAAACTTCATAAATGTACAAACTAATTGTACTAATAAGTTTAAATATACTAGCTATGCAAACTACGCTACTGTTAAAATATTTGGGGTTAGTACGTTTTTTTTTTAAATGCATTAAATTGATCAAAAGTGACAGTAAGAACATTTATAATGTCACAAAAGATTTCTAACTCAAATAAATACTGTTCTTTAAAAAAAACAAAAACAAAAAAAAACAGCTTCAACAAAAATGTCAAGCAGTACAATTGTTTTCAACATTGATAATTTTGAGAAACGTTTCTTGAGCATATTGATTGAATGATTTCTGAAGGATCATGTGACACTGAAGACTGGAGTAATGATGCTGATAATTCAGCTTTGCTATTATAAGAATAAATTCTATTTTAAAATACAGTAAAATAGAAAACAGTTGTTTAAAATTGTAATAATATTTTAAAAATTCTGTTCTTACTGTATTTCTGATCCAATAAATGCAACCTTGATAAGCAAGTGATGCCTTTCAAAAACATTAAAAAAAATCTTACTGACTCTAAACATTTGAACAGTAGTGTCACTACACACATATCAAACAGACTACAGAAATTATGCTGTGGAACATGCCATTTTTATACATTCCTGTATGAAGGGATTTCATGTTAAGAACAGAAAAAACAAC
Organism: Spinibarbus caldwelli; assembly: GCA_039654775.1. Classification (NCBI taxonomy): domain Eukaryota; kingdom Metazoa; phylum Chordata; class Actinopteri; order Cypriniformes; family Cyprinidae; genus Spinibarbus; species Spinibarbus caldwelli. The sequence goes on from CM077235.1 coordinate 28,561,451, forward strand.
ATTAATGACAGATTAATGACAGTACATGTATTCTGTCTGTGATCATTCAGAATACATTTATGGTACATACATATACACACACACACATATATATATATATATATATATATATATATATATATATATATATATATATATATATATATATAAAACACAATTTAGTAAATACTGTAAAAATAAGGGTAGGCCATTAAAAAGGGCCAAACTGGCTTCATTTTGACTCAAATGGCCATGAACTGCCATTTTTGGGGCCAGTCAGTGCCTATTTGGTGCTCTTATGGTGATTGACTGTGCTGTACTGGGCTACTTGTTTGGGTTATAAAAGAGAGTGACTCAGCTATAATCAAGGATGACTGAGCCATAACGGCGGGTGACTGAGCCGGAACGGCGGGCGACCGAGCCTTAATGGCGGATGACTGATTCAATTCCATTTGACTCTCTTCTATTCTATTCATGATGACTGTACCACAATGGAATAAATTACCTCACGTTCTCATAGCGGTGAATGTAGATACGGTGAAACTGGTGCTGTAGGGTCTCGTCCTCCACGTTGGTCATGTCGTTAATCATCTCCAGCACTACAAAGCGTGGCAGCACCGACAAGACCAGACGCTCCTAATACAGGTGCAGCATGGGTAATGTGCTTCATTAAACATGGACTTAAATCATTCAGTCACTGAATGCACACTTACACACACAAAAACATAATTTTCATATTATACACATCGAATCCCTTTGAGTTTCAACCAATTCAACTAGTTTACCAGTCTTATCTTTAAACTACTTTACAAATAATAAGGTAGAATTTCATTAGGAAACTTTTTTTTTTTGCATTATTTTGTATTTATCCCCACACATTAATATGATACAGTTTCCTTTTACTGCAATAACAGCTTCAAGTCATTTTTATCCAGTGTTAGTTCCCTTAACGGTTCACCAGTCAATCAAATATCCCCAGGCATCCAGCACACAGGGCTAAATATAAATGCATAACAGTATCTAACATAATTTCCCAAAAACTGAAATGCATTTATAATTCAGTACAATGTGAGAATAAAGAGTATGAATGCTTTTACAAAACACTGCAAAGAACGATGTCTGCAAAATACGATAAAGCTGAAGTGTGTAATTTTTAAATCACTAAAAGTAATTGCAAAAATAATGTTTTCAAACAGATTAGCCAAACAGTTCTCAGGCTTCAATTGGTTGGACTCGAAAACCATGCCGTTGGTTGAGTCACTATTGTTGCATTGGGCTGGTCAGTTGCATAAAGAAACAGCAATCACAGCATTTACACTTTTTGGGAGAAATATAACTAACAGCTGCCTCTCCATATTAGGTTTGCTGAGGTAGGAGAAAGTATTTTCAAATAGCAAAAAATTACACACCTCAGCTATAATTCACCTCTGTGACGCTACATGGATAAAGAGCTGGTACTGCAAATATGAATTCAACAAGCCAGAAGTTTGTACTCTCACCACTGGCTGGGCTAAAAGCAGGAGAAATTTGGATAGATGGACATACAAAAGAAGAGGAAATGCAAGCACACACACACACACACACAGCGGTACCAGCATGGGCTCCACTTGACTGGCAAATAAAACCCACTTCAGCAAACAGCCGGAGAGCTCTCAGAGAAAGAGATGGGTTTGGGGAGGAGGGAGATGGAGAGAGATTCCCTAAGGAGTCTCGGAACCTTTCTACACTAGCCTTCTGCCCCCATGAGACGCTGTTCTCATCTTTAAATCAATTACTCTCACCCACTGCGGCCCATTGGTGGTAAAGGAGTGTGATATCGCAACATTACGTTTGTGCATGAGTGTGCACACACTTTTAAAAGGTTGGGGTCAGTATGATTTTTTTGGAAAGGAACTGAATATTTTTCCTCAGCAAGAAGGTATTAAACTGATCAAAAGTGACAGTAAAAACATTCATACTGTTACAAAATATTTCTATTTCAAATAAAGGTTGTTCCTTTGAACTATTTTCAAAGAATCCTGAAAAATTGTTTCACATTTTCAATAAAAATATCAAGCAGCACAACTGTTTTTACATTGACAATAATAATAAATGTTATTATCAATGAGGATCATGTGACACTGAAGACTGGAGTAACTGCTGCTGAAAATTCAGTTTTGCCATCACAGAAATAAATTACATTTTCATATATACTCAAATAGAAAACAGTTGTTTTAAATTATAAATATTATTTCAAAATATTACTGTTTTTTTGTGTGTTTGTAATCAAACAAAAGAAGCCTTGTTGAGCAAAAGACACTTCTTTCAAAATCACAAAATAATCATACCAACCCCAAACTTCTGAACGAAAGTTGTACATGTATGTACTTCTATAGAACGGTCTTTTTTTACTTTTCTTTGTGTAGTGTTGCACAACCCTTCACCATAAACAAAAATTTACCATGGAAACTACCTTTCTGCCAAAACGCCCAATGCAATGATGGCTACTACTGTAAAATCATAAGAATAGTTGAATTTCTTTTTTGATGGCAGTGGCCAATATAATGCTAATATAAAACAGAATTCAAGCAAATTCATAGCAAAAACTTATACAACTATTTATTTAAAATTAAAACCAGAAATGGTTTACCCTTCACTGACAAAGCTGTCAGTAGAATAAACATTTCTGTTAACTGATCCAAAAGACAGTAACCAAAATTGTCAAATATTGGCTGATTAATTGACGAGTATGACAGATACATGTCTATCACTTAGAGTAACTGTATTTTGCCAGAAAGTAAGAAAGCATTGCAATTTGTTGAAGAAGTTGTTTTGTTTAGCACACATATAGTATACATACACTTCCTAAAGCATCCTAAAGCATGTGGGCCACAAACATGTGTCACGTGAGTGTGTGTGAAGGAAACTTTTAAAGTTTGCGAACACTAACCTGTCGCTGGTTCTCGGTCTCCAGGCGGAGACGTGCCTCGATGCACCTGCGTGTCTCCAGAAAGGCCTGTCGCTGGGCGCGGTCTGACAGGTAGCTGATAAACATCCCTGCAGTGTTTATACATAAGAACAGCAGCACCTGAGCTAACAGCTGAAAAGAAAGAGAAGAAAAACAGAGAATTTTACCAACCTTAAGCAATTAGAGTGCTAAACTGCAGGTGAAACTACTCTATATCCATTTATCAGCTGTATATGACAGTATGTGGAATTTTACACTGGAAACTTGAACATAAAAACAGCATAAACTCTGTCCAAAAGTAATATTTTGGTATTTGGCATTATTACAATGGGATAATTTTGCTGTTTGCTGTTCATTGTGTCACTGCCAGCATTATCGTGCAAGATGAACCTGCACAGTGACTCTGCATCACATAACATGCAGAGAAAGTGCGATTTTGTCCCTAATATTTTAATTTTGGTAGATTAATTAAAGAATATTTCCTTATTTAGCAGATATCAGCCACTGCCAAGTAAGTTTACTTACTCGCCAAAGGCTTTTTTTTTTCTTTTGCATTTGGCAAGTGTAAATTCTAGACACTGAGCATAAGCATACAAGAGAAAACTACTTAAATGCTTATTTTAATTTAAACACAATACTATTCCCTAGGAGACAGAAGCTAAATGTCATCTTTCTCTCTATTTCACACAAACACACACAGAGACACACATGCACATGCATAATTGCACATTAACGTGGAATTAATAAATGTCAGTCATATACTGGAGGCAGAGTACAATATTTTACAGTTACTAAGAATGCTATTATTTTACATGTACTCATTTAAAAGCAGAAGCAAAGAGATTTTAAAAACTGTCTTTTGTGTTTTCAGGTCTAATTATTGAACTGTTAACTGTATCACGATTTAGATTCACTGTGATTTTCTTATGATAAATCTGTCAAAATATTTTGAGTCTATATAAAGCTAAAACCATGCTGATTTTCCATTGCTGGTTTCTGTCTTTCTTGTATATTTTATGTACAACTACATTAGAACTGAACAAACAAAATCACATTTACAAACATGTCACTTACTTCAAGTGATTTGCATGTTTTAGCTTGAAAAAAACATGAATTAGCCTTTAGGCAACAGCTTAGCTGTTCTCCTACCATGCATTTCCTATTGGTTTCCATTTTCTGATTGGCTTACCATAGCCCAGTGGAAACCAAGCAAACAAAACAAAGGACTCATCCAGCCCATCCACTAGGGATTGATGCCAAATCTTAATGTATTGAATCTGGATTGAAACAGTTAGCCCTCTGAAATCAATAAGATATCTAATATACTGACTTTCTAATAAATGTAGACACATTTTCACAAAAGACTGACAGTTAGGCCACCAAAAAACAACAACAACATGAATAAAGCCTTCCAAAATTGTAATCTCCAGCATGATTGGCTGACTACTATGAAATTTCTAGGGCTCAATAGAGTGAATCTGTTGTATTTACAAGGTACAATTAGTGTCTAATTAGGCTGTTTCGATTTTATACTAAGACCATATACAACAAAACAGTCACCAACATCATAAGATACACTCTATGTGTTTTTCCAGTAAAGTAGCCACCGAGGCATAGCAAATAAGTTATACACAAAGAGGTGCATATTTATATTTAGACATTGGAACAAACACTGTTAGTTTACTGCATTTGGAACATATACTGTCATGCCTCTCAGAGGAATCCAAAAATACACGTTTTACCAAACATGTCGTGAAATCTCCGGAGAGTATGATGTAACCACCTGCAATCATTAACACTTTAAAACAATCACTGCACAAACATGTTTAAGCATGTCTCCACACCTATTACTACAAAAGCCTCATAGGCATTTGTGTGTGCGTGTATGTGTGCGCGTCTGTGAGACACATCCTTCATGGGAATATAAATTTTCTGACTGATTAAGGAACCCCCCATCCTTTACAGTTTCAGTTACTTCAGTTTTTTTGTCCCGCGGGGGCATGAAAGGGCTGCCATTTCATACAGAGGCCCTAATTAATACAACCCCTCCAGTACACACATACACACACACAGCAGAATTAATGCAGTAAACATTATCAACATTCAAGAATCAAGCTAGCATGCAAATTGACTAAAATATGACTTTTAATTATTGTAATCGTTGCTGTTTGTAATTGTAAATGATATTTACAAACACATAAACAACACCAGCATGCACTTTAGCAATGTGTGTGCGTAATATATACAATAGTACACATACAGAGGTCAGTGATGTGGACAGTTTTAATAGGAAAGCTCATTATTTCAGACTTTTCCTATTCAAATCACTGACCTTAAAAAACATCATCTCACATGGCACAAATCCCTCTCCACATATGAAAACATGAACAGCCTACAAACTAATGAAGATTTGCGTGTTTCTTTGAATATTACTCTTAACTATAGGAAATAAACAACAGATGGTCAGTTATTCTTTTTAGCTTTACATTTATCTACAGTAAAGGAATTTTCCCAATGTCATTTTAATACATTTTAAGTCAGTTACCCACAGGTGTAGTTCATCACAGTAATTATGGCTATGATCCACTAATATTTAACAAATAGAAAGTGTGATAATAATGATGAACAATGTATTTTTTAAGCATAAGAAATGTCTGTTTGTGAAATGTTTTTGCATAAAACGTATGGAGTCCTGTTTCTGCCTCAGAATAAAAAGCTATCTGTGAGAAAGTTTAAAATAAACTTTTTTTGAGGTATAAATTTGCAATTATGAGAAATAAGATCAAAATAATTGTGAGATATAAGGCTCAATTATGAGAACCAGTCCCAATTGTGAGATGCAAAATCATAATTATAAGAAATACTCCCTAATGTGAGATATGGAATTGCAACTGTGAAATATAAAGGTGCAATTATGAGAACAAAAGTACCAATTGTAAAATATTAAATTCCAAATATGAGATGTAAAGCTGCAATTATGAGAAAGATATAAAGGTAAAAGTACAAGAACAGGTTTCCATAGAAAACAGTGCTTCTGCTAAATATATTTACAGTAAATGCAATTTGAAATGGCATTTTATCTATGAAATTATATTCATTCATTTCTATGAGCAGCTTATATATGAACATATGTTCCACTGTACATTTCATAGTGTGTGTGTGTGTCCATCAGCTAAACACAGCAGGAGACTTAACAGAACAAATCTGACTGTACAGTTAAATCACTGATTTCTAAATGAATACTTCAAACCAGACAAGCACACACAAACACAGTGCACTTCAACTATAGTCTTTAACACCATAATTATCTCAGCAAAGTACAGTGATATCCGTCAGCATGCAGCAGAAATCGTTAAGAGTGATTGACTCCTATTGACTGCAGCAAATTTTAAAAAAAATTCAAAATAACAACTGCATAGTGGCTCGTAGACCAACAGATCTAATGAAACTGTTAATATCAACATTGTATTCCAGCCAGAGAGTCTTCACCATGCTGAGAAGCCGAACTGAGATTTAATTAACACTCCATTTAATTACTGGGGTTGATTACAGTTGTAAAATGCTGCCTCTGAGATTTCCAATAGATGGCCTGCTGTCCACTGATAATTCAGCTGGTGAGCAAAAACATTACAATGCCCAAATGATAAACTTTGAAATTAAAATTTGAAATTTGTTTTTTTTTTTAGAAGTGATGTACTGCAGCCAGTCTCCATTGAGCATCTTAGCTATAGCAAATGCACTGTGGGAATATGTAGCTGCATTTTCAGTGTTGCTCACTGTACCTCTCGGCAGCTCTGATATTGAAAGAACAGTTCACCCAAAAAAAAAAAAAAAATTGCTGAAAGTTTACACACCCTCAGGCCATCCAAGAAGTAGATCAGTTTGTTTCTTCATCGCAACAGATTTGGAAAAATTTAGCATTAGATCACTTGCACACCAATGGATCCTCTGCAGTGAATGGGTGCAGTCAGAATGAGAGTCGAAACAGCTGATAAAAACATCACAATAATCCACAAGTAATGCACACGACTCCATTCCATCAATTAACGTCTTGTTAAGTGAAAAGCAGAGTGTTTTTAAGAAACAAATACATCAAGGCATTTTTAACTTGAAACTTTCACTTTTAGATTTCCATAATCCAAAATATTGCTTCCTCCAGCAAAGTTCAGCCCCTCATCTAACATCAAAATCCACTGACACACGATTAGAACTGTTTCGGATTATTTCCACTTGTAAGCCGTGCTTGATTTGTGCAAATTTCTCTCCTGATATAGATAGTTTACTGGAAAAATCAATATTATAGATAGAAGTCTCATATTTTAGCCATGAAGCTATGGTTTTAAGTTAAAAATGTCTTAACAATGGATTTATTTTTTACAAACAAACAACTTTTTGCTTCATAAGACATTATCTAATATATTGGAATCGTGTTTATATCAGTTGTTTGGACTCTCATTCTGACGACACCCATTCAGTGCAGAAGATCCATTGGTGAGCAAGTGATGTAATGCTAAATTCCCCCAAATATGTTCTTATGAAGAAGCAAACTCCTTAGATGTGAGGTGAGTGTGAGTAAACTTATAGCAAATTTTCATTTTTGGATGAACTACTCCTTTAAACCCCACAACCTTTTCCTCTGACAGCCGAGACCTTTAAGTGCTATACAGAAGAATTGTTGCACCTAGAGCACTTTTACATATTTTATTCCCAGCACTTTTCACTGATGTGGTCAGGGTTAATCACAATCTATTTTAAATGACTGTAATGGTCAGAGTAGATACTATATGCTGTATTTTGATGTGAAACAGTGCGTTTAATATTTTGGCATTTTTATTCCACTGGCAATTTGCTGAGAGATGTATTTTTATAAGGTTACTAACTGACACCCAAGCACACTACAGCATTTTGATCAGGTGTTGATTTTATTATTATATTAACACAACAGTATTTAGATTCATTTTGAACAGTGGAGTCTACTTCTATCCATCACAGTCTCATTGTCGTGTCAAATTAAATATTACTGAGCTCTATTATGAAGCCAAAAACTCACCACTGCATTTCCATTCTGGCTTTCTGCCATTTCTTTCATGTAAAAACAGGACGATCCAGCTTTCTCACTGAAAGCTGTTGAGGTCTGTCTCAGACATTTTCCCTAATCAAACCTGATGCATTGGACCGTTACCTACTAATCCTGTCCATATTGCCCTCCACAGTGTAATACTGATCTCAAGACAACTTTACACTATCATTGTTAGCAGCAGCCGATTGTTCTGAAGGTTTTGATTACACGGCAGGACCATCTACAGTGTCAGCGTTCAAGTGCTAGATTGAAAGATGCATTATTAATCACTCAGACATAAAAACATTTAATTGACCAGGCAGCCTGCTGTTATTGATCTCTGTACATGTGTGAAAATCTACATGAGAAAAAAGGACCATAAATGTGTTCTGTGTGCTCACTGTACACATACAGTCATGTTTCTGCACGTAGCACTGGCTACTGTGTCATAGGCTTTGCTAGACCCCATTTATTTCATCTAAGCCCCCCCAAAAATCTGCACTGAATTCAGTCTTCTTAAAAATCTGTGATCTCTTTCTTCACATTTGCTGAAAACAGCGGCTGCAGCAAGCTGTCTGAATTATTTCACTCCGAATCCTCCCCTTAAACTAAGCTTTGTTATATTAAGTATCATCTTTCCCTCAAGTCAATGGCAGATCACGGCATATGTAGGGCAGCAATGTTCGGCACGGCCACGGAGTGCTGCCCCCACAAACTGTGCTCTACTTCTCTATTACTTTCTGTTCCACAAATCAAAATGCAACAAAAGATGTTAACTTTACTTATATAGTTATATAAAAAAATATTTGCATATATATTTTTAAAAAATCTGGATTTCATTGCATTAGATACAAAATATTGAACCAAGTCATATTTGCGAACAAATGATGCCAGAGCTTTTCTCTGAACTAACATCACGTTTTTGATGTTTTTAATTATTTTTAACCAATTGCTCTCAAGGGATGTGTGAATGTATATTATATATATATATATATATATATATATATATATATATATATATACACACACACACACACACACACACACACACGCACGCACACACACACTCACCGGTACACCTGTTCAACTGCTTGGTAACACAAATTGCTAATCAGCCAATCACATGGCAGCAACTCAATGCATTTAGGCATCTAGATGTGGTGAAGACGACTTGCTGAAGTTCAAACCGAGCATCAGAATGGGGAAGAAAGGAGATTTAAGTGAATTTGAACGTGGAATGTTTGTTGGTGCCAGACGGGCTGGTCTGGCTATTTCAAAAACTGCTGATCTACTGGGATTTTCTCGCACAACCATCTCTAGGGTTTACAGAGAATGGTCCGAAAAAGAGAAAATATCCAGTGAGCGGCAGTTGTAAGGACGAAAATGCCTTGTTCATGTCAGAGGTCAGAGGAGAAAAGGGCAGACTGGTTAGAGATGATAGAAATAACCACTCGTTACAACCAAGGTATGCAGAATACCATCTCTGAACGCACAACACGTCGAACCCTGAAGCAGATGGGCTACAGCAGCAGAAGACTACACCGGGTGCCGCTCCTGTCATCTAAGAACAGGAAACGGAGGCTACAATTCGCACAGGGTCACCAAAATTGGACAATAGAAGATTGGAAAAACGTTGCCTGGTCTGATAAATCTCAATTTCTGCTGCGACATTCAGATGGTAGGGTCAGAATTTGGCGTAAAGAACATGAAAGCATGGATCCATCCTGCCTTGGCTCAACGGTTCAGGCTGGTGGTGGTGGTGTAATGGTGTGGGGGATATTTTCTTGGCACACTTTGGGCCCCTTAGAACCAATTGAGCATCGTTTAAACACCACAGCCTACCTGAGTATTGTTGTGTGTATATATATATATATATATATATATCGCACACACACACTACTGTTCAAAAGTCTGGGGTCAGTAGGATTTTTTTTTTACATTAATTAATACTTTTATTCAGCAAGGATGCATTAAATTGAACAAAAGTGACAGTAAAGACATTTACGATGCTATAAAAGATTTGTATTTCAAATAAATGCTTCTTTAAAAAAATGTCACAGTTACCACAAATATATTAAGCAGCTGTTTTCAACATTGATTATAATAAGAAATATTTATTAAGCAACAAATCAGCATTTTGGAATGATTTCTGAAGGATCATGTGACACTAAAGAGTGGAATAATAGTTGGTGAAAATTTAGCTTTATAATCGCAGGAATAAATTGCATTTATAATATACTCAAATAGAAAACAGTTATTTTAAATTGTAATAATATTTCACAATATTACTGTTTTACTGTATTTTTGATAAAATAAATGCAGCCTTGCAGTGAGCACAGAAGACTTCTTTTGAAAACATTTTTAAAAAATCTTATTAAGATGAGATATATGTGTATGTGTGGGTGTATTTATTGCCAGTCAAGCAAGATTTGAACTCACAACCTCTCGTACTGAAAGCAGGAAATACTCTTCTGACCCACATCATCACCCTGCACTTTGTCTATCGACAATCTGTCCTACAGCACACAACACTCTCACACTAATCTGGTGGAGTTTGTGAAGTGCCTTATAAATGATTGATAGAGACCCTGCAGGAGTTCCCATAAACCCAGAGAGAGCACAAGAAAGCAAGCGCATGCTAACTGACGTCCATCTTACCCAGGCACTGACGACATTCTACATACATGGCGCTAAACACCGAAGCAGGTGTGCGGTCAGGTCTGAGGGTGTGTGTGTGAGCGTGTCCTGCAGTATGAGCGAAGGAGAGGGAAACAGAGATGGGAAATGAAGAGATGCTGGCAGACAAGTGTGTGAGTCAGAGAGCCCTTCTCCATATCTCCCTCCCACGCTTGCTATTTTTACAGTCTACCTCACAGCATCTTCGACCACTGCTTGGACACACACACACACATTTTTGGGTCTGACTGGCTGAGTTTGGCTGTTTTGACATGAATCTGCATATAGACATCTGGATGTGGCCTGAATCTGTGTGTGAAAGGACACCAAACAACTCTGTCTGTCTGCCTCTCTCTGCTGTGATCACAGTGAATAATCTTTGCACACTATAATTAACTCACACGGCTTCCTGTCTCCTCACTGTTGCATGTGTCTGTGCGCTTGTTTTTGTGTACAGCACATTCGCTTGTTTGTGTACAGTGTATATATGTGTGTGTGTGTGCAGGTGAAAGCCACAAAATAACTGTAGTGCCACTATGACTCAATTTAAATGTGATATGATCACATGTGGAGTGGCATGACCTCAAGTTGTTTTGTCATTTAGAATCTCTTAGCGTCTGACAGAGAGAAAAAGAGCTGATCGGTATACAAATACATGTAACCGTGTCAACGCAATGTATAAGGGATAATTCACCTAAAAATTAAAATCATGTTAACCAAAACCTGTATGAACACTGTGGAGCGCAATAGAAGAAATTCTGAAGAACACAGGTGTCCAAACTACTTTGAAACCTATTGACTTTCATTGTAAATACAAAAACACGTTTTTCAAAATATCATCTTTTGTGTTCCACAAAATAAGTAAACGATGAACTGTTCATTTAATTGTCTTATATTTTTGTGATTTTTATTTGTTTTTGTAAATATACACAATATGTTTTTTCAAATATGCCGTTATAAATATATTGGAAGAGCTCACAGCTCTCCTCAGATATTATTGAAATGTGTAACTGACTGCAGTACTCTAATATGACTGCTTTGCCGCATTCACGAGCTCTTCTTGACATTTACTGACCTCTATAAAATTTGGACAGCAAAAACAAGCCATCAATATCAGACAGAAAAGCACGACGCAGTCTGCGACGAACGACCTTAAAATGTCACTTTCAGCACCACGTTGGATGGACAGCGACCGCTGCGCTTTGATTAAATGCCTCAAGCACTGAAAACATCCACCCGCACAAATGCACTCAAACTTGGCATGATGTAATATTGCACATTTCTCTGTCTCACCTGATTCGTGGAGATCTGCGCTCGAGGGGGCACCAGCAGCTGGAGCGCGATGTGCAGCGCGGAGGTCAACAGTCCCGCCAAGATGGCCCAGGTGAGAGGCAGCGGCAGCATACTGTAGGTGGCAAAGAGCGTGAAGAGCACGTACCCTATCCCATCCCCGAGCAAGCCGTAGCCCAGTCCCGTCGCGAGGATCTGCGTGGCCATGGCGACCCAGGTCACCGCGCCGCTGTACTGCAGGTAACCGTGCGAGCTCGTGTCCTTGCGCACCACCACCAGAGCGCAGATGACCACCTCGATGCCCGTGAAGAAGCCGAGCAGCATTCCTTTGATCGGGTCCATCGGCGTGGATGCCAGGGTCAGGTGCAGCACGAGCAGGGTCAGCTTGGTCACCACGTCCAGAATGTTCATAACCACCACCGACTTCCTTCGCTGGCCCAGGAAGTAGCGCTGGTACAGGCGCTCGAGGTCCCTGGACTTGAAGGCGTAGCGCAGCGTGGGGAAGATGACTCCGCGGTACGTGTAGCCCCAGCTCAAGAAGAAGTCGGAGTTGCTGGGCGCGCAGTCAATCTGCAGGAAACCCAGGTCGCTGCTGGAGCGCTCGGGGAAGACTTTAGTGCCGCCGTTGTTGTGCCGGTCGCTCACCGACGTCCTGCCGGCGGACTGTTTGCGCGAACCCTGCTCGTCCGGTGAGACGGGTTTCGGGCTGTGCTCGTGGATGAAGCGCTGCTCGGTGATGTGTCGCACGGCATTCTGCCACAGCAGGCGCTTCGGTCGGTTCCCGTTGTTGTTGCTGCTGGGGGTTTTGTTAATGGTGTACAGCTCCTCGCTCGCGCTGGAACAGCGAACCTCAGACAACTCCATTGTTCCCACGCCAGACGCGGTTCTATTTACCTACGCGCGTTCCCAGAACAGAGGCAGCGAAGACGAGCAGGTGTGTGCGAGGAAGAGTGAAGGCGAACCGAACGGAGAGTGGAGAACGCATCGGGACAAGCAGACTGGTCCCACGGCAGCTGCCGCTCATCATCATACGTCTTGTCCTCCGCGAACGTCAGAGCGATTCGGTCGCGCTGGATCGTGCCATTTGGCAGCGCAGCGCTACAGCATGGCATGCGCTCGCTGGCGTGCTGAAAAACAGCGCATCTTAACGCGGTCTGACGAAGAAAATGCCCCCCGTTGTCTGCGCGTATAACCCTCTGCGCTACTGCTGCAGAAGGTCTTGGTGTGGCTTGTTTCTCTTTAACGTAACCAGAGTGTACATACAAGAACGTTAAGGAGTCCTTTCCACAACGCCATTTCCACAGTCCAGTCTTTTATAATATGTGGGTCTTCTGTGGTATTTTTTCCCCTCAGGAACTCTCTCAAGGAATCTTAGTCATATCCAGAGGTGAGGTTTGGGGATGGAGGGGTGTCGAGAAGACCTTCCTCTTCGTCAGTTTTGGGGATCTCGGAGGTACCAGTCGCGAAGGATATGGAGTGCTGAAATCCAAAAATAATATCAAATAAAACAAACAAACAAACAAGCGACCATAAACAACAGAAGCGTCTGTATCAGTCAGTGAATATACCGAAGGCTTCTGTGATGTTATACAGAAGCATTCAGCGCGTCCGCGCTTGTCTGGTGGAGATGGTATTTACACTGAGCGAAAGAGAGAAAAGAGGAGGAGTGTGTATATGACTGAGTCTTCCCGACGTCACGAGCTCCTTGCCTCTTTTTCCTCCCAGCGCGCAGCTTTTGTTTCAGTCCTAAGCACCGCAGAGGAGCCCGCGCAGTCGGGACAGTGGGGGAACACAAAGAATTTAAGAACATACTTTATGTCTGCTTTCAAAAACAGAAAATAGATCAGTTTAACCAAAGTCAAAAATCAATGCTAAAAATATTATTCATTTATTATTAATAAAAAAGACATAGCCTAAATAATAGTAATAATACAATTCTCGAATATAAATGCACAGAATGTTACTTCATGGACTCCATACGTCTTTCACAAAACCCTTTTTGGTTTGACACCAGTTTATTTGAAAAATATCTCAATATCACTTAAACTAGGCTAGATGCGTCCTTACAAAGACGCATCCTAAATGATTCCAAAACAAAAAACTGCCTTTTCTGCTCTGCCTTAAGATTTGGGGCCCCTAATTATTGGAATCACTATAGAAAACAATAGAATCAGACATTACATATCTGTACCAATTTTCACTCATTTAATTAAAACTAACAAGCATAATGCTTCAGACAAAAATATTCTTTGTCCATTAGGCTAGTTTCACGTAGCTAGCTAGTTTTTAAATCTATCCACCTTTTTCTTGCAGTAAAAATGGACGCGGCCATTTGTAAATTCTATGGGTCTAACTTCTGGTCTTATTAGCATCCAGCTATTTTTAACTGTTCATTTTGCTGCTTGATACTGAAAATTGGTGTGTCTTATATTATTTTAATGTATTATCTTAATTATGAACACACTGGTTTGTAGTGCAAACAGTTTTACCGTTTACTGCACGTTTTTATTCTCCTTGTTATTTACCTGTAGCGGCTAATGAACCGGAAGTCTCACCCATAGGCTTACTTCTGCGTTGAAGAAAAAGGTGGGTATTCAATCTCAAGCACTAAGAATAGGAAGTGGGGCATTTAGAACATCGCCAGTCTCAGCAATGCAGGTGGAAATGGCGGAGTTACCTTTAGACCTCCAGAGACTTAAGTTAAAGATGGCATACTGGTGTTCTGTAAGGGGGCATGTAGAAACCCATCCAGTCAAAGATGTATTACAAAAATGTTGGGAATATGAGTATGTAAATTATAGTAGTTTTGGATGGAATGCCGATGCAGATGCTAAGAAGATAGGAATTAATGATATAAAAATAAGCTCAACGGTAGCAATACCAATAATTCCCCCTTGGCTGTTCCAAATGCCAATGGTAGATCTCCAGTTACATTTTGAAATAAACGAAAAGGAAAGGTGTATGCCTAAAGAAATAGTAGTGGATCAGTATTTGAAACAAAACTATTTCAATAGTATTCAAATATATACTGATGGGTCAAAAAGTCCAGATTCTGGGTATACAGCAGCAGCCATATATATATATATATACCCTATTTTAAATATAGCACTGTTAAGAGGTTATCTAACGATGTATCTGTATTCACAACAGAAATGATGGCAATTCTAATGGGTATGCAGTGGGTGGAAGAAATTAATCCAATAAATGTAGTAGTTTGTTCAGACTCATACTCAGTATTAAACAGTTTAAATAGTGGGAAATCAGCAGCTAGACAGGATATACTCTATGAAATTTTACAAAATTTATATAGAGTAAATCAAAGAGGAGTAAGAGTAGAGTTTCTATGGATACCTGCCCATGTAGGTGTAGAAGGGAATGAGGAGGTGGATAAGCTGGCTAAATCAGCATTGAGAAAAGAAGAGATTGACATAGAAATTCCTTTAAGTAAAACAGAAGTAAAAGGTATTATTAAAACAGCAGTTGGAAGTATGTGGCAAAATGTATGGAATAAAGAGTCAAAAGGGAGACACCTATTTAGCATTCAACATAAAGTGGGGATTGAAAGAAAGGTATATGGAAACCGAAGAGAAGATACTGTTATAACCAGGATTCGTACAGGACACTCTAACCTTAATTATTCATTGCGTATAATAGGAAAAAGTGAGTCAGATTGCTGTAATTACTGTGGAATAACAGAAACAGTTGAACATGTGCTCTTACATTGTGAGGTATATAACAGTCAAAGAAAGCAGTTTGTTGAAAAACTAAGAGATATGGAAATCAATGACATTTCAGTTAAGAATATATTTCAGAATGCACAGAAACAGTTAAGGGTTTATGATTTTCTTCTAAAATATTTGAGAGATACTGATTTGATTAGAAGAATTTAGTTAGTTTGTTTGTTTTTTTTCCTATTTATTTATTTATTTTTTAGAATATACGTAATACAGGTGCATCTCAAATTAGAAATGTCGTGGAAAAATTCATTTATTTCGGTAATTCAACTCAAATTGTGAAACTCGTGTATTAAATAAATTGAATGCACACAGACTGAAGTAGTTTAAGTCTTTGGTTCTTTTAATTGTGATGATTTTGGCTCACATTTAACAAAAACCCACCAATTCATTATCTCAACAAATCAGAATACTTCATAAGACCAATAAAAAAATACATTTTTAGTGAATTGTTGGCCTTCTGGAAAGTATGTTCATTTACTGTATATGTACTCAATACTTGGTAGGGGCTCCTTTTGCTTTAATTACTGCCTCAATTCGGCGTGGCATGGAGGTGATCAGTTTGTGGCACTGCTGAGGTGGTATGGAAGCCCAGGTTTCTTTGACAGTGGCCTTCAGCTCATCTGCATTTTTTGGTCTCTTGTTTCTCATTTTCCTCTTGACAGTACCCCATAGATTCTCTATGGGGTTCAGGTCTGGTGAGTTTGCTGGCCAGTCAAGCACACCAACACCATGGTCATTTAACCAACTTTTGGTGCTTTTGGCAGTGTGGGCAGGTGCCAAATCCTGCTGGAAAATGAAATCAGCATCTTTAAAAAGCTGGTCAGCAGAAGGAAGCATGAAGTGCTCCAAAATTTCTTGGTAAACGGGTGCAGTGACTTTGGTTTTCAAAAAAACACAATGGACCAACACCAGCAGATGACATTGCACCCCAAATCATCACAGACTGTGGAAACTTAACACTGGACTTCAAGCAACTTGGGCTATGAGCTTCTCCACCCTTCCTCCAGACTCTAGGACCTTGGTTTCCGAATGAAATACAAAACTTGCTCTCATCTGAAAAGAGGACTTTGGACCACTGGGCAACAGTCCAGTTCTTCTTCTCCTTAGCCCAGGTAAGACGCCTCTGATGTTGTCTGTGGTTCAGGAGTGGCTTAACAAGAGGAATACGTCAACTGTAGCCAAATTCCTTGACACGTCTGTGTGTGGTGGCTCTTGATGCCTTGACCCCAGCCTCAGTCCATGCCTTGTGAAATTCACCCAAATTCTTGAATCGATTTTGCTTGACAATCCTCATAAGGCTGCAGTTCTCTCGGTTGGTTGTGCATCTTTTTCTTCCACATTTTCTCCTTCCACTCAACTTTCTGTTAACATGCTTGGATACAGCACTCTGTGAACAGCCAGCTTCTTTGGCAATGAATGTTTGTGGCTTACCCTCCTTGTGAAGGGTGTCAATGGTTGTCTTCTGGACAACTGTCAGATCAGCAGTCTTCCCCATGATTGTGTAGCCTAGTGAACCAAACTGAGAGACCATTTTGAAGGCTCAGGAAACCTTTGCAGGTGTTTTGAGTTGATTAGCTGATTGGCGTGTCACCATATTCTAATTTGTTGAGATAGTGAATTGGTGGGTTTTTGTTAAATGTGAGCCAAAATCATCACAATTAAAAGAACCAAAGACTTAAACTACTTCAGTCTGTGTGCATTGAATTTATTTAATACACGAGTTTCACAATTTGAGTTGAATTACTGAAATAAATGAACTTTTCCGCGACATTCTAATTTATTGAGATACACCTGTAGTTTCGTTCATCAAGGCCTCACACTCCATCTCAGTAGGTGGCGGAAATGCACCTTAAGCTGGTCTGCCAACCGCCATTAAACACAAAAGAAGAAGAAGAAGAAAAAGGTGGATAGGTAGTAGGCTACTTTTCTCAAGTTGCATTATGCATTGTTTATTTAGCCTATTTCTACTTACATTTTGATGCTATTTATTTTTGTTCCAAAATGTCCCCATTCTCTTTTCCAAGAACAGTATCCGTCTAACGGCTGCAGCTTTTAATAAGAATGTGCAACTTGTCTGGTAAAAAATGGCGGTAAAACAAAAAACAGAAAGCTCAAATATGATTAAAGTTACATTGCAATTCGCTTTTATCATTTTTATTGAATTTTTCAGGATATTTTTAGCAACTTAACACACTGAGCTCGAGTGCCATTACCGTGACTCACCGGCTATTCGTCTTTTTCAAATATTTTTCAGCGCGAGACCCCAACCGCGGCTGATCAAAGCGGGCCGACAGCGCCTCGCGAGTGACTCATCACGTCCCCCGCTCGCGCTGAAGGCTCTTTTTTAACGTCTGTGGGATTGTGCCGTACGACACCCAGTCTTACTTTCCAGGAGTTTCTCTATGCGTTGCTCACTTCCTTACTTTTTCTGCTTGCTCTGAAAAAAAGAAGGATGATAAACGGCCACAGGAAACTCACTCACCGGCTGCTCCGAGCCTCCGCATCACCCCGCTGTTACACTCATTCAGTTCATACAAACAATAATATATCAATGAATCAAGTCTACCTAATACCAGTTTACCTAAAATCAGTGAATCAAGTCTATCTAATACCAGGGATCATGGTCCTGCAAAACCCCTCCCTTATCATACCTTAAAGTGATTTGGCAAAATGCATGCTAACATTAGATGACTAAACTGACTAAAACCATGACTCATTATGAGATTGTTCAACTAAAAATAAAAAATCTATCTTCAACACCCTCATGTTCCAAACCTTTTTCTATGAGGAACACAAATGAAGAAGTTTATCAGAAAGTTGATGCTTTACTCTGCAATGAAAGCATGCAGTGTAAGGCAATTATCTAATCTCCTAAGAGGACAAAAGTACCATAAAAGTATTATAAAACTAGAACAAAAGGCTCCATGTTCCTCAGAAGAAAGTCATAAAGGTTTGGAACGACATGAGGGTGAGCGAATGTTGACAGATCTGTCATTATATTAATGTTCTTCTGAAGTTTCTGTTGGCCAAACATCAAGTCACCATCAAACCAGTGTCTGATTTATCTTTATTTAGAACAATTACCTGGTCACATAAACAAGTACACTGTAAAAAAATTCTGTAGTTTTTACAAAATTTTAGCAGCTGTGGTTGCCAGAATAATTGTGTAAAAAATACAGAAAAACTGTAAACCCATTTACGGCCAAAAACTGTAAATTTTACAGTAAAAACTAATTTACAAACAAGAAAATTTGAATGTAAACCAGTAAATTCAACAACGCACACTGCGATTAAAATCTGTTTTGTACCTTTAACATACTGACAACCACCATGCAGGTGGTAAAAGAGAAAGCCACATGATGAATCAAAGCTCATCACAAGTAGCTTCGCCACAAGCAGAAGTATATGCTAATATATCAAGTCAAAGTCAAAGTCAAAGTCAGCTTTATTGTCAATTCCACCACATGTACAGCACATACATACAGAGAATTGAAATTGCGTAACTCTCAGACCCTTGGTGCATACAGTTAACACTAAACACTAACAGTAATGTAAAAAAAACAGATAGTTACAGTTTAAATATATATAAATACAAACTATACAGATATGCAATAAGGACATTGTAAAAAAGAGATAGTTAAAGTGGCGTAAGGCACATGGCAGATAGTGCAACCATTAAATAAACAAAACTGTGCAGATATAATGGGTGTAGTGCAAAAAAACTGTGCAGGTATAATGGGTGTAGTGCAAAAAAACTGTGCAGATGTAATGAGTGTAGTGCAAAAGAGCTTATCAGTGTTAAAGTGATGAAGAGCTAAAGAGCTCAGAGAACAGTCTTAATTAAACTGACCTAGGAGGTAGTTTGCAGTCAATGCTGGATGGGGTAGTGATCAGTCCAATGCTGCACAAAGTGACTAGTGCGGGTCACAGTTTGTAAGTGGGAAAGGGAGGGGGGGGTTGGAGGGTCAGAGTTCAGTGGTGCGTGGGGCAAAAGAGGGGAGGGGGGGCAAGGTCGGGAGGGAGTTCAGCTTCCTGACAGCCTGATGGATGAAGCTGTCCTTCAGTCTGCTGGTCCTGGCCTGGAGACTCCGCAGTCTCCTCCCTGATGGCAGCAGACTGAAGAAGCTGTGTGTCGGGTGGGTGGGATCACCTGCAATGCAGAGGGCTTTGCGGGTGAGACGGGTGTTGTAGATGTCCTGGAGAGAGGGGAGAGAGACACCAACGATCCTCTCAGCTGCTTTCACTATGCGTTGAAGTGACTTGCGGCAGGACGCGTTGCAAGCGCCATACCACACAGTGATGCAGCTAGTAAGGATGCTCTCGATGGTGCCTCTGTAGAAGGTGTACATGATGGGGGCCGGGGCTCTGGCTCTCCTCAGTTTGCGGAGGAAGTAGAGACGCTGTTGTGCTTTCTTGGCCAGTGCTACAGTGTTGTTGGTCCAGGAAAGGTCCTCTGTGATGTGCACACCTAGGAACTTGGTGCTGCTCACCCTCTCCACAGTCGCACCATTGATGGTCAGAGGAGCATGCTGAGTGTGCACTCTCCTGAAGTCAACAACAATCTCCTTCGTCTTCTCCACATTCAGAGAGAGATTGTTGTCACTGCACCACCCGGCCAGGCGGCTCACCTCGCTCCTGTAGTTTGTCTCATCTCTGTTGCTAATGAGACCCACCACAGTCGTGTCGTCCGCAAACTTAATGAAAAGGTTGGAGTTATGTGACGGTGTGCAGTCGTGGGTCAGCAGAGTGAAGAGGAGGGGGCTCAGCACACATCCTTGGGGGGCCCCTGTGTTCAGTGTGATGGTGCTGGATGTGTTACTGCCGACCCGTACTGCCTGAGGTCTCCCAGTCAGGAAGTCCAACAGCCAGTTGCACAGAGAGGTGTTGAGCCCCAGCTGGACCAGTTTGTGAATGAGCTGTTGAGGGATGATTGTGTTGAATGCTGAACTGAAGTCTATGAACAGCATTCTGACATATGAGTCTTTTTTGTCCAGATGTGTGAGGGCTGGGTGGAGGGCAGTGGCGATGGCATCATCGGTCGAGCGGTTGGACCGATATGCAAACTGGAAGGGGTCCAGGGAGGGGGGGAGGGCAGACTTGATGTGGTGCATGACTAGCCGTTCAAAGCACTTCATGAGGATCGAAGTAAGTGCGACTGGACGGTAGTCATTGAAGCAGGATGGAGATGACTTCTTCGGGACTGGAATGATGGTGGTAGCCTTGAAGCATGTGGGGACAACAGCCTGACTCAGCGAGATGTTGAAAATGTCCGTGAAGACATCAGTGAGTTCCGCTGCACAGTCTCTCAGTACACGACCAGGAATGTTGTCAGGACCCGGAGCTTTTCGTGTGTTGATCCTGCTGAGGGATCTCCTCACACTGTCCGGGGACAGCGTCATCACCTGGTCGCCGGGAGGAGGTGGGGTCTTCTGTGCAGTGGTGCTGTTTTGTGCCTCAAAGCGAGCGAAGAAGGCGTTCAGCTCATTCAGCAGGGGGATGGTGCTGTCACAGGTGCGCGGTGGGGGCTTGTAGTCCGTAATGGTCTGAATCCCCTGCCACAGGCTCCGAGTGTCTCTGCTGTCGCTGAAGCGATGGGCTACCCTCTTGGAGTACTGTCTCTTGGCCTCTCTGATGCCGCGGGATAGATTGGCCCTAGCTGTCCTCAGGCCCACCTCATCTCCGGCTCTAAAAGCAGCGTTCCGAGCCTTCAGGAGTCTGTGGACCTCCCCTGTCAGCCATGGCTTCTGGTTGGCCCGGACAGTGATGGTCTTTGTGACTGTTACATCATCAATGCACTTGGTATATAGAAGGTGCACAGAGTCATTCATGCAAACACAAAACACCATCATGGTAACATGACACTTAAATAATGCAATAAACATTCATTAAACAACAGAAGATGTAACAT
Organism: Spinibarbus caldwelli; assembly: GCA_039654775.1. Taxonomy (NCBI): domain Eukaryota; kingdom Metazoa; phylum Chordata; class Actinopteri; order Cypriniformes; family Cyprinidae; genus Spinibarbus; species Spinibarbus caldwelli. The sequence goes on from CM077235.1 coordinate 28,583,047, forward strand.
AAAGCCCAAATGTACAGCTGTAGGATATCAGAGAGTGAATCAGACAAATTAAGATTTGATCGGATTGGTGTTGAACAACCCAAAGAGCCAAATTCCACAGAGGGATCCCCAAGGAGACAACAGGATGTCATAAATCAGATTCCTAGCTCCAGCCCTCTAAGAAAGCCTTATCAACAAGCCTCTTTCACAGAACAGCTTGCAACATTAAAACAAAAGGAACACTTATTGATAATTCCAATTCAGGAAGGAGATCCTCAAATTTGGGGCAAGTAATCAAGACTGATGGTCAAAGAGATGGCCATCATATGTGTTCCACGATAGAAATCACGAGCTTCTTTTCTCCACATAGAAGACGAAGACTGAGACTGAAATTCTTTAGGAGACCTTTTAACCTCTCTCTGGTCCAAAGAACATGGTTTTTTTTTGTTCTACGCAGAACTACACACAGAGACTTTCTTTTTCATATACACCAAAATCATCTTAAAAGGACTTATGAGCAACTAATGAACTCCATATTATGTATGTAACCCACACAATTAACTATCATGTTTTAATCACATATTATGTACATCTTTTTAATAACTAGGGAATAGCTTAAGAGTTAATATTCATGTTTGGTATGTATGAGTTTGAAAAAAACCATGCTTTAAATGTTTCTTCGAATCAATTCTTTGTCAAATGTATCATAGTCTTGTTAGAGAAATCATGTCCAAAATTATACTTTACAAGAGCGGGAAAATTCGGACCATGTGACTGATACAGGATTTATGATGGGGAAGAAACAGAGCAACACCCCTAGGCTAAGATCATTTCTAATTGGTCAAGATGTCCAGATAGGACGGTCTGAAAGCCGAGTTTAAATACTCAGGACACCATCAAATTATGCTTTTGCTTTTGCTGCTCTTCCTCCTCTTCTTCTTCTCTTTTGCCACCGCGTTTTGACGCTGCTCTTTGAGCGAGCTCTGGCTACATGCCAGCTGCTAACACAATGAGAAGAAAAACCACCTAGTCTCGTTACATCCTTTTATTCTTTTACTTTAATTTCTTGTCTTTCCGTGAGAGTTTCGTTAAGTTAAGTTTGCCGCAAAGTCCAGCTCCGACTGCACCTGCCCCAAACTTCAACCAGACCAACTCCGCATCAAGAGCCAACGCCCAAGACTTTACTACTAAAGACCACTGAACTCAGCCAATCCGCAACCTCGGGAAAACCCCTTTCTGCAAGAGGACAACAAAAGGGAATCCCTTAACACCAAGGCAAAGCAAGTAATACAACTCCAGATTTTTGCTGAGCTGGTACATTTAATATAAATTTTAGCCTCATTGAGAAACTCAATTCAAGGGTTAAATAAGTGATTGATGGTTGTTCAGGTCTATGCAATTGCACATATTTCTGTAAACTTGGGATATCACATTTTCATTCTCTTAACTCATCCTTCCCTTACTTTTTCTCTCTCTGCAACTTGTATGAATGCGTGTGTTCATGTGTTAGATTAGTTTACATGACTTAGATTTATATAAATTCTTATAATAAAGTCTTATTTATATTGAAAAGAGAAGTATCTTGTGTTTTGTGCTTACAAGTTAATGTCTTAATCTGCCGATCTTGTTACTGTGCTATTTAATAGTGTTTTCACTATATTTTGGATTTTAATATTCAGTGCAGAGTTGATGTTACACGGCTCGTTCACTGAATCGCTGCCGACTCAGTGATGAAAGTGAAAAGTGAAAGTCGTGACGTATTGTCAAGTATGGTAACCCATACTCGAAATTGGTGCTCTGCATTTAACCCATCCAAGTGCACACACACAGCAGTGAATAGTGAACAAACACGCGCACACACACCATGAACACACACCCGGAGCAGTGGGCAGCCATTGCTCCAGCGCCCGGGGAGCAATTGGGGGTTCGGTGCCTTGCTCAAGGGCACCTCAGTCATGGTATCGAAGGCAGAGAGAGTGCTGTTCATTCACAATCCCCACCTTCAATTCCTGCCGGTGTGAGAATAGAACCGGCAACCTTCAGGTTACAAGCCCAACTCTCTAACCATTAGGCCACGACTTCCCACGATTTCCCACGACTGTAGCGTTTTTACTGATCCGCCGTGAAAGAGTGATTCTGTTCAAATTCCCTATAAAATCATAAATGATTCCCTTTGAGCTAAATTGACTTGTTTCCCTTATTTACCTATTAACCCCTTACACAGCTGATAACAAAAACTATTAAAAAAACATGATTATTTAAACAAAATACTTTTTTACAGCATTTTACTGTAAAATTACATGAAATGTCTGGTTAGATCTTTTACAGTTTTTCCCTGTAGTATGGGAACTTACTGTTAACCTATTAACAGTTTTTTTTCTGTAGCGTTTTTACTAAATTTTACAGTTAAAATTACACTTATTTTTTACAGTGACTGTACACAATTGTTAAAAAGCTTAGGGTTGGTAAGATTTGTTTAAGGCTGCATCTTATGCTCACCAAGGCTGCATTGATTTGATCAACAATACAGTAAAAAGAGTAATATTGTGAAATATTATTACAATTTAGAATTTCCCTTTAAGTTTAAAGTATTTTAAAAGTAATTTATTCCTGTAACAGCAAAGCTGAATTTCCAGCAGCCATTACTCCAGTCTTCAGTGTCACATGATCCTTCAGAAATCTTTTTAATCTGCAGATTTACTTCCAATAAAAAAAACATTTCTTCATAAAAAAAACATAAGGTTTTGTTGCTTTATATTTTAGTGGAAACTGTGATATAGTTTTATTGAAATATTTTGTAATAATGCAAGTCTTCACTGTTACTTTGATAATTTTTTTTGAACCCTTGCTAAATAAAAGTAATAATTTCTTACAATAAAAAAATACTGCCCTAAATATTTGCACTGTATTGCATGTCATGTTGGAGATACACTTATACTCACATGTAGAGCTGAATTCGTAGGTCTATGTTTGTCAGATGAGGACTGCTGAAAAGATTTACTGTTAAGGACTCACTATTGCAAATACAATACATGAGTCATGAACAAAACATGAGGAGCGACATACACGTGTCTGCAGATGTCTTGCTGTATATGACAGCGTCACTATGCATTTGAATGCGGTTTGCGTGTTGTGCAATCTGAGGTGGAGGAGGAGGTTACTGTCAGGATGAGTGATGTAAGCAGGCTGATTATACTGCTAATGATGTGATTGGAGGAACTGGTGAAGACATGAATGAAGACAGAACGTCATTTGAGTGTTTATGCAAGAAAAGCATCACACGTTTGGGGAGGAATTAAATAAAACCGAGTCACGTTTTTCATGATTAAGTCTATGAATGCTGCTACTGTGCTGTTATAGACCAAAGCCTGTGTGTGAGTGCCTATTTGTACATTTTGGCGGTTCATTTGTGTTTGGTTTCCAATTAAAGTGTGACATTTGAAACGATCCCATCGAGGCGCAAGAGTTAGATCTCTTTCTCTCATTCTCTCTGTTTAGTTAAATGTGAATCAGATGAGAACAGATCAACATCATGGCTTTTATCTCAAAATCAGCATATTAGAGTGATTTCTGAAGGATCATGTGACACTGAAGACTGGAGTCGTTGCTGAAAATTCAGCTTTGGCATCACAAGAATAAATTACATTTTAAAATATATTCAAATAGATATGGTATTTTAAATTGTAATAACATCACTGTATTTCTGATAAAATAAATGCAGCTTCAGTGAGGATTCTTTAAAAAAAACACACTAAAAATATATTAATATATTAAAACACAAAACACTTTTAAATTGTAATCATATTAAACAATATTAATGTTTTACTGTATATCTCAACATCCATTTTATCATCTTACCTCTACACACACATTTACCTAATGAGGACATAACACTTAACCTAAAGAAAAACGTTCAGCATTTTTAGAATAAAAACAAATATTTTTTATTTTATAAATCATTTTTCCAATACATCTGGTTATCATATATTCCAAAAGGCTCTGTGGTAAACAACAACTACAGTGTCCACACAAAAATGAACTCTTCATCATTTACTCACCCTCATGTTGTTCCAAACTTGCATGATTTTCTATCTTCTGCAGGACACATAAGTCTAAATCATAGATATATAAAAACTCAGACATTTCTCACAGAAAAAAAATGAAAGTCATACAGGTTTAGAGGTGAGTAAATGATGACCAAAATTTAATTTTTGGTGAACTATCCCTTTAAGCTGCGGTCAGACTAGGCTTCGAGCATGTGAAATTACATAAAACCCTGCAGCTTTTAAGTTTATGCAGAGGTTAATCTTTTATGTTTACAGTAGAAGCTCTATTCTCTCAAACGTCTAGGTCAGAATCCACTAAACATGAATCTGGGACAAAACTTTAAACACATGTGCGTGCATTTTCAGTCTTACACATTCACATTCAGTATGTATGACTTCAAGTGAATCAAGCACCAAGTCTACTGTAAACACATTTTTATAAATCACTTTTGATATATAACAGCTGATAAATACCAGCATAATTTAAATGTGTGACCTTTTAAATGTGTTGCATGTAACTGAGTCATCAGTGTCCCTATGTTTCAAAGGCCCTTGCTAATGCATGAATTCATGTTCATTGACTCACATTATAGGGAACTAGGGAGTGGAACGATCCGCTCATTCTTCTCAAATTCACCTCACATACCTGTGTGTGTTAAAGAGTCTTGATTACAGCAATTATTGGCAGAGATCATGGCTCAATGCTAAGAAAGACATCACTGACATGACACTGTCTTGTCTGCCGCTCTCTCCTCCTCCATCAGTCCGTCTGGTGAATAAGTGACTGAGAAGATCAGGAAAAAGGGAGGCTGCAACACACACATCCAGACACAACTCACACACTCACAACTGGAACACAGCGAAGAGGAAACCTTCACGAAAATAGCCATTGAAAAAAGACACAGAAAATACATTACCACTTCTGCAGAAAAAGCATTACCACACACACTGTGGCTCTGAGTGTTTGGGCTCAGATGGGCATGAAGGACATTCTATATTCAGCAGACACATTTGCGTAATTATAGAATCTCTGCCTGGAAAGACCAGGTGCCTGTGTTAGGTGCTTAATTTGTGTTTATCATGGTCAGGGTGTTTAAAATTAAATGCCTGGTCATAGTTTAATTCACTCTCCTTAATGTCATTGTTACACACATACACACAAAACCCAACAAAGCAACTTACCTTTTCACAAACCTTTATGAATTTGCTTGCAGGTAAAGACCTTTATGTCTCTACCCCAAAAAACACGGGACAGCAGGAGGCAGTAGAGAGCAGCCATCCAAATCATACACACATGCATGCGCGCACACACACACACACACACACACACACACACACACACAATTATATAAAATTAAGTTATTTTTACACTTTACATTTGCTTTTCTGCATTTATAAATTTTATGAAAAAAGTATGATTTAAAAGCATGTTTTTTTTTTAACAATTTTTGTCAAACATTGTCACACAGGTTAAAACAACAGTTAAATTTTTCAGTATAACTGGATATTTAAAAGCTGTTTTGTTCCCACAACATCAAAAAAGTTCAGGGTTTACTAAATGTCCCCACAACATAGGGAATACCTGGATATCACTCACACACACAATATTTAGCTTTTTATATTTTTTGTTTGTTTTTTAGTCATATTATTTTTTGTCTTTTGAGGAAATTATCATTTAAATAGAGCAAATTTAATTATATAAAACATACACTACTGATCAAAAGTTTGGGGTCAAGATTTAATATTTTAATTCTGCAAGGATGCATTAAATTGATCAAAAGTAACAGTAAAGACATTTATAAATGATTTTATAAAGCATTTATAAAGGACATTTATAAAGTACAAATAAATGCAGTTCTTTAGGGAAAAAAAGATAAGCAACACAACTGTTTTCAGCATTGATAATAATAATGAATGTTTCTTGAGCACCAAATCAACATATTAAAATGATTTCTTGAATGCTGAAAATTCAGCTTTGTCATCACAGGAATAAATTACATTTTAAAATATATTAAAAAATAGAAAACAGTTCTTTTAAATTGTAAATATATTCCACAATACCAAATAAATGCAGCCGTTTGTGAGCATAAACGTTTTACCAACCCCAAATATTTGGACTAATTTTACTCAATTTGACTAAAACGGCATCTAATTGTAGTCAACTTTAAATTACAATTTCACCAAATATGGAATCATTGTCTGTGCTATGCTTACTTCTAGTGGATTTTTTAAATCAATCCTTTTTGTTTATAGATTTTTCTTCTTCAAAAAACACTGTTAGTGCCTTGGTAATTACTTTGCCATTGTATTTTTCTCATCATAATTGTGTCAGCAATATGTTTTAAACGCAATCATTTAATTATCCTCAATATGCGCCATAATATCTCGCCTTCATTTTTGACTAAATAACTTAAAAAAAAAAAAAAAAAAAAAAAGTTAAAACATTTGTCAGAATTTCATTTACAAGTCACACAACCTTGAAAGTAAAACAACATTTGAATGTGATTAATTTGTTCCTTTGATTTCTAACAAGGTTAAAGTTCACAAAATAAATGAGAAACTAAGAGAAGCACAGAGAAAGAAACCAAGCAGTTAAAACTTAAGTTCCCATAATTCCACCCACATTTCTGCTTACATGCTGTCTTGTGCAGGCTTGCATGTGTTTGTTTGTGTGTCGAGTGTGTGTGTGTGTTGGATTCAGCCACCTGTCAGCCCATTCTGCTGTTGATGTTTTAGGTTCCAGAACTGTGGGAGTGATCCATAAAATTCAGCCCCAGAGTCCAGCGCAGTTCACACTTTCTGCTGTTACTATGAGAGACGTGAAGAAGTAGGAAAAAGCAAGAAGAATATCACAGCAATCAACAATCACAGACTGTCTATAATTAAATACACATATCTGCCTGTTTCTGTGTCTCTCTCACCTGCTTCATAATTAATAGATTCTCTTTCGCTTTTTATAGCTTCATTTCCATGCACATCACTCTTTCATTTAGGCTTTTTCACTTTTATTTTGAATTTCCCTTTCAGAGACAGCCAACATTCTGTGTGTCAGAGAGAAAGAGACAGTGCCAGTGATTCACAGCATGAGAGAGTACACTTAACACAACTATAAATAATGAAAACCTTCTATATCAAATCTGTTCCGTTCATAACCCTGCAGTAGAGAGACAGAACATAATCCTAAACAGAATTAGTTGAAAGATAGAAGTGAAAATGAACAAGAATTTAATAAGATATTTAAATTTACATTTACACTACTTTTCAATTGCTTGTGGTTGGTAAGATTGCTTAAATGCATTTGAAAGAAGTCTCGTAGGCTCACCAAAGCTGAATTTATTTGATCAAAAATAAAATAAAAAACAGTAATATTGTGAAATATTACAATTTAAAATAACTTAATATTATTTAACTATTATATTATTACTCTAGTCTTCAGTGCTGCACCATCCTTCAGAAATCATTGCAATATGCTGATTTGCTGATCAAGCAACATTTCTTATTATTATCAATGTTGAAAATAGTCATGCTGCTTTATATTTTTCTTAATATTTTTCTTTTTTAAGATTCCTTGATGAACAGAAATTTGAAAAGAACATTTATTATTCAAAATAGATTTTTTTTTTGGTGACAATATAATTGTTTTAACTGCTACTTTGATCAATTTAATTCAATCTTGCTCAAAAAAAAAAAAAAAAAAAAAAAAGTACTGACCCCAAACTTTTGAACAGTAGTGTATTTATACAGTACATACACACACAAAACAGTATTTAATATTTTTAATGTTTTATACTTAAATATATGTTCACTTAATATTAAAAAAATCTGTTTAACATTATGTAACTCACATGCTTTGTATGCAGCTCTGCTTCTGCAATGACTTTGTCTTTTGATTGATGGTTTCCAGGCTGTGAGGGTGAGAAAAATGTTTATCAAAAGCCAAATAGCTATTTATACATTGTTTTAGAGTAAGTAATGCAGCGGTTACAGGTAATTTGACACTAATATAATAAAAGTTATGTGATGATAGCAAATAACAATAGATCTAGGAAAAAAAAAAAAAAGCGTTACCATTGGGATTTTAGGAAATGCTCTGGACGGGAAACTTGATCTTCAGCGTCCATGTTCAGGGTCACCATTTCTGTTCCAAACAGGTCAACTACTGCATTCAGATATAGAGAAATAAATAAAATAAAAAAAATTCAGACAGGGAGAGTTTGGGAAACCTTGTTTGGAAATTTTTGTTATTTGCTTTTGTGAAATTACACACTGCAGGAAAAAAACATATAAAAATATGTAATGTGTCACATTCATATTCATGTACCCACATTCCCTCACATGTAATGCCCTACTTTGAGACTTTACGTAAACTTCATAACATCTTCAAAAATATGGGATCAGGTTGTACTATATACTCGCGTCACACGAAATGACACAAAGTCAAATGTGACATGACTGGCCTACTGCTAAAAAGAAAAAAAAAAATTTCTGAACAGCACTATTTCATTTTGAATTGTTTTTTTAAGGTGAAAAATGAAATGACCGGCCTTCCTGTTCACTCTAACAATTACTGAAATGTTCACGTTCACTCAGAGTGCTCAAGTACTTTTGAAATGAGAAGCATTGCAGCTCATTTTATTCAAATGGTGATGTCTGTTCACAAAACTTACACAGTTGTTTCCTTCTGAATAATATTCAAAATCTATTCCTTTGGCATGAAATATGATTGACAGTTCCACAAGTACATTAATAATGCTTTATGAAAACCACATCTCATTCTCAGAGCTTTGGGACACTTTGCACAGACTGAATGTTAAATCCCTCACTTTTCACACTGCAGAACACAGGCGGATGCCAATTCCTTTTTATCGCTTCAAGTTAATTGCATACGATTTTTAATCATCCGAACTAGAACAGTTATCCTTACAGAAGCTTACAATTCAGTGGGACTGTGATTTTGTATTCATGGTTTGAAACCACACCTACAAAACAATACTCCATATTTATGTCACATAAGAAATTAATTTTTTATCAATGGCATAATATCTCAGGAGTTTCAGTCATGTGTTGTTAACATATTGCATATAACACCTAATGTATATTGCATATGACAACTAATGTTGTCAGTGTTATTTAAATCTTTTAAAGCCTTGTACACACTATACGATTTATATTAGTCCTTTACAATGTTGTTGTTTGTCAGACTGTACGAACATGTTTGTGACACGTTTGGTGTTGACGAGCTGCATTTACATGTGGAATTGAAATGGTGACTAGCAAACAAAAACTCTAGCATCTCTAGCATTCATTTTGATCATGGGTTGTATAAAAAAAGATGTGCGTGAAGCAAGTATTTGCTGTTGTCGCACTAATTGCGTCATCAGGTTCTTGCTTTTAAAGGGATAGTTCACACAAAAATGAAACTTGTGCCAACTTGTTTTACTCACCTTCAAGTTGTTCCAAACCTGTATGAGTTTCTTTCTAGTGGAAAAAAAATACTATGGAAGTCAATGGCTCCTGGCAACTGTTTAGTTACAAACATTCTTCAAAATATCTTCTTTTGTGTTGAAAAGAAGGCAGAAATTCATACAGATTTGGAACAACTTGATGACAGAATTATCATTTTTGGGTGAACTATCCTCTTAATGGTTCTTGATTTGACAGTTTGAAATCGGTTTGTGCCTCAAAACTTTTGACACTGGCAGAATTTCATTGTAAAATTTGAACACAATGGTTATTAATATGCTGTTGGCAAACATGTCAAACTAGCGATCAAAGACAACAGATTTTGGATAAAAGGAATCTTATAGGATTCACAAAATTTGTCTCAGACGGTCAAATCATGGCTGAAATCGCACAGTGTGCACTCAGCTTTAAGTGTGCGAGAATCAAATTAAATATTGCGTAAATGTTAAGAATTATGGTAGAATTATGAACTGACGGAGTTCCTTTATTTTAGATATTTTAGATTTAAAACTTACACATACTTCAAGTCAACATGAAACCTACTTTGTAATCCATTTACTTCAGGAATGAGAGACAAATATGATATTCAATGAGACTGGAAAAAGTTTTGACATTTAGATGAAAGATTGTGAAGGCAAGCATTCTGCGTGGCGCACCAAAGAATTCAGCACAAAAAGACCAGGAACATAGAAAGTATGCAACTATTGTTCATTTCGATTTCATGCTGATCTTAAAAGCATGACAACTTTTAGAATAATTGTGATAAATCAAAGAAAAAAATGGCAGAATTAACTCCTACTGTTATACTAAAAGAGCATGCACACTGTATATACCCTGCATCCATAAATACTTCAAAGCGTTAAAAGGATGTTATAAAATAATGTCTGTAGGAATCAGCTCACCAATGGAAATTTCAGAATGGTGAGTCGCGCTCTCAGAAATCCAATTCACTGTATTCTTGCTTGCTTTCAAACTGATCTTGCATCTTTACACATTCCAATCCAATAAACTGACACTGAGTTATATATTTCACCTTTCTATATCCCCTCATCTCAGAAAAGATCTCTGCATTCAACTCTAACGCATCGACCGGTTGCCAACTCATCACCCTAGAGCTTTACCTCGAATGTGCTCATCCTCTCCCACGAATCTGCACTACACTCATATTTCTACTGAGTTTACAAGACCTATTGACTCATCCTTAATGACTAGTGTTTCCTGACAGGTTCTGTCTGTCCTGCATCATGATCTTGGTATTATTCCTAGTACTGGGGGTCTAAATTTAGCTCTTGACTTGATTTTTTGCTACCTGTCCTAGTAGCTGCCACTTTATGTATGTACTTTCCATTAAACATATCTGCTATAAAAATGACCCTGATAGTGCAGTTTAATATTATCAAGATTTCTATGTTGTACACAGATGACCTTAAATTTTACATAAATAGCCATTCAATTCAAAATGTTTTTACCGGCAACATTTCAATGTCTTTCATGATCTTCATTCTTTGAAATCTGCTCTGACAGAGTGATCTGTTCTATCAGAGTCATAATAATGTTTGTGGGCGCTTCTCAGACATTTTATAAAAATAAGATGCCCAGCCATCCAGCTTTATTTTTGTAAATAAAATCACTGTCATTTTGAATCATCATGTAGGAGTCTAAGTTTTTTTTATCTTGTCAGGGGTTTGAGAGAATATTCAGAAGTCTCTCTCAATTGCAAATATGTGTTTGTTTATTACGCAATCCATCCATACATTGATTCTGACTGAAGACACTGAATAGACAATGCGCCCAAATGCTGGTTGGTGAAAAATGTCAAACACCCTTTGGAGAGAAAAAAAAAAAAAAAATCAAACTGTCTATTTCTCTCTCACCAGTTGTTCTATGGGTCAATATTGGTCTGAAGCTCGGTGTGAAGCTTGTAGGTGGAAAACTGAAAATCCTTAAAGGTGGACATGTGTAAGTACGTAAATAATGGGTGAGCCCTTCTTTAGCATGTTCTGTATATGAATTAAAAAATTAATTCTTTGTGTTTTTAAAGCATTATTTAGAAAAATAGCACAATGCTGATCAAAAAACAAAAGCATTCACCATATATTGTGTTATTAGAAACAATTTTCACTCTCAAATTGCTAATAAATTTCACAATTAATTACAAAAAAAGGCAAGTAACAGTGAATTAAATGTGAAATATTGAAGGATTTTGAAGGATATTGAAAGAGTATGAAAACACACTCCAAAAAAAAAAAAAAAAAAAAAAAAAAATCATTCCAAACTTTATTTCTTGCCTAGACAACAAAATTCCATTTTTGATGCTGCGTTTCTCTGTACGAGTGTAACAGGCTGTCAAGATCAGAAAAAAAAATTGTTTGTTATAAACTGGAAATGAAAACAATATTCCTGAACAATCTTCATAATATCTACTTTTGTTTTCTACATATATGCAAGAAATAATATGCAAGATACCAAATCAAGAAAAATGTACATTTCAAACTCTTTTAATATTTATTTCCAAACTGGAAGTCCTGTGGTAAAAGTTTAAAATGTACATAAATAAAACTTGAATTTGTGTGAAAATCAAACCTAAATTAATGTCTTCAGACTGATTAAGAGAATAATAAGCAAGAGTAGGCTATGTGTGGGCTTGTCTGTATCTGTAGCTGAAAAATAATATACTGTATCCATTAACTTCATTTTAAACATGAAGATTTTAGGTGCAACCACTGCAATGCGTGTGTGCGTGCATGCAGTATTCAAATAATGACAGCACTTTGCTGAATGACTGGCAATACCAGCTGCCATTTGTGCGCACACACACACACAGAGCTAAACCATTACTCAATCAATCAACTTTCAAGCTTCATTAAACCACCAATATCAATGAGGCAGAAAACATTATGTGTCTCTCTCTGTGTGTGTGTGTGTGTGTGTGTGTGTGTGTGGCCACAGGGAGAAATCGCATCACACAGATTTGATGGAGATTATTGGTGAAATAGGATTATTTGGCCAGCATTTGAGTAATTATTATGCAAATGTTTGCATCTGTAGATGCCAGTGCTGTATGAAACCAGTCTGTGCACCAGCATTGCTTTTTCCCTTAGCACATTGTGTTAAACATTTAAGCCATAATACAATGTAAATGCACCTTGTTACAGAGAACTGTAAGTATGGATAAGAAATTGAGTGATTGAGACTGCATGTGTGTGTTTTCAGTGTTTTAACAGATGCTTGGATAAAATGGAGCTTAATCACACATAATTCCTGTAAAGCAAAGGTCTTATCTTAATACTGTGTATTCTCTCTCTCTCTCTCTCTCTATCACACACACACACACACACACACACACACTCAGGTCCTCATAGCTTAGGCTGTTTGACTGGATGGTTTCAGCTTATCCTAATATAATCCAGTTATACACAGGAGGTCTGACACAGGCAGACATTACTGGGCTTTGTATTATTATACATTATGACTACTGTAAATGATCGGATTCTGCCCATAATGTGTCGTAATGAAGTGGCAGGTTTTTGTAACAACAAAGACATCAAAAAGCAGTTGGAACCAATCCCTCCAATTCATTAGTGATATCTTTAAAATTAGTATAAAGGGTTTTCTAACCTAAAAGAGTTTGTTGCAACTTGTTACATTTGCTCTGAAGTTTTAACAGGTCAGGCCACTGGTTGCAATTTCAAAGAAACTGTTTACCCCAAAATTAAAATTATAGTTCACTCACATTTCGTGTCATTCTAAACCTATTACATTCATTCTTCTGGGGTACAGAAAAGGAGAAATTATTAAGACTTCAATTATGTAGGCATACTCTTTTCCATTCATTTACAAAGAACGGGAATCAAAGCTTTTATGGTTCAAAAAAGGTCACAAAGCTTGATAAAAGTGGTTCTTATGACTATATTCCAAGTTTTCTGAAACAATACAATATCAAAATGTAAAAGTTATTCACTGATAATATTTCCCTCCAGTGGACCATTAACTGGTGATTGGGACCAAATCATTAAGTATTCAAGTTGAACCTGAGAAGCGAATCTATCAAATTCATGAACAAATAAGTGAGAGCAGTTTTATGAACTGGATTAAATGCTAAATTGAAAAGATTTGACTCAAAAAATGATTCTGAATATGAATTGGAAAACTGGGTCCAGGACTGCAAGGGTCCGTGGAAAATTTTTGGAAATATAGTAAAAAAATAAATAAATAAATAAATAAATTCTAAATAAATAATGAAGTAATAAACATGTACAATAAAACGAATACACTATTTGAAAATAAATTTTTAAAAATTTGATCATAATAAACAAATAAATAATACATGTAACAGTACAGTACTATAGTGAGTCAAACAATAACAATGTAACATAAAAATGAAATATTTTCAAAATGATATTTTACACACAATATTAGTTTTTCAGAGTGTAAATTGGGTTTTTATAGATGAATTTTAGGATGGGGATCCCTTGCATGAGGATTTTCATAACTGGGGGTCCATGGCACCTAAAGACTGAAAACCCCTGGAATAAACTACATTATGATGATTCTATGGTACCTTTTAATACTTTTTGCTGTTTACAATGTCCAGTTCATTGCACTAGCATAAGAAAACTAAGCAACAGAATGTCTCTTGTGGAGTTCCACAGAAAAAAGACAAACACACATTCATTAACGAGTAAATGGTAGAAGCTTCATTTTTTGGCAGAACTATTCCTTTAAGAAGAAGTTGAGAGTAAAAATAATCTGGCCACATGCCATGCAAAACTCTGAGAGCAGTAATAGCTCTTTTAATGACTTTTTATTCACCAACCTACACACACACACACATGCATACAAGAGCAGTTCATTAACCTAAATCAAAAGCAAATGAGATTGCCCTGCTTATTAATTTTAGAAGCTGGATGGGAGAGCAGATAATATTCACACAATCTCCCAGAGACTTGTTATTATAATACAATATAACAAAACAGCTTCTTTCTTCAACCCACCTGTTCCACTCTGTGAATCCCCGCAGCGTGTGTTGTGTTTTTGTTTTTTTCACACTGACTCTCCTCTCTCTTCTCTTCTCAGCGCCGCGCGACTATCACTTCCGTGTTGGCGAGTCCCGAAGTCACGCGGAATGTGAAGCAGGAAACGCGGATGTGTTGCGCTTAATCTGCATCTACAGGTATTCACACACAACTCTCTTTCTTTACTTTATTAATTATTAACAACACAGGACTCCGTACCGCCATTTTTAATCATGTGTTTTTATAACCGTCAGTTTAAGCTTGGTGACGGGTTCTGATAGGATTCGCCTAATCCGTGTGTGTGTGTGTGTGTGTGTGTGTGTGTGTGTGTGTGTGATCCAGACGTGTTCCGATCCATATGTCGAACCCAATCCCCCTTTGAAGCTGATCTGATCCAAACGCAGTGCATCGGACGCGGGTTGGACCGGACCGGACCGGACCGAGTGGAGGAATGCCTGCCGGTAAGAACCCGAGCCGGTCACCGTCTCAGCCCTCTGACATTAATTTAAGACGGTTTATGCTGCAAATGTTGTGCTGCAGTGTGTATGTGAGAATGAGTCAGTGTTATTAGCCTGCTGGGGTTCTGCTGATCTCAGCTCTTCCCTGCTGCTTCTGCATCAACAGAAAAGCACAAAAAGTGCTATATGGTATAACCATTGTTTTGGTATTCTCTCCCTAAGTAACTAGGTAGATGAAAATGCTAATCATTCGGTTGTACCATGGTATTCCCAGAGTTCCCACAGTCATTGACAATGCAATCTGTTTCACCCATGATCCCATGCTGGACGTCTGACTGTGTTGAGGTGTTGGCACTGATGCCATAGACCTTGACAGCAGGTGGCACTGGCATGTGATTTAGTGTCAGCATAAAATCCTACTCTGCAGGGTCCAAGATGGACATCTTATGTAATGTATTTGGACGTCTCTGATTTTAATGTTCCTGAAGAGCTTATGAAAGGCTCCTGCAGTCAAGAGATATTGTTATGCTTCATTCTTCAGAGTTATTTTAGTATCATTGAGATTCAGTTGTAGTTTTATTAATATTTTGAATTAGTTTTTGTCACATTTTCTGTTTTTATTTACATTTTTATTTAATTTTCAGTTATTTTAGGATATCAAGTTAAGCTAAATAATAAAAAAAGTTTCCTTGTAATTTGACATTTCTATTATTTCAAGTAACAAAAATTATTTTTTGTGGTTTTAGTTTCTTTTATCTGAGGCCATCACAATATGACACTTTACTTTTACTTTTAGTCATTTAGCAGACGCTTTTATCCAAAGTGACTTACAAATGAGGACAACAGAAACAATCAATTGTAGTATTAAAACAACTAAAACTGATCCAAAACTAGAAGCTAAAACTTTATAAATAGTATACACACACATTAAAAAAATAAATAAATAAAAATGAGAAATGCATATAACAAAATTTCTAAACTTAACATTTAAATGAAAACAAAATAAAGCTACAAACAATTCAAAATATTAAGAGAACAAAAGGTATAAAAGTGTAATAATGATTCTAACAAAACTAAGCCAAACACCAAAAACAACAACGTGTATGTACACACACACACAGACATATACACACACACACACACACACACACACACACACGCATATCCATAAATTAAATATTATTTCATTTCCATGTAGTTTGTTGAAGTACTAAAATAACTCAAATTAAATAAAACTAAAACTTAATAAATAACTTATACAGACATAATAGAAAAAAAACTAATAAAATGACAAACATTACTACAACTGTAACTAAAATTAAAATAGATAACATATACAAATCAAACTACATTAGTTTAACAGTAAGACTAAAAAAATAACTGTGCCAAACACAAGAAAGAAATGGTTATAAAAACTGAAAGAGAAGTGAAACAAGTAATAGGAAAGAAAATAAATGAAAAGCGATACTTATCTGAAAAGTGTGGCTTATTTTTTTATTTGGATGTTGCTATAGTTGGTGTTGTTTAGTCTTATTTGATTTTGTCAGCTATTTAGGCTCTTTGTGATATTCTTTACTTTGGACTTTGTTGTGGTTTTGATTTAGTTTAGTTTGGTGTTTGCAGAATTATTTGGTGTTGTTAGTTGGTTTTGTTTTTGGGGGGATTTTTGGTGTTGTTGGATTTAAAGTTGGTATGAAACAGAATTGTTATTGTATTTTCTCTTCTATTGCGACATATCTGTTTGAATTCTACAGTATATTCTGATTAAGCCATATTTGAAGCTATATTGATATACATACGTTCACATGTAAGTTGAATTCTATATTAATTTAGCAAGTTGTGACATCACCACATAGTAACAACTCCTTTTTGTATGTTATTTTCACATTCACATTTAACATGTTTAAGTACCATAACGTAGTTCTTCCCAATTTTAACTGTGCAAATATATCTAACATTTTGTAAACAGTTTAAGTAAACTCTAATGTATGTTTATTTGAGGTATTTCTTCCATTGCACAGTATATATTGCCATACTGTTTAATGTTTCTGTGTTGTATATTATTGTTATTGGCTGCTGTTATGTTTGGTGTTTGTGATATTTAGTTTACATGTTTAGTTTAGCATATAGCATAGTTTAATATGCCATTTAGTTTGCCATTTGTGGACATTTTGTTGTTAATTAGCTTGCAACATTGGGGGTTTGATGTTTGCAAGATTATTTTGGTGTTGTTGGAGTTACCATTTTTGGTAATTTTTTGGCCATATTATTTTTCCTGGTGTTTGGTGTTGTTTTTATTATTGCTATGTTTGATGTTTGTGACATTGTTTAGTTTCGCATGTAATATAGTTTTGTGTGGCATTTAGTTTGCCAATTGTGATATAGTTTAGTGTTGCATTATTTCGTCAGATTGCGTAATGTGTAGTTTGACGCAGTAGACCAGACACCCCTGAGGGTTATTGTTGCTGACGCTTTGCACTCAGAAGAGAAGTATAACACACACACACACACACACACACACACACACACACACTGAGAGTAGGGTGACCTCTCCACTGAAGTACAAACACAACTCCCACACCCCTCAGAGGGAGTATGATAACCTCTCTGCTCTGACACACACACAGTCTATTTCTGGGCAGTCAGGACCCTGTAAGACGAGCCCTTTATCCTTGACATGGGATAAGAGGAAAATGGAGAGAAAAAGTGATTCTGTAAATGTTTTGCTGCTGCATTCTCACTACAGGCCTATTTCCTTGACACAAATATGACTTGTTTTTTCCTGTCTGTTTACATTCACTTAAGACATCACTGACTGTGTTATTAACTAGTGATTTAGCATTGTTTAGTAGTACGTTTACTATTACATTACATTGCATGGCTTGACTCTAAAATGTCTTGAAGAAGTTGATAAAACATTGCAAAATATGGCACAGATGTCATTTGTGTCATGACATTAGATAAATAACTGGTTCTTGGTTTCGTTGATTGCCCTGATAACTTATGTGTAGGTTTGAGTATGCATTAACTAACCTTACTTGAGTGGCAAGTGATTTACGTCTGACCAATGATTGCTAATGATGAGAGTTAGTCAGACTTTGGTTCAGTTCAAGTTCATAGTGTGATTCTCTTATAACATGCGTTGTTTGTGCTCCGGATTTACATTTTATGAATCTTGTTCAGGCACAAACAATCAAGTTTTTAAACCAAGAGTGCAATAATAATAATAATAATAATAATAAAATTTCGTCAGCTACATTTTATTATTATTTTTATTTAACAGCAAAAGTAGCAGCACTTATTATTAATATTAAATTAGATTAAAATATTGAATTTATAAGAATAAAAATTGAGTTTTATTTTCCTACAGAGGACTTGAGTTTGCACACTCTTAACAGTTTCTGTTGGCAGCAAAGCATTGGCAGAACTTAACTTTGGATATAGAAGTCATTGCTACATTTTAAAAATCTTACTCAAGTCCAAATAATCACGTTTTTGGAATCTGGGGTGCATTAATGAAAAAAAACCAAAAAACAGTTCTCCACTAAAATAAAGGACAATTATTATTATTATTTATTATTATTATTATTATTAAGAGCAAAAACAATTATCATTTTAATATTAAATTAAATCTCTTTTTTTTTTGATAATAATAAAAATGGAGTTTTGATCTTTTGCAGAGGACTTCAGTTTGCATACCCTTAACAGCTTCTGCTGGCAGCAAAGCATTGGCAAATCCTGACTTTGGATACAGAAGTTATTGTTTGCTAGTTTATAGTTTGCAAACCTTGCTGAAAATGAGAACTGCTGTTTCAATATGATTGTGTGCCTTTTTTTTCCTTTCAGCTAGGGTATCTAAGCAGCATGAGATGTTAAATGTTTCTCATATTGCAGTAAAAATTGCTATGTCAGATATTCGCAGTATGTACTTAATCGTATGTCAGATGATATTGTCATTTAGATTCGGTCTGTTCAAATATCGGTGAAAAAAAAATCAGTTGACAGTGTAAATGCTGTTGAAATATCTGTGTGCAGAGGACAATGACCACCCAGGCTCTCTCTCTTTCTCAAGGATCTTTCCGCTTCTCTTTCTCTCTGAAGGATCTCTCTGTTTATCTCTCTCTCAAGGATCTTTCTCCCTCTCTCATGGCTTTGAGATGATAATGTGCACGTTTGCAAAGCAAAGTTTGATCTTCCGTTTTGAGTGCGCCAGAGAGTTTGATCTGTGTGTGTGTTTGATCTGTCATCTGTTTTGTATTGGTGTTCCTCGCTTTCCTTTCAGCAATGGCTCATTCATATGCGCAGTGGACGACGTGCTAGAAGATTCAGTGTGAGGGAAAACATCAAGGGGAGGCGGCGGCGTGTGTGTTTTGTGTTGGTCAAGAGTGTGCGCGTGCATGGTGGCATTATTCGGTCAGATGCTCGTGTTGACACTGCGGTGAAATTTTCAATGTTCCAAAACACCAGCATCATCAGAATTAAATACTGCTTACCCCTCTGTCCTCATGCAGATGCGTGTGTGTGTGTTATAGAATATGGTTAGACTTCCTGCACTGTACAGCACCTAGAGAGAGAAAGATAGAGAGACAGAAAGAGAGCGATTGTCTCCCAGGTCCAGAGAGCAGACACAGACATGGACTCAGAGAGCGCTGATGCTGGTAGGTCTGATCCATGTGTGTTTGTGCTTGTTTTTTTTTTTTTTATCAGTGTGTCCTTGATTGCTTGATTTCAGGTAATTTTACAGCTTGTATAATATACAGAAATATTAAATTATACAGACTGACAGCTGGATATATCTTCAATGGCAAACTATTAGGTGAAAAAGCTTTCATTAGAATTAACAATTGACCAGTTTATCGACAAAGCTAATTTTTGTCCATTTTGAGATCATTGGCCAATAACAGCCATTTTGGCCGATTAATAGAATTGGTAGTTCCCACTTGTGCCAAAGATGTCTGCCTGAATGTGTATGATTGTCGTGACAATAATTCAAAGTAGATGAATTTAATTTAAATTAAATTAAATTTAAATATAATTTGAAGCTTACAACACTTTCACAAAAAAAAAAAAAAAAAAAAAAAAAATATATATATATATATATATATATATATGTATATATTGCAAGTCAATGGCTACCGTCATTTTGAGAGTCAAAAAAGCATCTCAGGCAACACAAAATTAATACCCTTGGCTCTTGATGATATATTGAGGTCTTACGAAGTGCAATGATGAGCCTGTGCAAAAACATTATTACCTGTAATCCAGAGCCTCAGGTAAATGTTGAAGGCTGATTCTTTTCAGTGATCAGGTTCTTTTGGATGATAGCGTTTCAGTAGTTACTACTTTCTGGTACTACTACTACGTTATTCTGCTGGGGGTGTCTTGTTCTCAGGTGATTAATTAAAGTTATTTGGCAACGAGCCGCCTCAAGAAATTTCACCTGAACGCAATTTTACATAATGCTACTTTAGCATGATTTTTGCTCATGGTGAAGTGTGTAAACGCTGCTGATATGTGTACCTGTTGCAGTGTATCGACATTGTGTGCATGAAATAGACACTGATGCAGTCAAAATGCTAAGAAGCACTAATTAAACGTCATTGTTTCAGTCAATGAAATTGATTTATCACTGTATTTGCTGCTTACCTGGCGGTAACCAGCTGGAAGAACTCAGACAGAATCCTAAGCTATTTCGGCTAAAATCAGTTTTTATTTTATTTTATTTCATTTTTTGATGTTTTCAGGTCATTACAATTTTGGTGCATCACTATTATAAACTTATCAAAACAACAGCAGTGTTTTTTTCCCCTTGCCAGTATTTATGTTATTATTAATGACGCTTTCACATATCAGATGTTTTATGCCATCTATTTTATTTTATTCTATTATTTACATTCACTTATAGGGATAGTTCACCCCCAAAAATCTATTATTTATTTACTCATCCTCATGTCATTTCAGATGTGAACTTTCTTTCTACTGTGGAACATAAAAGGTTTGGAATGACAGATAAATGATGACAAAATGTATTTTTTGGATGAAATATGACTTTAACATAAAACAGACCATGTTTACATTAATATTTCACCAAGACAAGCATTTTGACCATTCATGTGCAGCCATGCTGTGTGTCAACTAGCCTACCCTTTAGCATTATATCGACCATCCTGATCTTTAAATATTAGCTTCAGCCATTGAAAAAGTCATATTGGTCGATTACTAATTAGAACTATGAAGAACATGGAACAAGAGAGAAAAACAGAGGGATTATGTGTTTGAAACTGCATGTTAACTTACTGCCTGAGTAAATGCCATACATGCTTCATGCTGTTTTCATAACCAATACACAGTATGCAGGCACACATGATTTTGTTTGTAGCCATCTAAATTATCGCTGCCTGTCGTGTTCCCAGATGTCAGTCATATTTTTAAAAGCTAGAAGTTTGGAGACATTTGAGTTGCATTATGGGAAATAGTAACTGGGCTAATGATCTCATAAGTGCACGGCAAATGTGCAGACGATGCACACTGTGTAAATGGTTGAATTTCGCTCAAATGTAAAACCGGTCGGATGGTAGCATGAGATAAGAGGTTTTCTGTTTCTTTCACTCTCTCCTCCATTCCTTTTTTCGCTCCGTATTGACTAGCTCATGTATATTTTGTTATCTACCCTCCACTCCATCGACCCATGCTGGTAAATTTAGCACAGTGTGTGTTTGGGAGTATATTTGTATAGACTCTACCTGTATTCTGTCAGATGGCAAAGGATTATGGGTTTTTACATCATAGACTTTGGTCTTCAGCTTCAAATATGAACAGAAAGCCGGGTATATACACACACGCTAAAGCAAACACGCACAGACGAAAGGTCAGAGGTTAAACTCAAAGGTGGAACCTTCTAGTTAGAATATTTACTATATTTAAAAAATTGTGGCAGATTAGAAAGTTGAACAAATATAAATGTATTTTTTTTTAACTTTCTTTATTTGGTTAGTTTACTCCCCACAGGTTGTTTTGTGTTTATGTCATGTGGACACAAAGGTCTTAAAGTTCTGCCTTCATTATTATGCATCATGGTCTGTCTCTAAGATAGATGGTAATTCTGTTATGGCAGCTTTCTCTCAGGCTCTGCTCTCGCTCTTCAAACTCTTAAGCTATTTCAGGTCCTCATAAGGTTAAGAGGATTTTCTCTGCAGGCACTGAATCAATCTCTTCATTTCCCCAGACGCTCTCATTTGGCAGTAATGGGGATTCAACAGGCATCAGTGGGAAGCAGGATTTGCACCCAGCTCTGGGGTGGCCCGCACAGGGTGAGCGCCCCCTGCTGGCTGTGGCTGCATCTTCTCTGTAATTAAATAGAGCTTTCCTCTTGGAAATGTAGATGAAGAAGAAAACAAAAACTTTTGTTTTCAGAACGCACTTGACATTAGTATTATTCATATTGTCTCTTCATTTGTGATTGACAGTTTTAGCGTGGGCTTGTTTTGTGTTTTTTGAAAATTAAAAATGTGAAATCAAAATGGACCTGCATTGGGAAATGTCGTTCAGTTGGCTGAATTGTCACTTGTCCTGTTTAGACCCTAATGCTCTGTTGATTATGTTTATGGATCATTTATGCCTTTCAAAAGGAAATATATGGTTCTCTATGATGTATAGAATGTGGTTGTTGTGAATTCTGCAGATTTGTCACCAAATAACATTATCTAGCCATTTAGGACATTATCTAGGACATTTTGTAGAAACTGGAAATGTCTTTTGGTATTTAGTATTTTGATAGCATTATAAACAAATGAAGACATGTTATAAATGTTATTCTACCATTTTCCAGAAGTTTTTCTAAATTTAAAGCTGACATAGAGGGACATTATAACACATTATTATAATTTATATAGCGTATTTATAATTTATATAATTTCCATCTATTATTGCAAATAAAAAAATAAATAAATATATATCATTTTTAATATAATCCAATTGTTATTATTGTCACGGGTTGCCAAGGCGAGGAGCACGAAGGAGGCAGATATCAAACAAACTGAGTCTTTTAATAAATCCACATGGAGAAAACGCAGGAGAATACAACCACATAAAACAACGTTCAGACAGGACAAAGAACTCTAGGAACTGAAGGCTTATAAAGACATGGAAACAAAGGAGCAAACGAGATGATTGATTAAACACAGGAGAACTGAATGAACGATGATTAACTAAGAACAGGAACTACCAAATAAGGAAAAACAGGAACTCAACAGAAACATAAATGTGACAATTATATATAAATATGTAATATATAATATATTTTCTTTTAAAAAGTCCTTGTTTCATTTCTGTCTGTCACCTCAGTGACAGACACAGTAGGCGTAACTTCCATTCATCTGTAATTGGTTGGCTCTTCTGCCAGTCCCAGTAGAGGGCGAGTCCTCAACAGGTGTTCAGTTCAGGTGTGTCTGAGTCTCAGACCAGGGTTGAAGCAAGAGGCAGAAAGGTCATTGTTTGGACCAGGTTTGAGGTTCCGGGGGTCTAAAGGAGTCAACAAAGGTCAGAGGTCATGATGAGGAGGTACAGACAGGTGCCGCGCTCAGAAGCTGACGGGACCTTCAGATACAGGCACACCTGGGAGAGGAGATCTTTCCTTAGCAGACTTGGTATCTATGTGTGTTTTTGTTTGTGTGAGATCGTGATGATTAATACAAGCCTGTTGAACACCCTTTGTTAGGAAGATTGTTGATGCATTTGTCACTTTGCAGTAGAGCTTGACTCGCTCATCTGCTCTCTTTCGCTATTCTTTTTATTTCTCTCCCTCGCAGCATCTCTCGCTTTTTCCGTCTTTCTGAAGTTGGATCAGGTGTTTGAGCTGATAATGGCGGCTCCTTTTCCACATCTCATTTTACAATCCCTACACACACACACATTCTGTTGGCATATACACATGCATGCACATGCAATCCAGATTTATTATCCATGTTGGACTGGATGAATGAACAATTTCAGCTCTAGCTGGTGAAGGGCTGTCAGAGCAGCGTGTGTGTGTTGACTATAAGGAGTGTGCGTGTGTTTTTGTGTGTACTGGCTGCTCTGCTGCTCTCAGATTTCTTCTTTGACTTTTTTTAATAATTAATCAGCCCTTCAAACTGTGTGGCATCGCACATACTGACACACACAGACTGTAGTTTGCATCAGTGCACATACACATTTCATCCAGACAGCTCATTTTAATATCATGCATATGTAGATTCTGAAGTTCTTATTGGCATGAGTAGGTGAAGTCTGAATGTATGTGTCAGACTGCTTATGTTATATCTGACCTATCTCATTAGGGCCGTTCTTGCATTCAGAAACCTCCCAGACACAATGCAGTGAAATGCAACAGAAAGCAGGTGTCATGAGGCACATTTGTAAAAGCTGAACTTCTTTTAACTTAACAAACCGTCTTTAAATGTGATGCTATGGCAGGAGATGCTTAAAACTGTTAAAATAGAAAAACAATTACAAAACTGTGCAGACAGATGTAAGAACGGTACCTTAGATCTTGTGTATGCACAAATTCAAACTCACTACAGTCAATTTGTGTTCATGCAGACTGAATAGAAAACATACAAAGTTGATTTAAAACGTCAAGGTTGTGCATCTTTTGTATGCATAACACTTCTTCTCTCTTTTCACAGGTGTGTGTGGATGTTGTGGTCCTCTGCGGCCACGCTACAAGCGTCTAGTGGACAACATTTTCCCAGAGGACCCCAAGGTAACATATCACTGTAATAGATGGAAATTCAAGGAATTTCTGGAATTTTAGAATAACAGAATGGAATCCATTTTAAGTGCATTACATCTTTGTTTGTAAAATAATTATAGATGAGACATGCGCTATTACATAATTAGTTTTTTTTTAGTATAGAATTAAAGTTATCAAAATAAATTACCATACATAATTATTACATTTTTTCAAGTTTTATTTTAATTTTTTAAGTATAGAATTAAATTAAATTTTATATATATATATATATATATATATATATATATAAAATAATCTGTGAAGTCTTAAAGTTCGCTCAGTTATTTAAAAAATTTTAATGTATTTTAATTTTCCATTTAACAGGATTATTCATATATTTTGTAACTGATAGAATCTTGTTAATTGGCCGAAATGTTGGCCTGATCAATATCTCACTGCATCATCTGTATTTACACACACACACACACACACACACATATAGATTTTGATATAATAATTATTCAGTAACTATTTAATAAAATTACACAATAAAATCTTAAAATTCAGTCAAATATTTGAAAGTTTGGAATGTATTTTAATGTTCCGTTTGACAAGACTATCATAAATTTTATAACTGATAGAATCTTGTTCACTGGCGAAGCAGTGGATATGGCTGAAATATTGGCCTGATCAATATCTCAATGTATCATCTGCATTTTAAACAGTTCAATAGATTCATTTAAGGAGACACAGTAGAATTCTGCAGTCAACAAGTCTCATTTACATACATTTTTGACAGATGCTTTAAATAAATGCTTTTTTAAATACCATCTCTATATCAGAGTTCATGCACTGGGATTCAGACACATTCAAGTTCAAGTGCTGTGATCAAAATATATTCTTATCGGCTCTTCCTGTCTTCAGAGACCAGCTAAATAAATGCCACGCATAATAAGAAAGAAGCTGCTTGGACTATCAATCTAAATTTAAAGCACCGTTGACTAGCAACTGTTTCTTGTTATTCATATTGTTGGAGAGAAATGTCTTGGCACTGTTATTATGAATATATATTATTAACGCTTTAATTTTGACCTTTGACCTGTTCAGCAGTTTTTGAGAAAGTGATATACACCAACACACACACTGGGAAGGTTTTTAACCTTGCTGTTACTCCATATTCATCACATTAACATTTAACTCTGTTGATTAGACTGACACACACATACACACACACACACACACACACACACACACACACGATTGTTTTCTCTGAAGGCTAAGTATGAGTAATATTCTCATGAGATGGTGTGACTGTTTCCACCGGCACACACACACAGAGAGAGGCAGATTCCCTGCAGTCATGTTATGTACCGTACGTTAAAATCGTGTTAAGTTAATTAGCACTTTGAGAGCTTCAGGAGTTTATTTCTCTTAAGGGATTCTGGGTAAGAGTGATTTTCTGACGCTTTCTGTTGAATAACACTTCTTATATTCAGTAGAAAAATATTCACTGTAAATATTCTACTCAGTCTTCAAAACTCAAAGGTTTTAATACTTTAATAATTATATTTCAAATATTTTTACATAGACTTTGCTAGGTACAATTACAAACCAAGGTAGTCCAGAATAAAATGCTAATAAGATTATTTATAAAACCTGCTCAGAATTTAATGATTATTAAACCATTATTAACAACAGTAGGAGAATTTCTTTAACTAGGAAAATAAGAATAACAATAAATGAATACAGCACAATAATGCATCTACATCACACATTAGTCCAAGATTATTGCAGAAAGTGGCACATTTTCTTGTAAAGTTCCAGTCAAATCCTAGATGTATTTTACAATTTATTGCTCTTTTTTTCCCCCTCAGGATGGACTGGTGAAATCCGATATGGAGAAGCTGACTTTTTATGCAGTGTCAGCACCAGAAAAGCTGGACCGTATCGGAGCATACCTGGCCGAACGTCTCAGCAGAGATGTGGTACGACATCGCTATGGGTAAGATACACATGATTACAACCATATTTACAACATAACCAACCCTTACCCTACCCAACTTTAACCAAACATACAACAATTATTTCCCACATCACTTTAGTGTCAATGCAGAATTAACACTGATACACCTGCCATTAATGAGTGAAATTTTAAAAAGTTAATCCACCATAAATAGTTTTTACTGGCCATAAAATTGTACCTGTATTGCATTATTATTTAGTTTTTTATTGTTTTTCTTTTCTATGATAATTATATTTTTGTCCATGTGACAACTGATGTTATTGTGTTAATAAAGACCTATTTAGCTTTTGTTCTTCATATTTTGTTTTTGGTATCTTAATTTGATAAATATTTTGTATATGTGTTCTGGATTAAAAAATAGGGATATTATAGAAAAATGTATGATGATAATTTGTCCATGGAAGTCAAATTTGTTAGAAGATTTGGTAGAAGTTGTGACAGACGTTTTCATTAATAGATGCTTTGAATGTCACTTCAGAGATGGTCAAACCATTATTCTTACAGTTTTATTTTTTTATTTTATTTCTTACAATTTTATGATGTTGGCCCCTGATTCTTGGTGGTGTGTGTGTGTGTGTGTGTGTGTCTGTGCACAGGTATGTGGTAATAGCGATGGAGGCGTTGGATCAGTTGTTGATGGCATGTCATTCCCAGAGTATCAAGCCGTTTGTGGAGAGCTTCTTACACATGGTAGCCAAACTTCTGGAATCCAGAGAACCCGATTTACAAGTGCTGGGAACCAACTCAGTAAGTTTGTGTGTGTGTGTGTGTGTGTGTGTGTGTGTGTGTGTGTGTGTGTGTGTGTGAGAGACTGAACAAACCAGTGAATAGAATCCTAAATCTCTGCAGGAGATGCAAGGGGTTCAGGTGGAAGATGAGAAATGGCTTTGACTGTTAATCTGCCGTTTATGTTATGGTGCTTCTTTTCTTTTATTCTCTTCTCTGTCTCTCTCTCTCTCTGCTCACTCAATTTTCTGCTGTATTATTCCTCATCTGGGTTTTTCAAATATGTTCCCAGTGGATCTGAAGTGATGCATAGATTCTACTGCATTGAATTGTTTGGGTTTTTTAAATATTGCATCATTTATTGAAGGCCGAAACTACATTTCTCAGTCATGCTGAGAACTAACATGAGATATTATTTAACATCCTTGCAAAAGCAGGTCACTTGGAATTCATAATGGTATTGACTGCTTGAGTGTATTAACATAGGATTGCCCACATTTAGAAACTTTCCAAAAAGAAGCCAGTGCAAACAGAAGTTGTTTAATGCCTGTTTAATTCTGAGGGTCAGACAACGGCTGGAAACGATCATGTAAAACTGAATTATGACTGTTTTTAGTAGACTTTAGTGAAATAAAATACTACAAATGTCAAATATGTACCCTTTAAATTGTTTCAAACAGACAATGATTCACATAGGCTGTATGCACTTGAACACACACTCTTGCTCCTCTAATGAGATGTCACACTTATCTGGCTGATATCAGTAACTTCCTCTGCACATCATGGGAGGGGAATATCGCCTTCACACCTTTGCATGGGAGTGTTTTTGAATCTGTTATTGTGTGAGACAAGATTGGGTGTGGTTGTGTGTTTTTCTGACATAATCATTGTGTGTGTTTCCTTGTAGTTTGTGAAGTTTGCAAACATTGAGGAGGATACGCCATCTTACCATCGCAGATATGACTTTTTCGTCTCTCAGTTCAGTGCCATGTGTCACTCCACACATGAGGACCCCGAAACTCGCAGCAAGTGTGTGCATTAGTTTGTGTCTGTGGTTATTTCATGTTAGGCTGTCAAGACAAAAATAATTAAAATAAGATTCATAATATAATAGAAAACAGTTATTTTAAACTGTAATTTGTAAAAATTAACTGTTTATGTATTTTAATGCATTTTTGCAGTATTTTTATATATATGTATATTTAATTTGTTTTAATTTAATAAACAAATTAATTAATTAATTAAGGGAAAAAGTTTTTATCCACTAGCCCAAAAACTTATAGGTGGATTCTGAAGTCCGTATTGAGAAAAGGTCTAGCATCATTTGTTTCCAGCTGCCAGCTGTTTTGATTCTGTGTTAGTGATGCAGTCAGATTCCTATAGTTAAAATATGACTTAAGTATCCAAATACTCTTGGGACCACTATAATTGGACCACTTTAATTGACACTAATGAGTGCATTATTTAGTGTTCATTTATTTAGTGTGTTTAACATGTTTTTGCTGTAGGATCCGTGTAGCAGGCATTAAGGGTCTCCAGGGTGTCGTCAGAAAGACTGTGAATGATGAACTGCAGGCAATCATCTGGGAACCTCAACACATGGATAAACTCATCCCCTCCATGCTGTTCAACATGCAAGATAATGAGGACTCCGAGAGGTACTGTACACACACACACACACACACACTTAAGAAGGCAAAATCATTTAATTTTTTATGCTCAAGGTGATATTTGCTGTTCAAATTTGTTCTTGATGTTTTTTATTCTGTACCATGCACTGAATAAAACCACCAAACACACGGAGAGGCAGGGAGGAAGATTTTCTTGATAAGAGAGCTTTGGAGGTCCACATGTAGAGGGCAAACAAGGATATCTGATTCCTTTAAGGTTGTGTGTGTTTGTGTGAGAATAAAACGTGAGTGTTTCTCAGATAAGGGCCCCTGTGTGCACAGAATATTTAAGTTTAATTGCCTGTTTGTGTTTTTGAGTACGGAAACATCAATCGTACCCCTCTGCCCTATAATCAGGAGCTGAAATCCGCATGCGTTTGGTTGACGTGTGGAAGCTGGTTGGGAATGACATCTGACCTGCTAATGTAACACCGGATACTTTTCTCATCTGAAAGCTTATCTCTCTGAATATATTAAAATGGTGTTTTTAAATTTTTCATTCAATTAATTATTTACTGTAATTACTTTCTAGATGCACAGTTATAAAGAGTATAACTGTGAGTATACACTCTAGTTATAAAGAGTATGTTCAGAAATTGCATAATCTACTATACTATTCATGCTGTTTTTGTAGTATGTCTTACACAATATGCAAATTTTTTGTGTGCATAGAATTAACAGACTTCTGATAAAAAATTGTGATTGCGATATTAAAAAAAGCTCCAGATTTATTATGTTTGTTTGTAGGGCTGCACAATTTGTGATGTATCTATAAATATAACTGTACAAATAATAATAATACCTATTACTATTGTAATATTTCAAACTGAGTTGCTCTAAAATAGCAAAAACTCTGGATCATGAGCTGCTTGCGTGTAAAAGAACACAGTGCTACCCTTCACTATGAAACTTGCAGCACATGTATTTATTTATTTATGATCAAATTGCAGCCTTTGTGATTTGATAATTGCACTAAGCCATAACACAATTTTGCTTTTATTCAGATTAATCGTGCAGCCATAAATCATTATAGTTATCATCCATGGTGTGAACGGCCCTGTAAACAGCGAAGTAGTAAAGTAATGTGACAGCATTCAGTTTAAAACCTGTAGTGCAATCTATTTTCAAACTTTTTATAAAAAAACTGCAAGAAATATACAATATATACTGTGAAGTAAGCAGTATGCAAGTATTACTTTACAAAACATAGCCACTGTTTGTGGTTGCAATGCTTTAATTCACAGCACTCACAGATTCACAGATTGAATATGTGACTATTATTGGCTCCAGAAAACACATAGACACAGCTTATGTGTGTGTGTGTGTGTGCATAGTTGTGTGCTTATTTCAGCTTTTCAAGGTCGTAAGATTCTGTTAATTGCTTTCCATGGGCTGTCGGTGAGCCGAAGGGTCAAAGAGTCTCTGTGTGTGTGTGTGTGTGTGTGTGAGAGAGAGTTGGCTGGGTTTCTCCCTAAAAGGTCTTAATGCATCATTTAATACACTTGTGTGTTTGACATCAGAATGCAGAATGTGAAACCACACACTGTAAACGACAGTTTAGTACATTGCACTTACACTTATCTGTATGTTTCTCTCTCTCAGGGCTGGAGAGGAAAATCCGGCTTCACTGGCAGAGAGTTGCTTTCGAGAGTTGCTGGGTCGCGCTGCTTACGGCAACATGAACAACGCCGTGCACCCTGTACTGGTGTAAGTACTGTTGCCATGCCTAGGCACCATTATCCAGTGCTATTGTTTGAATTGTCACTATGGCAAAAGCAGTGGTTCACTCATTATCCGCTTGTTAAGTCGTGACGTAAGGAATGCTGTTTCCGTGTCCAAGCTTTTACTCGTTTCATTTGAGAATACTATCTCTATCATTCATGAGCTCATATTACACATTTAAGCATTTAAAAACTCCCAGACACACATATTTTAATTATTTAAAAAAGATTAATCACTCTTTGGCCAAAATTTCCCCAAATTTTTTAAATGCACACATCTAGACCGGGAGCTATTGTGACGTTGATATTGCAGTTGGACGTTGATTTTTATAACTTCCTTTTTTGTTGCTATGGGAACACCACTATCACTTTGATAGGCTTTGATTTAGTTATTTGGCTGAAAATTAATTTTGGCTGAAACAGTTTTGGAGGTGCGGAATCATTGACCGTACCATTTATGATTAATTAGCACTTTTATACAATTACACATTTTAAGTAGAAACATGGTTATATCATTAAAAGTTGATATAAAAACTGTATATATGTGCAGTGTAAATGTTTGAGTACATATCTGAGATATCATTAAGTTTTTTTTGGCTAAATGGAAACTTGGTCACACTTTATTTTAAGGTCCAATTCTCGCTATTAACAAACCATTAATTACGACTTTTGCCTCAGTAAACTCCTAATTTGCTGCTTATTAATAATTAGTAAGGTAGTTGTTAAGTTTAGGTATTGGATAGAATTAGGGATGTAGAATAAGGTCATGCAGAATATGTGCTTTATAATTACTAATAAACAGCCAATATGTTAATAATAGTCATGCTAATAAGCAACTAGTTAATATTGAGAATTGGTCCTTATACTAAAGTGTTACAGGAATTTTTGTTTTGTTTTGTTTTGGAGGTTCAGTAGAAATACATTTTGTTGCATCATTAGTAAGTTAGTTTTATAATTATTTTTGTGCTATGGAAGCGTATTTATGGGCATGTCATTTCCTCCAAAATGTTGTCACACACTTCACACCAAAGCTTTTACATGCCCCAACTGTTTTATTGTAGTAATGATAAATGAATATGAATTACATAATCAGTACATTTTATTCTAAAATCATGCATTGATGCATTATTCACCTTTAAACATGAATTTTTATCCTTCACATCACACTGCCTGAACTATGCTGAATACCTGCACGTTAAAGTCAGGTACAGATATCTGCAAAATATTGGTATTGTACCATTTCAAGTCTGTGATATTTCATGTAACCCTGTAACACACACACAAACGTGCAGGCTAAAATATGTGTGGTCGTTTCAGCTTTTCAGGAATGTCAGTTTCCATTAATCGCTTTTCAGGGTTGACTGTGAGCAGAGATTGCGAGAGAAAATTGAATACATAGCAGACAATACATTTTTTTTTTTTCATCATAGATCAGGTGTTGAATGATCTTGATGAGCTCTATTCTCAAATATGCAGCAAATACTCGTATGCGAAGGGTGTCAGAGCTCTTTGAGACACACAGAGACATGCAGATGTTTTCAGACAAACACGCAGCGCGGTGTTAGCCTGCGAGCTCAGGTGTCCAGACGCTGCTGACAGCCGCTCATCTGCTTCCTCTCACGCTGTGGGCATGATGGGATTCATTCATTCCAGTCTCAACACAAACATCATGCAGAAAATGCAAGCAGCGCCTAGATGGCTCTGTTTTGTGTTAAAGGAATTGTTGTGGTCTGAATCCAGCTGTTCTGCGCTTGATTTATATGTTAAATGGGTTACAGATGCAAATATGTGTCTCTGTTTGCACACTGAATTTGCAGCCTTGTGACTTTCCAGTCTATTGACGCTTAATATTACCATTCATGTTTTTTTTCCCTGATTTCACATCTTCAGAAATTTGTAATTTCAGCATCAACAGTACCTTTATTATTTATTCAATAATAGATTTATTGCAAAAAAAAAGAAAAAAAGAAATTAAATTCATTCAAAAATTATAAATAAAATTAAATCAGTAAAAGGTGGTGGATTTTGTAATCAAGTATTACTTTATAATATTACTGCATAGTAATTACACTTTTTAACATTTTAAGCTATTTATAACCAAAGACTGGTTATTGATTTTTTTTTTCTGCTTTAGCAGAGTACTAATTTAAATAGACTACATGGACAGATTATATTAGATTAAAAACACTCATAATTTTCCAGTGTTATGTCAGTGAAAATTATTCATCTCTGTGCTAATGGATTAAGCAAACTTTCATTTTACAAATTTAAATTAATCGCATGCATGATAAAATGTGTAAGAATTGTAGCAACTCTTTTTAATTAAATTGGACAAGCAGCAAAAACCCATTTTTGAGTCTATATTACATAAGTAGACAGTTAACAATGAATGCAGTATTGATTATTCTCATGCGGCTGGAATTAGTTTAGCCGTATTAAATATTAAAGTACAGCTATATATTATAAATTAATAGATCTCTTTATCTAAAGAACCTGCAGGTGAATATTCGGCTACTTGAGACTGCATGTCAGTCGTAATTCAGTACTCATTTTCTATCATGCTTTACACCTCTTAACTATAGTAAGGTCTCCATAGCCTGTCCTCTCGCGGCTTATTACTTGAATATCTCATCATATCAAAACTGTTTTTTGTCTCCATTATCACTAATGTTCTCCTGATTCATGCGGCGCACATCCAGGCAAGTCTAGAGGAACATTGAAGTCATTTCCAGGTCATTTTATAAGCAAGTAAATGGTCTAATGATGACTATATCATTACGACACAGAATGTTTCATGCAATAAAACCCTAAAAAAGGTTTTATAATGCACTGAAATATGATTTAGGTATTGAAATGCACTGTTTATATTAGAAAATGTATTTATTCTAACTTTTGTATACATTACCGTTCGAAAATAATTTAGAATGATTACTTGATGATCATGTGACACTGAGGCTTAGGAGTAATGATGCTGAAAATTCAGCTTTGCCGTCACCGAAATAAATTACATTTTAAAATATATCAAAACAGAAAATAGTTATTTTAATAATATTTCTTAATATCACTGTTTTACTGAATTTTTTGTCAAATAAATGCAGCCTTTGTGAGCAAAAGAAACAAGAAAAAACATGAAAAAATCTTGATTGTTAAAAGCTTTTGACCGGTAGTTTACCTTCACTTCTAAATTAACAATTAAAAGCCACTTTGTCCAATCAAATTAGAGCATATGTGTTAACCCTTAGCATTACAAAGATGTTAACATTTCTCTGATGTTTAGGGCCCTATGATTTTTGCGAGCAAAAAATGCAGATGGAATCACGGAATCCAGTCATAAAAACGGAATTTACTGTATAACATGGAATATCACGGAATTTGCCAAATTTTGGATGGATACATCAAAAGTAGGCTAGTACACTTAAATCAAAATGCGATCTGGACTAGTGTCTGTGAATATTAAGCCATAAAAATACCATTTAAATATGAATCCTGCATGTTTTGTGTGTCTCTGTGTGAATGAATGGTGCAGATGTGTGGTTTCGTTTACTACACACATACTGAAGCGTATGTGACCCTCGCAGTGTTTTCAGCCTCTGCCGCCTCAATATATGTGACCCTGGACCACAAAACCAGTCATAAGGGTCAATTTGTTGAAACTGAGTTTTCTACAACATCATCTGAAATCTAAATAAATAAGCTTTCCCTTGATGTATGGCTTGTTAGGATATGACAATATTTGGCCTAGATACAGCTATTTGAAAATCTGGAATCTAAAGGTGCAAAAAAATCTAAATACTGAAAAAATCGCCTTTAAAGTTGTCCAAATGAAGTTCTTAGCAATGCATATTACTAATCAAAAATTAAGTTTTAATATATTTACGGTGGGAAATTTCCAAAATATCTTCATGGAACATGATCTTTACTTAATATCCTAATGATTTTTGGCATAAAAGAAAAATCGATTATTTTGACCCAAAGAATGTATTTTTGGCTATTGCTACAAATATACCTGTGCTACTTAAGACTGGTTTTGTGGTCCAGTGTCACATATGAGTACATGAACACGTACATGAAACGTAATCTTTAGAACTGCTCTGAGAGTCCTTCATGAGCATTTTACCATTTCCATTTCATGTCATGTCATATATATAAACAGAAACCTAAAGGTCTTCACAGCAGCCCGTGTGTGATAAAGTCACATTAGCTGCCACCGCTGGGGAAGCAGCACTGACACACATGCACACACACACATACATACACACACATACATACTCGCCTACTTGCCTCATTCATCCTCCGTACCGTTCCTCCCTGCCGCCGCCGCTATCGGAGTAGCGGGTGCACACGCGATCCTGATAGCACATGGACATTTTCCCATTGCAGCACTCTCCCCTGTCCATATCCAATTCCCGGTCATTTCATACACTTACACTGCACTTTTTGTGTCGTTTCATCCCTGTAATGTTTGTCTGTGTGGGCGTAGTCAGTCTTCCGGCAGGAAACACCACGCCAGCCAAACCGAACGAATAAGCGGCAGTCTATTATAACATCACGGGCTTAGTCGCGCCACACAGCGCAACCGGAAGCTGGCGAAACCATTGTCTAGTATGAATAGGTGTTTCTGTGTGCATTTAAGTGTGGAAATTATGTGTTAAATGTATTATGTGTTAATGGATTGTTTATTTGTATATATATATAGATCGGAAGTGATTATTGTTGATTAAGTATTACAGATGACCAATAGATGTGGTATTTGTGTGTGTGTTAAATGTTATTTTTACCGGTGAATGGTATAGCCCAAAAAAGGGGCGGGGTTTGGCCTATATAAGCCGAGGCCAAACAGAAAGACGTTACTTGTTTACCAAGTCGATGCAAGAGTGCTACTGCGGTGCCTCAAGCAAAAACTCCTTCGTATATTGTGGATACCTGTTTGCTACCTGATTATATCATTGTTGGATTATTTTCTGGTTTATTTTTCCCTTTTGTTGTTTATTTGGTACTTTGGATTTTTGTCATTTTTTAGGTGCACTTGTAGATATTCTTCACTGTGGACAATCTTTCTGGCACTGTAAATAAATTCCACCTTGCACAAAAGTGCTTTTGCGAGTGAGCCATCGTTTTTACATCCCTTCACGGACTCACATTTTTCCCCGAAGGCGAGCTGGTGGGCTCGTCTTCATCACACCGTGAAAATAAAAGTTCGGTTTAACTTGAAGAAACCTTGACAGAAATATTACTTAATGTAATGATAGTACTGCTAATAATAAAATTATTATTAAAACATTATTTTTAATGGAATGTTTACCAGAAAAATTATTTACCAGAATTTATTTAGCAGAAAAATGTTAATACACAATATAGTATTTCTGGAATAAATAAATAAAATAATATTTTAAAAATAAAATCAATTAAATTGAGATGCTTTTGATTATTAATATTTAATGAAACCATTAAAATAGAATCCAGAAAATTATTGGAAAACAGAATTTGGTAATAATAAAACTGAATTTGAGTAAAAAAATATTGTAAGTTTCTTGACTTGATTTCAATTAATTAGACATGATTTTTGATGAATAAAATTTAATTTAACCATTAAAACGGATTCTAGATCAATTAAAATGAAAAAAAAAAAAACGGAATCCAGAAAAATTAAAACAGAAAAAAACAGAATTGGGAAAAAAATAAAATGGAATTTGGGAAAGATATAACTGATTTAAGGGACCCTAGATGTTAGGTAATGAATAAAAGCTCTGTATTGTAGGTCTGTCTGTCAGTGAGTTTAATGGCAGCTGAAGGTGAAACTTTAGATTCACAGTTGAAGATGAGCAGCTTTGACTTTGGCGTGGTGTGTAAATGAGCAGTTCTTGGTTTCACTGCTCTGACCTGGTCTCCATCTGCAGCTTATTAGCACACAATTCAGACACATGGAGCCGTATGCAGCATGTGTGCGTGTGTGTGCGAACACTCACAGGGCTCATTAATGAGACTGTTTTGGCTCATCTCAGTCATTGGCCAATTAGCGCTGAGTGAGACGTCTGTAAAAAGAGAATATCAAAGTGCCAAGGGGCTCTCAAGCACGTCTCTTTCTCTATCGCACCGCCTCACCTTCTCCATCACATCTCTCCGTCTCTCATGTCTCGCTCTTTCTCTTGCTCTCTCCTGATTAAACCGTACGCTCTGTATTTATTAAACTTGTGTGAGGATTTGAGGGAACGTTGAGCTCCAGGGCAGATATCTGTACCTCTGATAACACATAAAGCTGGTGTTCGTGGAGACAGATAGACAGCGAGAGCTTTTTTTTTGGGTGGAGGGGGATTTCAGGCGTTCTAAAAATAGCTCGCATCAGATTGGGGGGGGTGAGATCAGATTGACGTTACCATGGCGACAGCAGGAAGGGAGACGATGGTGGCATAGAGGTTTCAGAGTTAGATCAGACTGCGGAAAAAAGGAGAGATAAAGGTGTGGAAACAGGATTTGTGATGTGGCGAAGGAATGCTCAAGTTTTCCGCATCACAGCTGCTGTTGAGTGGAAGCACCCTGTCTGATATAACAGACAGCAG
Organism: Spinibarbus caldwelli; assembly: GCA_039654775.1. NCBI lineage: Eukaryota > Metazoa > Chordata > Actinopteri > Cypriniformes > Cyprinidae > Spinibarbus > Spinibarbus caldwelli. The sequence goes on from CM077235.1 coordinate 28,620,417, forward strand.
TGCCAGAATTGACTCCAAACACCTGTATAAAAATCACAGACTGTGAATGCGGTCGCCCGATTGCACATGAGGCTTTAAAAACTCAAACTAGCTTACCGATGGAATTTGAGTTCCAAACCTGTATGACACTTTTTCTTCTGCAGAACATAAAATGGTATTTTGAAGAAGGCTGGTATCAAACAGTTTTGGTGACCACTGGTTTCCAATGTATAGATGAAAAACACAGGCATTTCTCAAAATATCTTCTTTGTATTGCACAGAAGAAATATAGTCATACATGTTTGAAACAAAATGTGGGTAGACAATGACAGAATTTTTATTTTTGGGTGAACTATCTCTTTAACTATGAGTTGTCTGTGTATGTTTTTTTCATAGCTCCAACCTGTCACATGAGAATGAACTGGAGATTTTTGTAAACATGATTTTATATGCTCATAGAATGGTTCAAGTTGTTTTGTAGTTATTCTTAAATGGGCTGGAATGAATTGCGACATTGCAAAGCTTTTTGTTAACTGATTTTCTTCAAAGAAATTGTTAAATTACACATTAGCATGATGAAAAAGCTGCATAGACTGTGAAACTAAATTAAGGGGTGACAGTTCAATCATAATGTAGTAGAGGAATTTTTATTTTATTTTTGTTGCTTTGCTTTAAATATGTTTAAAATATTTTAATGGATCTTTATAAATTAATTAAAAAATGGAAAAGGATGCAAAAATATATATTTGTAAATACACTTGTATCATCTCTACTTCACTAAATAACAACCGTTTACCTTTTTTTTTTTAGATGATTTCCATAAATTGCATTAAAAAACATCCAAACAGATCTTCCATAGATGTACATTAAAAAAAAGGCTAAAAGCTTGTTTGAGAAAATTGTGTCTTGCAAAGGTTACTAACATATAATTAGTATGTAACATTTTTTAGCCAAGGGTAAATTCTCCAGATTTAAATGTGGCAATTTTAACATTTAATAACATATTTTGTACCTGCAATAAAATCTGACATTAACTGACCCATAAATGTTTTTTCTTATGCACAAATATACGGTGGCCCAGTAGTGCACAACACAACAAAATCACCACAACATCACGAAATTGCCACAACACAACGCATAGGACTAATTTCACTGTGTTGTTGCTTGTTTCCGTTGCATTGTGCTAATTTCGTAGTGTTGCAGCTTGTTCTTGTTGCTCTAATTTCGTGGTGTTGCAGCGTTTCCGTTGCGTTGTGCTAATGTCATAGTGTTGCGACTTGTTTCCGTTGTGTTGTGCTAATTTCGCTGTGTTGCTACTTGTTTCAGTTGCATTGTGCTAATTTCAGTGTCGCGACTTGTTTCCGTTGTGTTGTGCTAATTTCGCTGTGTTGTTACTTGTTTCAGTTGCGTTGTGCTAATTTCATAGTGTTGTGACTTGTTTCCGTTGTGTTGTGCTAATTTCGCTGTGTTGTTACTTGTTTCAGTTGCGTTGTGCTAATTTTGTAGTGTTGCAGCTTGTTTCAGTTGCATTGTGCTAATTTCAGTGTCGCGACTTGTTTCCGTTGTGTTGTGCTAATTTCGCTGTGTTGTTACTTGTTTCAGTTGCGTTGTGCTAATTTCATAGTGTCGCGACTTGTTTCCGTTGTGTTGTGCTAATTTCGCTGTGTTGCTACTTGTTTATGTTGTGTTGTGCTAATTTCGTTGTGTTGCGACTTGTTTCCGTTGTGGCTTGTTTCAGTTGTGTTTTGCTAATTTCATCGTGTTGCGGCTTGTTTCTGTTGTGTTGTGGAGATTTTGTTGTGTTGCAGTTTGTTTCTGTTGTGTTGTGGACTACTGGGCCACCATACAAATATCATTAAAAGCATATATTCCAGGTTGCAGTCTCAAGTGCACATCTCTAGACACTAAATCCTAAATCCTAAATATTTGATAAACACAGAGAAAGGGATAAATCCTATACACGACTATCCATGAACTGTAAGTAAATATGTTGTCTTATAAGAGGTCATAATCAGAGGTGGACAGTAACGAAGTAAATTTACTTGAGTATTGTACTTAAGTACACTTTTTGAGTATCTGTACTTTACTTGAGTATTATTTTTTCTGGAAACATGCAACTTTAACTTCACTACATTTGAAAGACAAATATCGTACTTTTTACTCAACTACATTTATATCAAGGTCCCCAAGTATAAAGTAGTCATATGTAGCAGTTTTTACAGTGTGTGCATTTTCAGATTCACTGAACCCTTTTTTCTGCGAAAATCCGGCCTACGATCTGCCAGGACCTTCATGTGTTGCCAAGTCTTACAGCATTTCTAAGCCTGCAGTTTTCCCCCTATCTTTGAATAGACATATTTTTTACGTAAATCTGGCAACCTCGGGATCTTCCCCACTAAGCTAATGTAAATGTCTGCGCTATGGCACAGCTAAAAGCACTCTAAAAAGGCATGAGTTAACTCATTAAAGCCCTTTGGAAAATTAACCATGTTTTTACTATAGTAACCATAAATATGGTATTTGCAGTAAAGTCACAGTATCCACAAATTTACAATTATCTCACTATAGTAACAATAATTATGCTATTTGTAGTAAAACTTCAGTAACCACAAATTTACCATACAAATGGTAGGCTAATATATCTGTCAAAATGACTGCCCTCACTTTACCATATATATAATAATCGGAATGGATAAAATTCAAATGATACCCAACCTTAGCCACATGTTGTGAAGTTCACTGATTTCTGAGCATTTTATGAACACTGATCAGTTGATGGCAAAATTCAAAAAGACGGTTCTTTGGTGCAACGTGCACACCCATGGCCATACTGAGAGAGTGTTACAGTTTTCTGAAGGGACTAAAGATTTGTTTTCTTTTCAATGTTTGCTTTGTTTGCCTAAAATGAACCATATCATAGACTTCAATATCTCTTTGAAAAAGAACTTTGTAAGTTTTAAACAAGTATTAAAATGAGTTCAATGTAGCTGTAGGAGTGTTAAATAAAAAATTAAACATGATTATCTTCATTCAGTTGTTCCATTTCAAAAGGTTTTGTAACATAAAAACTCTTCATTCCAAAGATAATACAAGCTAATCAGTGTATTCAGTAGGTTACATTAGTGGCATAAAGTATTGTAAGTATACAACAATGTGACAATAAAACAATGCATTTACTTTTTACTTTTGATACTTAAGTACTTTTAAAAACATGTACTTCTGTACTTTTACTTAAGTAAAAATCTTTCTTTACAACTTTCACTTGAAGTGGAGTAGTATTTGACCAGTAGTATCTGTACTTTCACTCAAGTAAGGAAGTTGTGTACTTTGTCCGCCTCTGGTCATAAAACACAGCCTTATTTTCCTGCAGGCATTTCGACAACCATCGTCTGTGGGACCCGAACGATTTTGCTGTTTCCTGTTTCAGGATAATTATGTACTCAATCCAGGTAAAGCAACCAGATTCTCTCTTCATCTCTTTGTGTTAATCCTGTGTGACCGTTGCAGCATTTAATGATAATGGAGAGTGAATTCACTTCTACAGCATGTGTAATGAAGTGTGTGTGTGTTTCAGGCCCAGCATTCTCATCATGTGATTCAACAAGTGTTGTCTCACCTTGACACCCACAGTAAGAACACCCCACGTGTGAGGGCAGGTATCGTTCAGGTGCTGCTGGAGACGGTTGCCATAGCAGCCAAGGGCTCCATCGGTAAGACTGAGTACTGACCATCTAAGACAAGCATCATGCTTATTACTGCTCATACTTTGTGTGAGGTTTACAATAAGATTTTCACATTTTTGGCAAAGATGAATGTTATGTCTTCAGTGTCACAAGATCTTTCAGAAATCATTCCAATATTTTTTTTTCCTTAAGAAACATTTCTTATTATCAATGTGGGAAAACAATTGTTCTTGTTCATTTTTCTGTGGAAACTGATTCATTTTTTTCAGGATTCTTCAATGAGTAGAAATTTCAGAAGAACAGCATTTTTTTGTAACATTCTAAATGTATTTACTGTCACTTTTAATCAGTTTAATGCTCCCTTGAATAAAAGTAGTTTTTAAAATTAACTTTACCCCAAACTTTTGAACGGTAGTGTACGGTTTAAATGTAAAAGTCTGCTTGTTGCTGTTTTATTCTCATCCTGAAATCATTGTTCAATTCTTTCTTTTTTAATATCATTCTGTTTGTTCTTTTGCTTGTGTGTCAGTCACTACAACTACAAACAGATGTCGAAAATAACAAACTACATTTCCTCTTTTCATTTCATCATCTCTTCTGATGTTCATTCCTCATTGTCTTTTATTCCATGTCTCCTTCCTGAAATCTGTTTTCTCTCACAGGTCATGTTGCTCATAATCAAAATAATGCTTACACGTTTCTCAGTCCCATCTCTTCACCACCCAATCTGTGGTTGGGTATGTTAACTAACACAGCCGTAACCCAGTCAAAACCTTCAGGCGGTCACCAAATTGGCATGTGTATGATGAACTAGTGAACCCATCATGTGGTTTTGATGGTGTATTGATTAATTAACAATGTCTATTTGACAAGTGACTGAAGGTTTTGTGGGTTTGCTGTGTAGAGAAACTGCAGCGCCCCCTAGCAGTGCTCTTTAGTTCGTGCGTCGTGTTTTTTAAAGGGATAGTTCACCAAAAATGATAATTTTGTCATCGTTTACTCACCCTCATGTTGTTCCAAACCTGTATGAGTTTCTTTCTTGTGTTGAACACAAAAGATATTTTGACGAATGTTGGAAACCAAACAGATGCCAGTCGCCATTGACTTCCATAGTATTTTTTTTTTTTTTGCTTACCAAAACAACATGCGAGTAAATGATAACAAAATTTTCATCAAACTATCCCTTCATCATATAGTGCTTATTCAGTGGGTCCAGACAGAATCTGTGATGTTTAAGCATCTTCTGTGCTGATTTTGAAGGAAAATCTGCACAATTTTGCATAATTACTTTTGTGCTGTCTGTGTGCGTATTCTCAGGTCCCACGGTCCTGGAGGTGTTTAACACCCTGCTGAAGCATCTGCGTATGAGTGTGGATTTTGAGCTGGGTGACGGTTCCCGCAGGAACTCCGCGAGCAGCGTTTCCTCCACCCGCACCAAAGAGAGCGAGGAGCGGATCGTCCAGAACGCCATCATCCAAACCATCGGTGACAGCTTGACATGCTCACTAAAATCTGACCTTTTGTGATGTCCGAATACTGAACCAATTCAATAAAATGGATTTGTGTGTGTGTCTAGGTTTCTTTGGAGGAAATCTTCCTGATTATCAGAGAGCTGAAGTGATGATGTTCGTTATGGGGAAAGTTCCTGTTTACGGCACGCCGTGTCACACGCTGGACACCGTCAAGATCGGGTAGGACAGTGTGTATGTGATTCTGCATTCGTCATGGCAGTTGTAGTTTTTGGAGAAAATTTCTTGAATCCTTGATTATGGTGCTGATTACACATATTAAACTGACACGTGCACATTTGCAACATGCAAATGACTTGTAATCAAAGATGTCAAAAGTGCGTCTTCAGTGAGTGTAAACAGACAAATTAGACGTTAGAAATATTGCGGTTACAGAATAAAGAAAAAACTTCAAGCACTGTTTATTTCATTTGTGTCTTTGTTTAGTTTTTTTTATTTGTGCTATTCCTCTTTTTGTTCTGTATTGGACTGCATTACTATTTACTTATCTTGAATAACTGGGAAAAAAACTTAAAGTAATAATTGTGAGAAGGTTTTTGAAAGCTTAATTTTTATTGCTGTTGCTACCAACTACTGAAATACATACTACTATACACTTACTGTTTAGGGTGTATTGTATACAAATTGGGATCCAGCCATTGTTTATGTAAAAATAAAAACAAGAAAGCAAAGTCTATTTATACTTAAGATTTTGAATTATTTCCTTTTTCTTTCTCAGGCATCAGGGCACTAAGAGAATCCAGACAATGCTGTTAAGTTCTCTCATTATGGTAAACCCCTTTTCTTTCTTTTCTTTTGTGCGTGTGTGTAAGGAAGTGATGATGAAGAGAAACATTTGTCATTGCTAGCTTAATTTTTGCCCTCAAAGTCCATTCATTTCAATAGAAATCTACGCACTCTGTAATTTCGCATGATGTCGAAAGTTTTCCTCACGCAAATTTCGCATCAGGTTCAATCGGTCAAACAAATTTGTCACATTGACCAACAGAAAGCTGCTCGGTTTGAAAGTGACTTCTGTTTGAGCTTTATACATCTACACTATTGAACACAGACAACTGACTCACTTTGCCAGAAAAAAATTGCTGAAATTTTGCTAACGTGACCGCACCTTAAAGGGATAGGTCAGATCAGTGGTTCAACCGTAATTTTATGAAGCTACGAGAATACTTTTTGTGCGCAAAGAAAACAAAAATAACGACCTTAACGAAATTACGTTTGAACCACTGATGTCATATGGACTATTTTAACAATGTCCTTACTACCTTTCTGGGCCTTGAATGTCGTAGTTCCCTTGCTGTCTATTCAGGTTCAGAAAGCTCTCAGATTTCATCAAAAATATCTTAATGTGTGTTCTGAAGATGAACGAAGGTCTACGGGTTTAGAACGACATGAGGGTGAGTAATTAATGACAGGATTTTCATTTTTAGGTGAACTATCGCTTTAAGGCTTGTATCAGGCATCGCTTCAGAGTCATGATTAGTGAATATATATTAGACTTACATTCTGTCTCTGAGCTTGTTAGTAAAAACCTTCCATACTCTCCTAAGGGAGTTTCTTAAGGTTCCTAGACAGCAGACTGCACGGATCATAACATCAGATTACAGCTGCCTGTGGTGCTTTGTGTCCTTTTTCTTCTTTTTTTCTAATGTCCAATTTTGTCTTTAGTCTGGTTTTAGACAGGGCAACTTTTCAGGCAGCGTTGCCCAGCAACAGGCAGGAAATGGGCCGCAGGTTGAGACTTACAATTGTTATTTTGGATCATTGGATGTCAGCAGCTTTTGCTCTCCATCCCCCACTGCTGGCCATTTCCACAAGTGCAACTGTGTTGCTAGAGTTAGTAGTGTGAATATGTACTGTAATAGTAGTGCTGTTCATATCTGATGGATTCTTTCTGTGTGCTTATGTGTGTAGGTTACGTCAGGGTTTAAGTGTAAAACGATTTGTGCTGGCCTGCCCATGGCGTTTCTGGAGCCGTTATGCTCCATCTCTTTGATGGAGGACAGTGAACTCCGGCAGCTCGTCTTGGAGATTCTGCACAACATCATCGATCGCCATGACAACAGAGCCAAACTCAGAGGGATCCGGTATGGATGCACGCTTAACACCCTAAAGTGAATGTGTGAAAACTAGGGCTGTCAAAAGTTAATGTGCTAACACCTGTGATTAATTAAATTATTTATCACTGTTTTTAAGGGTGTAAATGCATTTATTCAATTCGACATATAACGGTTTCATTATATTCTGTGTGATTTGTAAAACCTGTGTCACGATTCCCGCAACCGTTTATGAGTATTTATCAGTTTTTATGGGTTATTCATTTATAAATCAAACTCAGATGGGTTGTTTAATGGGTTAAGTTCTTTTTGTAACATGAACATTTTATTTACTCGACCTCATGTTGTTTTAAAAGTCAGTATGTGATCTTTCTTTTATAGACCACAATTTTTATTTTTTTATTTAAGAAAGCATGTGGATGAGGTCAAACTTTAAAAAGTACACAAAAGCACCATATAAGTTTCATGTATCACTATAAAAGTTTTCCTTGATTGACATGACCAGTTTTATTTTTATTGTTGATATACTGTTATTTATTAATATTAGTATTTATTAATATTTTGCATTAGATATTTTATATACTATATATTTGGTTTTTATAAATAATTTTGTCATGCTTCTTTTGTATACTTGATTTTTATACACTACCGTTCAAAAGTTTTAGATCAGTAAGACTTGTAATGTTTTTTAAAGAAGTCTCTTATGCTCATCAAGGCTGCATTTATTTGATCAAAAATACAGAAAAAAAACAATATTAAAAAATATTGAAATAAAAAATATTTATATTACAAGCATATTAAAATGATTTCTGAAGGATCATGTGACACTTTAGACTGGAGTAATGGCTGATGGAAATTCAGCTTTGCATCACAGAAATAAATTATACTTTAAAGTATATTAAAATAGAAACTACTATTTTATATTGTAATAGCATTTTGCAAGATTACTGTTTTTTTTCTGTATTTTTGATCAAATAAATGCAGCCTTGATGAGCATAAGAGACTTTTTAAAAAAACATTAAAAGTCTTACTGATCTAAAACTTTTGCACGGTAGTGTATATTTATTTAAAATTTAGTTTAAGTAATTTTGTTGTGCTTTTTTTGTATATTTGGTTTTATATATTTATTTTAAATTTAGTTGAAGTAATTTTGCTGTGCTTTTTGTGTGTGTGTTATTTTCCTCAGTTTTTTTATATATATATATATATTTTTTATTTTATTTCAGTTTTAGTAATTGCAGTGCTTCTACATTAACATATTTTATTTCATTTATTTGCAAGTTTTTTATATTTAATATTCATATATTATTTTTGAAGCTTTATTTCAATTAACGAAAACAACTTTTAAAGTTGAATAGTTTTAGTTAGCAATAATAACATAACACTGGTGCCAGCAGTTTTAGGTGACAGTGTGTGTTTTGATGCATCAGAAGAAACGCTTACTGAACCATTTCCTTTGTGTTTGTGTGCAGGATTATTCCTAATGTAGCTGCTCTGAAGATCAAGAGAGAAAAAATCTCCAAACAGGATGTGATCTTCATGAAAAAGGTACAATACTTCACAAACACACACAAACATCACAACTCCACACATGTGGAACCGCAGCCCTTAAACTGTTGCTCTCTCTCCCTCCAGCATGGGCAGCAGCTATATAGACACATCTATCTGGGCTGTAAGGAGGAAGATAATGTGCAGAAGAACTTTGAGCTGCTCTTCACAGCTCTGGCATTGATCACTATTGAACTGGCCAATGAGGAGGTGGTGATTGATCTCATGCGCCTGTCCATCGCCCTGCAGGTATGCTCACCTACACTGACATTCATTCATTTAGCAGAAGCTTAAATCTGAAGTAATTTAGTAGAAAAAAATTGTTCAAGGAATCCTATTTGTTAACGCTAATCTCTATGCTTTGATTGGCTGAAGGATATGGCCCTGGCAAATGAGGAGAACATGCCAATGTTTATTCGTTGTGGAATCATGGCGTTGGTTGCCGCATACCTCAACTTCCTCAGTCAGATGATTGCAAATCCCCCTTTCTGCCAACACGTCAGCAAGGTAAATGTGCGCCCATGCTTACGGCATACATGCACCCTACAATACGACATCCTATAACTCCTTTTCTTCCTGTCAGGTGATTGAATTGAGAAGCCTAGATGCTCCGTACCTTCTGCCTGAACATGTCTTCAGAGAGAAGTGTGTGTGAGTATTTTTGTGAATGTGCTTTTACTAAAGGACTATATCAGTAACTGGCTCATATTAGAGATTTTTTTTTTTTTAATTTATTGATATCAGTCGATATGGGATCATTAATTATGTAGGCTCATTTCCTAAATTTTTTCATTACCTTTGCCTTCGTTTACCACTCACTGAACGTTAATCTTTAAAAACACTAATAATTTAATAAAGCTATTTATTAAAAATCAATAACCTCAAAATCAGTATCCATTTTTTATGGATATTTATAATGTTGTGATTCCTGAATTTACTTGTAGTCTTTAAAATTATTGATTTATTTTAAATTATTATTTAATGTATTTAGTCAAAATAGTATTGAGTTTTATTATCAGCCATAGCTTGAATCTGTTGATTTTATTAATGCATAATAACAATGGCATAACTCATTCAAGGTCTCTTTTCTTGTGTGTATCTGTATGTTTGTGTGTGTGGATCAGACTCCCAGACTCTTTGGACCGGGATGATGTTGGTTTGTATTTTCAGACGGCTGATCTGGCTGAAGCTCTGTCTGTACCTGGATATAATGTAGAGAGACTGGCTGTACCGTACATACCACAGGTTACAGGTAAATACTATTCTGTGCTATACAAAAATGTTATTTAATATTAAAGATTAAATCTTAAGCAGCAACATTACATGCTAATTAACCCTATATTGACATTTAATTTTTAATAATTTTTTTAATAAAAATATAAAATAATTTTCTGCCTATGAAATTACTTTTTTGCTGATTAAGCAATAATAATATTAATTAATCTTGTAACATTACCCTGTCCTATCAAATCTCAGTGGGTAAAAAAACTTGTCCTGTTTTTTTCTGATTTAATATTTCATTTCAGATGAAAATGTCACATTCTGAAAATAATATGGTTGTGAATGGCATTTCATGCTGTCATACTTAAAGCTGGAGTACACTACACGTTTTGCCCAGATTTTTGGCCTGATCTGCTGCCTCTATGTCTAGTAGCTGAAAGTCATAGCCAGCCTGCAGATTTTGGGCAGTAGTAGCTGACAGATTTCACAGAAAATCACGTATGATCATGTATCATGTAGACCTTTTTGTTTTTTTAAGCTCCAGACTTTGATTCCATCCAGTCAGAGGATGTGACATAATTTTGATAATTTAAGCTGATTTTAGAACATGTATAGTTTTAATTTGTCATGCATATCCTAAAAACAAAACACATGTTTCTGTATGAGTTTATGTTTGGAAAGTCTTGAAAGTCTGATAGTGTTTGATCCTGTTTTTTTTAGTGTATGATGCACAGTTTGTCTCTGTATCCACTTGCAAAGTCGGCAAGTGTATGATGCCTAGTGTTTTAAAATCTGTTCATATTTTGAAAGTCTTGTTGTGTATTCCAGCCAATAACCTAGAGCTAAAATTAATCACCAAGTCCCTCTAAATCTCTAAAATAATACTAATACTAACTTCCCGAAGACCTTTCCTTGTCACATGTGAATTCACCCGCAGCATTCACTGTTGCCTTCTCTCTGTCTGTGTGTGTTTGCGCTGTAGTTCTGTACACGGTAGGAAAGATTCTGCACAGATGCAAACAAACATCCAGAGGTACCATCGAGTTAGTGAGGTCACCTGTCCATGTGTGTGGATAGAAAGTTCAGTGAATAGCAAGAATATGTAGTTAGTTTCTCCCTAGCCCAACTGTACGTTTACCACAGTTACATATGTAGACTTCCTCTTCTCCATAGCAGCTGTGACAGATTTCCTTTCGTTCCTGAATGTGTTGTTGAATGAATTCCAGCATTGGGATGAAATCTACAACAGGTATATTGTGTAATGTGATAAATTAGTCCTGTTTAACTGGTTTGGTGTTTCGTACACTGCTGTCATCTGGATGGTGTTACTGGTAGGTTTAAGAGAGAACACACACTGGTTCGAGCTTGTAGTTCAGTAGCTAGAGTCTCAGGGAGAGTGCTGATGAAGCATCATTTAAAATCTTTTTGGCATTTTTGGACCTTACTTTAATCCAATCACAATTGACAGAAACCCTACTCTAAGAAACCCTTAGAGTAGAGTGGTTATTTTACACATAAATATGGTTCAGATTCCTCTTTTTTACATTTTCACTGCTGATTTGTGTGTACAAAGGATTAAAATGATTTCATAATAGATATCTATTATATTACAGTGAATCGATGAGATTTTAATATTAATTGTACAATTATTTTTAAATATCATTTATTAGTTATAATTAAAAATATATAAAATTGTTAAAGTTTTATTCTTTTCTTGTGGTGTAAACTTTTAATAGGAAACCTTAATATAATACAGTTATAATGAGGAAAAACAAACATGCAGTGAATGTTTTGATGGAAAATGAGTGTATATATTTGTTTTCTGAAATGAGTTGTTTATGGAGTTGGTTTACTTCTGATGTGTCATCAGCACTCTTGCCCTGAAACTCACTTTTACTTATTTTGAAACTTATTTTGCTGTGATTGCTGGCTGTGTTTGTGCGATTTGCATTTGCATCTCTTTAATAATGCTTTCAAGCTGTTTTGCCTGAATATTACATTCATTAAACATGAGCAGTCAGTGAGATTAAACTGGCTGACTTTGGGAAATTCACCTCCCTTCATGAATAAGAGGCGAATTAAACCCATATATCACATACACGAATACTGGGTTTAGTTTAGCACAAATCCAGGTCGAATCCGTGCATGATGCGGAAATATTTCAGTCCTTAAAACTTCGACCATTTATATCATTGACACTTGATCCACAGATGAAGACCGGCTGCCCCGTAGGAAGAGTTTCGTCGACACTATTTCTCTCCAAGTTGACATCCTTTCCAACAGCTTGCCTGATCAGGTATACTAGACACAAATTAATCATGCTTGAGTTGTTCACCATTAAGAATTAGACTAAAGAACTTATTTATGTGTTTATCGTGTAGTCTCAGCTTGCAGAGGAGATCACGTTTGAGACCCTGAAGAAGGCCATCGGTATGTGTGGATTAGTGTCTGCTCAGTGTTGGTGTGTGTTTATATGTGTTAGCATCTGATGTCACTCCATCTCTCTCAGATACCACAGGTCTGGAGGAACAGGAAAGAGAGAGGAGACGTCAGGTGATGGAGAAGTTCCAGAAAGCTCCGTTTGAGGAGATTGCCGCCCACTGCGAGTCCAAGGTACAGCTTGTGTGTTCTGCCAATCAGCTTGTTTGCATTTAAAACAATTGGAAATAACTAGGAATGTGCCAACATGATAATGGATAAGTTTTAATATTTTTAGTTCAGAAACTCATATATTGTCATATATACATTACAATTCAAAAAGTTTGTTGTAGTTTAAGAAAATTAATGCTTTTACTCAACAAGGCTGCATTAAATTGATCAAAAGTGACAGTAAAGACATTGATAATAGTACAAATAAATGCTGTTCTTTTAACTTTTATATTCAACCTTCTAGAAAAAAGAATGTATCAAGATTTCCACAAAAATATTAGGCAGCATAATTTTCAACACTGATAATAAGAAATGTTTGCAAGTCAGCATATTAGAATGATTTCTGAAGAAACATGTGACACTGAAGACTGAATGTAATGATGCTGAAAATTCAGCTTTGCCATCACAGGAATAAATTACATTGTAAAATATATTAAAATAGAAAACATTTATTTTTAATTATTTAATATTTTACAATATTACCCTTTTACCGTATTTATGATTAAATAAATGCAACCTTTCAAAACCAATGACAACAAAGTTTTGAATTGGCCAATATATAATAATATTAGATGTAAATAAATTTATATTATACAGTTAGTTTTTATAAGACTTATTACTTTACCAAATTCTGCATTGAATAAACCATTTCCTGTCAAGGTGCAAAAAATAAAGAACGATTTTTAAGATGTATAACCTTACACATCGTTGGATTTTTAAGCATAATTGGTGTAAGATTATGTTATGGTAATTAGAAGTCCTTGACGCAGCATTTGAACTTCCTGTGTGTGTTTTCAGGCCAACATGCTGCACGATCGCTTGGCTCAGATATTTGAACTCACCATTCGGTAAGTTGCATTTCAGAAAGTAGAATATTTACTTATAATGTTTGTCATGAAATGTTTTCAGCGTGAACTGATATTTGATTGGTCATTCTGTTTATTCATCTCTAATCAGCCCTCCTCCGAGCCCATCGGGCACCGTGACGGTGACGTCAGGCCATGCTCAGTACCAGTCTGTGCCAGTCTACGAAATGAAGTTCCCTGACCTCTGCGTGTACTGAACCACATCCTTTCACCTTAACTCTATCACACAGACTCAACTTTAACGTGACCACTGACCATTATCACACTTTATGGTTGTTCATTTGACCTTTAACTCACCTGAGCCACTCTTCTTAGTCACCTTTCACTATAAACGTCACATACATTCATGTCCAGCAGAGAGAAAGGGTGCGAACTGGACAGGCGCTTCATGCCTCCATTCTGCACCAATCAGCACGCAGGCTTTACAACCAGCTGTCCAATCATACACCAGCTCTGTAGAATCATTCGAATCGTATCTATGTATGTGGTTTTCAGTTTGATTCTTGCACTAAAAGGCAGCTCTAAGAATCAAACTTTTGAACTTCAAAGTCTTTTGAACACTTGATTCTTCAGCTTCTTAATGTATTGATTCATAGGAGTCATTTAGAAAATGACTCACTCTGGCTACATTAAGGCTTAAGTGCTAGTTTATTTTCATTAACTCATTTCTAAGCCATCATCAGCAGAGAGATTTGAACATACAATAGATTTCTGCTTGCTCCAATCTCTCCTATATAAATGATTATAGTGTACAGTATCGTACAGGTATAGTATAGCCTATTTTTGACAAATATATATACTTTTAGATGAAATGATTGCTGATAGTAGCAGAGTGTTATTTGTGTTCTGTTTGCATGGCTTAGCCAATGTTTCACTGCAAACGTTTGTGAGTTTAGGCCTTTGTTAATCTACAATTAGCCTTTAACTTCGATGTTGTGGATGTCAATGAGGCTTTTGTTCACCCAGAGTTCTTAGTGATCACTATGCTCTCCATTTTGCCTTCAGTGTATAGAGAAACCAAAACATTTGCTTTTCATCACCAAAGAGCTCTGCCCTTGCCCTTCCTTCATGGCCACACATGGCTGCCAATCAAATCTTGAGCCAATCAGAAACTCAATTCTCTTTGAGGGCGGGAACACCGCAGTGTTTTTGAACTCAAACCTCAGAACAGTTTCTACAAAACTGGGAGCCGAAAAATGATGGATATCAGCGATAAAATGATCTGCGTTCATCAACCAGCTGTTTTTATATCGAGCCACAAGGGCGTTACAATGCGTTTTTTTTGCTTTTCAGGTAACTTTATTCATCTACCTTGGACAAAAAATGTGTCATGCTGAATTCTGACAATTTATTTGTGACTGTTAGATGCTGAAATACTTTGCTGGAAATGTTTTACATCATCTGTGCTTCCTGTGGTAAGAGCTGTGATCAATTTCAGTAACGTTTAGCTGGTAGAATCGTGTCAATGCGGGACCGTTTAGGACATTTTGGTTGATTCTAAGGTGCTTTTCATGGATTCTAGGGGTTTGTTGTCATATGATTGGCTTGTCTTTGTTTTGTGAATGTATTTATGTTGTTGGAACGGCAAGTGAGCAGATTTGTATGCTGATTATGGATGCTGTAATGATGATCCGATGCTGTTGCCATTTTTAGGCCTGTGAAATCAATGGTCCGACTGTTTGTGACCAGAGACTTGCACTGCATTGTGGGATTTGTATGCACAGAAAGTAAAGAATGTCTTGAAGTATTTAAAGGTCAAACTTCAGAGATGGCTTGTTCTAAATTCACAATAGGATCAATTAGATGTCTCCTATAATTTCCATAATATCTGAGTTGATGACTGCAATGTGGCAGATTTTCTGCCTTGATTCTGATCTGTCTAGTCTATTAAAGGAAGTCTGAAGTGTTTGAATTGTTAAAGGAAGGATTTTGGTGACAAAATGTTGGTGGACAGGAAATAGTCAGTAGCTGACCTTTGGCCGTTGTGTTTTTCTCTAAGTAACTTGATGCATTTCGATAGAAGTTGCTTTGCGACTATATGCGTAAAATGCTGTGATGAAATCACGCACATTTTTTCTGTAGAAATATAAAATCATAAATAATTTCTAGATTAATGCAATATATTTTTGGTGTAATATGAAATAGGAATGTGTTGTTTCTCCGACACATCATCTGTAATGCACCTTTAGAGATTGTGTGTGTGTGTCAAAGGGATACAATAAGTCTATTTTTTTGCATGCTGTTTTTGTTTTACATCAGTGAAGGGAAATCTTGTTAAGGGTCTTACTGTAACTTCTAATATCATTTTTAGTGTAATTCAGAATATATGCTTTATTTTCATCCTCAGTGGAACTTTACGGTACTTTAGTGTTTATCACACGGTTTGTCTGAAACTGATCTTTAGTACTGTTTTATCTGTAACTCAACAATGATTTTAATTTTTTTTTTTTTTTCTGTTTGTATGGGAGAGAAGTGAAGAATAAGATGTGTTAGGTTTCAGGTTGATGGTGATGTGTTGATATGGAACAGAAATGGTTTTGTAGTCTTCCGTATGAAGATGATCCAGAGGATAGGCGTATGTCTACATGCATCAGGCTAGATATCCAATGTGTAATGGTACGAACCACTGCAGTGTTGCTACAGTACATGATTATAAAAGTTACCATGAAATCTCTAGGTGTTAATTAGCCATATTCAGGTTCGCTGTCTGACAGTGTCTGCCACATTAATGTGCAATGAGATTTTATGTACGAGATCTTAAAGTCCTAATAAAGATTTTGTATTTAAATACTTACTGTTTCTGTTGTCTTTTGTAAATTCTTATTACTTGTAATACAGTAAAAAAAAAAAAAAAAAAATCATTTTAAGGCCACATTTTTTTTAAATTAAAATCAGTTTATTCAATACATCAAAAATTACCATGATGTTTACTTACATCGTACTTACATACTTCTTAAATGCACTTTTAAATATTATTTAATGTGTAATTTAATGTTATTTCAGATTACAGTACTGAAAATGATATTTTTTGCATTACATTACAGTAGGCTACTGAGAATGGGGGAAATTCATAAACTGTTTCTACAAATTGGATTCTTTTTCACTTTATGCAATTAGTTCATTTATTTTTATTAATTTTCTATTTTTATTTACTTTTTTGTGAAACAGGACTGGGGTTGGTTATCGTTTGAATTTGATCAATTACAATTCCGATTCAGATTCTGCTTATCGATTCCGATTCTTATCGATTCCCAGTTTCGATTCCATTGTGGTTAAAAAAAAATGAAGTCAGACATTTAGATATCAAACATATTTTTGTAAAACATTTAATTGCTGCTGAATACCATGAACAAAAATCAGCCGGCTACATAAAAACTGGACTCGATTAAGAACTGTTTGTGTCCAAATTAGACCTGCACAATTCTGGATAATTTTTTTATTTATTTATTTATTTATTTTTATGGAGGTTGTAGTTCTCTCACAATTCTGAAGAAAAATATTAGACAACTAAACAAAATCTCATGGAATTTATGAATGGATTGATGCAGTGACTCACTCAAGATTTACTTCTTTCATTGCTAGATGTAAAAGTAATTTTGAATGAATGATTCAAAGACAAATACATTTTTAACAGTCCCTTTTCGCCACATAAAAAAAAAAAAAAAAAAGATGTGCTCACAAGAATTGATAGGTGGAATTGAAATTTTAATTTTACAACAAGTATCCGATTCCTGACCTTAAGTAACCCATTCTGGAATTGGAATTGATTTTCGATTCCCAACCCTAAACAGGACTGACATTTCATGGTATTTTTCATGAGATTCACCTAGATGTTTTTTGTTTGTTTGTTTGATTTTGGCCTATTGAGAGCAGACCATTGTTTTTAACTGAAACTAAAACTACTCAAAACCATTTTTGTTAATTACAATAAGCTAAAATAAAATATAAATATTAGATTAAAAACTTAAACGAAAATGGGAAATTATATCTTGAAAACTAACATCGCTCTTTTCCGATTTTTACATAATAAATGCCTTTATTTTTAATTACACAGACATCAGTTACAAGTGGATAATAAAATACTGAGAAATATAAAAATATAAAAAATTGCTGGCATTTATGATCCAGCACACAAACAGTCTTTTAATAGGTCAAGCACCAGCAGAGGAGGAGCTGAGTTCAGACTGAGCTTAACTTTTCATTAAATGTGCATGACATCCTTTCTGACTGATTCCTCTATTGAGAGCTCCCTGAAAACATCAAAAGTATGGAACTGCCTCATTCTACTTTTCCAATTCTTCTTCCTCTTGTTCTTTTTCTTCCTCCTCTTCTTTTTCCTTTCCTGGCTCCTCCTCTTCCTCCTCCTCATCCTCCTCTTTGATATCCTGTTCTGGTTTGCTGTGTGTGGGGTTTTTGTTGAGTGCAGGTGTGTGTGGCTGAATGTTTGATTGGTTTTGTGGGTTCATTTGAGGTCGAGCTGGGGTCATTTCATTGCTCTCCTCACTGGAGTCCTGATTGGCTGATTGTGCTGAAGACTGAGGTTTATGGTGACACGGTGGGCGGGGATCAGAACACGAGGAGGTGACTGAGTGGTTGTAGTGTGAAGCTGCCATGCACTCGGCAGTCGAGCGATCGCAGACACACTGCAGTCGATCACACACACTCACACCTGAACCTGACACACATACACAACACAATCATTAACACAAAACTAACCTCCAAAGAAAATGTTCTTAATTTTAGTATTTTTATTTTTTTTTTTTTTGCATGCATTCACTGTGTGTGTGTGTGTGTGTGTGTGTGTGTGTGTGTGTGTGCGTGTACTGCCCGTACATCGAGGCTTTCCATTGTGGCAGCTGATGTGAGCGTTGAGTTTTCTGTTTTTCCTGCAGCCCAGAACAATGAGCTGCTCCAAACAGCACTGCTGCAGAAAACAGCACCTGACATAGAGACACATCAAGGACAGTCAGGATGCAACAGAGCTTCACTGAATTTAATTGTCTGTGTACATCTATATATACACTGCCAGTCAATAGCTTGTACACCCTTAACTTATTTTGTGCTTCTTATGATCTTAAAAGACTTTTGATTGCTTAAATGCTTGAAAAGAAATGAATGATTTCTTTATAACATACATAGTGGATTTTATTTTTTATGAATACTAGATATAGATAGATTCAAAGGTTTGGGGTCAGTTATATTTTTTTTAATGTTTTTGAAAGTCTCTCATTCTCACCAAGGCTGCATTTATTTAATCAATTATTGTAAAACAGTTTACAGTAAATCAGTAATATTGTGAAATATTTAAAATAGCTGTTTCGTGTTTGAATATATTTTAAAATGTAATTTATTCCTGTGACGCATCATTACTCCAGTCTTCAGTGTCACATGATCCTAATATGCTGATTTGCTGCTCAAGAAACATGTTAAAAACAGTTGTACTGCTTAATACGTTTGTGGAAACAGATACATTTTTTGGGGGGTGATTTATTTGTGATCTTTCAGGATTGGAAAGCATTTATTCAAAATAGAAGTCTTTTGAGACATTATAAATATCTTTACTGTCATTTTTTTTTCAATTTAATGCATCTTTGCTATATGGAAGTATTCATTTACTATATAAAAGCATTCAAATTACTGACTCCAAACTTTTGATAACTACTTGTCCTAACTTTAACTGACACATTTTTTCCAGTGAAGATGTGTGTGTTTGTGTGTTCTGACCGGTCCAGTTGGTCCACTGGGTTTCCTGTCCCCTGCTGTCCACAGTAACAGCCGTAGTGTTGATACTCATGAGGACATCGTCCTGTCAGACAGTACAGCATTTCTCCCAGAGCAGACATGTCCCTCAACACCTGTCCAGATGCACTGTACTGGAGGAAAGAGGTGATGCACTCTACAAACACACACACACACACACATTAATGCAACCACACTTCTTTGATTCTGGCATCTTCTCATTTCTCTCTCATCATTTCTGTGTCTGTTTGTTACTTATCCAATATAAGTATGTTTACATGCATAATACTTTGATTTCAGCTGTACTAAAGCTTTAATTTGTCTTTTCAAAATGTCATGTAAACTGTTAGTCTGACTGAAAATATACTAGGCAGTTTTGTGAAGTCAGACTAACAGACCTACTGTAAGTAATGCAATTGTAGCTTGGCTTTGTGCAGCATGAATACAAGTTAATCAGACTACTTTGTGTGGATGTGCTGAAAAACAGAGGACGCTGCAGGCAAAACCATTATTTTTTTCACAGATTTTAGGATATTTTGCCTTCATAACAAGTTCCTTTCAGACTAGTGGAAAGAAATATGTATGTATATGTTTGTTTATTTCTCTGTATATTTCTCACCTTCAGAGTCGTCTTGCTGCTGCTGCAGATCTGACAGTCCAGCAGCCTCCAATAAAGACCAGGCAAAGAGCGGCGCCGCCCGTCTCCGGACGCGGTGAGACTCTGGGAAACACACAAATACACACACTGATTTCTCTGGAGTACAGATGGATGTACAGGAGTGTTTGGAGAATAGCTTAACTTAATTTACCCAAGCAGGACATGTTCTTGGATGAACATCCTTCTACAACATTACCATACCAATCAACCAATTAGATTTTAGGAACAGGGTTATCATCAACCAATCATTTTCCTCTGATTTCACGAACAAGTTTGGACTCTTCACATTTCCGTGGTTCTCGAAGCGAACGTAGTTATAATTGGGTAAACTTAGGAACAGGATGATCAATCGATTCGTGGATCGATTCGATTCAGAATTGATTCCAGAGAGAATCGTGATGCATTCAGAAAATCGCAGAATCAATCCACGAATCGATTTATCGCCCCATCCCATGGTGAACAGAAACTACTATACAACAAATATTATTTTTGAGTCACCATTTGCCCCAATAGCAAGAGAAAAAAATCCACAATGACTTTACAAAAGAGGGAAAAAATATGTTTTACATTGGTCAAAAGAGAGAAAGATGTCAAATTTGCCATCACTCCCTCAGCCATTGTATTGGAAACAGCATTAACCAGTTTTCTGTAATTTAATGCCAAGGTATAGTGTTAATGCCAAGTTTTAATGCCATAATTTAATGCCAAGTATAGTGTTATAAATCAAAATTATTTTTTTTAAAATAAAGATATTAAAAAAAAACATTGCTAGGTTTACGACTGTGAAAACACGTCATCACATCCTTTTATCAACCTAATTGACCCTTTTCACAGACTGTTGATCCAGGAACATGTCCTGCTTGGTTAAATCATATTGTTTTTATTGGAGCTGCTGATGTGGATTGTCACCATTACCGATTTTCTCTGATTCCTGTGAGCTGTCAGATGGCTCTTTCTCTTCCTCTTTCTCCTGCTCCTCTTCCTCGGCAGACTCCTGCTGAGTTGTAGTGGTCAGTGGAGGTTTCTGGGGATAAGGGGCAGTTTCAACAGCAGTGTGTCCTGATGTTGTGGTCCTTGTGCTAGTGGGTTTGTGAGGAACCGTAGATGTGGTCTTGTGGTTCTTAGTTGGTTTTGCAGCTGTGTGAGCTGTTGGTCTTGGTGACACACTGTGAGGTTTAGGGAACAGTGCTGGAATGATCCACATGGATGGACTGACCTCTCTGACCCTGGATGGGATCACAGTGGTTTGGGTTGTCACTGATTCATCTGCTTCTTCATCACTTTGTTGATCTTCCTTACTGTCTTTCTTGTGCCTCTCATCCTCTTCAGATGGAGATGGCTTTGTGTTGGCTTGTGCTTGAGTTTGAGTTGTCGGTTTGATTGTGCTCAAGTCGTCTGGCTGTTCTGCGCTGCTTTCCTGACTCTTTACTAATAAATCACTCTCTCTGTCGGTCTCTTTATCTTCCTCACTCTTCTTCTCCAGCTCTTCAAACAATATCTCTTTCTCCTCACTTCCTTTCATTAATGGAAGTTGCGCCAAAGTGGTTGCAGCTACTGTGTTTCTATTGGTGGCTGTTGGCAGGGTTGTTTTGTGATGTGGGTTTTGATTGGTTGTTATTTTAGTGGGTGTGGTTATTAGAGTTATATAAGGGCTTTGATTGGCTTGTGTTGAATGTTCTTCTGTTCCTCTGTCACTCTCTGTCATTTCTTGCTCCTCTTCTCGCTCCTTTTGTGACTCATTGCTCTTTTCCGATGTTATGATGTGTAAAGGTGGGCTGACGTACGGTTTAGCGGTGCCACTTGGGTAATTAGTTGTAGTATGTGTACCAGATGTGTGTGTAGTATGTGCAGGTGTGTGTGTGACAGGTTTTGAAGTGTTGCTTGCAGGTGACTGAAGTGCATCTTCATCACTCTCATCACCGTTGTCCTCCTCAGATGAATGATGGTCAGGTTGTGTGTGAGTTGTTGGTGTTGTGTGGGGTGTATAGTGAGGGCTGTGTGTGTTTGAATGTGTGTTTGTGTATGTATCTGGTAATTCTGTGACAGTCTGTGATTCTGTTGTTGCGGTTAGCGCTATGTTATCAGTCAGCTCATCTGTCATAAAACCAAAATATTACAGTCAGAAAACATGCTGAATGTTTTAATGAGTTCATCTGCATATGTGTTTCCAGTAGAAGACATGCTCACTGTTTTTGCTCCACTCCATTGCATTGTGGGTAGTAAGGATTTCCTCTTCCTTTTTGTCTCTGCCAGGCTCTTCTGTCATCAGCACAGCAGTAACTAAAATACAGAAAATGGCAACACAGGTCACATTATTATGGTTTTAAGATGAAATGTTTATTTATAAAAAAAAAAATAGTTGTATATCTTAGAAATAGTGTGTAATTGTATTGAATGAATAAATAGTTGTATTATAAACTTTAATAAGAAAGTGACTCTTCTGTTGCATTCTGTCCAGCTGCTTTTGATGGGAAAAATGTGAAGGCTCCGCTGTTTTTAGGTATTTTAGACCTCACTGACTTTCTTTATTTAGACAAAAAAAATTGAAACATTTATCAAATTATTTTAATTTGTGCTGTGCAGAAGTTTGTTGTTGTTTACTAAAACTACAACTAAAACTATTCAAATTAGTTTTCATTCATTAAAATAAAGCTAAAATAAAAATAAAATATAAATATTTAATGAAAAACTTAAATAAATAAAAAAATTACACATAAATTAGAAATGTTGGCTTGGCAACTAACTGAAATAAAACTGAAATAAAACTAACTGAAATAAAACTAAATAAAATAAAAGTTAAGTTGAAGTATTATTATTACTACAATTAAAACTGAAATAAATATAAATTAAAGCTAAATAACAATAATAATATATAAAAAACTAATAAAAACAAAACAAAAAAACAAACTGAAATTATGAAAAGTGAAAATATAAAAATGTAATATTTTTATATTATAATATATTATAAAAATATATTATAATATAAAAAGCTAATTATAAATATTAATAAATACTATAATTGTATATAAATAATGCTAAAATAACACCGGTGCAGATAATAGAACATCATACACTCTTGGAAGGAAATGAGAGTGAGTAAATTATGCCAGAATTTTCATTTTTGAGTGAACTATCTCTTTCAATGTGTTTACTCATATTGCATTCTTGTTTTAAATAATTATTGTACTAAATGAGTTTTGCTTCTGATACGTGGCGTTCTTATTGGGCAATTAATGGCATTGGTTCTTGATTTACATCTTTAGTCACTATATATAGACTTTCTTTATTTTAAATGTTTTAATTAAGAACTAGAAGAAGCCAGCAGCTACAAAAAGGAAAGTAATGCTAAGAGCCTTATTTGAACTCAAACTGTGGAGTTTAAAGACTTTTCATCATTTATAATCATTTGATCAAGTGTTTTTTTTTTTAACAGTAAGCAGTGAGTGTACTGGAATTTCAAAGAAGTCCTTGATGTACTGTACAAGTTGAGAGAAATTTGTTTGTGACTAGCTAAAAGCTCAAAATGCATAAATCAACAGTACATCTGAAGCTATAACTCAGACTGTGAAAAGCGGCACACTCTTACCAGCCTCATATTTCACTGCCTCCTCTTCCTCTCTCTCTACTATATTTCCTCTCTCTGAGCTTCTGTCCATTTCTCTTTCCTCTGCTTCATTCTCCTCTTCCTCTGGACCTGAAGATGAAGTTCATCTTAGATCAATGAAGTCTTTAGGTAGCTGAGGATTACTGAAGTTCCCAGAACTAGCGATATGAGGGAAAAATCACCCTCTGGGCTACAGAAAAGAGTCTAAATATAAGTTTAGTGAAGCACTTTACCTGACTGAAATATTCCAGGGTACTTTGTGCTCTGGATATTGCTGCTCTGAGAGCTATTAACCAGCACCAACTCATTGGTGAAGTTACTCACAGTCTCATTCAGTGTGCCATTTACTCCTGAAAGAAAAAGAGTAAAAGAGGGAGGTATTTTATATGGTATTTAAAAAAAAAAAAAATCCTTAAGAATATAGTGGGCCTTGTTCACTAATAATTGCATAAGGTTTCTCATGTACACAGAAAATGTTCTTATGCAAAATTCTTGCTGGATTTTCATCTTGTACGCACGTGATCTTATTTATTATAATATTTCTACACTAAGTCTTTACTTATTTCAGTGCTATATTATATACAAAAATATATAAAATATTTTTAAATATTGCCACTAGTAAAGTAAATATTACTACCGTTCAAAAGTTTGGGTTTGGTTATTTGATTAAAATACAGTAAAAACAGTAATATTATGAAATATTATTACAATTTAAAAGAACTGTTTTCTGTTTTAATATATTTTAAAATGTAATTTATTCCAGTGATGAAAAGCTGAATTTTCAGCAGCCTTTACTCCAGTCTTTAGTGTCACATGATACTTCAGAAATAATTCTAATATGCTGATTTGGTGCTCAGGAAACATTTATTATTAATGCTCAAGTTGTGCTGTTTCACATTTTTGTGGAAACCATAATTTAGAAGTTTCTTCAATGAATAAAAAGTTCAAAAGAACAGCATTTATTTGAATTAGAAATATTTCATAACATGTTATAAATGTCTTTACTGTCACTTTTGATCAATTTAATTCATTTTTTTTTTGCTTATTTCCTATATAAAAAAAAGAATCATAAAAAATTACAAAAGGTTTAGATTTTTATATAGTTTATAAAATGTATATGTAATTTAATAACTATTTAAAAATATATTATATTTATTTATGTATATTGGTATGTTTGTTTATATTAACTGATTCCATATTTCATTAGACATTACCATAGAACATGATCTCCATGTTGATGTCTGATGGAGAAAGCTCCACCCTGTCTGAGACACAAAGCACACTGTTAGATGATCAGCGTAACTAAATCTCTCTCTCATTCTCTTATGTTTGGCTAATCTATTATTTTCCTCAAAATGTTTTTAAATGGCTGGGGCCAGCAAGTAGGCAAGTCCCTTAATTATTACAAGAAAGTCAAGTCGTTTATACAGTATACTAAAGCACATTTTAAAAGAAACAAAGTGCTTTACAGCTATTACAAATATACAGGCAACAATGAATATAACAAATAATTTAAAAAAGGATAAAACAATGAGCTAATGTGGGTGTAAACAGCCTCACCTGTTCCATTGACCATATCGCTAGTGTAGGTGTCATTATCAGGTGGATCCGTCACAAAGTGAGAGTCTGAAGGGAACATAAAAGAGATGAAAACTGTGAAAACATCTGTGAAAGTTAAAAGTGCTTGTGCTCTTACTGTTACTGTACCTGTCTGTGATATGATTGGATGGTTATCTCCATCTGGTTTTGTGACTAGATGGTTGGAGCTGATGCAGTCTATAACCATCCGATCACAATGACAGAATCCTTCCTCACAGAAATCCAACATATCTGCAAATGTTGGACACAGAATTGGGGTCAACTAACTGTTTTCTCCACTTAATAGATGTAACTTAA
Source organism: Spinibarbus caldwelli (assembly GCA_039654775.1). Taxonomy (NCBI): domain Eukaryota; kingdom Metazoa; phylum Chordata; class Actinopteri; order Cypriniformes; family Cyprinidae; genus Spinibarbus; species Spinibarbus caldwelli. The sequence goes on from CM077235.1 coordinate 28,645,843, forward strand.
TCATGTTATATAAATGCTATAGGCCTACTGGTTAGTGACTCTATAGAGGATGTTTTTGTAGGCCAAAACCCAGAAACAAATGAGCATTTTAGCACTTCGTTTAAGAAACAGAAAAATGTTACTGGGTTTTTGTCGAAAGGAACCAGCTTCCAGGTTGGCCCACAAAACACTGTACCACTCTATAAGCATATACCACAAATAGTTTTACCCCCTTGTCTGAAATACCTTCCTTTAAGGCTCTTTGAAAAGCAAAAATCTGCCATGAAAATGTTTTGAAAATGTACCACAGCTGGAGTTGTAGCTGCAGGTGTAGTTATTGTGTGTTGGTGTCCTCCGACTGCAGTTTCTTTCCTTTAGCTCTTGAGAACATCTCCAGTGGGTAAGACAACACCTACAACACAATCATCTTCATTTTAATTTACCATTCATTTGTATATGTTTATTTATACAGCTTCACAGGAAATATGACGGCAAAAGAAAAATGAAAGGAAATGAAAATATTAATGTCCTCCATAGATTGTTTTTGCACATGTGGGTGTATGTGTGTGCCTTTATATCAAATTATATTTATATATGTGCATTTATATTAATATATGCACTTTAATATAAAGCTCGTGTTTGTTTTTTACACACTTCACTGCTCTGCCTGTTTTTATTTTTTAATATCCTTTCACTAACTGCATAGAGAAGCAGCTAACAGACAGAAAGAGGGGTCAGAAAAGAGGGGTGTGTGTGTGTGTGTGTGTGTGTGTGTGTGTGTGTGTGTGTGTGTGTGTGTGCGGACTCCACTGTGAAGTTAATAAATCCATTTAAAATCTTTCTACCCCCTCCTGAGTCTAATTTCATCCGCTTTCCATCTCTCTCTGCGCTCGCTCTCACCGGTCGAGTGAGTCGGCAGGCTGTATGTGTGCGCTCACGGTGTCCCGTGTGTTTGCATTGCTGCAGTAATGTCCGTGATTCTCAGTGTCCGCGGGGCAGAGTCCGGTCTCACACCGCAGACTGACCGCGAACTCCAGCACTGACCGCAGGTCATCAAACACAGCGTACAGCCAGGTGAACCGCACACCCAGACAACCTGTACGTCAAACATACATCTGCTTTAACGATAAACGATTGTGGTTTAATATATGTTATGGAAATATATATATATATATATATATATATATATATATATATATATATATATATATATATATATATATAAGTGTCCGTTTTGTTTGTTAATGGAACTCACCAATCAGAAGCTCATCAGAACTGAGGTCACTTGTTTCTGGGCAGAAAACAGCAGTGCCATGAACTGCACAGAGAAAAATATTTGTCGTAAATTAATGTGTTTGACATAGATAATTCATAATTTATCCCCATAACATTCCAATAAACTGAATAATCGCAGCGCAGTGTAATATTATGTCAACAGAAATATAAGAATGTTTGCCCCAAATATGGTAAGATAAATCTTGAGTAAATTAAACTGTCTATCTAGCACATAATGCATATTTTACATGGCCACTAAAATCTTTTCTTATTCACACTAATTTATCTCAAGTTACTTAATATAATCCAGTGCTTTGGAAGTGGGGGTCCTCTACACTGTTGTAGTTTTTATTATTATTATTATTATTATTAATTTTAAAAATCTGAAAAAAAATGATGACCTCATTTTCACAGCAAATTAACCTAAATATATATTTTAAGTCAAGGAACAAACCTAAAAAATAACCTCTCCAAATATTGCAAAATAAAATAAAGTATTTAATGCAAAATCAAAATATTTTTTATTATATATATATATATATATATATATATATATATATATATATATATATATATAATTTTATGTTTTATTTTTTAAACATACTCTTATAATGTGCAGTTAGTTAAAGGTTAATAAACTGGCAGGTTTTTTTTCAGTTAAAAGAAACAAAATAATTTTGATTTGAATTGTAGAAATTGTTGGTACATTTTCATGTTGAAAGTGTAAAGTATTTTTATATTGAATATTGACATAAAATAAATGAGAAATATGTTCAAATACAACAGATTTGGTGTTTTTCACTAGTAATTGCTTAAGGGTTCTTATGTGCACAGAAAATGTTCTTATGCAAAATTCATGAAAAAATATAAACAACAGAAAAACAGTAATATTGTGAAATATTATCACGTTTTTCTTAATATACAATATGTTAAAATGTAATTTATTCCTGTGATGGTAAAGCAGAATTTTCAGCATCAGTACTCCAGTCTTTAGTGTCACATGTCCCTTGAGAAATCTTTCTAATATGCTGATAAAAAAGTGTAGGAGCTAAAAAATAATTATCATGTAAATTTCAGTTTCAAGGTGATGAACTCACTTTCACCTGCACCTTTGCTTTGAGTATTTGCATATTCTCACCTTTCTGCAGGGTGAAGAGGAGAAAAACATACAGCAGCCTCATCTTAATTGCTACAAAATAATCAGTTGTACCATCCAATATTCATAGGATCAGTCCAGCACAATGAAGAGGCCAAACCAAGAGCTTCAGCAGTCAGAAACACATACATCCAAACTCTGGGATTCACAATCTCTTCTAATGCAGGTGCGTGTAAGAGATGAGAAAACAATCCCAAAATGAACAAAGGCCTATTTAGGACACTCTAAAAGGTCAAAGGGCAAAAAGCAGAGTGGTCACCATAGTAACAGGACTGTAGGAAATACTCACTCTTTAGGTTTTTTTCAGGTCACACATGAAGAGATGAAGTGGGATCACACACACATACACACACACACACACAAACACACACACACATCTTCTATAGCTCTCTTTTATGCAGGGTAAAGGTCCTGACCCCAACTGATGATTTGCCTCTTCAAACAACTGACCATTGTGTGTATGTGTGTGTGTGGACAGGAACTCAGGTAAGGATCAAACAGAAAGTGGGGGTTGTAAATGATTCTTTGTGGGCTTTTGGTTTCTAGTGAGTTTGAAATAAGCTGCTGCTAACAAGGCAATACTCTAATAGACTCAAAAAACACAGCACACAAATATTAGGTGTATTAATCCATTTTTAATGACACTGAACACATTTTAGCGATGCCTCTCAGTACTGAATGGCTTTTATGAGTATTTTTATATAACATTTTATCAGTCTCATTCACCATCTTAGGGGTATTTTTTTTCTTTCAGAAGATTTTAGTGTTTGTTGGTGTAAAACTACATTAAAAATCAAACATGGGTAAATATGTTTGGTTTTATTTATATTCAGGAGAGACAAAGTGCAATTTGGACACTATAGATGCACATACTATACAGATTCAATGATGACAATGCAGTTTAGTGTTTAACAGAACCCAGTTTCTCTCACACATACTGTACATCAGTTTCAGATGGTTCAGATGTCTATCATCTGCAAATTAACTCAGTTCTCATCCTACATCTTCACACACATTCTTGCCAGACATTTCTGCTTCAGATCTGAGAGAAAGAGAGAGATTGTGGTTATATTTGTAAAGAAATTGCTTCAACATGAACACTGAATCAAAGTAAAAAGATGTTTGTCATTGTAATCTTTCGTACAATTTTTCATACGTTTTTGTAAATCGTACAATTATGATGGTTGTGTCTGTGGTCGATAAACAAGGAGCTGTATGTGGCCTCAAGTGCCACAAGATTCTCAAGCCCTTGAACTAACTCTAAACATGTTTAACAGCAGCAGCCTATGACTTATTCTTCAGTTTCACTGCTGGAGACACACAACAATCAAGTGACTGTCTGCAGCCTATTTCATCCTATTCTATCTTTGTCCAGCACAACACACACACACTTCACCATCATTAAGACTGACCTTACACATCATTAGTCCTGTAGGAAGAGTGTTTTAATGGGATCACACACAAACACACTTTAATGAGTTCAGATCCACATGCAAGTATCCACACACACAAACAAACAAATTCTTTAATGAGGTTGCAGTGACCTGTGTGTGTGCATGTGTGTGAGAGAGGGAATGATAAAATGATCTTAGTCATTCACTCATCAAAGAAAACAGCCAGTGTCTCTTTGCTCAGACACACATTTAACCACAGCCAGCCGTAGCTTTAAATAACTCAGAACAATTCAATGAGAAACACTAATGAAGATATTAATGATAATGATAATAGTAACGACCCTTTTATAGGATATTAAAACATCAGCTGCACTAAGAACAAGAATACAACTTTGTTAAACTACAGTAATCATAGAAGAAATGATACAGGATCTTCAATAATCTCAAATTTCTTTCTGTTGCTCCTGATGATTTTAATGGACTTTTAGTGAAGGTCTGTGATGTATATTTGAATATGATAACATGATAATTGTATATTTTATTATATAATAGCATGTTTTGATTTGTTTGCTGTTAGGGTTAGATTTGATGATGTTGTGTAACTCACTTTTGGAAAAAGTGACTCTCCTCATACGACTGCAGACCTCTGCTGTATGTCTCTCATACCAGCGATGGCTATCCACACAATATCTGTAGACCAAAATATTGACTATTTTGTTTATACCATCAACAATATTGAGGATACACACAGAATTACTGTCTTATTCCTCGATAATATTGATTTTATTAACTAAACTGTGAATATTTTGAAAATTTATTTAAATTGGGTCCAAATGTCTATTACCACTAATGCTGAAAACAGTTCTGCTTTTCACTTTTCGAAAAAGTAATATAAACATTTGAGTGAAAAGATGAATGTGTCCATTTTTGCCTTAATGACAGCAGCACTTGAGTTGTATCATTTCAAGTGAACATATTTTGTGTGCTTCAGTGAAAGCAAGGAAACCTTGCACAATGGAGGTCATACAGTCAATGTCACAAATCTGATAAGTGACTTAGAAATATTGCGGAATCATAAAACTGTATTGTTCATTTTAAAAAACTTTTGGTTTTTAAAAGACTTTTGGAGCCCACTGAATACGTATATATGTAAAGTGTTCTGTAACATGCATGACTATTATTTATGCCCATTTTGTGATTTTAAAAGATGGCCTAAATAGTTGTTGAGTGGTTATGCAGTGCTGTACCGCTGTAATGCTGCTGCTCTGTGACTGAATCCTCTGCACACACACTGAGAGTAAAACTTGCACAGCTCAAACACACAAGGCTGCAGCTTCACCGAGCTGATGGTCGCCCTGCCCCAGATCAGCTCCTCTTCAAGGGTCTCTTTCAGGTCCTCTTTCTCACTTCCCTGATGAAATAGCTCTATTCTCCATGGACATCCTGTCAGAAAAAAATAATATCATCACACAAAGAATGGGGGAGAAAAACTATCATCTCCAGAAATGTAAAAAAGATCAGTATGATAAAAATTATAATGGAAACTGAAGTAAACTCTCCATGTGAAATAAGATAATGCAACATATGAAAGGATTTCAAGATTTCCAAGTGTTTTAGACAATGAACATTTTCACAGCACGTTACTGGATAAAGGAAAGTGTTTCTTTGCTCAGTTGGCTCTATATAGATATTTTACTTTTTATATGAATACTTTCTTCAGAATAATACACAGAGACTACTGTAAGCATGACATCTGTATACCTACTTAACATAAAAGTAAACACTGTGTCAATGCTGGTATCAAAACGTAGTTTTTTTTTTAGCTCACCAATGGCGTGAGTTTGGGGGCGGGCCTTATCTGTTTGATCGACAGAACGAGGCGGGGCTACAAGTGTTGCTCCGCCCCATAACTACTCTCATTGGCTACATGTCTTTTATGACAATACATAATCAATAATCCCGATTGTGTACATAGTGTAGAAGCCAGTGTTGGGGAGTAATTACATGTAATGGAATTAGGTAATGTAATTACAAAATAAATGTAACTGTAAACTCTTTTATTTCCTATTTGGGTTTGTGTATATGCTTTATTTTTTAAGATTAACTGTTTATTGCAAGACATTGTTAGATTCCTGTTTCCCCTGTTATAGCTATACAATGATTTGATTTCAAAAACAGTATTATAGATATTAAATTATATCTTGTTATGATTTTAAATCTGTATTTAACGATCTTAAATTAAAAAAGAGGTGCTAAAGTCGGATTTTGTGGTGGCTGTGCTTTAAAATTAAATTATTATAATCTTAATTTAAGTGATGAAGGATTTTGAAAGTCTGACAATAATCAGTGTTGAGTACTACTGTAAAGTTAACCCTGCCAGGTTTAAATGTTTTAAAATGATTAACAGTTGAAAACATTCATTAGAAATTTAGAAAAGTAATCAAAAAGTAATAAAATGCAATTTGTTACATTGCTTTAATAAAGTAATTTAAATAGTTACACTACTTATTACATTTTAAATTGTAATTTGTAATCTGTATCCTTTTACATTTCCAATGTAACCTTCCCAACACTGGTAGGAGCTGAACTGTGAATGTTGCAAACCATTTTAAAGCCTTCATTATAAAATAAACAAACAAACAAACATTCGCATGCATCTCGCAGTATCCAGATAAATAAATTAAATGAATTAGGAAATGTTTACTTCTCAGTGGTGGACAAAGTCATCAAATCATGTATTTGAGGTAAAGTACAGATACTCTGATGAAATATTACTCTAATAAAACTCAACCAGATATACTTGTTTTTAATAGGTGACACTAGTGGTGCAGAAATTATGCACTTCACATGTAAGCACTGCTGTAAGATGCCTCACTGCAAAGCTGCACATTTTGCATTAGCCTCTGGTGCCATCTAATGGCCATCTCTATTTTAATTTGCTGGAGTAAATGTCCACTTAAGGGGTCGATGAGGGCTCTCATTCTCTCTCTATGTCTTCCGCTCTGAATGAGGGCACCTGTATGGAGAGCTGTTGACATGGACAGCAGGTAAGCAGCTCAGATGTCTATGATTCATAGCGTGCTCTCTCTCGCATATGCCGCGTCCTCTTTGTGTTGACTCGATGAGACAGACGTAAGTGTGTATATATTGATTTTTAATGTGCTTTTAACCTTCCCTGACCCAGTCAAATCAAAAGAATCTCCAGGGAAAATAATGGACCGTTGCTATGGATACTATCAGTGGCTCCGGTCTGACTCCATTCAAATCAAATCATTGTCATGGCAACAATGACATTAACCCTGCTCGGGCACCGCTGTGCCGCTTTAACAGAATAAAAGGTCAAAAATGTCCGATTCCATTGTGTGCGTGCGTGTGTGTGTGGTAATGGAGGGTCTTGCCTGCTTTAGTGAGCTGCTGGATGCTTGTCGTGGTTGTTTGTCTCCACGTTGGCAGTGAAATTGTCACGGTCACCAGTGGAGCGACGGTATGTGTGGTTACCGTTACAGCTTTTGGCTGGGTGATCACAGCAGTACTGAGATCACTAGTGGGTTTGGTTGTGGTGGTCTTCACAGTGACTGTAGTTTCAGCAGCTGTTGTTGATCTAATAAGAGGTGATGATGTCATTGTAGAGGTTGGTACTGTGGAAATAGTACAAATCAAGCTGTTAAAGAAGTTTTATCTCTGAAAAGTCTTATTTTTGTCTGCTTCAGCACACCAAACTCCTTAATAGTCAAAATACCTCTGCTCCTGTGGGAATCTGTACTGGGAGTGCTGTAGGAGTCTGTACTGGCTTTAGGCCATAGTACCAGGTCACTAGTGTTTGGAAGGTCATGCCACACTACTGTAGAGGTAAGACAGATTGGTTAGTTTATATTCACACACATAAGATGGTGTATTGTATCATAGCTGACAACAGACACTCATAAAAACAATAATATTCTCTCTGAACTCACTCACCAAAGGGCAGCAATGGAAATGTCATATTACCTACAGAAAAGCAGGAGAAAAAAAGTCATAGAATCTGACCAGCACATTTCTAAATATATAAAGCGTTGGAGTAATAAATGTAAGTGTGTGTGTGTGTGTGTGTGTGTGTGTGTGTTTGTACCTCTGGGTATTTCCTCTGTGATGGTCTGATTAAACAGAGGTCTGACTGAGCCCATGTCCCACAGCTGAGACAGATCACTGTCTGAACACATGCCTTTATTTTAGTTTCAGTTTTGTTTTATTTTCTTTGTTTTATTACATAAACATATAGTAATTTATATATTTTGATAGCCTAGTTAGTTAACACTTAACATATCAAACGTTCGTAGTGAATTAAGGATGACTGTCTTTCTTGTGCATTTTTTGTTTAATAAAATAGATCATGCATAATTTCAAACAATTAATTCTCCTTCAAAAGTTGCTTTAGACCAGGTTTTTGGACTGATATGGAAACAGTATTACAAAAAAAAACAAAAAAAAACTGCATTGCTCTTGTCTGCATGTTTTTGTGAAAGAACATTGTGGTTTTGTAATGAAATAAACGAGTAATGATGACAGTTTTAATTTTGGGGTGAATTATGCCTTTATAATTTAATAATAAAGATTAAAGCTGCAGTAGGCTATGTAACTTTTTTGTTAAAATTCAAAAACAAGTTTTTGAGCAAGTACATAAGATATCAGTGCTTAAAACTGTCTCCTTGCCTTACCCCGATTTGTAAAGGTAAACGTATAATAATGATTTATAATTTGAGTTGTCGGGTCCGAATTCGCGGGAAATTGACGTCACTAGTATATGGCGCGTGTGTGAAGCGTTTGTAGCTTGTTCTAACAACAGTTGCTTAGAATTTAATTGTAATTTTGTGAAAAACAAGAAACCCAAAACAGTGGGGAGTCTGCAGTCAAAAAGAGAAGGCGACAGCAAGAGTAAATATCAGCATGGCCTTTGAGAAATAGCGACCAGTCCGAGAAATTAAAGACTGATGCAGAGATGACTTTTAACTGAACAGTTAACACATTTGTGTGACTCAGTAGGGAGCTAGCCAACATTAGCGCACTTATTCGCTTGATTCAGATAGGTATCGAGCTTCCTTTGCTGTTGTTGTTGTTGTTGTTGTTGTAAATTGCACTTATTTTCTGATAGCTATGAGTATTTTTTGACTGAGCTATCGTTAGATTTAAACATCGGTAACATGATTCATTATAAACATGTGCATTTTCATTTGGTCAAAAGTCAATTGGTCAAAAGGGGCAGATAATGTTCAGATGACAATTTTTTTTTTTTGGAGAGGAGCAGTACCTAAGCACAACCCACACCACGTATAAAAATAACTCAGCAAGTTACTTGCATTTTTATATTAGAAACAGAGATGGCGATAGAGAGGCAAAAGTTACATACTGCAGCTTTAAATATTTATGTATTTTATAAAATATTTTATATAGATAGATAGATAGATAGATAGATAGATAGATAGATAGAATAAAAGAAGCATGTGGCATTTACAATTGATATTTTTTTTATAAATCACTAAACTTTTGAGAATTAAAAAAATGTGTACTCAAACTCACCTGACTTTCCAGCCATGACACAGATATAGATGCAATCAGAGCTTTTCTTCTGACTGACTGGAAGAATGATAATAGCACACACACAGACAAAATAACACTGATATAGTATGTGTGGAGGACCAACACTACAACATTATAGTACATTAGTGCAATAAACTGTTGCATCCAGGTGTGTGTCTAGGTGCTTTACCTGAGAGGATAGAGCTGGACTTGAATAGTTCTTGCAAATAACTGGTGGAATTTCCCATTACATCCAACAGAATAGCGGTGAAATCTAAAAAAAAACTAAAGTGATTAGATAGATAGATAGATAGATAGATACATAGATAGATAGATAGATAGATAGATAGATAGATAGATAGATAGATAGATAGATAGATAGATAGATAAGCAATCAGTGTATAGTGAAGGAGGTTTTTCACCTGTGAGGTCATTGGTCTTGTTTGTCAGACAGTAACAGTATCTCAAGGGAAATAAACTGCTCTCAATGTCCTGAAACTCTGAGACTACACACACCCATACATGTGTACGTAATGCACAGATACACGCATGCAAACACACACAGAATTACATCATATTTGTGCCATATTGGTGCTGTAGTTACAGTGTGATTTGGCTGTTTGGATAAGGGTAGTTACTGTTGTAGACCAGCAGCGTGAGCTTGTGGAGAGAGAGTGAACTGTGTGACGTCACACTGAGTAAGGAGAAAAGATGCTGTGAACCTGAAAACACAACATTTTGAGATGTTTGTGTTTGTTACAATACTCACCAGCTATTTTTGTCTATTAACAAGATACATACACATACTATTGTTTCCTCCACTCATAATTCTGAGAAAAAAAGTCAGATTTGCGAGATAAAAACTCAAATGTGTGATATAAAAGCAGAATTGTAAGATACTCAGTCATAAACCTGCAATTCTGAGAAGAAAAGTCTGAAATGTGAGAGGAAAAAAGTCTCAATTACCTTTATTCCGTGGCAGAAATAAAACACAGAAAAAAAGTAATTTGATGTAAACTTTGAATATTGATAAAAATAGTCAGAATTGTGAGATGTAAACTCAGACTTGCGAGAGGTAAACTCAGAACTGTGAGAAAGTCAAAATTCTGAGTTTCTCACAATTCTGAGAAAAAAAAATAGAATTGTAAGAAAAAAGTACAAATTGTGACTGTGAGATCTGAAGGTTAGAATTGTGAGGAAAAGGTCAGAATTGTGAGCGAAAAAGTCACAGTCACCTTTAAAAAAAAAAACGAATCAGTGACGAAGCCATGGTGCAAAGTTTCCAAATAGTTTGCATGTGACTTTCATTTTAATAAAAATCAACCCTTGGGATATAAAAGTGCCCATAGCCAAAAAACACTCATACGTGTGTGTGTGTGTGTGTGTGTGTGTGTGTGTGTGTGTAATACCTGGTTGGGAAGCATTGATGAGTGTGTTGACGAGTCCAGTAAGATCTATGGAGGCGGGGTCGATGTGCTCGGCTGGGATCTCTGGGTAAATGAAGATTACACTGATTTATACCTCGCTAAAGGTATTTATCGATCTGCAAAACCATTCTTTACAGCCCTGTAAAATCCTCCTAAATCACCTACACAGATGCTGACCCTCTACACATGGTTTCACCACCACATTCATCATTTCACATGCACCTAATGATTAGGACTAAATGCCTGAGCAAGTAAAAGCATTTACAACTCTTCATATACAGTGTGCAATGATTCATACACTTAACAGCCTTCATATGTGTAACTGTACATTAAGAGCTCTGTCCTGTTCATGTGATGTTTCTGATTGGTGCTTGTCCTCCATGAGAGACTCTGATTGATTACCTGTAGACACCAGGAGCTCTCGTTTCTCTGTTCGCATCAACTTGCTTTGTCTCATAACTGAAAAAGACATATTATTTACCTCTTGACTATAGCAGATATATTAATGCAGATTTTTTTTTTTATTCTACAGTTACTAACCTTGTGTATGAATAAGGAACAGTGTTATTATGACAGCACATATTCTGATGCTGATCCAATGTTTTAGTTTGAGTTTAGCCATCTCTACAAAACAAACACATTAAAAAAATTAAAAACAAAGATTTCATATTGTATCTGGAACTGTTTGTACCTGAATAAATTATATATACAATAGTGTAGTACACATACATTTTATGCAGTGAGTTTTCAGCAACAGAGCTGAGATTGTGCTGCCATCTACATGTGAGTAATGCATGTGAACTGCTCTGCGTAACTACTAGCTTGTTTAAAAATAAATAGAAATATAAAAATCTTGATATCAAGCTTAAAATCAAGCCTGCCTTTGATTATATCAAAATGCATTTGAAACACTGATGTATTATAGGTCAGTGATTTGGAAATAAAAATGTGGATCAATGTTAGAAATTATTATTAATAATAATAATTTTATTTTTAAGATACAATATTTTCCCTTTCATGGGCATTATTTGCCTTTAACTTTAAGTATATAAGTTATTAGTAGTAGTAGTAGTAGCCTATGTCTAATAATATTAAAACACAGTTTGTCTATTTATGATTAAAAACTAGATCAATTAATTGAAATAAATTCTCAGTTTGAACAACTATAATAAAAACATCAAACATTTAGCATCATTTAGCATCATCATAATAATAGCTGTAAATTATGCAGAAAATATGCTAAGACAATAAATACTGTACAATACATAAAAATTTGAGAGCTTATTTTATTAATTAATTCTATTAATTATTTTTTCCCATAAAAATCACACACACATTATATTATGTTTGCCAGGGCTGCAATTATTTGATTAAAAATACAAATAAATACCGACTCCCCCCTCCCCCAAACACTTGTTTGCTAAGTGTGACAAGATTCACACTTCAAATTAATCTCCACAGAGAGTGGATCAGTCACTGCAAACTCAATTAGCCTGAATCAGTGGCTCTTCTCTAGCTCTGCACACAGATCATGATGTTCACAAGTTAAAATGAGTGTTTCACTGCTGAACAAATATCATTAAAGATGAAAGACTTCATTAGTAGCATCACAACAGCACCAGCTCAATCCTCTAGAGAAATCTAGCTACAAAAATCCTTTTAACGCTGGTTATTTTTCTATGCGTAGTTGACATTTGACATTGTAGATATTTACCACCAGTGAAATGACAGATAAAATTATTTATAAAAAAAATAAAAATAAAAATAAGTTGTTTCTTTCAGTAAATGGAACTAGAAATTAATATGTACTTGCATAAATAGATAAATAATTAAATAAATACATTCAACAATACATTCAAAAATATTATGAAGAGATATTTACATCTGAAAATTTCCACAAAGGCAGAATTATTCATCCAAACTAAAATTTCACTATTGATAAAAAATAAAAAAAATAATAAAATGAATAATAATTTATAAAGGAGCATAAGCAGCATAAAAGTTCACACTGTATGTAAAGTAAATGTGAGAGCTGAAACAGAGCGCATGAGGAAGAGTGTGAACTAAACAATAAAAAAAAAAAAAACACACACTCACCTGCAGAAGAGAGACGCAGACACTGCAGGACACAGACAGCCGTCTGCTCGCTGTCCGCTGTCTCTCACACACTCACACACAGAACCAGCAGGGCATCATGGTCTCTGGAGAGGGCAACAGGCTGTAATAGCCCTCCAGTGTGTCACCTGAGCTCAGCTGGCAAACACAGAGGACCTGCTCTCAGCCCAACACACACACACACACACTGATACTCTCACAGATATAGAATCATTCTCTTTCTCTCTCACACACACACAATAACACACAAAGAAACTCTCACAGATATAGATTCTCTCCCTCCTGCTAAATGTAACACACAGTTATACAAACTTTTCACTATAATGGTTTCATAGATGTGATTTCAAATGTCCCCAAAAGCCAATTTTCAATTTATTTGGCTGAATTATACTATAGCCTTTTTTTTTTTTTTTGCAGCTGTTCATAAAAAACTGAATTTGACACTTTTGGCCTCTCTTTAAATTTGAAAATCGCATGTCCTGTACTCCTCTCATGCACTCTGTTCTGTTTGGCAGCGTATGGTTTCTGGGACAGCGCAATGACTGGGAAACTCTGTTGTCCTGGAGACTAAGAACTAGACAGAGGGTCATTCCCACAGCAACCCCTCTACTTGTGTTTGGCACAGTATTTCCAGCTATATTCTGTTATTGTGACTCTACTGTACTCTGAACTCAGTGGCAGGCTCTTTGGTGACCAGGAGACGCTAAATGCACGTCACTTAATTCAGTTACTGCTTTCATGGTACGATTAAATGGATATTAAATTTATACCAAAAATAATTGAATATACTATATCACCATACACTACTGTTCGAAAGTTTTCAATCACTGTACTTCACTAATAGTTAACCCAATAATGAAAATGTACTCACCCTCAGGCCATCCAAGAAGTAGATGAGTTTGTTTCTTTATCAGAACAGATTTGGAGAAATTTAGCATTACTTTACTTGCTCACTAATGGATCCTCTGCTATGAATGGGTGCCATCAGAATGAGAGTTCAAACAGCTGATAAAAACATCACAATAATCCAAGTAATCCACACAACTCCAGTCCATCAATTAATGTCTTGTGAAATAAAAATCAATCCACCAATAAATGGTTTTACTTTCAAACCATTGCTTCTGGCTAGAATAAATAAAGTTCTTTATTCATAATATTTATTTCTTCAGAGAAAATAACAGTAAAGACATTTATAAAGTTAAAGTATTTCTATTTCAAATAAATAACCTTTTTTAACTTTCTGTTCATCAAAGAATCTTTTATCACAGCTATCTCAAACATATAAAGCAGTTATCTGTATAATACTGATAATAAGAAATGTTTCTTGAGCACCAAATCAGCATATTAGAATGATTTCTGAAGGATCATGTGACACTGAAGACTGGCTGAAAATTCAGCTTTGCACTAGTGGAAAAATTACATTTGAAATGTGTTAAAATAGAACAGTTATTGTATCTTCAAAACATAAAATATCCTACAGATCCCAAACGTTTGGATGGTATTGTATATATTTACGCAAAAATAACTGTTATATTCAATAAGTAATAATGTAGCATAACTACTTACTTTTTATTCTAAACTCTACTACTTACTTTCAAATGTAACATTCCCCAACAACATTGACTTAAATGCAACAGCATCTGTCTCTAAACAAAGTCATAATTGAGGACTTCTAATTAAACAAGAACAAACAAAGCAATGTTTATTTTAATATATCTTTATTACTAACTGGTACGATTTGAAGATTTAACATAAAAAATCAAGTTCGTCATAACATTTGCATATTTTCTCATCAAATTAAGCTATTAAAACTGGCCTTGACCAGAATGTAAATAAAGATTATTATTCAAAAACTGGAATGAATATAAGAGCTTAGAAGGCCACTAGTGTGAAATCATTTCATCTGAAACCAAAAAGAAAAGAACTAAAACATAATTTGTTGGGTCTTTAAAAGGAAAATACAAAACTGAATAGGTCCTAGGAAAATGAACAGATGCTTTACTGATACCACCGAGAGCAAAACAATTATGGATGGCCTAAAAAGCAAAATGATGGCAGGTTTGATTCATGATGAAGAGAACGTAATGACCGGCAGAGAGGGACTGGTGGTCTAAAAGGCCAAGGCACAAACAATAATCAGCAGTGTATCTGTGTACATCAGTAGTCTGAGATCAGAACAGACAGCAGTCAATGGTCAGAAAATCAGATAGCAGTCATTACTTTCAGACAGCAGTTGAATAATAATAATAATAATAATGGGCAGCTGTTTGGTCTGAGATAATAGTTGACAGCTTTTAATCCAAGATAAAGTGTATAAATATAATAATGGGTAATTTTATTGAGCTGATTTGTGACTGATTTTTAGTTTAGCTGGTTTAGTTGAGGATAGTAATGGACAACAGTGTTTGGACATCTGTGCTTAGTGAAAAAGTTGATTGTAGTGTTTATTCTGGGGTAATGACAACAGTATTTAGTTTGAAATTATGGATATTTGAATTTAATTTGAGTTTAATTTGAGTTTAACAGTGTTTAGTCTGAGATGTTGATGAGCAGCAGTGATTAGTCACATGATCGCAGGATTATAGAATGGTTAAAGGGATAGTTCACCCAAATTTCATGTTGTTCCAAATCTTTCTTTCTTTGGCAGAACACAAAAGAAGATAGTTGGAAAAATGTCTGTGTTTTGGACCCCATTGACTTTACCTGTATGGACAAAAACATTCTTCTTTTAGACAAAATATCATCTTTTGTGTCCACAGAAGAAAAAAGTCATATTTTCATTAGATGAACTATCACTTTAAGCATCTAACATCATACTAAACCTCATTTTACTGCCTTGACCTCATCATAACCCCAGGCTTATAGCAGACAGAGAACAAAGAGAAAAAAAATCCATAGTCAAAATTACCAGTAAGTGAAATAATAGGTTAATGTAAAAAAATTGCTTTTGTTTTTTGAATTCATAGTCTTTATTTTATACAGATATTAGTACTAATATTAGTACTATTTATCTCAAACTCTAAATGCAAGATGTAAAATTTGATTTGTGCAGTTCATGGAGATTTACTGAGCATCAAGTCCCTTGAGTCAGAAATACTCATTCAGGTGAATGAGATGGTGAGTATAACAATGTTAAACGACAAAGACGGACATTATGACAACTGACTGGAACAACGACTAGCTGTTCAACACTTAATTCACACTGGACTTGACAAATGACTCGAGTTGATTTGAAACTTGATATTAAATATTATCTTGATACTTGATAGCCAGTAATGTTAAATTTCGACATTGTGAACTGTAAAATAAATAATTAGATAACAAAGGGAAGTAGATATGCAGAACCCATAACCAGGGGCAGGGTTGTTATAGTTAACCGAAACAACAAAAAACTAAAACAATAAAAAATAGTTTAAAATAAATGTTAACAGAAATAAAATAAGAAAAACTTAATCATTTGTCATTTTCATTTAGTTTAGTAACTTCATGTACTAAAAAAAAAAAAACTAAAACCGAAATTAAAATGGAAATGGAAAATATACAAATCAAAACAAACTAAATTCAAAATATTAATAAAAACTATAGTTGTATCAATGATGAATGATATTAAAATATCCTGGAGAAGAACTGGCATTACAAACTAAATTAATTTTTACAACAAAAACATTTGAACAGTGAATTTACGCAGGATCTGTTCAAGGTTAAACCTTTTGGAAGACCTAAGTATTTGTTTTGGAGTAAAACATTCAGTAAGTGTAACTATTAATTATTGTAATTTGATAGGTAAACTGGTCAATGTTAAAAAAGAATTCTGCTGTCTAACGATGTTAAGTTTGATAATTTACCACGGTTAACTAAGCGACTACACCTCCCTTACCCTGGAATGATCCGTGCGATTGATGTAGTGTTACCGTAAAGAAACTAGTTATCACGTTATCATGGGAACGTTGGTCCAACAGTACAGTGGCAATATTCATCAAGCCGGCAGTTTTATGTGCCGCTCACAGACGGGATGTGCTCATTGGTTGGATTAAGGCTAGACACTTGAGGAATTCCAAACTTAGGCTCTGCTTTTGGTCCTTAAATGGCTAGTGGCGAAAAATATGAGATGTCCCAGAGTGCAGTTCATGCTGACCAGAGTAAAAAGGTTTGTACAATCTGCAAAAGGAACTAAAAACGAGCTCAAGATGTGCAGAGAAAGAAGCTTCCTCAAACCCAAGTATTCGAAACGAAAGCAAGTGCAAACCGGAGGAGACGTCAATACATTAAGCTGCTCCGTGGATGAGTCATGCAGTCCATGCATATGAAAAGATGTGTAAATAGAAAAATAAATGTTTACAAAAATGGCATAGCATCTGTTGTGTTCTCCTTCCTTAAAGTTCCCAGTCAAATATAACCACACAGTCTCCATCTGCCAAGTGCAGTGTCTACCACTAGAGATAAACGCATGCATTCCATGCAGTGCTCTTTGCTTTGCAGGGGTAAAGCGTGACGTGGATACATATTTAGATATGACGAGTATTATGTCTGTGTCGTTTTGTGCTGTACAAAGTCTGGAGTCTTTAGAAAGAGTGAGTGTGTGCAAGCGAGTGCGTCTTTAGGGTGATGTTCCCCACACTCCATCGGAGTGGAACCCGTCTCCGGTGGACGAGGGTGGAACAGGTCCGCTGGGGGTAAAGGGATCAGTGTCCGTATCCGTCTCGCCCTCGGCTAAATATCGCCGGTCGCGGCCCCAGCTCGACCCCGCCGTTAACCCTGAGGCCTTGCCCGTGACCTCCTCTTTCTCAGCGGAGATGCTGAATCCGCTGGGCGAGCGCTCCAGCTCCTCGTGAGTGACCGACAACAGCGACAGCGGCGTTCCCACCCTGCGGCCTCCCGACTGGCTGACGTTGGAGGATAGGGAGTGGCTTGGCAGTGGGCTGATGGGCAGGACAGTTGGTCTCGGTGGGTTGGCGTCGGAGCGCGTGTAACATGGCGTGTTGTGCAGCGGCGGGCCGTAGCTGCAGTACACGCCGTCGCCTGTGACGCTGACAGTCAACGTGGGGTCGCAGCGCTCCATGGTCATGTGACCTGGGCCTGTGAAGTCATGTTGCATATGCATATCCACCAGGAAATCCAGTTTCTTCTCCATGTCTTCCACCTGTGAGTGAGGTGACGACAGAGTTTAGCAAAACAATTTTAGTTGGCCACACAACCAGCTGTCAGAGAGCACGAGTACCTGTCTCTCAACTCGCACAAATCTACCCATCATGCTTTGGTCTTCGGGATCTGGCAGGCTTGCTTTGGTAAGATATGACTCGTGTCTGAGAGAGAAAAATTTCAAATGAGAATGGTTGCATCTACTGAATTTAATAAATAATAATTCTAAACTATTAATAATAAATTATCTATCTGCAGAGCTCTTCATTCAATATAGGGATTTATTATTATTAAATATAGTTGTGATTTTATTAGGATTATGCTCTAGCAAAATAATATATATATCAGTATAGCTTTAAATATAGTGTTATATTAATAACGCTTTAATCATAATAAAAAAACATAAAAATAAATATTCCTTAAAGATTGGTGAGTTTTTACCTAGGTGATTGCTGGGTGGGGTACGGAAATGGTGCTTTCTGGGGTTTCTTGTGTTTTGGAGTTAGAAGCGGTCCTGGTGTCAGTATCAGATCTAGTCTAAAGATGAAACAAACAGCAAATATTAGATTATTTAACTCAAAAGAAGATTATATGTTACAGTTTAAATGACGCAAGTAAACAATTTTAAATGGAAACTCATCATTTTATCATCATGAAGTTATTTAAACGTTTTCTGTAGTATTTCTTTAAAAATGTGCATATATGTTACCGTGTCTGTAGATATTTGATTCTGGTGAGCATGTCCAGGTGTCCTGCAGAATACTGCTCAATCACATCCTTTACATCATACGGCCTCAGAGTCTCCTTAAAACGCTTCTTACTCAAAAGGAACATTATGATTCTACAAAAAGAGAAAAAAAAGGTTAAAATGGTAAAGTTCTTGAATGTCTTTTGTAAGTTGCTTTGGATAAAGGCATCTGCTAAATGCATAAATATAAATGTAATGTGCACTAAGGCTGCATTTATTTGATAAAAATATAGTAAAAAAAATTAATCTTGTGAAATATTACAATTTAAAATAACTGTTTTCCATTTCAAAATATTTTAAAATGTAAATTATTCTGTTGATGACAAAGCTGAATTTTCCACAGCCATTACTCCAGTCTTCCCTTCAGATATCATTCTAAGTAATATTTATTATTATTATCCATGTTGAAAACTGTTGTGCTGCTTAATATATTTGTGTAAACAGTGATAGATTTTTTTTTGTTTCTAAAGGAAAGCATTTAATTTAAAAATAGTTTTTTTTTTTTTTTTTTGTAAAAATGTAAAGGTATTTACTTTTAATTTGGTCAATTTATTGCTAAATGAGAAAGAAAGAAAGAAAGAAAGAAAGAAAGAAAGAACAAAAGAAAGAAAGAAAGAACAAAAGAAAGAATGAACAAACAAAAGAAAGAATGAACAAACAAAAGAAAGAATGAACAAACAAAAGAAAGTATGAAATACTTAGTATGAAAAATATGAAATAAAGAAAAAGTGAAATAAGATCACAAGTCATTTTTAAGGGTTATGGACACAAGATTTAATATTTGTGTACCGCAGTGCCCTTATGACTAATTTGAGAGTTGGAATCATCTCCTCCAGCAGTATATCCGGTGGGAAGCCCTTCTCCTCAGGAGTGGGGTCAGGCAGACCACCTGTATCTTCAATGAAACAACAAAACAAGGTTAGATTAATTGCATTATGTATACTTATGTATTTATAGGAGTATATCTATTATTATAGTGTGTAAATTGTTAAGAGTGTGTATACTTACGTATATTGAGTATGCATATTAACTGTACGAGTACTGTGTACTGTTTTTTCTAAGTATGCACTAGTTAAAAAGTTTAGTACTTTAAAGAAGTTCAGCTTTTAAAAATACATCTTGAGTATATGAAAGACGTGTGTGTGTGTGTGTGTGTGTGTGTGTGTGTGTGTGTGTTTGGGAGTGTGTCATACCCTCTGAGCTCTGTCTCAGGGCGTAGGCCTTCATTCTGAAAGCAGTTCTGAACCTCTCTCTGTTACTGAACCCTGCTGGTTTGCCCTCTTTTGATGGACTCTCCTCAGCCCCCTCTGCTGGCCCGCAGTTCCCTGACACACTTTCAGGATTGGCAGGCATCATCACGCGGGCCCGTACCGTCGACGGTCTTGGAGTCGACAGCCGCACACGTTCCAACAAACTCAACTTCTGACTGAAGAAGAGACAGAATAACAGATGAGTTGAATCTCAGAGCTCTGAACACATTTTGTTAATATTCCTTATCATTTTGTAATTCTTACTGAGTGTTCCTCAAAAGACAAAACGTTCTCTTTGTCTGTTAGAAGTCAAAAATGGGAGAGGAGCGAATGATGATAGTGTCGTACAGCACAGTTAACAAAATCTATCTATCTATCTATCTATCTATCTATCTATCTATCTATCTATCTATCTATCTATCTATCTATCTATCTATCTATCTATATATATATTAAGAGTTCAGATGCAAAACCCCCTAAGTGCCGTTTGAATTTTTTCTTCTAAAATTTGCATTTTTATCAGGCTCCTATGTGTAGGTTCAGTAATTTCACTTTAATGGCAATGAATAGGTTGTTTTCATTGCTATTAAAGTAAAATAACTGAACATAAACATAGGAGCCTGAGAAAAATGCAAATTTTAGATGAAAATTTCAAACGGCACTTCATATATAACTCTTCATATATATGTGTATATATATATATATATATACAGGTGCATCTCAATAAATTAGAATGTCGTGGAAAAGTTCATTTATTTCAGTAATTCAACTCAAATTGTGAAACTCGTGTATTAAATAAATTCAATGCACACAGACTGAAGTAGTTTAAGTCTTTGGTTCTTTTAATTGTAATGATTTTGGCTCACATTTAACAAAAACCCACCAATTCACTATCTCAACAAATTAGAATACTTCATAAGACCAATAAAAAAAAAAAAAAAAAAAAACATTTTTAGTGAATTGTTGGCCTTCTGGAAAGTATGTTGATTTACTGTATATGTACTCAATACTTGGTAGGGGCTCCTTTTGCTTTAATTACTGCCTCAATTCGGCGTGGCATGGAGGCGATCAGTTTGTGGCACTGCTGAGGTGGTATGGAAGCCCAGGTTTCTTTGACAGTGGCCTTCAGCTCATCTGCATTTTTTGTTCACTTGTTTCTCATTTTCCTCTTGACAATACCCCATAGATTCTCTATGGGGTACAGGTCTGGTGAGTTTGCTGGCCAGTCAAGCACACCAACACCATGGTCATTTAACCAACTTTTGGTGCTTTTGGCAGTGTGGGGAGGTGCCAAATCCTGCTGAAAAATGAAATCAGCATCTTTAAAAAGCTGGTCAGCAGAAGGAAGCATGAAGTGCTCCAAAATTTCTTGGTAAACGGGTGCAGTGACTTTGGTTTACAAAAAACACAATGGACCAACACCAGCAGATGACATTGCACCCCAAATCATCACAGACTGTGGAAACTTAACACTGGACTTCAAGCAACTTGGGCTATGAGCTTCTCCACCCTTCCTCCAGACTCTAGGACCTTGGTTTCCAAATGAAATACAAAACTTGCTCTCATCTGAAAAGAGGACTTTGAACCAATGGGCAACAAAGTTCAAATAAATGAACTTTTCCACGACATTCTAATTTATTGAGATGCACCTGTATATATATATATATTTTTTTTTTTTAGTATTTTTTTTCCAGAATTCACTACCATTCAAGTTTGAGGTAGGTAAGTTTTTTTTAAATTTTTTTTTTTTAATGAAATTATTGAATTAGTTTTTTTAGGAAGTATGCATTAAAAATTGACAGTAAAGGCATTTATTAATTTCACAAAAGACTTCTATTTCAAATAAATGCTTAAAAAAAAATGTATAATTTTCCACAAAAAAATATTAAGCAACTGATAATAATAATAAATATTTTTTCAGCACCAAATCAGCATATAACAATGATTTCTGAAGGATCATGTGACACTGAAGACTAACATAATGACTGCTGAAAATATAAGTTTACCATCACAGAAATAAATTACATTTTATACTATACTCAGAAAAAAACAGTTATTTAAAAAAAAAAAAAAAAATATATATATATATATATATATATATATATATATATATATATATATATATATATATATATATATATAAATTCACAATATTACTGTTTTTACAGCATTTTTCAATAAGTAAATGCAGGGTTGATGAGAGACTTCTTTGAAATATTAAATTTGCCATTGTGTCTGAGCTAACTTTCAAACTATAATCTTCAAACTATTCAGAACTAATTTAAACTTTCAGGCCAGGTTGTTGAGCCAACATTTAAGTTCATCTTAAACTTTACTTTTCTAGTTTAATATAAGCGAGAATGTAGGCAGTAGGTCTATGCATAGGTGCACAGGGCCCTCCATAAGAGCTAAAGCCCTGGAGAATCTGTTAGTCTTAATGCGTTCATTTACACACACACACACACACACACACACACACACACACACACTCTCTCTTCCTGCAGGAGAAACTGAACCCTTCCAAAGAAACAACGCAGGGCATTCTCTTGTGAAGGGTCCCCAAGGATGGACACACACACACATACAGAATATGCGCTGCGGCACACACAGTATCTCGAGTACAGTGAAAAGATGAAGATTGAAGTGGTGAGAGGGGCTGAAACATCTTGAAATGCTCCACAATTACAGCTTATTACCAACCAGTTACTGATACAACACTTTCCCACACACACACACAAAACACAATCTGTCTACAGTCGATTCAAACTGTCTGAGAGGGTTTTAATGATTGAAAAGTGACTCTGTGTTTATGCATGTGTTGTTGTAGATTCATCGGACATACAGGAAAGCAGTGAAAACGTGAGAACAGACAGGAAGAGAATCAACGCATAGATTTCACATGAACAAATGAAAGGAGCACAGTATCACAAGCTACTTAACAGTGTGTGTATGGTCCAGTTTCTCCATTTTGAACTTGTTTTAGTAGGTCATTGATAATGTCAGGCTCCAGGTTTCCCAGCCATTTGGCTTTGTTTCTATGTGTGTGTATGTATTAGTATCAGTGGGTCAGGTTTTGCTTTCATTGTGGGAACAAAATGTCTGTAAATGGATGGTAAGACCTGAAATCACCTACATACTAAATAAATGTTTTAATTAAAAAAGTAAAAGTGCAGAAAGTTTTTGTGAAAGTTTGGCTTAAAGGATAGGTTAGGAAAGGAAATCATAAGGAATCAGGATTCTGATTCAGCTTAACACATCTATTATTGATTCTTTTAGCGAATACCTTCGAAAAACCTCCTTTCAATAATTAGTCTAAATTAAATTAAACAAAAATGCTAAATATAACAGTACTTTTTTGGTACGGAACACCTAAAGGAACATGGTGATGGAAAAATGAGATGAGAGGAAAAATTATATTTCAATGCTTTTGCATTTTCTCGCAAAATTTTGTGTTCCTGAGAAAAATTGCTTGTTTGCAAAACTTTTGGATTCCCTGATAAAGTTTGCATCTGCAAATATTTTGCATTCACCCTAGAAACCCTTTGTTTGCTTGCAAAACCTTTGTGTTCCCCATTAAAGTTTGCATTTGTTCGCAAATATTTTGCATTCCCCTGAGAAACATTGCATGTGCTATCAAAATAGAAATAATAGAAATAATATGAGGTGGGAGGAAAAACAGTGCTCAGGGAAATGCTATACATTCATGAGAGAATGCAAAAATTTTGTGAGTGAATGCAAAGTTTCTTAGGGGAATGCAATAACTTTGCAAGAGAATGTAAGTTTTGTGAACAAATGCGAACTTTGAAATTTAATATTTTCCCCCCTCTCTATGTCCCTTTATGGACTCCATATTTTGGTAACTCTTCTTTTTCCTTACTATTTTTAACAAAAAAAAAGTACCATTTATTACAACAAAACTGTTTTGAATGTTTAGGTCTGATCTGTCAATCATTTTGACTGATTCACTCAAAAGAATCAGTTCATAAGAGTCATTTGTTCCTGAATTGACTATACTAGACTATATGGACAATGCAATAGAAATGTGGGCTTTCTATTTATTGTTTTTATATTTAGACATTTAAGAACAGTTAACTAAACCAAACATCAAGAAATGAGGAATCAGTTCAGAAGAAAAAACAGTTCTCGATTCACCACTTCAGGTGGAGAAAATATCTTTAGCTCAGTACAAAAATAATAGAAGTGAACAATAAATTCTTTACCATGATAGTAAAGTAAATGTACAGTATGTGTGTGGTTTGGTTTCTCCATTTGGACTTGTTTGGTAGGTCACCGATAGTGATAATGTCAGGCTACAAGTTTCCCTTGTGTGTGTGGATATTTGCGTAGGTGTGTGTTTTGCACTAATGTATTAACAGTATTAATGTGTAATCTGATCTCTGATCTGGACCGAACATGGATTACAGGTCCCGGGTCAGGCGCTACAAACAAGCACAGCACTCAATCCAACTCTCCCTCTGTTTCTATCTGTAAATCTTTCGTCTTTTAACAAATGGACTGTCAGGCCAGTGTCCAGGTCAAGGACAACTGATACTCATGATTATTTTATACGCAGTCCATCTTTGTCAAGGCTTGTCATGCTTAGATCGCTAATAACAGTTCCCATCATTTTCCTTACAGTGACACGGACGTCACACATCCAGCCGTCCATTAAATTCTCCCACACACACACACACACACACACACACACACTCATGTTCCCTCTCCCTCGCTCTGCTCTGACACCATCATTTATCAGCGATCCATAATTCACTCTTTTCTAATGGACTCGGTAATATCACATATAGAACTACTGTCCACATGTCCCCGAACTGAGAAACGAGCTCTCCCAAACTCTCACACACACAGAAACGCACGCACTGCTGGTCATTACGCCTTTGGCACTGAATTAATGGAGGTGGTGGTTATTAGGAGTTATTTAAGGAAACACATTTCACAGATTCATTAATCTCACACTTCCCAGAGATGCTGTAAATCTTTAAAACAGTGAGCGAGAGACTGAGGGAATGAGAGAGAGAGAGAGAGAGAGAGAGAGAGAGAGAGAGAGAGAGAGAAAGAGAGAGAGAGAGAGAGAGAGAGAGAAAGAGAGAGAGAGAGAGAGAGAGAGAAAGAGAGAGACTTACCTAGCCATAACCTCAAGAGGCTCCTTCCTGCAGGTGACAGAAACAACACACACATTTAGTTTGACCAGATCACATTTATGACAACAAAACTCTCTTCATTTGCACTGAATGACCACTAGAGTGTGTTTGAGTATTCACTTACACAATATTATTCACATAACTGTGGTAATATTTGTCAATAAGTATGAAATTAATTTCATGTACTAAAAATAATGAAACATATCAACAGAATAGTGCTAGCTATAGATTGTTTATTGGTTGCTATTTATAAGTTACTACTGAAATCACAATACCAAGTGTTAGTAAGGGAGCAGTATGAATAAATGCAAAATTAAAAGGGATTTTTAAAAAGATTTAAACAATTAGCATTTATTTTTATATTTTCAGTTTTTATTTTAATTTTAAAATTAATTTTATTAATTTGTTTTTTTTTTAGTAATTTTGTTTTGTGCTTTTTTTGTCATTTTTATTTATTTATTTATTTATTTATTTATTTTGTAAACATTACTATTTAGGTTTAATTTTGATTTATTTCAGTTTTAGTTTTTATTTATTTCCAGTTAGTAACTTTAGTGCTTCAACTTATTTCAGTTAGTTGCTAAAGCAACATTCCTATTTTACATTTAATGTTTTTCATGTAATATTTATATATGACTCTGGACCAAAAAACCAGTGTTAAGTAGCACAGGTATATTTGTAGCAATAGCCAAAAACTTCATTTGAACAACTTTAAAGGTGATTTTCTCAATATTTTGATTTTTTGCACCCTCAGATTCCAGATTTTCAAATAGTTGTATCTCGGCCAAATATTATCCTATCCTAACAAACCATACATCAATGGAAAGCTTATTTATTCAGCTTGATGATGTATAAATTTCACAAAATTGACCCTTATGACTGGTTTTGTGGTCCAGGGCTACATTTTATTTTATTTTCACTTTATTTCAGAAAATAGAAATGTTTTTAAAAGTTTGTATTTTAGGTAATAGTAATAAATGAGTCCTGCTCCCAAACTCAAGCCATTAGTTGAGCTAGTGTTGCCTTGTCAAAATTTGACTGGTTATCGTTAACCCTGTTAGCCTCTGCTGGTAGATATCATAACTACACCATCTGGCTGCAAAACACATCTTTCTCCATTGAGGACCATTCAAAAACATTCTGAGTAAACTTTTTTTTTTCTGATAGAATATTCATGACAAATAAATTACATATATTTTATTACAGTAGCATCCACTTCTTTTTCAGTAGGGCTCTTAAAAGTGAGAAATAGACATATATTTGTCCCTGTGTGGCTTAGGACAGTCAGTAGTGAATTATTTGAGACTGTATTAATCTTGGAATTAATCAAATCAAACAAGCAAGCATTTTGCACTGATTTACTGATAAGATATAAATATGCTCAAATAGGGCTTATTTACTACAAAGGTTTTTATTTTATTTTATTTTTTTTTATATTGATATACTTCATATCTGCTGTTCAGGCTCATTATGATGGAAAAGTAAATTGTCCACGCACAGTGAGTACCTCCCTGTAACCTCTAGCAGACCTCTAGGTGATGCTGTCTCTGCATGCAGACAAACACACATATGGATATAAGCTAAATAAATGAACATTAAAAAGAGATGCACAGAAATCATGAGAATAAAACAAGTGAAATCTGTCGTGTATCACTGAAATCATAAAACAACCCAGGCATAATATGAAATCATGATGATGACAAACATAAAGGCAAGTCCCTGTAAACTAAAATAATGTATAAATGCAATTTTTTTTTTTTTTTGTGACAAATGTGTGTGTACCTAAAGCATGGCAAAGAGATCACAGTCTCATAGAATCTCCATGTGGCGATGAGATCATCTCTGACAGGGTTGGTGGAGTAGTATCTCCATGCAGCCTGAAATCAATATTCAATATTGAACATTAAAGGAAAACGCCACCGTTTTTCCATATTCTAATATGTTCTTCCCTCAGATTAAACGAGCTGATACGTACCTCTCCCGTCTCAGTGCGTGCACTTAATCGCTCTAGCGCACGGCGGAACTATGCTAGCATTTAGCTTAGCACCATTCATTCCTTAGGATCCAAACAGGGATGAATTTCGAAGCCACCAAACACTTCCATGTTTTCCCTATTTAAAGACGGTTACATGAGCAGTTACACAAGTAAGTATGGTGACACAAAATAAAACGTGGCGATTTTGAAAGCGGATAAAAAATTATAACTATAATGTATGGCGGAAGAGCACGTCGCAGCACTTCAACCTCGGCGCAGTAATATCATCACTCAAGTGAGCACGTCGCAGTACTTCGACCTCTGCGCATGATGATATTACTGCGCCGAGGTTGAAGTGCTGCGACGTGCTCTTCCGCCATACATTATAGTTATCATTTTTTATCCGCTTAGAAAATCGCCACGTTTTATTTTGTGTCACCATACTTACTCGTGTAACTGCTCATGTAACCGTCTTTAAATAGGGAAAACATGGAAGTGTTTGGTGGCTTCTAAATTCATCCCTGTTTGGATCCTAAGGAATGAATGGTGCTAAGCTAAATGCTAGCATAGTTGCGCCGTGCGCTAGAGCGATTAAGTGCACGCACTGAGACGGGAGAGGTACGTATCAGCTCGTTTAAGTTGAGGTAAGAACATATTAGAATATGGAAAAACGGTGGCGTTTTCCTTTAAGGATGAGGGATGAGCTTAAAAGGGTGAATTTACTGCTGATTTAAGTTTGTAATGTTTCCGGTTACCTGTATTAATGAAGCTGCAGGATTTCTGCGTTTCTCAAAGTGTTTCTGCCTGTGCTGTTCCTGAACCTTCAGAGCCAAACCAGAACCAAGAATACCCTACAAACATAACCAGACATTAGCATAAACTGGTAAGCTATTTTTAAAATATCTAACCATTTCCATTTTTTATACCCAAACCGAAAGATGTTCAGTTCTTACAACCCAAACAAATCTCCCTTATGAGTCAGTTTGAGTTAGTGAATCAAACACATACAGCTTTGTGCAAGTCTTGTGAGACTGATATCAGTTACTGATTTGCTGTTCATATGACATAGTGTAGTTAAGGATACATATTATGAGATTTGTCAGTAATATTATAAGTATAAAATGAATAAATGAAATGTTTGCAATATCAAGCAACATAACATAGACTGTTTTTGTACAGCTAGAATAATAACTGGAAGCAGATGACACTGTAAGTTACAAATGGCTGTACCTGCTCATAAGTGGATAGTCTAGCGGTTATACTGTAATTTGTAACAGTGTAAATGTATATTTAGGAAAAAAGGAGCTGTACTCACGGCTGGAAGTGCAAAAAACGACACACCGATAAGAGCGAAGGTCCCGGCCAGAAGACGCCCTGCCCACGTCTTTGGGGTCTTGTCACCGTAACCGATGGTTGTCAAGGTGATCTGACACAGGAGTGAAATCATATGTCATCAACGTGATTAAGGGTAGCAAGGCTAAGAGGCTATCAAAGTACTTGAGCTGTAAAACCATTAAAAAGGTAGTATTAATGGAGCTGCTGTTAGTGTCACGAAAGGTGGTATAAATGGGGCTGCTATAAAACCATCACAATCAGTAGTACTAATGGAACTGATGTAAAACCCTCACGAATGGTAGTGTTAATGGAGCTGCTCTGAAAAGAATTGCTGTGCATTTAAAAAAATGACTTTTGAACTTGACACACAATGGTTGGGATTTTCTCTTCTATTAAATTGACTTTCGCTTTTCATCATGGAGGAAAGCTTTTATGCATCTTCACCACAGCAGCTCAAAACTGCTAAAATCACTGAACAAGTGCATAAAACATGTATGTGTGTGTGTGTGTGTGTGTGTGTGTATATATATATATATATATACACAGGTGCATCTCAATGAATTAGAATGTCGTGGAAAAGTTCCTTTATTTCAGTAATTCAACTCGTGTATTAAATAAATTCAATGCACACAGACTGAAGTAGTTTAAGTCTTTGGTTCTTTTAATTGTGATGATTTTGGCTCACATTTAACAAAACCCACCAATTCACTATCTCAACAAATTAGAATAT